>OY776674.1:178032686-178748686 GCA_963675555.1 Leptura quadrifasciata
TATCTGCAATCAGAGCTCTAGATTACTGAGTAGCCTATCAATTATATAACGTTTACCCCAGCACGTCAAGCGAATATCAAAGCAAGAACATCTTGTTAATAACACCCAAGTCTTAAACATTTATGATAATAAAATATCCATATTAATGTCCGTTTTTGGTATCGATGCTGAAATAAATAAAAATTATTCATAATATCCAGATATTTACCGAAATAATGCCAGATAGGAAATTGTCCATGTTTCCGTACGGGCGTTAGCACTATGAGGATGAAGCAGAAATTGTAGGGGCAGAATAGCTCGAGGTAGTAGCAGACAAAGGTGATGTTGAAGCAATGCAAGACATTTATTCCTGTAATGTAATACTATGGTAGTTAATGTAATCAATGGAAAACTGAAAGAGAAATATATTGCGTTAGAGTTGGGCGCAGACTTTTTAAATTTTTTCTAACCGAATACGTGAATTTTGAATCGTATTGCAATAAGGATATTTTAACTTAAATTTTTGCGTTAAACTGTCAACATTGTCATTAAATGATTAAAACTATAGTTATGCTACTGTCACGTTCGAACTTATATAATCGGCAGTATTAAGGCCCATTTGCATTTTATCGAACGTCACTATCACGTCGAAATGAATTATTGGCCTCCCATGAATTCTGTGTAACGACGCGTATTAGCTCAGTAAATTAATACATTTGCAAAATAGCTCTTTGGAGACCTCGACTTTTCTTTATTATAAACTGTATCATTTTAGTTATTTATAAATAGAAAAATAGTTCGAGCAAAAAATTGTCGGGGTTCGTCCCCAAGTTACTAGGAACATACGTAAACAAGTTGCAGACCATAATTTTGTTTCAAAATTCTGTTATTGAACAGAACAAGATTTACTAATAATGGTGTGCGTAACCGAAACAACATGCATACGGTACGGAGCTCAAGAAAATCAGTGGTTATTAACAAGGAGTTTTCCAAAACAGGTTTGGTTTTAACGTGTGGGCTGGAGTAATTGGAAAGGGTCCTATATTTATTTATAGTCCTGTAACTGTCCAAAATATCTTGGATTTCTACAAAATGAACTTAATTAACAATCTACCTCAGAATTTTAAAAGTGATATGTACTTTCATCAAGATAGGGCAGGACCTCGCAATGCTCATATTCGCAATTACTTAAATGAAACTTATGGTAAAAGGGATCGGTGCCAATGGCTCAGTCAGGTGTTCACCTATATCACCTGATTTGACTCCCCTCGATTTTATTTGTGGGAATATCTTAAAAATCAAGCCCATCACGCACAATATTAGAAGACTTGCGAAATATAATAACACAAGCATCCCAGGCAATTATAAACCATGAGTTAAGAAATATTGCTTGGTGTACTTTAAATAGGAGAACGGGGCGTCAGAATTAGACATTGATTAAGAGATTCAAAGCTATTTTACAATAGAATAATTCAGTCAAATAGTACTTTGACCTGGAAAAAATTGCACGCTCGATTTTGTCATGCGCAATGTTATCAGGACCACTTAAGAGGTCTAATACCAAAAAAGTGACCTCCCCCCCTTTTGCTTCAGCCGTCATCTTGTAAAATTTTTGAATCGTTTTATCTTGTGTTCTATTATTGGTCGCGCAGAAAAAGTTATTCAAAAAATGTTGCAAATAAAATTATATTAATTTGAAAACAGTGTTGTGAAAGCTGTTTAAGTAAAAATATTAGCCATACGCACATATCGAAATAAATTCGCTTTCATTGATTTTTGATTGATTAAATTTAAAACTGTTTTCTGGTAACTTCGGCGCCCTCTACCGTTCGAAATATTAACCTCTCGGTATCGCGGCAATTACGGAAAATATGTAGAATTTTACTTACAACATTGTTTCTTCAATAACTTTTCCCGTGCGACCAATAGAATACGAGATAAAGTGCTTCAAAATTTTTACAAGATCTCGGCCGAAGCAAAGGGGGGGGGGGAGGGGGAGGTCACACTTTTGGTTTTAGGATTTCCTGATAAAATGAGCATAACCAATTTTTTCCAGGTCATGTACTTTTTGGTATATTTTTATTGTACTAAAACTGTAAAAGCTCATTTGACTTTTATTTGGTATTATTTTAGATTCTGTTTTATTTTTTTAATAGTAATTTTGCTGAAGCTTTGTGGAATGACTTTGCGTCATGTTTCTTATTTATAATCTTGTTATATGTACTATGTTACCTACAACAGTACCTTGAAGTTTCATTCAAATTTCTTAATGACATATTTAGTATAAGAAATATTTTTCTAAGCCTGCCTCTATGTTTCTAATTCAAACAAGCGAGACGGAATAAGAACAATGAGATATTTTTTAATTATTTAGTTTTTTAGTGAAACTAGACAGATCGCATATCGTTGAGATCGAAATAAAATTTTCTATCTAATGTTGAGGAATGATGCATACATGTTCTATTTTAAAAAAATGATTTTTTGATAAAATATATATTTCGAGGGTGGGCCAATTGCCAAGAATAAAAAAGTTCCCACGATCATCAAAATTTTCCCACGTACTCTATGATTGCCAAAAACATTTCAGGGGTAGGCCAATTGCCAAAAATACTTCGTGGGTGGGCCAATTGCAAAATAAAAAAGTTCCCACGGTCATCAAACTTTTCCCACGCTCAAGTGGGGCCGTGACCTAGCGGCTCATCTTCCAAATTATGGAATCCCACCATTCGACCAATAAGCGCGGTGATCATCCCACTCATCGACCAATCACATTATGTAGGCGGAGCTTCCCCACCAATCGATCAATTACAATACATGGGTGGGGTTTATCTCGACCAATCACAATAAGTGGGTTGAAATTCACCTCCCACCAATCAACCAATCATATTATGAGGGGTGTGGTTTATCCCCTCCACTCAACCAATCCGCTTAGGTGAGCGGAGCTTATCCCCTCCCATCGACCAATCACGTTCGGGTGGAAGGAGGAGTGGGGGGTATACATGGAGGTATGGAGGGGGGTACTTCGCTTTCTTATTATTTAAAAAATGAAACTTGATGTAATATTCAGAAGTCTGCCATTTTGACTCTAAACATCACTAAATTGGGAAGTAAAATATACTCTCTATTGTAAATATTCAACCGTATCTCGTATGGTAAAAATGATGAAGTCTATTTATAAATAACAAAAATATAGGGATGGCCTGATTTAGTTACACCATGATGCAGAATTTTGCAAATTGCACGAGTAGGAACTGTGTTTGTTCTTCAGAATAACACATGATGGTTTAAGTCCCTTAAATTTTATAAACATATTTATTCATCAGTCTTATAATTCATGAAAGAATTTCCGCCCAATACTCATAACTCTCAACAAACACCGACATATTAAAATTTTCTGAACAATTTTCTTCACCTGATATCATAATCTATTGTCGTTTCAGCTGTAAAATTGTTGAATAGTAGTTTAAGATGCTGACCTTATCTTGTCTCTAATTGTAATAAACTTGCAGTCGCAGTCTTGTCTTTAAAAACATCTAACTCTTCGTGTAAAATAGCGCGGTAATTAAAAACGCACTAGGTATTTAAAAGTAGACGATCATTCAATTATGGACGAAGACAGGTCGATGAACAATTATTATTAAATAGCTGCTACGTGTCTTGAATAATAAGGTATATATAGTAAAATAAATGCCTTGGTTACCTGAACTAAGATGAGTAAGTAGGTACCTCAGTTTGTAAACAACAAAAGTACCAAACAACATTTGTTATAGAAGATTAAGAGCAGGTAGATCCATATAACAATATAATGCTGGTTGTACGTAAAATCTACTAAAAGGTTCCTTCTTTATTCGAAAAAGAAAGCACAAAATTGGAGAAATTCTTTTTGTGGGAAGTTTTATATTTTACGAACATCAATGGCTTTGACAAAAGAAGTAAGAAAAGAATAGTTGTAATGGCAAGCAATTAAAGAATTGACCTTGTATTTTAGTATAAAATTCCGAAATAAGGGAATAATAAGACCGCGTTAAACATTATGAACCTAACAAAAGTATATTTTAGTTAAGAAAAAAACAGGAAATTTCATCTGTTCGTATACGTAAATCTGTTCTTCACTTTAACAATTCTATTTTAATTTTCAATTCGTTTTTTTTTTAATAATAATTTTTACTAGAGAACGTGCTGCTCTGCAGCCCAATTCGTATGTTCCATTATAACTAACAAAGCCCGCTTTAAAACTGAATTACGTTTTGCAAATACTGGTCCGTGTATGGATTTATACATAGATAGAAAGCAAGGAACACTGTAAAGAAAGGCCCTATTCTTTTTGATATTCTATATGAACCTAAGGACCGGAAACGATATGTCAAACGACCAAATATCTTGAAACAACATAACGGTATATTTACATATTCTTAAATTCAGCATTTTCTAATAGATCATTACTTACGTATGTAAAAGTACGATTTATTGATTAAAGAGAAAGACATTTTAAAATTTTTTCAAAAACTTTCTGAGAATATTTCGATGCGAAAACAATAAAATTTTATTAATGATTTTTTATTAACAATCTGATTACATTACTGAAGTTGGCGGGTCTTAATATGGTTTTAACAAAATTTCACTAAAACATGTTTGATAAGAAAAACAATTAATGGAGAATAAATTTTTAGAATATGCTATATATTATTAATTTATCGAAGTAAATTAAATTTCTTTAATAAAATAAGAAAAGACTAAATTTGTTATTAAATATCACAAAATTGCAAATAACCATTTTAGAAAATCTAACTGCAATCAAAAGAAGAACATTGCACAAAAATATGCATGTACCTAATTTAAATGAAATCAAAAGTAGGCTGTAACTTTGACAATTTGCTGCTTCATAACTTACTGTTCTTTATTACAAGTTTAATAACTGTAAACTAAGACAATTGCTAAAATTACTGTGAATCAAAAACTACATTTGTTTAACTTTCGAGGAGAAATTAAATTATTTAATGCCCCTTCTTTTTGGCGCAAACATCAATACGGAGATTATTTCAGAACCATTAAATGACTTATTTATCGTCTTATTTAGATTACTAGTTCAGTCAAATAATACTTTGACGTGGAGAAAATTGCACACTTGAATTTGTCATGCTCAATGTTATTAGGACCACTAAGAAGGTTTAAAACCAAAAAGGTAACTCCCCCCCCCTTTTTGCTTCAGCCGCCATCTTGTAAAATTTTTGATTTTATCTAGTGTTCTATTGGTCGTACGGAAAGTTATTGAACTAAAAATGTTGTAAATAAAATGAAAATGTTCAAAATCGTTGGCCACCTAAATCGTCTGATCTAACAGTAATTGATTTTTTCTATAAGGTCTTCTGGTTCACTGGATTTCTAAAACACGTCCAAGGAACAGAATTCTGTGGAGCTTGTGCAGAAATTATTTCTTAACAATCAAGAAATATTCCGTAAAAGATATGATAAATGCTTTGAAATACATGGAGGTTTGGTGGAAGCCATAGAAATTTAAATATTCTTAATCAATTAAATTACGACATACATGGTTTTGGTTAATCGTGCTTTAATTTTAGTTAGATTTACCGTTATTTATTTCTACTAATCCTTGCGAGAATAAGTACATACATTTGTTATTTTGTTGTATTCAATAAGTTGTAATTAAACTTTTGCTAATTTATCAAAGAAAAAATGATTTTCCTCGGTAAACACATGTTGAGAGAAATGGATTTATGGAACAATTTTGCACGACATATTTTTAAAAGGTAATACTTTTATAGCTTTTTATTATTAAACATATTTCAATGAAATCTGGGTTAAAGTCATTATAAGACTCTCTGGGTCCATTGACTTAGACATATTTTTATAAAAAATTCGCTAACAGAATTTTTGCTGTTTTCGACATTGAAAAATAATCGGAGAATACCTTGAAGATTTGGATTAAATTTTGAAATTTTATGCGGTAGAAGACATCTTATTTTTCTATTCTATTTGTAAAATATGGGTTTTACAAGAGTGCTTCTTCTATTTTAAGTGGATTACACTGTATACAGTATTAACTTAAAAGCACCCTTAGAATATGTCAGACTTGATCCTCCTCTATTTTTATCTAAGATATTTTTCCAAATTTCAAACGGCAGAAGATGTATTCACCGTTCACCATTTTGCTTTAGTAACTCTTAGATGATTAAGGTTTATTGATTTTACCGTGTACCTACTAAATAGTAATATTGGTCTGATACACCCTTGGACTTTCGTCCGGTTGCTATTAGGGCCGACTTCGTTTTGTACATTGATCTGTTTATAAAGTTTGGGAGAAAGCTGGAGGGAGCTTACATCTCAAAAGCCTTTGAGATGATTGTTATTTTTATTATATTGCTGTTTTATTTAGAGACCTTTCCTGGTTTTATTAGGTAGGTAATGAAAATTTAACTTAAGATTTAATAAATAGGTAAATAAATAATACAATTATCAGTCTATGTTATCACCTCACACTGCCAATAGTTTTAAATACGTAAACAATACATTCGTCATATTTCCTCTGATGCATTATGAAAATATGTAATTACCTATTTGTGTTGACGATACAATCATTAGTATTATCCCTTTTTCTCTATCAAAGCAGATAGCAAGAATCTACAAGAGCAATTTTCAAACAGGATCTCACCGTAATCAATTTACAAACATTGATTTTGTAAATTATACTCATGAACCAAACAATCCGGATAATGAACTAATGTTTAATCTCTAATACCTGATTATTAGTGACGTTTCACAAATATAGGTTAAATGCTTTATTTTTGTCTTATTTTCTTAATGGTTGTGGCTATTATACTGACTTTTAAAATGATGTCAAACTAATGACAAAATAAATTTAAAAAAACAAACACACACCAAATGACCTAGAAACTTAATAGTTATTTCAAAAACCAATCATTAAATCAATTAATGGTTGGTGTCGTTATGTACCCGCATTTTAAGGGTGGTGAGAGGGGAGGACACAACACAACCACGACAGAGGCGTCGACTGGGACACTGGTCCATGGATACATGAATTTAGGGATTGTCTATACCGGGTACCTACGATGTAACAAAGTTTATATTGTTTTCGGTTAAACCGGAAGACAAAATCCAGACTTTGAAGTAGACCAAATATGCACCTGATATCTAATGTAATATTAAATAATAACGGTGTACCACAGGGCAGTACACTAGAACCGTTGCTATTTTTACAATATATTAATGATATCGTAAAGTTCGGTGAAAAGGGTCAAATACATATATTAACTGATGACACGTTGTTATATTTCTCTTTCAAAGATAATGTAAATACTATAAATATCGAGTTACAAGATATAGGTGGTGCAATGGTGATTTGTTAAAATAAAATGCATGAAAAAAAAATTCATGTTAATTAGTAATAACAAAAAATGTGAAGAGTTTAAAAGGTCATTTGAAATAACAGTAGAATGTGCTAGATTGAAAATATTGAAATAATTAAATATTTTGGTACATTAATTGATAAAAATCTGACATTTTAAAAAATATATATATTTATATTCTGTAAACGGTAGTAGATTTCTACGGTTAATGCCTTCTTCAGAAAGCACAATTTACTATTATAACATTATGACGCTGCAGTTTAAAAATATTTTTCGATCAATGAAGGTTTGAAAGAATTAAATTTTAAGCAAAATTGTTTTTATTTCAAAAAGTCAGATCTGCAGTAATTTTTGAGATATATTCTAATCTTGTTGTCTAACTTTGAAGTGTTGTATTTTTTTTTAATTACTGTAACTTTTTTAATCATGGTTTTCGGATGTAGATTCCTCGTAACTTTTTTCCTGCTAAAAGAGAATTATTTACTGGTGTGATTTTTTTTAATAGCACTTCCGATTTTACTGGAAATTACTTTAAATTGAGAAATTTAAATTAAAATAATTGAAGAATTCTTGCTCGGCACTTTCTATCACTTGGATGTAGTATTTACATTTTTAATCTTACCACATTATTTGGAAAATAATAAATCGAAAAAAGTCCCAGTCCGAGATTTTATCTTTGAACTTTCGCACGGAAAACGGGATTGCTAACCACTTAAGTTAAGTTCTGACTTTTAACTCTCGTTAGCCACGGAAAAATTGTAATTATTTATTTATTAACTTAATTAATTTGCATGTGTCATTTTAAGAATACGTTTCTAAAATTTGTCCAAAATATGGCCAATACCAATGTTGAGAAAATTAATATAATATTAATTTATGGGAAAGGTAATAAAAATACAAAGGCTGCCAACGTATACGTCAATTACAATTTCTAAACAGACTACAGCCCGATCGCAGGACTTTTTCCAATTTGTGTAACAATTTATTACAATACGGTAGTTTTAAGAAGTTAAAACGAGAAAGAATACGAACAGCAAGAACCCAGGAGAATACGACCCTAGTTTTACAAACCGTTAACAATGATCCCCATTCATCATTGCGACAATTACGAGTCTCCACCAATATATCACTATCGATTTAAATGGAAATCTCCTCAAAGAAGACCAGGAAATAAGAGCCCGATGGAAAGAACACTACTCTAACATTCTTAACCAGCAAAGTCAAGCCGATCACGATATTATAAATCTTATCCCTCAATATGACACCTTCGAAGACTTAGATAAACCACTAACAACGGAAGAGATCTTAACCGCCATTGGGCAGCTAAAAAATCCCGGCACCGACTCACTCCCAGCTGAGATCTATAAAGCTGTGTCGTCAGAGCTCATACCCTACCTCAAAAAACTGTTTGATGTTGTGTGGGAAAGTGGTCAAGCTCCGCAGGAGTTTCGTGATACACTTTTAATCAACCTCTTCAAAAACAAAGGGAGCGCTGCGGACTGTGGAAATTACAGGGGTATAGCTCTCCTGGCTGTTGGAGGGAAGATACTCACTAAAGCGATGGCAAATAGGCTAACACCTGTTATGGAAAAGTTACTTCCTGAAACACAGAGTGGCTTTAGACCAAACCGAGGCACATCGGATCTAATCTTCACACTTAAACAGCTTCAAGAAAAAGCACTCGAACATCAAGGAGAAATTCACATGGCCTTCATTGATTTAACCAAGGCGTTTGACTCGGTGGACAGGGAAGTGCTCCGGAAAATTATGCTCCGTTTAAGTATACCTAGAAAATTTGTGGAAGTATGTCGCAGTCTACATACAAACAACAACGCCCAGGTTATGTATAATAATGAGGCAACCGAACCTTTCCAAACCCTCACTGGAGTTAGGCAGGGATGTGTCCTGGCACCGCTACTCTTTAATTTGTTTACCACTGCTCTAACAATTATTGTTGACAACAAATTGACAGTCAGAGGAATAGGTCTCAGATACCGTTTTGATGGCGGTCTCTTTAACATAGGGCGCTTTAGAGCTTTCACGAAGACACGCACACGATTCATTTGTGATCTCCAGTATGCGGATGACTGTGCACATTTCGCCTCTACGCCGGAAGAGCTTCAAGAACTTTTAGATGTGTATGCCCAGAGCTATATGATTCCTTGGGACTTAAAATCAACATTGGAAAGACTAAGATTATGTCAACTCCTCATCAAGTGAACCAAATAGACATTACACTTAACGGAAATTCTCTAAAAGTGGTGGATCAGTTCAATTACTTAGGCAACGTTGTTAATGACAAGGCAAACATGGACAGCGAGATTCGCAATAGAATTAACGCTGCATCTAGAGCACTCTGGGGACTTAGAGAGAGAGTATTTGACAACCACGACCTTGCTTTGTCAACGAAAATGGCTGTCTACAGAGCAGTTGTCATTCCAACACTGGATGTGAAAGCTGGGTCACTTACCGTCGTCATGTGAAAGAATTAGAACATTTTCAGCAAAGACACCTCAGAAGTATGATGAAAATCCGTTGGTTCCATCACATATCAAACGTGGAAGTACTCAGGAGAGCAAAAAGCCTTCCAATTGAGGTGCTTATTTCAAGAGCACGCCTAAGATGGGCAGGTCACGTTCATCGTATGCATGATAACCGCCTTCCTAAATTTACACTTTATGGTGAATTGCTAAGCGGTAGAAGAAGGCGTGGCGGTCAACGAAAGAGGTTCAAAGACGCTCTCCATGAAAATCTAAAATCCTGCGGTATTGCAGACGAGCAATGGGAACAACTTGCAGCGGACAGAACCGAATGGCGAGGGGTTGTGGCCAGCTATCAAGGAAATGTTGCTGCAAGAAGGCCGAATCCAAGACCTAACCAGGTCTATGTTTGTCCTGACTGCGGTCGACATGTGCTCTCCCGAATTGGCCTCTATAGCCATAGTCGTGTGCACCGTAGACGAATGCGAATTACAATAGACTACACCTTTTACTTGTTTTCTATTGTACACAATCTATCGACTGTAACATTTTTATACTCGGACTCGAGTAACGGCTAATAATAATAATAATCACTATCGTCGTGCCAAAGAATTTCAATGCAGAGTTTTCTGTTCTTTATGAAGGAAATATAATTTCCTTAAAAATGCACTTTGGAGTGACAAACAGTAACGGCACACTTATAAAACATAACTGTAGACATTGATAGGAAAGCAACCCAAGATGGATAATTTGAATAAGAAACCAAACTGTGTTCAGCGTAAATGTATGGTGTTGTTTTTTAAATGGTTATATTATAGGTTCGTTTTTATACCATTGAAAATTTAATCGGTGTGGGGTATTTAAGGTTTTTAGAAAATGAGTTATCAAGACTTTACAAGATGTTCCCCACAACATGGCGCACCACCCGACGACTATAATATTGCTGTAGATTATTTGAATAACACGTTTCCAAGGCGCTGGATTGGTATCTCAGGACAGATTAGATGGCCTACACGCTCTCCGGACTTGACCCCTCTGGACTTTTTCTTGTGGGGATATTTAAAAAGTCAAGTATATCAAAAGCCAATAGAAGATATGGCAGACCATACAATAAAATCTACGCTTGCGCTGGTGCAATTAATAGGATACACATTATTAAAGACTTGTAACGAGGTATTGTTACATCGCTTTGATATGTGTATTCAAGCAAACGGAAGTATTTTCGAACATCTATTGTAAATATTGTTGTCAAGATGCATTGTTCAAAAAGAAATTTAAAGTGATTTCCGGCTAAAATCGGAAGTGCTATTTTAAAAAAATCCCACTAATATAATCCCATAATTCACATATAGCTGGCAAAAAAGTTACCAAGAACCTACATCCGAAAATCAAGATTAAGAGCAATTAAAAAATAATTATTTCAAAGTTAGACAATAAAATTGAAATATCTCAGAAATAACTGCAGATCTGACTTTTTGGTATAAGAAAAATGTTGCTTAAAATTTAATTCTTAATCGAACGGCACATGTTTCAAACCTTCCTTGATCGAAAAATATTTTTAAACTGCAGCACGACAAGGAATTAACCATAGAAATCTATTACCGTTCACAGAATAAAAATTAAAAATATATATTTAAGTTTCCGAGATGGATTGCTCCAATTTATATAAGCTTCAATTAAGAAATAAGTGGATTCGCACGTGGGAACAATACGTTTTAAACAGCTCAACAATGTTTTGTAAAATACAGCCAACTATCCCGTTACAGTTCTGGCATGACAGTTTAAACGTTCCACGAAAGTATATTACCACAATTATTAGACTAAGATTTGGTCATGCCTGCTTTCCCGCCCATTTGCATAAAATTGGTGTAGTTACATCGCAACTTTGTGATCTATGTGGTGTTATCGGCGATCTTGATCACCTTTTCTTCGCTTGCGATAAGTACAAGACAGCTACAGATTCACTTATTAAAAATATCTGTTCATGCTTCAATATGATGGCTCCGTTCAACGTAGTCAGTTTACTTGCTATAAGTAGTAATAAAATCTATGAATTAATCATTGGTTTTTTGATAGATGTTAATATCACACTATAGGTTAGATTTGTTTTCCTCTTGTTTTAACCTTATGTTTTTACCTACTCTACCGTGGTCTTTTTTTTGTGATGTCAAACTCAATGTCCTGACAGACCCCTGGACGAGAAGCGTGTTTCCCTGTATTTTCCTTCGTTGCTCTTCTTCACTCTTTTTCTCCATTTTGTTTAGGTTAGATAATTTTAACATAGTGTGACTGGCTGCATGGTCTCTGGCCCAAAGCCATAAAAAAAAAAAAAAAAAAAAAAAAAAAAGTTTCCGAGATATCGGCTGTGGGCATGTTAACTGAAACACCCTGTATATACAAATGGCGTAAATATAATTTTTTGCCACACAAGTTGAACCGTGAGACTATTAAAGTTGACAGACAACAAATTACTCGCCCACAATAAATTTGCAAGAAAACATTGATCTTATGAAAATTCTGTCTGACCAACGCTAATGGCGTAGGTCCCAAAATGGTGTATGTTTGTTACTCAATTTACTAACCATTCCGAAAACATAGAAACAGAAAATTGCAGATTTGGCATTAAGGGCATACTAACGCACTGACACAATAAAAGTTTTGGGTCCCGAGAATTCAGTGGGAGTGAAAGAGATGCAGCATCTTTGTGGATTGGAAATTTTCCATCCATGATACATGATACCTACTTTTACAACAAACTGCGTACTTTGTTACCTGCCCTTTCTATCGTTCGATGTTTCAGATAATGCCCTGCCTCTAATAACACGATAATTTTGAAGTTTTAAAGTTTCAAAAAATGTGTACCTATATTTGAAATTGTTTTCATGGTTGTCCATATTAGTTTTTATCGATTGATGAAAACAATAAACTAAATGCCTTTGATAACCTGTGATGTTTGAGTTTTGTTCTTTATTGTAATAATAGAAAGGACTACAAATTAATTTCAATTATTCAATACACTGGATATCGGATCTCCTTGTTATTGGCATAGTAGGTAGGTACGTGAAAATTATTTCAAAATTAGACGCTGCATGAATATCTAATATTTACTTTTTCTTGTCATATTCTAAGCAGGTAGCAGCAGGCATTCTAGAACCCACAATTTCTCAAATCTTCGGAAGGAAGAACGTAAGTCAGGTGGCACTTTGCAAGTTTGTCTTTTACAAAGTATGAAATTAATATATTTTTTAAAATACCGTAATCGGAGGTGCATAGAAACACCTTTTGAACTTTGCGTATTTGTGTTGAACTAGAAAATGATTCTCTCATTATTTACTGGAGTCAAATTGGGATTTTAATGTGAATTGTCTGGATTATAGTAGAGGATATGAATGCATTTCGGTCTTAAACGTTACTATTTTAATGCAATGACTTGAAACCTTTTGCATTATGTTAAGTTTTGGAAACATGAAATGTATACCTTTGAAAATTAGTGCACTAACCTGGGGGAGTTGCAGCCCCCATTTTACACCCCCCAAATCAATATCTCGCAAAATTTTCAATGAAATCGGTTAAAATTGATATCATGGAGGTTTTTGGGGTCGCTAATTACGAATCCGAAGTGAAAATTGGAAAATTCAAAATGGCGGACCTAAAATGGTGGACTTCACGAAATTAATTCATGATTTACGCCGTTTCTATTGATTTTGCTGAAAAATATGTAGAGTAAAAAAGTGTTTAGAATGCCATTTTGCATAATAATACACCATTTTTGGTAACCACATTAGTTAACCCTTTCGCTTCAACCCCGTGAAAAACCTCTTACACCTGACACCTTTTCTTTTGAAAAAATTGCGATAGAAACTTTTTTTAAATTTTTTATGTTATAGTTTGATAATATTGGACTAATAAAGTTGAAGTAACCAACAAAAATTAACACTAATAATTTCAACTGGGGGTGAACATAGAGTGACCTCACAAAAAATACGGTTTTTCCTGAATTTTTACTACAAACTAATGGGGAAAAATATGGAAATATTACAAATAGTGCCTATTTTTATCAAATTATCAGTAATATAATTGAAATATTTTTACTTTATGTCAAAATCATAGCTACTAAATCAGTTTGAAATGAAAAGTATTAAACGGTTTTTAATGAAAAAGTAAAAATATATCTGGAAATAATGATTTTAGGTATAGGATATTATTCACAAAAATCGTAGAGAATCAATGCGCCAATTCAAAAGTACAATAATATACAGAGTGATCCATTTGAAAAAATTGAGAAAGTTCACTTTGAAATGCCCTGAATTAGCGCTAGTATAAAATACACTCTGTATATTCATAATCAATATTTGGTGGTCGTGTCGTTGAAGTACATCCCTTGTCTACACAATTGAAAAATAAATCTTCTTAGTTAATAGTATTACATACACAGCGAATTAATTTGTGAAACCTTGTCCGACCAAAATTTTCATATTTTTTTCGAATAACTCGGCAACGCCACGTCAAAAACAAAAAATCTGGAGGTCGCTGGGAAGGTAATTTTACGCTCAATTCATAAATGTAAAGCTATATAGGGTGTTCTATTTAAAAAAAAATGGCCTCGAAGATACTCCGCTGTAGCGAGTCACCCTGTATGTTTCAAAATATTTTTAAAATATACGCCTTTTGTCACTATACTACTTCCATAAAAAAATAATTTTCTGAAGTCCTCTAATCAGGCCGATATTGGATTTTGACGCACTATTGGGACACCCTGTATAAATTAGAATTCGTTCCGATTATCATCATTTTAAAAAAATGTAATATTGCTGCAAAATTAGGCATTTTTAAACAAATTATTCTTTTGAAGAAAATAGGCGAATTACAATGAAACTTTTAGGTCTTACAGAGTACAATTTTCAGGCATTGAAACAGCTGAAAACTGTAATTGTTTGAAAATCTTTAATTTAAGAAAACCAAAAGAACAAAATTATTTCAACTTTTGGCCATTTTTGCGTTTCAAAAAAAAACAAACTTAATTTTGACATAAAAAGAAACTTCAAATATAAAATATTTTTATACAATTTAAAAGTAGATGAAAAGGCGAACAATTTGAGAAAATAAAGTTTTTCTGAGGTGCATGTATTTACCATGATATTTTAACATTTACGTGTTACCATTTTGTTAATAAACAAATCAACCTACTTGCTTGAAATTTGACCTGGTTGTTTACTAAGTCTATATTTTCATTTTTGTAAGAAAAATCTGTTAAAATATTACTAGAAGTTAATAATAAAGTATTGCGGGGTGGATTGGGCGATCTGGACGTAGCCACTTCACATGATATGCACAGAGTATTAGGACATTCCTATCTGTATTTATCGGTGCATATTAAATATTATATTTTTTAAACAAAATCTTGGTATTTTCTTTATCGAGAATTTTGAAATATACCACAATGTATAAAATATATAAAAAATGTAACAAAATATTTTTGGATAAAAATATCTAACAGTTAAGTAAACTGCTACAGGATGTACTATAAAGTGAAAGCAAATTGCTTAAGTTGCCCAACGTTTCGAAAACATATTTTTATCGTTTTCAGAGATATTTCCAAATCGGCTTGATCCCACATATGGACACATTTGACATAAAATATTGCAGACACATTATTTTACCTTTTTCAACATGTACAATAGAAGTAGGTGGTGGAATAGAAGATGGAATGTCGACTGCAACTTCTATTCACTCAGTATATTGGTATTATTTACAATTAACAGCAAGTTAAATATACATTTATCGCTAGAAGAAAGTATGCTTGATTTTGAAAAACTTATTAATATACCTCTTTAATTACTAATACAACTAATGGCACTTTTTTCTTTTTAATAATTTATAAAAGAGATTATTTATAATGACTTCAAGAATTAAATATAAAGTGGGTAATAGAAAATATGAATGTTAATAAATTATAATCAAATATCCATGATATTAAATGGCTTTTAAATTTAATGGTATGCTAAAAAACGTTTCACCTGTGGCCATATTTTCTACAAAAGTGTTTCATCATATTTTTAACTATTAAGCATGAAACAGGTATGGATTATACAATTAAAAGCCAGAAGATGAATTTGTAAGCATGAAAACTACAGCTTACAACTTTTTTATTTTCGTTTGTATTTTTGATACCTTTAATTTAAATTGTTTATAAGTGTACTGTGCACACATCAGATTCATCTCGAAGAATTAGTTTTCTAAGTTAAAGCTATGAAGAAAATTTATTTTAGAATATCCCATTTTATTAGCTTCAACTTGAAATTAAAGATCATGAATTAAAACAAACTTAAATGAATTGGCAGAATGATTTTCACCGTTCAAATAAAATAAAATAATCGTGCACAATGTTTCTAATAGTAGGTGGATATGGATGTTATAACTATAACGAAAAAAAGATAATTTAGCTGACACTTTTTGTTGACATACTTGTTGTTGTTACTGTGTTTTCCCTATTACTATAAATGAAGAAAAGTTGGACATGCTAGAAATTTATGTCAAATCATGAATTCACGAGGATAACTTTCCAGAACGTGCGCAATCAAATAAAAGGTACTAAGACAAAAGCTAGAGCATTTGCAAAATAAATTGCAAACGAGCTAGATGTTCCCAAAAGAACAAAATATAAAATTTTAAAGAAAAATTGCTTATTATCACCCATACAAACTAACCATCATTTAAGGTTTTCGAAAAAATGACAGACAAATAACATCAGCTCTTAGACTTATTGGTATAGAAATATTAACTAGATTTGGTTATATCATGATGGTTGTCCAACATGCACTGCACATTACATAGTAACAAGACTTTTAAGAGGAATTTTTAAAAATAAAATTATTCGAACATAAATTACAGTGCAGTGAACAATACTGCATTAAAAAATTCACAGATGTAAAATGTTTTAATTTTGCCTAATAATAATGAATGAAATAATAATATTATGTAATTAACAATTATTTTAACCTGGAGGCATTGCAACAGACATATCTACCTACCTAGTTTTAGGATTAATAAAACAGTCATCAATTACGGCGGTAACAATTTATAATTTTGTAGATATACTGAGTAAGATGTGTAATAAATTACAGGAAGTGAGAACAAACACACGTTTCTCACTGTAAAGTTCAGGTTTGTACATAAAATGTCTAATTTTACACTACAGAATTACTAATTATTGTTGTGTATTGCGACACGAATAATTATATACATAATATGCGGTACACTTTTATACTTCGTTCTAAACGCTGCCTAAATATAAGTTAACCGGTACTTAAAATGCCATGTTTATCGCTCTAGATAATAGCAGAAGAGGCTCCCTCACAAAATGTAAAAATGGACCATTCCAGGTCTCTTAATTTCTATTACCGAAACCCGAGAATCAGATTCACAAACCATATTTCAAGAATCCAAATTCCAAGAAAAGCCATTCGGTTTCAAGGCCGCACTGCATTCATGGACCCATGTGTACGAGATATCAGCGCAGTGGCGCCACGCTCGTAAAAAAGGGCGTCTACCAAATCTGGACGTGGAAGTCTCTTTTCCCGGTGATGTAATATGAAGTAATAAATAATATAATAACACATCATACTTTGTCATTCGTTGTCTAAAATTTGAGTTTTAAACGCTACGTAATCTTTAATCATTCTCGGGATGTTTACTTTCATGTGGAAAATACTTTGGAGTATGCTGTGCTACAGTACAATAATTTGGGTAACTTTCGAAATTAAACAATAATAAAGATGTGGTTAACGTAAATACTGTTAATTTTTTATCAATTTGTGGCATGTGATAAAGCCAAAATTAGTTTATATCTACTGATAACTTAATATTCGCTTTAAGTTTTCACTAATAAAACAAGAAATGTATTTTCCACCAGAAAAATCAATACTTCATCTGTGATATTTAAAAAAAAAAAAACGACAAAAAGAAATCATACGAGTTTTCATTGAAAAAGATATACCTAAAGCCAATGAAAAATTTGAATTTTAAAAAATTGTATCTTGCACCTATCTAAAAAATCAATACTGATATTTTTTTCCTTAGTTATAAAGAAAGCGGTAGAAACTATCCAAGTAACTAACACATGTGGTTCTCTTATTATGCCTAAAGCCTTATCAATAATATACAGAGTTGGGCAAATGTGTGGAAACCCTTGATTTCTCGTTAAACTATAATTTCGAATAGAAAATACTATTAACAAAAGTTTTTGTAGTATTTTTATTCTATTCTTCTACAGATACCCTATTTTTCTAAATGACTAATATAATGATAATTTTAATAAACGAATCACTGTATATTTTTACATTTTCAAATAGATACTTTTTATCAATTATAATGATAAAATGAAATGAAATGAATAAAATAGATGGTGGCTTACACCCAAGGCTATCTGCAGCCATTTCTTTATTTTATTGTTTTACTTAATATTTTGAAAACCACAAGTCGCACACCCGCCAAACCCTATATCATTGTAATCGATGGAAAAGTGTATATCTGAAAATGTAAAAATATACAGGATGATCCATTTAAAAAACCTACCGTGACGTAATATCTTGAAAAATAGGGTAGCTGTTGGAAATCAACGTACGTCAGTGAATATAATAAAAATACTACAAAAAAAAGTATTTTTTATTCGACATTATACTTTGGCGAGAAATCAGGTTTTTCCACACACTTGCCCAACCGTGTATATAGCACTTATAGTTACCTATATTGAAGCTTTATTCAGCACTAGCAGCTAATTTGACGTGGACTGGCACCGAAAATTTATTTAATACTTAGGTATTAATAAATGAAAAGTAATAATAAATCATACCTAGTTTCCCGTGCTGCAACTTAAAAATAAATATGTTTAGCACCAAAACAGCGTATCAATTGGTATTTGTAGTCTCCGAACAACTTCTATTTTAGCGACAGCACGAAAAGCTTTATGATTATATTTTATTAGCATTTATTTTACTCTGGGTTTTTTGTGAGACTGTTGAGATTAAAATAATATTTCAATTTAAATATTTCTACGTGTAAACTTACTTAGAAAAGTTACTTTATTGCCAGTTACATTTTCTTTTTTACTTGATCGTGTTAGGAAATAAAATATACTTCAGAACTTCGCTCACTTTCTGCATTAAAAAACATAAATAAATTATTCGATCACTACAACAATTGAAACGCCACTGTCATCCACGCTTAAGTCGTGCCTGACTTGTTCTCGTAGGTCAGGACTGCCATACAGAATGGAAACGTATTATAACGGGAACGGGCCCTAGGTATCACGCGTAGGCCTCGTAGAACAGTTACTTTAATTCTCTCATCTCAGCCTCATTCCACCCCACGACCGTATTTGTATTGTAGAGAGGAGAAATCGATAAAAATAAGAGCAGGAATTCAGGGCCAAGGCAAGTGTGGGCATGGCCATGAAAATTGATCCATGGGGTAGTAATTTATACAGGAAAGTACATAAGAATCGTGAACGAACCAGAAGAATTGCATTGAATTGTTTGTTATTAAAATGATACTGTTTCGATAGGAAAATTATACAGATAACAAACAAAAAATTTTAAAAAATTCCTACCTAATTTATCCTAAAGTTTGGATACCGGTTAAAATGTCATTATTTAAGAACTGCTAGTGCTTAAATAATTTAATAAAGACACATACTAATTTAGTTTTTACCAGACCTGCCTTCCCTGACCTATATATTCACATAAAACAATCCCTCAATTTATCGCAATTGAAGTTGTTTAAGTTTGCTTAACTTAACTAAAAGGGTTAAGGCAGTTCGGTACATTATATCTAAGATTAGCATTAAACAATAAGTTACTTGCCCAACACCAAAAACACGAACGTTCACCACATTTCTCTCCAGTGCCACTGAACATTCTGCAAATCTTCCCCTCGCGTAGGACACTTTTCTACCCTAGCCTAAGTCAACTAAGGGTTGGATATGCCTGCGCAGAAGTAAGCCCCGCCCTTGCCCTTGGAAGAGTAGTTTGCCAATTGTCAAACTTTGGTATATTGGTGTATCCGTATATTGATATATAGGAAATATTTAATTTGTCTTATTCGGGGTTTTTATGGTGTGTTGTAACACATTATATCATGGGGTGTGAGAGGTTTTATATTTACGACTGTTTAATAAGGATGATCTTGCGCTGGGTTTCCATTTAAATATGATGGCCTATATTTAACATCTTATTCTTTGCGATCAATTAACTCAAATTTAAATACATGAATATTTTTATTTTCTTGACCGTGAAAATCAAATTGATATCAGGGTATCCAGCAATTTTCAATAATCAAATTTCCTGACTTTTCAGGTTTTTCAGGATTATTTCAAATAAAATCTAGATTAGTTTCTAAATATTCAATCATAAGACTGTAAATAAATAGCAATTTTAATATTACACTAAACTGAGAAAGCCATCAACCTTTATTATACTTTCGCAAGTATTGTGAAAATTGGGCGTTTTTAGCGAAAAATGACCAGAATTTTTTTAAGTTTACCAAAATATCCATGAATTTTACACTTCTCACATTCATTTTCGATAGTAATTTACTATGAGTACAGCATTTTACAAGTGATGGCTTTAATCACTAATTTAAAGAAATCGAATTTTTATGCTCATCAATTCTCAAAATTTATTCAAAACAATGTATCTATATCAAATATACTTATAAAGTTACACTTTTATTCAAGTACCTTTATTTAAGGCTATTTAACGCTAACCTGTGCAGCTGGCTAATGGGACATACCCAAGGCCAATTCAAATTCGGAAAAAAAAATGATAGACATTATCTAAAATATTGTCAAAAGTTCCCAATAGAAAAATGAATGGAGCCATTTTGATTGCCTTTTCAATAACAAAGAATAAAGTGGTGTATGTAGTGTTGGAAAACGGCAAAATAGCGATTTTCTTATGCAAAATATGCACCTCCGTCCATAAAAAAATATTAACTGCATTTGATATTTTCTGCAAAAATATCGAAAAAATTTAAAATATTTTTATTCAAACGACCGCTTCGACTACAATATATTACAACAACCTGATCTAGTATGCAAACTTGTTTTTAATATCCACTACAAATCATTTAAAAAAATAAAACTAAATGAAAGGCAATTTTATCAGTTCCAATTTATACTAGTCGCGTTTACTTGAAAATTATAAAAAATTAGGCTAATAGGTGCCACTTTGGCCTCAAATACTATAGAAATAGGAAAATATTAAAAAACCACAAAGATAAGGATAAACAAGACCCTAGATGTGCTTGCATTTAAAAAGATGAGCAACTAGTCAATCTGTTTGGAAAAAAAAAATTACGGAAAATCTTTGGTGAAATAAATGATAATGCAGGTATGGACAATTAACAACGATAATAAAAGTGGGAAGGTTCAGATTGGTTGATGATGTGATTAAGGGTGAAGAAGAATAACACAGTCAAGAGAACTTTGAAAAAGAACCACTGAGAAGCAGGAAAAGAGGAAGGACGCACCTCAGAGGGAAGGACAGGAGTTATTCAAGATGCTCAATATAAGGAACTGGAAAGCAGTAGCACAAAATGGAACAGAATAGCAGAGGAAATTGCAGGAAGTCAAAACTCACAAAAGGCTAAACATAATATTTTTAGTCGCAAACTCCTCTATAAATCCTTATTTTACTATAAGGAAAATAACCAGACTGCAACCAAAGTTACAAGTCTGGCGCGTTAAGTGTAATAATTGCATATTACCATCAAAACGCTAATGCTTCGATTGCAACAAACACCAGCCGAAAGACTGATCCTACTTAAAGGAGCTCCCTTGCCAGTCTTTCGGCTGGTGTTTGTTGCAATCGAAGCATTAGCGTTTTGATGGTAATATGCAATTATTACACTTAACGCGCCAGACTTGTAACTTTGGTTGCAGTCTGGTTATTTTCCTTATAGTAAAATAAGGATTTATAGAGGAGTTTGCCACTAAAAATATTATGTTTAATATTCCGCCCTCTAAAAGCACATTTGAACTATCACAAAAGGCTGTAGACTTATGATGATAAGGTTAATTTCAAATATACATTTCTTAATATCATAATACAACTTCATATGGCGCATTTTTCAAAATTGTATTTTTTTTTTAAAGAATCATATATATTCAGATGGGTGTCACCAAAGTTGATATTGAGATAAATGGATACTGCAGGTGGCACCAAGAAGAAATCTATTATTATTTTTTTATTTATTTTATCAAAACAACTACCTTAACATTACATTTTTATTATTATGCATTTTTTTGGAAGCTTTTACCCAAATGTCGGGATATTTGTATCGAAAAGGGATGTAATAGATCTCAAATTTTAGGTGACTGCATAACTTTATAGGATATCCTTGATGTAGAACTCATTGTTTTTGAATAAGTTGAAAATTTGGAAAGTAAACATTGATTTATTTAAAGCGATAAAAATGAAAAATTTCATTTATCTTTTATCTTTCTTCTTTTTCTGTTATCGAACAAATCAACATTCAAAAAATGCATTGAAGCCACTTCTTTTCCAGAATTTTTGTAAAAATTCCTTGACACTTGCTGATATTCCGTGATTTTCTTGACTATCCCCTGACTGTGTCTAATTCTCTGGCTTTTCCAGGTTTTCCATATTTTTGGGATTTCGGTCATTAAATTAAATGTTATTATTATTTCTTACGTTTCGTAGAGATTCCAAACTTTGAATAGTTGTTAGTTGTCTTAAAAGTAAGATATTCCTAGAATATCTACCGTCTGCAAGTGTCGGAACGTTGTTTTAAACTCGAAAAAGTGGTAAATTAACCCTCTTTTGGGGCAATTTTCTATTTTAAATTTTGTTTGGACCCCTTAAACTGTAAATTACGAAAATGTAGTCCTTTTATTATCGTCAGCTTAACGTCAATTGCAAATTTTTTGTGCTCAGTTTTCCGAAACATTCATACCTTAGTCACCACCTACAGATGGCGCGGCTGATTATCACACCTTAAGATCAGTTTATCAAATTAGTCGATGGTATTGTGAAAGAACTAAGGATGACGCAATTGATTTCGGCTGGTGTAAAATGGAAAATGGATTGATGCCAAAAACTACAGGCAAACCATTCGTTCCAGAAGATTTGTTAAAACCATCGCCTGTGATTGTAAAGCTGGGTGCAAAATGAAATGTTGTTCATGCAAGACATTGAATTTAAAATGTTTCAGTTCATGCCATTTTAGCTGGAATACAACCTGCCAAAATTCAGAAGAGGTCAGTGGGTCACCAATAGTCGATGAACTTACTGATGAAAAGCCAGATGAGAACGCAAGATTTATCGATGATGATGATGATGATGATTATAATTCCGAAAACGAAAATGAGGACGACGATTTGAATGATATGATGGCCGAAGCTGAGGACGATTTATATTACTTTAGCGACAGTGAAACCGACGAAATGTTCAATGCTGTGATGGATTCAAAAGCGGGTAGCTCTCACAGTAGTATTTCGAGTACATCCAGCATAAAGAGTACAGGAAAACGACCAATACAAGTAGTATCAAAGTCCGTAAAAAAAGAAAATCAGTTTAAAACGTTTTTACATGTAGATAAATAAATCTAATGTAATATTTTCAATGTAAATAAAATGTGAAAATTTAAAATCGAAAATTGTCCCAAAAGATTTACCCCTTTTTCGAGTTTAGAACAACACTTGCAGAAGGTAGATAGTCTAGGAATATCTTATTTTTAAGAGAACTAACAACTGCCCAAAGTTTGGAATCTCTACGAAAAATTATATTATTCTCCGCCATTTTCAGTTTACCATACTCCACTATTTATGAACCATTCGTCAGATAAGATTTCTAATTTTAATAAATCTACTGAACACTGGTTTTTACAATATTTGTCTTTCTAAGTCTGATGCAAAGGTAAATTAAAAGTGATTTTAAATGGTTGTATACTGTTAATTAAAATATTGCCTCAAAAAGACATATGTTTGCACTTTATATTACTAGAAACATCAATTTTGAATTTAAAGTGCAATTTTTGAATTGAAATTTCACCGATTCGCTCTAAGCAATGTGTAAATATTAGTTTTCAAGTATATTTTATTCTCTGTAAAATATAACTGGTATAATACTGATCAAGCAAAACGTTAAGCAGTTACGACTAAGTTTTTTAATTTCAAAAATATCGTCACACCAAGTAATAGCATGAAAGTTTCGAGCAAAAACGGAAACGTATTGCTTCGATATATTTTTTTGCAAAAGAAGCAGTTTCGGAAACATTCATTATTTCCTTGTGGTATGTTACACATTAATATCAATAAAAACTACGGGAAAAAAATGTCAAACGATTATTTAAATTTTGTTAGTTTTAATGAATGGAAAAAAGATAAGTAATAGGACAAAAAACAATTATTGGCCACAAGCTTTTCTTACATTTATTTGCATAATGCTTGCATTTAACAAGCCGCAAACAAGAGAAACAACGATTTAATTGATAATATTAGGTTTATTATACAGGGTGGGGTTATAGTGCGGCCGACTTCGATAGCTCGAGTTCTACCATAGCTAGAAAAACAAAGTAAAATATGTAAAGAAGTTTATAACTGGAAATTATTTTCGAATATACAGGATGAACCAAGACGTACAAGACCAAGTGCAATTTTTTTAATTGCTACAGCTCTGAGTTTTTCGATATTAATAGGTATAATGTATAGGTGTGATCGGGACTTTGTTACCATTTGTACCACAAGAGGAGGTGGTGTGTTACTGGCAGTATGTAAAGAATAACCGCAACAAAAGCAATACTGATTCTGTCTGTGAGAAATTACGCGACCTCCAATTTATTGATATTTCATTAGTACAAATTAAATTTAGTCTCCATTCTCCATATGTACTTGCCATATATATTATATACCACCCTGCACGAAATCTGAAGATTATGAAAAGTTAGTAGACTTTCTTTATCATTCTATTGCACCTATTGGTCTGACCTGTTAGTGGTAGTGTGATTTTAACTTATCGGAATATGTGCGTTGTGAGATAGATAACAGAACATCTAATTCGGTTCGTGCTATTGACAATTTTTTGAAGTTCTTTGAACTGAACCATATATGAACACATATGAACATATGAACACATATGATAGAATCCTTGATCTCGTATTCTGCAATAAGAACTGTCCTGTTCACAAGGCATCTGAAGTTCTGCTTAAAGAGGATAACTATCATCCTGCTATAATAAATCCAGGCCGACTTTCAAGAGTCTAGCAATAATAATTTTTCTCAAGAAAACAACTTTGACTTCAACTTTAAAAAGGGAAACTTTGTGCAATTGTATCCAGTCTTGCAACTCATTGATTGCTCATTTATTGAACATTTTAGTGATGTGAATATGGCAGTAGACGTATTGCACTCCAAATTATATGATATTTTTCTAATAAATCTACCTAAGAAACAGAATTTCCAGTTCTTACCCCGCATGGTTTAATGGTCAAATAATACACGATATTAAGCAAAAAGAAAAGTGCTAAAAAGATATAAGTTACATGGCACTTCTGTTGATGAAAACAAATTTAGAAGTTAAGGTCCAAAATTAAGTCAGATATCGATAACGCATATAAGTTATATTTAGCCAATATTGCAAATAACATTCAGATCAACTCAAACAACTTTTGGAGTTTTATTAAAACAAAACATAATTCTACATCCATCCCTTCATCTTTAAAATATGAAAATCTAATTATCGAAGACCCGCAATTAATTATGGATAGTTTTGCTGACTTCTTCTGGAAAACCTTCACACCTCCCCATTCCGGCGTCGAT
Source organism: Leptura quadrifasciata (assembly GCA_963675555.1). Classification (NCBI taxonomy): domain Eukaryota; kingdom Metazoa; phylum Arthropoda; class Insecta; order Coleoptera; family Cerambycidae; genus Leptura; species Leptura quadrifasciata. The sequence continues at coordinate 178,058,366 of OY776674.1, forward strand.
AATTTTAACGACACACCTAAGATTAACTCCAATGTCTTAAATTTGTCTGTTATCACTGAGGAAGAGATAATTAAGGCCATTAAAAAAAATAAAGCCACTGCGACTATGGGTCCCGATTTAATTCCTGCATTTCTTATTAAAGATGTAAAAATGTGCCACTGTATTTGCCAAAGCACAATTAATTATCTATAATCTAATATTAAGAAGTGCAAGGTTTCCTCAGAAATGGAAATCTTTACGTGTGTGCCCTGTATTAAAAAAAGGTGAACGAGATAATACACTATAGACCAATTATTATAATTTGGAACTTTGGAAAAATTTTTTAAGTAATTCTTCAACTTTTCTATATATTCGCATATCTCTGGCACAATATTTATCGATCAACATGGTCTTATGAAAGGTACGTCAACTGTCACAAACCTTGTGTGCAAAACACAATTTCTTTGTGAAAGTCTGGATAGAGGGATATTATCTACATGGATTTCTCCAAACTTTTGACAAGCTAGATCACAGTACTTTAATTAGTTAACTGGACAAATTGGTCTTTCTTATTCGTTATTACAATTAATTGAATCATATCTGCAGAATCGATATCAATTTGTTCAGTACCGAGGTTATAAATCTGGCAGTTTCTTACAAAAATCCGATGTACCACAGGGGTCGATACTTGGTCCGCTTTTCTTTGTTATGTTTATTATCGATATTTTGAAGGGCTCCGATAATAACATCCATTTGCTCCTGTACGCAGATGATCTAAAAATATATTGATTGATTGATTCTCAATTGATGACTATGTTAACCTTCAAAATTGCTTAAATACCATTAATACTTGGTGCAATGACAACTATTTACCTCTTAATGCTAGCAAATGTAATGTTGGCAGAAAAACCAGCATGTATATGGTTAATTATAGCATTGACAACGAAAGTTTACAAAAACCTGAATTCATCAAAGACGTTGGAGTTTATTTCGATTCGAAATTATCTTTATGTTTTACTTAAAAAGTCTCAGCAATCGAAAAGCTGCTAGTGCTCCACATGTTGCCCATTTTAGTTGACAGACACATCTCTGTGGATCTTTGAAATGGAGTTTCTACTATTTTTAAAATTGCCGATGTGATCGATCAAAATAACTATTCTTTTTTTCATATTTTGGATCATAGATTGTTATACTAATGATAGCAAATAACTTCCATAACGTTATGTTATCTCATCTTTAAAAAAACTCTTCTTCTCTGGATGTATATGGAATAAACAGTGCTATGTTGAAGGTAACTGTGCATCTTATTGCTGTGTCATTGTGTAATATTTGCTTTGTTTCCAGACTTGTTCAAAATAGCTAAAGTTGTACCGGTTTTTAAAAAAGGTGGCACAGCTGATATTCACAACTATCGCCCTATATCCACCATACCCGTTTTTGGGAAAGTTCTAGAACTTTTATTAAAATTTAGACTATCTAATTATTTTGAGTCGATCTCCTTAATAAATGCGGCACAATTTGGTTTATGAGCTAATCACTCAACAACTCAAGCTGTTTGTGGAATCATTGGTCACTTAGTCGAAGGCCTTGGAGAAGGTTTGGTAATTACTATTACCATATGTGATCTCAGCAAGGCTTAAATTTATGTCATATCTGATTCTAGAGCAAAAGTTTGAATTTTATGAAATAAGGGGCACTCCTTTTGATTTGTTTAGATCATACTTATCCAACAAATTACATTCTGTATCTGCAAACAATATGAATCCTAGTTACGAAAGAGAGACTACTTTCAGTTGATTTTAGACCATTTCACTCGCACCTTAGTATGGCATTACATTGTGGGGAAATTCCAATATCTCCCAAAACGTTTTTGTCTAACAGAAGCGATCAATTAAGATTTTAGAAAATGTTCGTTTTCAGGGGCATTGTAAACCATTATATTGGCATCTTTATTTAACATAGATTATAACTGCTTAATTGATATACACAAAAACAGGGAATAATTTCCCACACGTTCAGATATTCACACCCACAACTATAGCGACGGTAAAGAAAAAATAATTAACCCTAGATTTAGAATGGCTAAATCTAAATATAACTCCTTATATCTAGATATGTATAATAAATTGCCTACAGGTTGGAACAATCTACATCTCAAAAATTTTAAGAATAACTTTAAAAAGTTTCTTTTATTAAAATCTATTTATTACTCTGCTGAAGAGTACATAAACTGTGACAGCTTTGTATTCGCATAAAGCAATCTATTTTATATTATTTTTAGTGCTATCCTTTCTTTATTTTTATTGCAATATAAGGCAACAGATATGTTGTAATGCTGCGTTAAAATAAATTGCATATTATTATTAAATTAATATATAGGTACTAATTCTATTCCACAATAAATGTTGCATTTAAAGTGAAAGAATTGATGTACGCAACAAAATCATCACAATTATCTAAATGTCAATTGAGTTTACGTTTTAACTTTACTTTTAAACAAATCCGATAGTTCATTGCCAAAGTAAAAAGTCAATGTCGAATCGTTAAAAAATGTTAAAAGTTGATAAATAACTTTAGTTTGTGACTCATTGAAAATCTGGTTTATTTGTTCTTTTATGTAACGAGCTTTGTAATCTTCTTATTAGTGAAATATCCCTATTAGATGTAGCGATGAGGGGTCTAAATTAGTTATAATTTCCCAAAATGTCTATTATCTAATATCTTCTAAAATCTATAAACTGATGTTTCCGATTTCCATTTTTGTTACAACACCTATATGACTCATAATGTAATCGAATTTGCCAGTTCTAAAATACTGTAGTTATGGTTATTCATAAAATATTTTGGAAAATAATCAGTCTAACCAATTTTTTTCAGAATTCTCTGGAAATGTGAATTTTATTAATGAAATAATTAGTTCGGGTAAGGTAAGGTAAAAATATTTTATCCGATGCTGGGCCCTACGGAATAACTTTTTTTAAAACAAGTAGTAAAACTCTTCTATTGCCGCTCACGAGCGGCACTTAAAGGATTTGAACAAAAATAGCATGTTATATGTGGAATAAAAAGATTTTTTGTGTCTAGTCTGTTTTTGTTTTTATTTTTTGTAACTTAACAAATTAACAGAAAGAACTTCTACTGGTCATTTCGATTTAATAGTGAAGAAGTCCGTTTTGTTTTTTTAATATGACAAACACGACCGGAGATAATCAATAAAAAGAGAGGAAACCTCATTCAACTAATAAATTGTTTTAAAAAAAGATGTAACGCATAGGCTGGATCCTGAAGGCTAAAAATTATTATGAACAGGCAAGGACCAGCTGGAAGCTTTAGTTAAGGTTATAATTAAGAAAAAAAACAAAAATTAAATACGAGATAAAGTGAAATTGTAAAATGGGGGTGCTGATTAAGGGTTGAAAGTGGTTTTCAGCGATTTTCGGCGAAACGTGATCTCCTAGCGGAAAGTGTTCTTCACAAAAGTTGTAGATAATACAAAAAACAAAAACTTTCATATAAAACGTTATTCAGCATAACCTCACATTTTCCGATAAAATGACGGAAAAACGATTTTTCGGTTTTATATTTTGTTTCTCGTAAAAATAATTCAATTTACATGAAATTGTGTGAAACTATCCCTTTTTGCATTGAATAAGCATGATTTTTTCGGAATTTGGGAAACAAGTAGTTTCTGAGATATTTACATTTCTTCCACGGAAAACTTCATTGTTGTTTTTTTTTTAATATTCTATCCGGCTCATTTTAACCGTTGAAATGTTTACTTTAAAATGGTCTATATATCTTGATTGTTTAATTTTCTTGAAATCTTTTAAAATTGAAAACCAAAAAAATGACTTTTCGAATCACGAATTACTCAATATTTTTTATTATTTTCATTTTTTTTTTATTATTTATGTAAATAATGGATTACATTTCAATGACAGAATTTAGAATGAATGAATTTAATTGAAGAAAGTGGCGGAAACCATCCTGATAATTCTAAATAAATAACAAATTAACAAAAAAATCTTTTAAGCTACAAAAGCAACAAAAATTTATCAGGCCTAGCTAGCATTTTTTTTTAAGATGCAGACCAAATAACCATTGTAAAAAATTGATCTCAACTTATAGGTGATATTTACGACAGTAAAGCTTTTTCAATACAAAAAAGGTATACTTTCACATAATTTCATGTAAATTGAATTATTTTTACGAGAGAAAAAAATAAGAAACCAAAAAATCAGTTTTCCGCCGTTTTCTCAGAAAACTTGACTTTATGTTGAAAAATACCTAATTTCAAAATTTTAAATTTTTTATTATCTACAACTTTTGTAAAGGACATTTTCCGTTAGGAGGTCAGTTTCGCAGAAAATCGCGAAAAAAACACTTTCAACCCCTAAACAGCACCCCCATTTAACAATTTCACTTTATCTCGTGTTTAATTTCTGTTTTATCTCTTAGCTATAACCTTAACTAAATTTTCCGGCTGGTCCTTGCCTGTTAATAATTTTTTTTTCCAAAAAGATATTGGCACCAGCCTAGTAGGGCCAGAATTGAACAAAATATTTTTCCACAACTTCTACTTAGCCAAACTCATTTCATTAACAACATTCACCTTTCCAGATAATTTGATTCAAAATCTAAATTGACTCCACTAATTGTATGGTTTAAAAATATTTTAAAAAGCGTAGTAACTTTTGATTTTATTGGCGAGAAGAACAGCAATCACGATCACGTGGATTTTCAGATGATCCCAGAATTGGAATTTGAAATAAACCAGAGATGGACAGAAATTGTTGCCATAAATTCGAGAATCTTTTTTGGCATTTTATTGAATACAAGGATGATAATCTTTCCCACAGAATAAATGGATTTTTTCGCTTTAATCTAAGCTCAAACAACTATTTATTTTCTGTCGAATTCAACTTCACTGCTCTCGAGGTCCGAAATAGAAAAATATAAAACATCTGTAAGTGAGCAGGTAGTTGGTAGTGAGAAGGGTACTGGTCCTCGTTGCATTTTGCCAGATTACCCTTTATTTTCAAAACATTTTGTACACGTTTCTGTGAATTTTACTGTCGGTACTTTAACTTAATATTTACATGCCGCTAGCCATTTAACATTATTTATATTTTTTGTCAGTTTCGAAGTATAGAATCATAAATTCATAAATGTTAAGTATAGTTGCAGGCCAGCGTTGCCAACTTTAACTTCCTACTAACTGGAATATAGCATAATAACTGACGATTCGCAAAGCTCTAGCCATTTATCTAAAGAAGCGAACAATGAAGAAGATGCATGCATTTTAAAAGTGCTTAAAATTATTATTTTTCCATAATATGTACAGGGTTATTCATTATAAATTACCCACCTCTTATCATCGTTATTACTGCCCATAGGAAAAAGTTTTAATAAAAGTTTGTGGTTATGACTGGATTTTGGTAAAATGTGCAGATTTCAGGGGATACAAAAAAATATATTTTTTTAAATGGGTGTATTATAAAATTTTTAGAATGATCCTTTTTTCCTGATTTCAAAAATATACCATATATTACCATATACCGTTTTTGAGTTACTAAACGTCGAATATCTTATAGTTCAACTAGTTACTGTAAATATGAAAAAGTTAACATTATTAAAATAAGTTATGAAAATGACAACTATTATGTTTAATAAGTGACATTTCCTTAATGAAATAATCAAAATGATTTACGGTAAGGAAGAAAAAGTTCAATTATTTACTTGTTATACAGGGTGTTGCATCATGAGAGGGACATAGCTTAATAGGAGGTAGAGAACATCAGTGGTAATCGGAACCTCCCATAGAAATGTCTCATTGGGCCTTCATTACGAGGTTGCTGGGTGTTAAATAATTTTTGGCCAAACATGTTTTTTGTCATAACTTTGACAGGGAATGAAATAACGGATTCATATTTGGTACGGCTAATGTACTAACGAGCCCCAAGAGGTACGTGTATAAAAAAAAATATATCCAGGTCCGGACTCACTATAATTTATGTTTCTTCTTTGCATCAATAAAACATCACCCTGTATATATTTTTTTGAAATTTCGATACAATATTCGAAAAGAGCACGAAAAAACAAATAAAATGGCCTATTTCATTTTTTTGTTACATCTTCGTGGTTATTTAAATACGTTGTTAAATGTGCAAGAAAATGGATTACAGAACCCTATTAAATGAGAGGCACGTGAAATAAATAGTTTTATAACTAAAATTTGCAAAAATTCTATTGAGCCTAGGTGGTCTGGGTGAATCCTAATTCCGGCACGTTTTAAAGGTCCATTTTGGTAAAAAACTGTGATCCTAATAAGTAATCGGGTATGAAATAACAAAATTTTTAATCAATCACAGTAGGCTTGTTCAAAGTGACAGATAATAAAAAGAAATCTCCTAAACAGTTGAATAATTGTTTGTTAGTAATTTAATGTGTCAATAATCCGCATTTAGTTAGTGAAAACTTGTGAAAATATTTTAACTATACCAGTAAAATTTACAAACGTGGAATATGCTGACATAATATTCATCTATGGTTTCTGTAATGGAAATGGTAGGTCGGCGGAAAGAGAATATCGGCTGCGTTTTCCTGGTCGTCGATGCCCTAATCATAAAACCTTTAGTACGGTGTTTCAGTATGCAAGACAACACGGAAAGTTTCCTAATTCTGCAGTTGTGGAGCGTGTTTTACAACAAGGTGTGCAGGAACAAAACAATATTATAAACGTAGTTCAAGAAAACCCAAATATGAGCACTAGACGAATCAGTTTGGCAACTGGTATTCCTCATTGGCGAGTATGGAGAACCCTAAAAAGAGAACGTTACCATCCATATCATATCCAGCAGGTACAGCGTCTTCAACAAGGCGACGATATCCCGCGCCTGGCATTTTGTCATTGGTTGTCTAACCATCGCCCAGTCATTTACAGAACCTTATTTACGGATGAGGCACAATTTACAAGGGATGGAGTAAACAATTCACGAAATAATCATAAATGGGCACAGGAAAACCCACATGCGGTACGCCAACGCCGTTCGTAACACAGGTTTTCTGTAAATGTTTGGGTCGGACTTGTGAATAGACATTTGATAGGGCCACATTTTTTTGAAGAAAGATTGAATGGTGAAATTTACTTTGATTTTCTTCAAAACATTTTACCGAATATGTTAGAAAATATCGGTATAAGAGGCATGTTGTTTCAGCATGATGGGGCCCCACCACATTTTAACCTTCAAGTAAAAGAACACTTAAACAATGTGTATCCTAATAGATGGATTGGACGCGGGGGTCCACATGAATGGCCACCAAGCTCTCCTGATTGTAACCCTTGTGATTACTTTTTATGGGGCCACTTAAAAAACGAGGTTTATAGCATTGAAATTGAAAGTAGACAACATTTAATCCAGCGCATCGTTACAACCTGCGACGAAATACGGAATAATCCAGAAATGATACGTCGAGCAATTGGTGACCTTTCTAAACGCGCAAGAAAATGCACAGAATGTGGGGGAGGACATTTTGAAAATTTACTTTAGTGTCAATTACGTTTTATTTTTAAACACATTTAGTTATTGTTTTGTTATTTATTGTTAATTGAATGGAAAATATTTTATTTATTTAGATTTTAGTTTGTTCTCTTTTCCAATTTTTATTAAGTATAAAATGTTGATGATTTTCTTGATCAAAGTAACTGGTTGCTTAGGCCTAAATGGTTTAAATTATCTGTCACTTTTATTCTTTGAACAAGCCTACTGTGATTGATTAAAAATTTTGTTATTTCATACCCGATTACTGATTAGGACCACAGTTTTTTACCAAAATGGACCTTTAAAACGTGCCGGAATTAGGATTCACCCAGACCACCTAGGCTCAATAGAATTTTTGCAAATTTTAGTTATAAAACTATTTATTTCACGTGCCTCTCATTTAATAGGGTTCTGTAATCCATTTTCTTGCACATTTAACAACGTATTTAAATAACCACGAAGGTGTAACAAAAAAATGAAATAGGCCATTTTGTTTGTTTTTTCTTGCTCTTTTCGAATATCGTATCGAAATTTCAAAAAAATATATACAGGGTGATGTTTTATTGATGCAAAGAAGAAACATAAATTATAGTGAGTCCGGACCTGGATATATTTTTTTTTATATATGTACCTCTTGGGGCTCGTTAGTACATTAGCCGTACCAAATATGAATCCGTTATTTCATTCCCTGTCAAAGTTATGACAAAAAACAGGTTTGGCCAAAAATTATTTAACACCCTGTAACTTCGTAATGAAGGCCCAATGAGACATTTCTATGGGAGGTTCCGGTTACCACTGATGTTCTCTACCTCCTATTAAGCTATGTCCCTCTCATGATGCAACACCCTGTATACAAAATAACAAAAACAAACGTGCAGCAAAAAGAGCCTATAGGATATTGTATCCACATCGTTCAACACCATCAGAAAATACATTCAAAAATATTTACCGAAAGGTGAATAATACCTCCAGTTTTAGTAGAAAAAAGCGAGTAGTTCAAGCAAACCAGAAAGATATACTGCTTCATTTCGAAGGTAAGCTCCATATTTATTCGCGAATAGATTTTTTTGAAACATTGTATTGTTTTTTGGAAAATTTCGAATATAGTATAAATAATGCAGTCGATCAATTAGGTAAAATCTAACGTACGTTATAAAATAATAACTACAGAGTACAGACCATATAAAATTTTACCCGTACAAGTAAAGAAAATAGAGGCTCATAAAAGGAAAACAGGACCTTTGCCGCCAGATGATTCAAAAGTTGGATGAAGATGACGATTTTTTTACTAAAATATTATGAACTGATGAATCATCCTTTTCTACGGCAGGAGTTTTTAATGACAAAAATCGCAAGTCGTGGGAAAACAACCACAACAGAAAAAGATTGGTAAAACAGATAAAAAAATCAGGAAGAAAAACTCTTAGTTTGGTGTGGAATTTTCAGCAACAAAATTATTGGGCCAACATTTTATGATTATACTTTAATTGGAGTTACCCATCTGGAAAGAATTGTCGTCGAAATAGAAAATATTCTTTGGCAGAATTTTCCGGAAACCGAACTTAATGATATGATTTGGATTCAGAATGGGGCAACTCTGCATAGTATCCTACCCGTTCGAGATCATTTGAATAATGTATTCCCAATATTGATAGGGAATAATGGAACAATTAAATGGCCACCTGACAATCCGGATTTGGCCCCTATTTCACTTCATAAATATTCGACATTAAAACTCGAACTTTTACGTAAACTAAACCACGTGACTGAAAACGTTATGATATTGCCTTGACGTCAGTAATTTGCCTTGAATTTGTTAATTCACATTGTTATTCTTAATCCCCTTGTTAACTATTGGTTAATATGACGGATAATGATTTCTTAACGTGCTTAGTGTATTAATCTATCCCTTTTAGATATTTCATCGTTTCAACAATAATGACATGACATCACCGATAACGAATGACGTCACTCGGCAGGGGCAGAAAGTTCTCCTCCAAAATAAATAACTTTTCATGCTCAATTTTAACATAGAAAAAGGAAAAAATACGAGAAAGCATATTTTTCTATCGCGTATCTATCTGATATAAAAAGAATCATGCAGCTTTCTCATTATTTTCCATCGTTTGGACTACTAACTGATAATGGAATGTTTTTCTTGTTTGCTGCATACTTAATAGATAAATTTATTTCAAAATTGGGTCTTGATTTGAAAGAACTAACAGAGAACCCACAGTAAACACATTTGAAGATGATTTAATGCAAATCGAAAGAAAACAAAAGAAAAAAATTGCTTTGTTGAACTAATTACATGAAATCATCTTACAATAATAAACCTATTATTTCATTTAAAACTAATTAGAAATGTTTACAGGAATTTTGTTTAATGTATCATTTGCATCCATTATAGTTACATCAAGAAATTTACCTACCATATAAATCTAGTTCTTTACACGTGACTGTTTAAATATTGCAGAAGAAACAGAGGTAGAATCAGATAATTCTATTGGTACAGATTAGTCTAATCCATATCTCTTCCTGCACTACTAAATGAAGGAAAAACTGAAAGTTTTGAACGTTTGCCAAGAATATGTAGTGTAATTTCACCCCCCCCCCCCATTTCTACATGATTACTCATATAACATAAAGTCCTCTTTAGGCATCGGTCTGTTTTTTTCAGGTTAATCTGAGAACCACTGGACGACGGATACTGATTCCACAATTATACAAGACCTCTATTTTCGTATTAGAGAAAATTATTTTAAAATATCCCATTTTATTGGCTTCAACTAAATGAGTTATTTGATAAAGATGAAACCAAACCCAAGATGGTGGCTAGCTCAACAGGGTTGGAATTCTGAAAATCTGGATTTAGACAACCCATGACTCTTCTCAATGATTAAAAAGAGAAAAACGAATTCGGGATTTTTGCAATTTTATTGATTTCTGTGGTGGATAGCGACTGTTGTATTACATATTTATAGGAAATGTCTATGTGTGTAATACGATTCAAAATTTATGAAAATAATTTTGGATCCAAAAGTTTTATTAATTCTAGTATCTGACATCGTATGAATCGGCTTTAATGAATGTTATGTTATAATAAATACAGGAATGTAAAAAAATTATTATTTGGTTATTGACTGTTAAATTTATTACTCTAAAGTTATGCAAGCGAAAATAAAAAAAAGTAACTAAATAATAATTAATTTAGCATAACGCAAATAAATTCTAATTACGTTTAAGTTACTTTAAAAAATAATTGTCACGTAACTTCAATGAATACGTACGCCATTGTTATTCAAAATGTACAACTAGGTAATTAATTCATATTCAGACTAACACCTTATTATTTTCGAGGAGCCTCTGGCAAAGCTGCTTAAATGTAATAATACTCGAAACATTATTGGCTATGCCTGTATAATATTTTGATGAATATTTTTAACATAACAATTTTTTTTCTAATATTGTGATACATCGTTGAAATGGGAATTAGGTGTATTGTCCAAATGATACTTATTTTATTGAGTCATAAGCTAAAAATTAAGTTGGCTACCCATTCTCATAGAATTACATACATATCAGGGGCCATTATAAAATGTTCTTTTTTTTTGTTGACAATGAATTTATTCTTTTATCATACCTCTCTCAAGAAATATGTGTTGTTACACTGGATATGAATATATTACAGGAAAATAATTTCAATAATTTGTCTTAATAGCCTGTACAGCATATTTTTCAGTCATCAAACCCGGTTCAGCTAATTTTGTGACAATCGATTTTTTGATTTTTCGAAATTTTTTACACCCTTGCAGTTTTTTTTAAGTTGGCACTTGCGGTAAATTAATATTATAATAGTAGAAGAAACTTACCTTCCAAGTATGAACAGTTTAACCATGTTTATCGGGCTACGGTCTTTATTGTTCATTTGTTATATTTTAATGGTACTTTATTTGTACGTTTAAATTATTTTTACTTCTCCACTGCTACAAATTGAAACATATATACAATAAAAATTAATAACTCTGAAATATTTAAAATCAATTTTGAATTTAGTTTACTTTCAGATATCAGTTGTTTTCTTAGATATAGTTCAGAAATATTTTCGATGAACTAGAACTAGATGCAGTATCTGCATTTATCATCTACTGCCTTGTCCATGTGCTTGAGATGGTATCGCAAGGGGCAGTGGCATGTTAGAAGGCCTGTAATCAGCCTTAATTCGAACTTTTATTTCATTTTTCGAGTTCGATATGCCTCGTAGCACTCTGCCGAATGACTTAGTGAGTGCCGGGTTCGAATCCTGGCTAGAGTATGGATGTTTAGTGGTGTTTTCAATGTGTTACCGAGTTGGTAACAGTGAACTAGACGGTGTTGTCTGAGAGACAAAACGGCTAGTCGTTGTACCACTCCTAAGTTCGAGTCTCAGCTTCGGCAGTTGGCAATGTCGTAGGGATTGGTCGTTGTGTAATTTTATGTGTGTATGTGTCTTGGTTGAGTGGTGGAATAGCTAATGCTAAACTCCGCTAGACTGTAATCTAATTAGTCGATAAAATAAAAACAAATAAAGTAAAAACATTATTTAGCAACATTGGTAGGTACGTACAAACACCTCAGATTATTTAAATAAACGCATTTTAAATTTATAGTTTTGAATACTCTGCCTTGATTATCCTTGATACAATTTAAGAAATGTTGAAAGTAAGGATCCGGGTGGTAATTTTTAAAGAACGTACGCACCTACGTAATATATTTAATAAAATTGCTATTCTGAAGTTTAACAATATTACTTTTTCATTGTTTTTCTTATTTCTGCAAAGTTTTATGATGATTGATGACATTTTACTTTATGTGCAAAATTAAATTATTGCATTAAATGCATAGCCTACGTATTAGGTAAAACTCCGCATTAGAGGAAATTATATTTTAAGTTAAGAATATGCATAATCATATACCGGGTGAGGGGTTTAACTTGAGAGATATTGGTTTTTGAACTTAGCCATGTTTTCAAGGTCATTTCTGGGTCAACTTTGTTCTTTAAAATGGAAACTCATATTTTTCATTACAACATCTCATTTTTCAGAAAAAAACTATTTATCCGACCTCAATATTATAAGATATTAATTGCTAAACAAGATTTTTGGTCACTTTTAGTTAGCCAAAACCATTAGCTTAGAAAGTAGTACAAAAAAAAATATTTTTTGTTATAAGGCTTGGGAATCCAGAATTTAACTTATTAGGCAATCTTACTTAACACGAAAGTGAAACAAGTATCTTTTATTTACAAATTAATTTCATTTGGAATGTTACTAAAATAATTATGACATCGCATTAGAGTTTCTCTGTCGATAGACTTGCAAGCATTTTGTATGCGTTCCCTCTTGTTTTCTCTGGAGTGGTTGTAACTTCCTGGTGTACTTATTTTTAAAAGTACCCCATAAAAAGAAGTCAAGAGATGTTAAATCTGGCCACTTGGCAGGCCATACAGCTGTACCGCCACCTCTACAGATCCAGCGGTCATTGTAGTCTCAATCTAATATATCTCGTACAATTATGGAATTCTCAAACTTTACAACAAAAAATAACATTTTTTTCCGTTGTACTCTTTTTTAATGATTTTGGCTAACTAAAAGTAAGCAGGAACCTTGTTAAGCAATTAACATCTGAGAAAGTTGGTTGTTGGTTAGTACAAAATTTCAGACAAAAGTTGCTTTTTTTCTGACAAATAATATATTGCAATAAAAAATATAGGTTTCTATTTAAAAAACAAAGTTGACCCCGAGATGACCTTGAATATTTGGCCATGGTTAAAATCCAACATTTTTATATCAATCATTCTTTTCTAAAATGTATTGATCTTGAAATAAATCGCTGTCTCAAATTAAATGCCCTACCAGGTATATATTATATTTCAATGAATTTCATCGATAAATTCGAATAAACAGAATATAATAAACATAATATTTTTAATCGCAAACTCCTCTATAAATCCTTATTTTACTATAAGGAAAGTAACCAGACTGCAACCAAAGTTACAAATGTGGCGCGTTAAGTGTAATAATTGCATATTACCATCAAAACGCTAATGCTTCGATTGCAACAAACACCAGCCGAAAGACTGATCCTACTTAAAGGAGCTCCCTTGCCAGTCGTCACACACCACTTGCAGACTGCAGTTTCGAGCTGTTGGCTCTCGTCAGTGCAAGGTAGGTATGCGACGACCGACATGAGAATCCTTTGACTATAGTACATCCCGGTATTTTCACAATAGCGACATGTAAAACAGCCAGCAGGCGCCATCTAGCGGTCCAGTGTCCGTTGCAATCGAAAAATAAATAGCCTGACTTGGCTTAGCATAGTTCAAATGTGCTTTTAGACTGGCAAGGGAGCTCCTTTAAGTAGGATCAGTCTTTCGGCTGGTGTTTGTTGCAATCGAAGCATTAGCGTTTTGATGGTAATATGCAATTATTACACTTAACGCGCCAGATTTGTAACTTTGGTTGCAGTCTGGTTACTTTCCTTATAGTAAAATAAGGATTTATAGAGGAGTTTGCGACTAAAAATATTATGTTTAATATTCCGTCCTCTAAAAGCACATTTGAACTAGAATATAATAAATTTAAGAGGCTTGTTCCCAGCGGTTTAGTCAATATTTTTATATTTTGCTCTATTTCAGTTAGTTGCCCTTCCCACGAAATGACTTTGCTCTTTTAATTAAGTAATTGTTACCAAAGGGTTGGTCTTTCGAGCTTATCGATTGTTACTCCACACAGTATTACAATGCACATACTAAGTCTGCTGTCAGATCAATTTAGTCATGACATAAACGTTTAATAAATACCATTCTGCGTGCTTACAAGGAGTTACGTAAATGAAAGCGTGGCTGCGTATGAATATTTTTATATTTACAGTCATCCACATAAGCATAATATACAGGGTGTTTTACGAGGAAGACCAAACGGCGTAGCGTGATAGAGGAGGATGTATGTTAAGGTGGGTATATCCAAGAGCGAGAGAGATCCGATAATTCGTTATCAGATCTCTCTCGCTCTTGGATTTATTATTTTTGGCCATAACTTTTTTTTAATACATACATTGGTAAAAAAAAAGTATAAGACTACCTAAGTAGAACTATGACAGATGTAGTGATATGAATTTTTACTCAATTTCAGTTGTTTGCAAAATTAGTTAATTTAAATTAAAACATAATGCCACTCTTCATATCTTGTAGTTTTTCTGATGATATCTACAATGTCTGTAATAGAATAGTTACCACAATTAGGTTTACTTTGCCATATTATCATTAATCGGTTTATCTACGTATGGTGTTAATCTTTATTTACTCTAACAGATACAAATCACATTTTTTAAATTATAATTGACTAATTTGACAGAATAAACCTTATATTCAATTTATTGCTTACATTACAATGCCATTATACAACATGTATATGACCTGTAGATCAAGATCTACAATGTATAACTAGTTCAAAAGTGCTTTTAGAGGGCGGAATATTAAACATAATATTTTTAGTCGCAAACTCCTCTATAAATCCTTATTTTACTATAAGGAACCTAACCAGACTGCAACCAACAGCTACTCTCCGGGCTATGTGCCCCGCCGAACGCTGAATTACAAGTTACAAGCCTGGCGCGTTAAGTGTAATAATTGCATATTACCATCAAAACGCTAATGCTTCGATTGCAACAAACACCAGCCGAAAGACTGATCCTACTTAAAGGAGCTCCCTTGCCAGTCGTCACACACCACTTGCAGACTGCAGTTTCGAGCTGTTGGCTCTCGTCAGTGCAAGGTAGGTATGCGACGACCGACATGAGAATCCTTTGACTATAGTACATCCCGGTATTCTTATAATAGCGACATGTAAAACAGCCAGCAGGCGCCATCCAGCGGTCCAGTGTCTGTTGCAATCGATTGCAACAGACACTGGACCGCTGGATGGCGCCTGCTGGCTGTTTTACATGTCGCTATTATAAGAATACCGGGATGTACTATAGTCAAAGGATTCTCATGTCGGTCGTCGCATACCTACCTTGCACTGACGAGAGCCAACAGCTCGAAACTGCAGTCTGCAAGTGGTGTGTGACGACTGGCAAGGGAGCTCCTTTAAGTAGGATCAGTCTTTCGGCTGGTGTTTGTTGCAATCGAAGCATTAGCGTTTTGATGGTAATATGCAATTATTACACTTAACGCGCCAGGCTTGTAACTTGTAATTCAGCGTTCGGCGGGGCACATAGCCCGGAGAGTAGCTGTTGGTTGCAGTCTGGTTAGGTTCCTTATAGTAAAATAAGGATTTATAGAGGAGTTTGCGACTAAAAATATTATGTTTAATGTATAACTAATTAGTCATGGATGACATATTCAATGAATATCATGGCTGTCATAAATAATATTTCTTTGAAGGTACCTATCCCGCACTTATTGCTGAGGGTTGTTTCGTCTAGAATAATCTTAAAATGGACCCTAAACTGCGCCTAAGGCATTTAGCCGACAATGGTTTTACAACGCAGTTGTTACTTTAACCATTGGAAAATTTCTACAATTACTTACTTTAGGGTTCTAAGAATTATGCGTATTTATATAGCCATCAGGTACAAAATAGCATGGTCACTGCAAGTGCTACAAATATAACCGGTAATATTGGGAGAGCTGCGTTTGCATATCCAGGATAATAATAATTGAAACCTGACACACCTGCATTGTAACAAAAGAATTTATACTTTTTGGAAGTCTTATCTACCGTACTAGGTACTTGTTATCATCGGAACCTGTCAATTTGTGACATACAGGGCGTATTTTAAACTGACAAACATTGAGTCCATGCTGAGATATTTCGCTGGTTACTAGGACAGATTTAAACAATTAAAAGTAATCATGTTAGAAGATAGAAAAATTCAACTATTCATTGTTTGTAATTTTATTTTAATTAAGTTAATATATTTTTGGAACGTTGCTAAGTTTATTTAACTATGTTTTTGTGAAATATAGCACAAAACCTGAAACATAGGAAAATTACAATCCCAAATTTTTGAAGAATAA
Organism: Leptura quadrifasciata; assembly: GCA_963675555.1. Taxonomy (NCBI): domain Eukaryota; kingdom Metazoa; phylum Arthropoda; class Insecta; order Coleoptera; family Cerambycidae; genus Leptura; species Leptura quadrifasciata. The sequence continues at coordinate 178,074,947 of OY776674.1, forward strand.
GAATAATAATATGTTTCAAAAAATTCGGTGTCATGGTCATGACGTTGAGATTTGATCTTTTTATTTTTGCACAAGAGCGTATGTCGAAAGCAACTGCGTTTTTCGAATTCTTCGGGACATATTATTATTCTTATAGTCTTTGCTGTCAACTTTCATATCTTTAATTTTGTTCGTATCTCCTCGAATAAGGGTAATATAAGCGATTGTGGTATTCCTGTTTTCCAGGTTCTTGTACTATATCTCACAAAATAGGCGAGTTTGTTTTTACTAAAATAAAACCCACAAAAATTGGGATAACTTTTACTAAAACTTTTGTTTTCTATAATAGTATACAGCGAGACATTCGACGTGGCCCTCGTGGCTATATTAAATATAAAACATTTTCTTCGTTTTTGTACAAATGCTTTCACGAAGATAGGCAGAGTAACATTTCCTTCCATTCCAATTACTCTGTTTATTTGCATTCTATAATTTATACAAACTTTGCTATATAATTAATAAAAATATATTCCAAACTATAGCAACAAAATTTCTGGAAGATTAAATAATTTTATGGTCAATAATAAAAAAACTAAATAAATAAATTTTATAAATCTGGTGCACTTATATCAAATAAAATGTAAAAATTGTGATTTATTTATTATTATATATTAGCATTGCTATTTTTAATACCAAAAATGTAAGAGAACATTTAAGAAATAGTAGTGTTATGAACATATACATAGAATAGAATAGAACTAGGAATACTTCAGATTTTTTTGTTTTTGACGTGACGTTGCCGACTTATTTGAAAAAATATGGAAAATTTGGTCGAAACAAGTTTTAACAAATTAATTCGCTATATGTGTATTACTGTTAATTAAGAAGACTTATTTTGCAATTGTGTAGGCAATGGATGTACTACAACGACAAAACCACCAAATATTGATTATAATTATACAGGGTGTATTTTATACTAGCGCTAATTCAGGATATTTCAAAGTGAATTTTCTCAATTTTTTCAAATGGAACACTCTGTATATTATTGTATTCTTGAATTGGAACGTTAATTTCTATGATTTTTGTGAATAATATCCTATATCTAAAATCGATATTTCCAGAGATATTTTTACTTTTTCATTAAAAACCGTTAAATTATAATACTTTTCATTTCAAACTGATCTAGTAGCCATGATTTTGACTTAAAGTGAGAACTTTGTTACTTTTCTCAGATACGATAATGCCTTAAACAACAACCAAATCATATCCAAATATCCCAATTCTTATCAATTGTTCACTGATGTATCAAAAAGTCTGGTATTGGTGCTGGTCGTGCATTTTTTATTAAGAATATTGGAATATCTTTGGGATATCAGTTAAATGAAAATTATTCCATATTTACTGCAGAATCTTTAGCCATTAATGAAGCCTCGGTTGGGCAATAAAAATCACACTCTTCATAACAGTTCTCATTATGTCATACTCTCAATCTATGCTAGATGCGATTTCAAACCCGTGTAAACATGTTATGAAATATAAAATAATATCAAATATTTCGGAAAAAGTTATAAAGCTGAATGTGTTAAATAGAGAAGTGGTCTTTGACTGAGTGAAGGATATGAAGAAAAAATGGGAAAAAGAATTAATCGAGAGATTTGCCACACACAGAACTATCAGTGCAGTCGCGTACATAAATGCCTTCTCTTCTCGATGAGATTCCGTATAATAGACCAATGCAATTTTTTGTTTTATACACCCATTTTCCGTTGCTTTGTGAGTGTTGTGCCTAAACAAAGTCGTCATGAAAATAACTACTTCTCATCTCTAGTGTCTAAGGAACCGAAACATATGTAGTCTTTCTAAATATATTATTTGGAAACTTCTGAGGAATGCTTACTTGAAATAATTTTTATTTTAGTCATTTCACAAGGAACCAACCACAAACTGCAGTGCAGTGTAGGTAATAATGTTTGGAATCTTTTGTATAAAAAATTAAAAATGTACGATTGTGTGTTTGTGATGGCCAGATTTAACAATGATTTATATTACTTCACAATCTCACGTCCATTACTCACTGAAGAGTTCATTCAACAAACATAATTAGCCTAAGATTTCTAGTTTGTTAAATTAAACTAGACCGCCTTGTTCTTTATGACCATTTGTATTTTCCCATTCACATCGCGTCATTTTATGCTAATTAATTTAATAACGTGTAATAATAATTGCTGTGGGCCAACATTACTGTCATCATCGAAAAGTATGCTTTTTTATTTTCTATGTAACCGAGTATATCGGATGTTTATAATATTACTAGCCAATCTGTAATTTTCTTATAAAAAAGATATCGATTCAAAATTTTGGTAAGTTAGTAATAATAATTAGGTGCATATTTCGATTGCTTTAGCATCTGATATTTATTTCTGGTTTAACCGAAAACAGTATAAACTTTGTTAGTCTAATGGAACATTCTTTAAATTATAGAAAATTTAGATTACTCGGGAAGCTCTATGTACAAAACGCAGCACACCCTACCCTGAAGTTACAGATCATAATCAGCAACATTAATGCCTAATAGGGTCTTCAAAAAATGGAAGTCCTTCCTAGATAGTGTGGTCGCAACCCCGTTTATTCTTTCAGTTAAAAGTAGGCTTGGATCTTGTTACAATACATAAGTGTATCAAATTTCAAGTCAATATCATAAGCTGTTCCGGAGTAAACGCGCGCACAAAAAAAGTTACAGACAGACAGACAGACAGACAGACCGACCAACAGACAGGAATTTTTTTTGTTCAAATTTAAAATCTCGACGTTTCATGACATTTTAAGCCTATGTCAACAATTTTTTTTTTTGCGTTATTATACTTCCACTGGACGTGGAAGTAAAAATAGGTAATAATGAAAAAGGCCAATATGCTTTTAAAACTGACATCGGGATTGTTGAAGAAAATTTGAACAAATATTATTGGATAGTATTGAATCTATTGCCAATAACATTGAGAATATAACTGCTTGTGTTATTATTTGTTATTAATATTGACAGTAAGTTCGATAATTATTCAAGAGTGTTGATAGTGATTGTCTTAAAAGTTGCGTAGTTCGTACATTGACGTTCCTAAGCCTAATTATTGGTGCGTGAAATTAGAGTTCATGGATGGCCTCATATTCTCGGTACACCAAATCAAATACTGTTTATTTGGAACGCAATTATGTTAAAGACGGACTTTATGATTTATCTGTATGCGTACTTAGGTGCTTAGGTGTAAATAATTCTATTTTTCAAAAACCTAGTACTAAATTCACAGACACTTCTAGCAGAAAGGAAATATGTGAAGTTGATGCTTCAGCATGCAAGTGATGGAGAGTCTCCTCTTTCCAAACTGCATCTGATCTTTCAGCTTGCAAAAGTGTACTAGCTGCATCCTGCTATTCAAAACATCTCAATGTCTCAATATGGTAATGGAAATATTAAAATGACGACAATATACTAGGTATTTGAAATAATTAAAAGATCATAATTCAAAAATAAATTCGATAATTTTGTTACACTATTTAATCGTAAGCCTTTCCCAAGTGTTCTCTATGAGTGATCAACAAGAAAATTGTAAAACATACTCCCTTAGAGGTTAGGAGACTCTAATACTATTTTCGAATTTACGTATAATCGATACAATTACATATAAAAATTCTAGTGAACGAACGTGTGCCAAAAGTATTATAAGACGATTTTCACCTCATTATATTCTAGTGTATATTACGAGGATTTACCGTGAATACTATTTACTGCAGTTATTCTACCAAGAAATTATTCTAAATATCCAATTATCACCATGAATAATTAGAAATGTTCATGATATAAATTTAGAGAACCTAGATATACTATTTATACCGATTGTAAACTTTCATCTAGCTATAAAATAATTATTTTTCATGCATGATAGATTTGCTAGTAATAATATTGCCATTGCTACAATTAAGATATGTAGGTTATATGAATCTCATATTCATTTTGTAAACTATCGTTGTAATTATTGGGTAGATTTGCCCATCTCTTAAGTTAACGGCAGGTTTAGTTTGAGAAATTAATTGTATGATATACGCAAAGAGAAATTATGAAATAATTAGGGAAGTGAAGTTCTATACGTACAGTTTGTAGACTTACTAACGTTGATCTTCTTGTAATTAAAGATATAGGTGGTATCAGAACGGATGCAAAAATTTAAGAGTAGAAAAAATATTTTTTGCACAGTTCTCAAATGTGTAAGAATATGCTTAACTATTTTGTTTTTATAAAACTTATTGCTACATTAAAAATAAACTTAATTTACCTTGTTTTAGTACTCGGTTATTCATATACCCCGGTTGTAGCGGTAATGGATGTGACTCTTGGAGATAAAATACTGGTGCAGGTGAAAACGCTTGTTCGACACATACGTGTTATAGCTTTCTTTGGTTGTACTAGTATGTCACAGTTAATAACTCATGGAAAATAAGACGTGGAAATAATTTCAATAGTTATTTTACTACATAAAAATGTATCTTTTGTATTCAAATGGGTTGCTGAACACATGTGCGTCCTCATGGTGAAATACCGAAAGTTAGAGCAAAATATGAACTTACAGATATTAATATCTAATACCACTTATACAGAGTGTTTCGTAAGTGACTATTCATACGTTAGGAGGAATTTCTGATAACAGCATATTTTCTATTGTTTGCCAAAGTTTCGATTGGCCAAATTTTTGTAATGGCCTCACCAAATTTAATGATTTCTGCATAATTCTATACCTCACATGCAAAAAATATGCATTGGTTATTTTTTTTATTTACCTATCTAAAACTAACACCATGTATATGGATTTTGGCCCTGAGTGGGTTTGATAAATGATACGAAATAGGTAAAAACATAAAAAATACTCACTTATTAAGCTCTGGATAAAAAGAAGTTTTTCTTATGAGATGTATAGTGTACTTTGAGTGCACTAGAAGAAACCAATTCTGTAGATGTCGCTGCTACCTGGACACAAATTAAAGACAGTTTAAAAAGTGCGAGTGAGGAAATTCTTGGCACTGCAGCAAGTAAAAAAACAGGAGGACTGGTTCAATGGTAATGAAGCTTTTATACAAGAACTTCTTGACCGCAAACATATTGCCTTCCAAAACGCTATCAAGCACCCCAACGACTCATCAAAAGCAGAAGCTTTTACCCAATCTAAGTATGAAACGCAACGCGAAATCAGAAGAATAAAGAACGAGTGGTGGGCAAGCAAGGCCAGAGAAATTCAAAGGTACGCCGATTCACACGACTACAGGAATTTCTTTCAAGGAGTAAAAGCAGTGTACGGCCCCAGTCGGAAAAATATGTACCCTATTAAAGATTTAAATGGAAATCTCCTCAAAGAAGACCAGGAAATAAGAGCCCGATGGAAAGAACACTACTCTAACATTCTTAACCAGTAAAGTCAAGCCGATCACGATATTATAAATCTTATCCCTCAATATGACACCTTCGAAGACTTAGATAAACTACTAACAACGGAAGAGATCTTAACCGCCATTGGGCAGCTAAAAAATAACAAATCTCCCGGCGCCGACTCACTCCCAGCTGAGATCTTTAAAGCTGTGTCGTCAGAGCTCATACCCTACCTCAAAAAACTGTTTGATGTCGTGTGGGAAAGTGGTCAAGCTCCGCAGGAGTTTCGTGATACACTTTTAATCAACCTCTTCAAAAACAAAGGGAGCGCTGCGGACTGTGGAAATTACAGGGGTATAGCTCTCCTGGCTGTTGGAGGGAAGATACTCACTAAAGCGATGGCAAATAGGCTAACACCTGTTATGGAAAAGTTACTTCCTGAAACACAGAGTGGCTTTAGACCAAACCGAGGCACATCGGATTTAATCTTCACACTTAAACAGCTTCAAGAAAAAGCACTCGAACATCAAGGAGAAATTCACATGGCCTTCATTGATTTAACCAAGGCGTTTGACTCGGTGGACAGGGAAGTGCTCTGGAAAATTATGTTCCGCTTAGGTATCCCTAGAAAATTTGTGGAAGTATGTCGCAGTCTACATACAAACAACAACGCCCAGGTTATGTATAATAATGAGGCAACCGAACCTTTCCAAACCCTCACTGGAGTTAGGCAGGGATGTGTCCTGGCACCCCTACTCTTTAATTTGTTTACCACTGCTCTAACAATTATTGTTGACAACAAACTGACAGTCAGAGGAATAGGTCTCGGATACCGTTTTGATGGCGGACTTTTTAACATAGGGCGCTTTAGAGCTTTCACGAAGACACGCACACGATTCATTTGTGATCTCCAGTATGCGGATGACTGTGCACTTTTAGCCTCTACGCCGGAAGAGCTTCAAGAACTTTTAGATGTGTATGCCCAGAGCTATGATTCCTTGGGACTTAAAATCAACATTGGAAAGACTAAGATTATGTCAACTCCTCATCAAGTGAACCAAATAGACATTACACTTAACGGAAATTCTCTTGAAGTGGTGGATCAGTTCAATTACTTAGGCAACGTTGTTAATGACAAAGCAAACATGGACAGCGAGATTCGCAATAGAATTAACGCTGCATCTAGAGCACTCTGGGGACTTAGAGAGAGAGTATTTGACAACCACGACCTTGCTTTGTCAACGAAAATGGCTGTCTACAGAACAGTTGTCATTCCAACACTGCTATATGGATGTGAAAGCTGGGTCACTTACCGTCGTCATGTGAAAGAATTAAAACGTTTTCAGCAAAGACACCTCAGAAGTATAATGAAAATCCGTTGGTTCCATCACATATCAAACGTGGAAGTACTCAGGAGAGCAAACAGCCTTCCAATTGAGGTGCTTATTTCAAGAGCACGCCTAAGATGGGCAGGTCACGTTCATCGTATGCATGATAACCGCCTTCCTAAATGTGTATGGTGAATTGCTAAGCGGTAGAAGAAGGCGTAGCGGTCAACGAAAGAGGTTCAAAGACGCTCTCCATGAAAATCTAAAATCCTGCGGTATTGCAGACGAGCAATGGGAACAACTTGCAGCGGACAGAACCGAATGGCGAGGGGTTGTGGCCAGCTATCAAGGAAATGTTGCAGCAAGAAGGCCGAATCCAAGACCTAACCAGGTCTATGTTTGTCCTGACTGCGGTCGACATGTGCTCTCCCGAATTGGCCTCTATAGCCATAGTCGTGTGCACCGTAGATGAATGGGAATTACAATAGACTACACCTTTTACTTGTTTTTTATTGTACACAATTTATCGACTGTAACATTTTTTATACTCGGACTCGAGTAACGGCTAATAATAATAGTCTAAAATCAATACTAACGAAGAAATTCGGTGCAATTAGTAGGCATTGAACTGAAAACAAAATATTTATTTAGTTATGAAATTTCTTGTTCATTTTCAATAATTTTAAGTGTTCGTTTATTTGCTAAATTTATTACATTTATAAGAAGTGTAGGTAAAAGCGTTTAAAATATAAAACAAATGAAAAATCAATCAATAAAATTACAGATTTACAAAGAATGAACAATTGTTGCTAATTTTTGGGGAGACCAAGAAAGCAGGAGCAGCTCTTGATTTATACGCCGAAAGACATTCAGAGAGAAGGCAAACTGCAAGAAGTTGGTTTTATAAGGTTGAATCGAAATTTAGAAAAGAACCTGAACAAAATGGTGATACTTTTATAGTGAGTGAGGAAGCAGAGATAAATGCATTGGACTATTTTGAATTTGATCCAAGTCTTTCAATCAGAGAGCTTGAACAGCAAGTAAATGTGAATAAGGAAAGTTGTAGAATGATTTTAAAGAAATGAAGATATATCTTACACGAGCATCTCTATGACAATGATTATTAGCCTAGAGTAAACGACTGTAATTGGTTTTTGACTTAAAATACATGAATAAACAATTTTGAGCAAAAAAATTCTTTTTTTAGATGAGTCCGGGTTCACTAATAATGGAATGTTTAACCACAAAAACACCCGGCTGCGGGTAGAAGAAGCATTTCAAGAACGTTTCGGATTTAATGTATGGATTGGGACATTAAGTCTGCGCCAAGTCTTCTGGCCACTCAGTATACTACATGTTTACACATGCCACATGTTTAGGTGACAAAGCACAGCATGAAAAATATTGCAACACTGTTGAATTTACTGGAAAATAAATCTGCCCATAGAATTTTGTGGGCAGATAATATAAATAGCAAACAAGGGCGAAAAACTGTGGGAAAAATCCATCGTTTGATCCCAAGATTGAATTCAAGAAAATTTCGCATGTATTCTCTTTGAGACATCACAAAACAAAGCTGTAGAGGCCACATTTTCCGCGTACCAAAAAGTAAGTGTACAATTCTAGGATCGTTCGGCTTGTACAACACGTGTGTATAAAGGGTGCCTTGTAAAAACGTGTCGTGTCCTATATTTGTCTGAAAAATCTTTTGAAGAGTATTTGGAACGTTTGATTTGACTTTGACAATGAGATGAACTATCATCATTATGCTAACTTTGATAGCGAAACAAGTGTAATTTTCAGTTATTCGGTTTAAGTGAAAACTGCTGTGATGCTCATCAAAAACTAGAACTAGAAAAATTGCAGGGTAGTCGAGATGTCTAGACTGTCGTGAGATATGAACCTGCAGAATGGCCTAAATTGTGATATTTTTTTAGAAAAGGAACTCGCCATAAACCAGCATTAAATTAACCGGTTATACATTTGGTAACCGTATTACAATGCATATGTCGAGGCGTTTTCGTTTAGCATATCCGAAAGTAAGAGTCCGCTACTCGATTCGATGGTTGTCCCGGAGCTCAGGCCTCAAGCTGCCGAGACGCGAAAGTTAAGATAAACTCTCCCGCTAATTTTACTTTCACGCGAAATTTCTTAGTCGCGAATGATTTAATTTAGTAACCGAAGTTAACGCCGACAGTGCAGTTGTATTGTGATTTACCCGAGATTATAGCGGATTGAAGTAAGGAAATCATTATATTCCTATACTGTTACAAATTATTTATTAGTTGCTTACCTAACGATTCATTAACGATAAATTATGTAGTTTTGATAATTGTGAGAACGGCGCAAAATACGAGTTTCAGCATTGATAATCATGAATTGCTTCATATTCCTTTGACGGAATTTATGAAATTGGTTTTATAATAATTATTATAACAAATGTGCATCTAAATGCAATTTTATCTTTGTGCAATGCTTCGATAAGTTCTATCTTATCCAATTAATTCGTACGGATGGACAATCGCGATCTTCTATCAGATGCTGCTATATTGTTTCTTTGATGTTTCTTCTGGAGGTGTTACTTTGCAAAAAATAATAACGAATCCATTTAGCACACCCCTACGTCAAAAGTTTTAACGCGGGTGCATGGTCCTACACTCATTAATGTTATTACTCTACTAAAGAGTATAAATCAGGATGTAATAAACACTAATGGTACGCTTATGGTCGGTAAAATGATGTACAGGGTTATTCATGATAAATTACCCACCCCTTATCATCGTTATTATTGGCTATAGAAAAAAGTTTTAAATAAAAGTTGTGTGGTTATGACCGAATTTTGTTAAAATGCCATCAAAACTATGGTAGTATGCATATTTCAGGGATACAAAAAAAATAACAATTTTTTTTGAAATGGGGCACCCTGTATGTTATTAAATTTTTTGAATGATCTTTTTTCCTAATTTCAAAAATATATCATATGTTACCCCTACCATATACCGTGACATTACTTTAATGAAATAATCAAAACGGTTTACAGGGAGGAAGAAAAAAACCAATATTTATACAAAATAGATAACAAAAATTTATTTACGAAATTTAAATATAAATAAATGATAACTCGTAAAAAATGTTCGATGCATTATTGTCAATGCATAATTGACAACGTCTTCTTATATTTATAATTGTACCGGAAATGGCTTCATTATTTACATTCAGATTGTTTATTTCAGGGGGTCAAATCTGGACTGTTAGGTGGCCATTTGATTCTTCCATTATTGCCTATCCATATTGGGAATATATTATTCAAATGATTTCGAACGGGTAGGACACTATGCGGAGGTTCCCCATCCTGTATCCAAATCAAATCAAGTTCGGTTTCCCGAAAATTCTGCAACAGGATATTTTCTGCTTCTGGGATAATTATTTCCAGATAGGTAACTCCAGTTAAAGCATAATCATAAAATATAGGCCCAACAATTTTGTTTCTGAAAATTCCACACCAAACGCTAACAGTTTTCCTTCCTGATTCTTTTATTGTATTACCGATCTTTGTTTGTTGTGCTTATTTTCCCACGACCTTCGATTTTTTCTATTAAAAACTCCTGCCGTAAAAAAGAATGATTCACCAGTTCATAATATTTTAGTAAAAAAATCGGGATCTCCATCCAACTTTTCAATCATCTGGCGGCAAAAGTTCAGCCGTTTCCTTTTCTGAGCCTCTGTTAAAACTTGTACGGGTAAAATTTATATTGGCTGTAGTTATTATTTTTTAACGTACGTTGGATTTTGGAATAACTTTTACATAATTGATGGACTGCATTATTTATACTACATTCAGAATTTTCTAAAAACTAATACAATGTTTCCAAAAAGTCTATTCCGGAATAAATATGGATGGGCTTACCTTCGAAATAAAGCAGTATATAACTGTTCCTCCCCGTTTTCTTGAACTACACGCTTTTATCTACTAAAACTGGAGGTATTATTCACTTTTCGGTAAATATTGTTGAACGTATTTTCTGATTGTGTTGGACGATTTGGACACGACATCTTATTTGCTCTTTTTGCTGCACTGAAGTTTGGAAATTTTTTTTCGTATAAAGAATATTATTGTGTTCAAATTAATATTTTTAGTGTAAGAAAGTCACGTTCAAATAACACCAAAATAGTTTAACACCATATTTGAATACATGATTCGTTAACCATATAAATTGAAAACATGTTTGTAAGCTCCGAACATTTCGTCGTAATCTCCGTATACAGTATTGATGTATGGAACAGAATCACTCCGTATAAAAAAAAAATGTTACTGTTTCTTTTCCGAATCTTTCTCCAACGGTCAGGCTTCAAATATATTTTTAATGATTTTGTTGTAACAAGATTAACGTACTACATCTTTTTAGATACATTTGTCGGTTTATGTCGTCATTATAATGCTTTTATATTTTTTAAATATAAAAACGTGTAATGAATGGTACTGCTTAACATATGTTACAAGCATCTTTCTAATAATAATTAATTAGTAAATAAACGGCAATCAATACCAAAACTATCATTTAAAAAATTTATAAGAATACACAGATTTATTTATAAACTGAATGAAAGTTGTAGGTGTTTTAGATTTATCCTGACCTTTTAATTCTTGTAGTTATTAGACACCTACCGTTGAATTATGACAATCTTTCAGATGATACAAGGTTACAAATATAAAACAAATTCACGTTTTATAGCTTAAATGAAAGTTCTTTGCATCCGTTTTCACGTACGCAAAATTTGAAGAACATGGCAATTAAGGTGTGGTTTAGGTGGTAAAGATTATGACACAGTCAGTGATAAAAATAATGAATTGTAGAATTAACACGCTTCCGCTATAAAATGATGAAATATACACCGGCACCTTCGCCATTTCTGTCAATTATGTTAATGCCGTAAAAAGGATCAATTTTTAGATCATGTAAGTTGTAAATTCAAATATCTAAAAGGTAATATTGGGTACAAAGTGTCCACATATAACAGAAGTTTGTTATTCACAATCTTATTTCGTAAATTTTAACAGATTCGAGTCCTCGACAAAACGAAAATAAAATATGTGCTCTAATTAATTACACGGTATCATGCAATTCAGTACTTAATAATATAATAAATATAAAATGTATGATATAATGCTTGCAATGTTCGTCAGAATAGGAAACGAAAGAATATTAGAACTTACAAATTATGAAACGCCATCTGTGAGTTTGTTAACAATCACCGATGACACAGTGGCGTGGCTCACTGGCGCGATTTAAAAATTAAACCGAAAGTCTGTAGAAACTCATAATCTGAATGGAACAGTGGGTTCTGGACATACAAAAAAAATAATTCCACTAAACAACAATATCCTTGGGGAATGTGTGAGACAGAATTCATTATCCAACTCTTTCAAGAGAAAAATACCCGCTTATTCCAAAATTGTGCACATTATTTGTCCGCAACATTTCCCTTTTTGGTCTGCGAATTCATAAAAAAACCACAACTATTATTGAATTCTAATTGACAGATTAATTGTAGTGCACTTTAGGCCCGTCAATTACACCGCTGGATCGACATAAAATTTTGTCTGTTGATAGACGATGGACCCGATTAACATATGTGACACATTCATCCAGAAACTCAGTTTAGTTCAAAATAGAACTAAAAAGATTGTATGTAACAGTACTATGGTCTGGGCGAAGCCAGATGACATAGTTAGTAATTTATAACTTTCTGCATTACTTTAACACAAAGCAGCAGACCTTTATTGGGATAATATCTGATACAAAATGGTATGGATCCAGTACAATGAAAAGGGACGCTAGAAATAAAATTATGACGGAATGGTACATTGGAAAAGTTATAGCAAAAAAATGTATTTATTAAGAACTTATAAAACAATGTTTAGATATAATAAATAGAGATCGTTTCCAATACATCACAATATGCGAAGTATGTATGGCCATTTATATTCATCAGTATCTTCAGAAAGGTATAATATCGGCAATTAAAAATACTAAGAAAGAAGCTTAGTGTATTTAAAGAAATTCAGTATGTGTTAAATGGACGTGAAGCTAAGATTTGTGGAACAAAAATTGACAAAACGTAAAATGTAAACACGCTACATATAGTAGACAAATCCCCAATCCAAAGCCAAAGGTTGTCCAGAAGGGGGTTACACATTTGAAGAAACACGACCAACATCCATTACCCACCAACATTGCCAGTGTCGGTACAGGGGATCGAACCCAGATTCAGCAGAGACAACAACAACAGCAGAGTCACACAAAAGCGAATTTGCCATATACTGCGCTTTAGCCGACCGAATTACCGTGGCGGGTAGATGGATGGTTTCGATAAGGTAGCCAACACTATATATCAGTATCAATGATGTTTCTAGCATAGTTGTTCGAAATAATAATAAAAAAAAGAGGCAAGAATAAGCAAATAATAGGGACGCTGGATTTAAACTAATACGAATGTGGGGTTGCTAATGGTTAAAAGGCTAAGAGATTATAAGAATGTTTTAAATAAAACTTATTAATATCATAGACCCTTAAATTTGCTTGATGCATATTATGCCAAAAGAAATAATTATCAAAAAAAAATGACAATGTGAACCTGCCACATCACAGCATTTTGTAAATATATATAACTCAAGAAGAAACTTGTCAAATTCAAAAACAATTGGAATGTACTACAAAATAAGTTTATTCTACGACATTCGTTCCACAATCCTTCAGTTAGTACAATTTCTAAAGAGAATTTATATTGCCATAAGCTTACAATTTTCTCTAAAATAAATACGCTTTTACTCAAATATATAAGATGTCTTCCATATGGCACTCATTACAGATAATTAATAATTTCACTTATTTTAATAAACAAACAGTCGTTAAATTATCTACTTTATAGTCTGTATCCGGTTCATTATCAGTTGACAATAATCAGATACTCTAATTTAAAGAAATGGAAATGTGGCTTGCACATACAAAGCATCTGTCATGCTGTCATCACTGTTTGCTTCTAGAGTACCGTCTTAAGGTCTGCAAGGTATGAAAAAATATTAGTAGCATTAGACTTTCACAGAAAGTTAAAGAAAATGTGTCTCAAGGATGATTGCTCATACTTCTAAATTTGAACTTGATTTGTGTTTTCTAAATGAAGAGTGCTAAAGAACCAAGTTATTGTCAAGGTCGTTTAACTACCGAGTTCTAATGATCCATCGATGTTACCTAGTCGGTTGACTAAATGCCTTGTTGTAGTAAGCAGTATTTTGGTTTGTGCGGTAATTTGCGGGTCTTGTTCCATGCTGAGTTTATCGAATGTATGACACATAAACCTTTTTCTTTTCGCCTCTGAAGAAGACCACAGTATGATGGTTGGAAACATCAAGCCTTCGGCAAATTGTTACGGAAGAAGAACCGAAAATAAACACGTATATCATCACTTTTATGACAAGGTTAGTCCCAAAACAGTGGGAACAATCATTCATATCACTAGACCTGTCATAGTTCTTCTACTTAGGTAGTCTTATACTTTTTTTTTACCAATATATGTATTAAAAAAAGTTATGCCCAAAAAATAATAAATATTTGCTTATCGGATCTCTCTCTCTTGGATATGGCTAATTTAAATATCTCTAATTATTATACCGTCTGTCTATTTTACGAGAGTCACGTCAAATATCTCGTTTAATATCTATTGTAGAAGAATAAAGTTTTACAAACAGTTATCCCATTTTTTGTGAGCTATATTTAAGTAAGAAGAAATTTGAAATCCATAGCCTACTTTGTGAGATATATTACAAAAACCTGAAAATAGGAAAACCACAAGCGGTTACAGCTTTTTTATTTGAGGAGATACGAAAAGTTAAAGGGATGAAAATTGGCGGCAAAGACAATAAGAATAATAATGTGTATCAAAAACGATGTATGTCCGACAGTACATTAAGCATTTTGTATGACAGAGGGAGTTGGAAAATTTGTTATGACGTCTGCGATGAAGCCGTTTTTAGAAACACTACAACATTTGAACATTATACTTGAATACTCTATACCTGATGCCAGATGATGTCACCATAGTTGGAAAATACGCGTCGTGTATTTTGACGTCTATATATGTCATTTTATCAACGTTTGATGAACTTTAAATTGAAGCTAGAATAGTGGATTTGGATGCGTTATGAGATTGTCCGCAGATAGATTCGAGTAAATAATATCATTATCGAATATTTTCTCTGACTACTATTTGCGCATTATCGCTAGATAAATGTAAATGCCAAAAACAAAACAGGCGTAACGCTTCTTGCTTTATTCGCTTGGCTAATCAAACAAAAGAAACCGTGTAATTTGAGTGTGAAGTTATTGGGGCATATCTCATATAATGATACATATTTTAAAAACATCATGAGACAAATGTCAGAAAATAAACTGGAACAAAACTATATTAGAATTTACCGTGTTTAATAATTTATTTATAAAACTTATTGGGTGACTCGTATTTGTATCTGTAATAAAAGATTTGCGGAAACAAAATGTAAAAATTAGGCATTTTTAAGCGATGTTCGCTGGAAATTTTTTACTCTACTTTCCAATCGCAATATTTTCTTAAGAATTTGTCATAGAGAGTTTTATTTTGGCTCATTTTCTTTACAAATGTACAGTTTGTACGCTTTGGGATGTTTTGCATATTTTTTAAGTTACAATGCAAATAATAAAAAATGCACCTATTTATTTTCTATAATTCCCCTTATGATGTTCTTTTGCAAATCTAAGCACACGTTTTTTACATAAATATATACCTCAAAAATGTAAAAAATTATGGTTGGAAAATATAGAAGAAGAATGGAGACGAGTCAATAATCTCCGACGAAGCAGGAGATTAATGGTGGCCCGTGCCTCAAATACGGAGCACCCTGTAAATCGAATCTGATATTAGCAGATAATCAATGACGCATTATATTACAAATATATCTTGCTGAACAAGTTTTAAACAAGTGTTTCGTCAAGTTAAACAATGGTTTTGTAACGAGAAGAAAATTGTCTTCTTGCCGCTCCCATCATTAAGTTGCCTCAACTAAAAGCTGAACTCGGTTACATTATTAATTTCTATATTGGCTGGCCGACTCCACCCTTTTCCTCATTTTATTTGTGCAGCATTTATGTCATAAAGGTAATTGAACACACAGTGAAAGCTTTTGCGTCTCGTGTATGCAACATCTAGAGCAAAAAATAAGTGGTGCACCTGAACTGTGCATGCCTGTGGTATCCGTAATATGTGTAATTACGTAAAAAAGTTATTGCACTCGTTCCAAAACAACTAAGAGTTGATATCGTGGCTCGTGGCGTTCGCGGTTGATACAGGCAAAGGGTGATGCAGTATGTTGGATTCGTATTTCTATACTGCTGCATCAAATAGGTACAATACGTAAATATATTGAAAAAATATTAGTTCCATTTAAAAAGAATATAATATCTAAAATTCTTGCAAAATATTTATTATTGGACAGCCTACTATATACAGGGTTACTGATAATTCGATACATTCCTTTGGAGATGTGATGGGGCATGATCTAAGAAGTAAATTTAGCCCTAACATATATTATGCAAAACTCAATAGTTTTTGAGATATTTAATTTTTTTTGTTTTTCTCAAAAAGTAGATCTTAATGTCCTAAAAGTTAATTTTCGAAAAATCTATTTGACATTTTAAAAAATTTTTTTTACTGAATTACTTGTCCAATATTATAGATATCTGTTTGGAATGAAAAATATCTGGAAACATTTCGATCATGTGAACATCTGAAATAAAAACATTAAAAATTTTTTTTTTAAATCAGCTATGAAATTTACCTATTAGGTTTTTTCAAAAAAATATTAACATAGCACGCGTATAAATTATTATAAAAACTGCCTTATTTCAATAGCTATCTAACAAGGTACAAATGTTCAATGTACCCTTAATAGTTCTAAGAAAATACTAGTAAAAATAACACAAGTAGTACGAATTTTATTTTTAGATAAACAGTAAGAAACATTTTAAAAGTTGTACTTTATTTTTTATATGTCTTGCTCGAAATGGGAGCCCCTATTCCGTATACAGACACGGCAGCGTCTTCTTATTTCCGTCCTTGTTACTCTGGTTGTCAGAGTATGCCTTATGTGTTGGACAGCATCGACTATCCTTTGTCTAAGGTTTTCTATAGTATTGACTGGTGTGGCATAGACCATCTCCTTCATATGACCCCACACGTAATAATCAAGGGATGTTAAGTCAGGGCTTCGCGCTGGCCAAGGTATTGGGCCCGCTCTTCCAATCCAACGGTTAGGGAAACGTTGATCAAGTAACTGTCGTACTGTCAGCCGATAATGTGCTGGACAACTGTTGTTCTGAAACATCATTCGCTGTCTGACGGCGAGAGGAACATCTTCTAAAATCACCGCCAGATCATTTCTTAAAAAAATTTCATAGATTTCCCCATTTAAATTTTGAGGAAGAAAGTGTGGCCCTATTAAATAGTGGCCAATGACTCCCATCCACACATTAATAAAAAACTTCATTTGGAAACTAGTTTCACGTGTTAACTTGGGATTTTCCTCTGCCCAATAATGTAGGTTGTGGAAATTTGTTATATCCTCGCGATTAAATTTCGACTCGTCCGTCCATAAAATACTTGTTAAAAAATTTGCACTTTCTGCATCTGAATTTAACATAAAGCGGCAGAATTCCACTCTCCTTCCAGGATCACCTTCCTCCAAGCCTTGGTCAGGGGTATAGTGGTAAGGATGACATCCAACTCTACGTATCGTAGACCAAACTTTCCATTGTGACGCTCCGGTTAGTCTTGACACTTTATTAGTTGAAATAGTTGGGCCTTCCTCAAAATACCTCAATATTTCTTCCTCATCATCTGGTTCATAAACGGGAGGAGCACCAGCGTCACTTCTTCTACATTTCACGGAGCCAGTTTCAGCGATATTTCGATATGCCGTACTGAATACACGTGCATTTGGTAAGAGGCGGTTAGCGTAAAAAAGACCATATTCTCGGCGAGTTTCAGCAGCGTTGCCGCCACAGTATCCATAGACAAACAAGATATCAGCGTATTCTGCGTTGGCATACGCGGCCATGGCACAGAAAATACAATAACAACAACTACGAGCAAAATCAAAATCTTCGATAACTAATTTAACAAGACCAACAAACTTAAGGGACACGGAGATAACAATGTCAGTTAATGACATATATGCACAAACGTGAAAGTCAAGAACTGACTGACTTAAATGAAAATGAACGATTAGTCGTTTAATAAATTCCGCCACCAGCATTATCTTTACTAATTTTTTATTAGAACTATCAAGGGTACATTAAACATTTCTACCTAGTTAGATAGCTATTGAAATAAGGAAGTTTTTATAATAATTTGTACGCGTGCCACATTAATATTTTTTTGAAAAAACCTAATAGGTAAATTTCATAACTGATTTTTAAAAAAAAAGTTTTACAAGTTTTTATTTTAAATGTTCACATGATCGAAATGTTTCCGGATATTTTTCATTCCAAACGGATATCTCTAATATTGAACAAGTAATCCAGTAAAAAAAAATTTAAAAATGTCAAGTAGATTTTTCGGAAATTAACTTTTAAGACATTATAAGATCTACTTTTTTGAGAAAAACAAAAAAATTGAAATATCTCAAAAACTGTTGAGTTTTGCATAATGTATGTTAGTACTAGATTTACTCCTTAGCTCATGCCCCATCACATCTCCAAAGGAATGTATCGAATTACCAGTAACCCTGTATATTTCTGTCGTTTTTAAGTTTTCTTTTTAAATGTAGGACAATTAAAAAGTTTTTCTTATTAAGGCAACTGAGACAAACGACAGATTTGTAAAAATAATCTAATTTGGCATGAATAACGAGATAAAAGCTACATAGTTATTTTTATTAAATCTATAAATACTTTCTCTATAGTACAAAGGAAGGTGAGGAGAAAGTAACAGGGGACGAATTTATAGTTTAATAGGGTTTTTTTTAGTATAATAGAATGCAGTCCTAAATAACAATAAAAATAGCTATTTATTATCATAAATAGATATCCGCAAGACCTACATGTGAAAATATGTTAATATGAAGGCGATATTTATTAACCAACAAAGTTTAATGTTTCAAAAAATGATTTTTATATTTTGAGTTAAATATAATAAACACACAATTTTTATGTACAATAATAAAACAATAATTACAAAGTAATAAGCGTAACGGATTACAAAAAAGGATAGTAGACATTGTGAAACGTATTAATGTTAGAAGACACGTGATTCCAGAGTTTTTATATTTCAAAATTTGAGTTGTTAATCCTGGAGTTCGCAGATTAATTCCAAAAATCGTTATTAAACAAAGCATTGGATTCAAATGTTTACAAAATTTACTCATATAAACTAACAAGTAATCTGGGTTAGAAAAAGTGACCAAAAAATCTTATTCGTTTAAGAAAACTTGAACAAAGAAGATTAATTCATGAATTATATTGTCTTTTAATTTAGATCTACATTTACTTTGGATCTAATTCCATCTAAACCCTTATAAAAGCTTCTTGGTCCACTGTAGTGCCATCCGTAGTAGTCAAGGTTAATCCTGAAAAATCCTCATACTGGATTACGCTAGTTCAGGATTTAAATTTTGACAGGATACCGACATTTTAGAAATCGGAATTTGAGGATGCATCCCTAACTAGGGCATTGTGATCATCTAAATATTAAAAATTTCACATGGTTTACAAATACAAACACAATAGCGGTGAGATAGTAATTTTAATGTTGTAATTTCTTGGTTAGGCAACATACAATGCAACTGCAGATACTAAAAGTTACCGAAAGCAGTCCGTACAATTAAATAAATATTTGCAACTCTTACGAATTGTTTTTGCATTGCAAATGGATTAAATAAAAATAAATTTAAAAAATTGCAGGTTTTCTGTTCGCCGCGGAATTTCATGACGCGACAGGATCAATAATTCCTTCTACCATGCTATTTAAGTCTATTGAGCTCTAAACGGGTCCACTTTAACTGCATATATTTGAAAAACGGAAAAAACATTTCTTTTAAATTATGTGAACATTATACCTAGTGACACAGGAGACATGTAGTATTCTCTAATAATTAAAATTTTGAAATTGGCAGAAGTTACATAACCAGTGTTGTTACTTTTTATAATCTAACAGACATTTTTATAACTTCCGGTTTGGCTGGAATAACCCCAACTTTCTTATTTTAAATAGAATTCTATATGTTTTTCGGCTCTTATTCGTCTTATAATTCTCCCTTCAACCATATATCGTAATGTGGCATTTGTTTTTTATTGTCAGTTAAAATGAATTTTACAGAAATAAATCTAGGCGGCCATGATTCGAATTCTAAAATATTTTATGCTTAGTAGGCTCTGACATTCAAAAACACTGGTAAGCAGGTATTATTTTCAGATATTCTTAGCTTAGCCTAATCAAAATCAGTCATATAATAATTCGAAAAAAAAAAAAATCTAAAAATAATTAACAATATTGTAGAACTAAGATAGGACCACAATTTTTTATACTTACCTAATTGCAAAAGACCTACCAGCTGTCTTTCATTTTAGTCATTATTTAAAAAAATAAAATTATAAATGTTTGCCTGTTACAACAATATATAATTTCGGGTTAACTTGTTTAGTAGGCCATGGAAACGAAAGATTTGAAGTTCCGCCATGATGTGATTTGGCAACCATTAAAGGTTACTTAGTTACATTGACTGACGTCGCTGTTTTGAGGAGTGCGATATTTGGGAAGTGCAGGAAAAACTGTAAACAAGCTGAAGAATTGTATGTTGAAAGATTCACTGAGAAAACCTATATCCAGACGGCTATTTTATCAGAAAAGTGGCTTAGAAGAGAACGGAATAATGAAAATAAGCCTCAATTTACTGTTAGTGGGCAAATTGAATTAAACGTCTTAGCCATGGTAGCCGTAGACGATGCCACTGAGAAGAAAACTCTTCAGTTTTCATCTCAGTCTGGTGTAAATCGAGAAATGGCTCGAATACTTAAAAAACATATAAATTTAAATCTTGCAAATACCAAATCCACAGAATTTCCAAAGAGGAGTGGTTTCAACGCAGTGTTGACTCCTTAAACAGGGTTACGGACCACAAAAATTGAAGGAAGTTCGCAGAAAACTTTTCAAAGTATCAGTAGCTCTTGGTATATTATCTGATAAGCTGATAAACGCAAATAAATCTTGTTGAAATTTTAGACGCTTACATCATTTACAATAATTGTGAACAACTTTTCTTAAGATATTTTCAATATCTTCAACATGCAAGGTCCTACTTCTTTATAAAAGTGTAGAATAAGACATAATATCAAAGTAGGCAGGGACTTTTGAAAATCTTTACTTAGTGCTACCTTCTGAAATTATTTTTCTTAATAATAAAAAATGGTTTTAAAAGTATGTTTAGTAACGAAATAAAGGTTTATAAACGTTAATATCATTTACATCATATTTCAATTAAATCAGATATATGTACATATGATTTTCTAATAATTTCTATTTTAATAGGAACCAAATAATAAAGTTATGTGACGTAATGGCCACCTAAATGAAAATTTAAAAAATGTTACATGAAACATGCTTACGGTATGTATTTGAATTTAAATGGCACAATAACATCGTTATATAATATTGACTATTATAAAATATGTAAATTTAAGTAGACGCAAACTTCGTACCGTTTATTGGTAAAGTTAAAGGAAAACAGTGTGCAATAGATCTTATATAAAATATGGCATTTAATTGCTTGTAAAAATTTTAATTGCTATGTTATTCAGCATTATGGAAGCAGTATATACCTATATACATGATATTTAACAGAAATGTGCGTACGGTACAAACAAGGCAACAAACGATTTAACTCATTACCTACTAATGAAGACCGGTTATAATAGAACTGCAGGTCTCGAATTACTGAAGTGGTGTGAGTACTTCTTTTTGAAATATATGACGGACTATTTGTTAAAGGTCAGTGATCTATGAATACCTATTTTGAATTTTTCTTATTCTTATATCCTTGTTGCACAACTAGTTGCGGTCCTTTACTCTAAAAAATTGTTTCCAACTTTCAAACGACTTTTGCCTTTGTTTTTGAAACATATACTTGCAAAGAAATTAAATACTCGTATATAGTAGTTGTTATTTAATTTAAAAGTTTCCAATTGCAACAACATCGACAATCTAAAATTTTACTAATTCAACGACTGATACATTTTTAAATGTTACAAAACAAATGTTTAACGAATCAATCTTGTCTAAAGATTTCTATATAAAAAACTCACTGGAACTAAAGCCTGCAGAGAAACGCCTATTTAAATTTTGAAATCATTTATTAAGAGAATTGACTAAAGCAGATTTTTTGCTGCAACCGAATGAAATCACACTAACAACTCTAATGTTTATGTAACATGCATATACCTCGACATTTGCTAAAATGAATATATATATATATATATATATATATATATATATATATATATACATATATATTTATCAGTTCTGTAGATTTTCTCACTGTCACAATATACAAAAAATGTCCATATGTCGATTTTGTCATTGAAGTTAATGTATAATGTATATTTACCAACACAAACTACATTTAAAACATTTCATCTAACTCTGCTATCCCTCATTTAGGAACAGCTTTTAAAATGCTAATTTAAATTAGATGCAACTCCCTATTTTGAAAGTAATTTATCTGTTGCATACTGATTCAATATGACTTTCGGAAAAACCGATATAGTCGAGGGCCATGAACAAGGTTGCGGCGCTACTATAATGTTATTCAACTTTACCAAGACCTTCGACTGTCAGTCACGATCTTTTCATGAAGAAATTACACTATGGTATAAGACATGTTCTTGTAACTTATAAAATTCCAGTTGGAAGATAAAAGGCAATGTGTATTTGTCAAGAATACCCAATCCAATCCGGAATTAATTTTCCGCGGCGTGCTCCAAAGCTCGGTGCTTGGGCTACTATTTATTATTGCAATCAATGGCCTATACTATGCGTACATCAAGTATGGGCAGTTGCTATTAAAATCTCACAAGGGCAATTCATTATTGTTTGGGATATGATGTCATCGACAACTTTTTGAAATAGCAGCCCCCATTTTTGATAGCGCCATTTGAAAGAACCACTTTCTACGTATAGTGCTTGAAAGATTATGGTATGTCGGGTAGCTCTATCGATAGAGACAGTCTTGTAACTTTTGAATGGGCGAATGGATCTTTTTTCAATTTAGTGCAGTGATATATAAAGCTATAAAATAAAAAATATACACATACTGGGTGACACAGGAGACATGTAATACACTGTAACTTTGCTATTTAACAAGTTAAAATTTTGAATTTTGGAAAAGTTGTATATTATATAATTGTCCTTATTTTGGGCATATCAAACATTGTTCGACTTCCGGTTTAAGCAGAAGTGACCGAAACTTTGTTATTATAAATGGTATCCTGTATATATTTTTTACTTATCTGATTTGCCTTTAAATTCTCTCTAAAGATCGCAACATGACATTTGTTTTTGAAATGACAGTTAATAGCCATTTTATTGTATTAAGAATAGGTGGCCAAGATATGAACCTTGGCAGATATTGATGCTTAGTGCATAGTATGAACATTGTTGCTACCTACTGCAACAAAAACATTTAGTAGGCAGGAGGTGGAAACAAAATAAAATGAAAAAAGACGCGTCATTTTGATTTGGACAATTAAGAATTGTTTACTTGACAAGAATTTTAAAAAAATTAAAATGTCTGTACTTTCAGAATGAAGGTTTACTTAACACTATGTCTAGTGGCTGCCACAGTTAATTGTTTTCCCGAACCCCAGGCAGTGACACAGCTTCCAGGATATACTCGTCTAACGCAAGAACAAATAGATCATCTTCAGCACAGAGGATTCGGATCCACAATCAGATCTTTCAGACCTACAGTGGCGTACAGAGAAATCGAGGAAGATGTTTATGATACCATTGACAGGTACAGTAAATCAGTAGTATTTAAGGTTAAATTAATTTCCCCACTTCCTCGCATTTGCAATATTGTTATTTTTCCAGAAACTACGGGTTGGCGTTGCTGTTAAAATGTCGAACACGTTCCTTTTTTTTTAACTAGTTAATTTTTGTGACAATTACCAAGTACAACAATTTTTAGTGCTTTTAAATTCCGATCTTTTGATATTGCAAACATGCAATTTGGTCAAGAAATAAGAGACAACATTTGAAGTTTAGCAATTTTTCCTATTTCTATCTTCAAATGTTAATAATTGAAAAGGAAAGGGTTTTATAAAAAAAAACAATTTTTATACGAAATTGGTAAAGTTAAATATATTTCACTTAGTTTTTTACTGAAAGATATCAAAATGTCGTGTTTCAAAAGTACTAAAAATCGTTGTAGTTAATAGTTTCCACAGACATTAACGAGTTCCAAGAAAAACATTTTAAGTTAGGTGTAAATTTGGCTGTGAATCCTCAAAGATATTTGCTCGAATTTTTTTTGTCTATAAGTACCTAAACGGCTATCATTTGAGGTCACCAAAAAATTATTTACAAATAATGTGCTTCTTACTAGGCTATACAGTATTTTGGTGTTATTGTAATCAGAGTTTTGGCGGTGAAACTCGGGACTAAATATATATTTCGGAGTGTTAAGCCAATTATTATTTTTATTACCATTGCAGTGAAGCAGAACCTAGCCAAAACAGAGCCCCAACATTTGCTAACCAAAACTATCCTGTACCATTAAAGACGACCCCTCTTCAACAACAAAATTACCCTTTACCAGTTAGGACTACGGTTCCAAGGGTGTTCGCCTCACCCACGCCGAAACCTGACAGAAGGCCTCCACCTCAGCAGTACATAAGACGAGAGGAACAGATACAAGTAAGTGTTTTTTATAGATTGGAGCAGGTACATAGAGCGAAACTTTTCAGTTAAAATTACGGGCATATTAAATTATTCGACATTTACAGGCGGCCAACAATGAATTAGAGGAAGAGGAGGAAAAAGAGGAACCTGATAGATTGAGCCTTCTTCTACCACAATCTAAATTCAACTGCATTAGCAAGCATACAGGTTACTATGCTGATGAGGACTTAGGCTGTGAAGTATTCCATTACTGTCAAGATAATGCTAAGCATTCATGGATCTGTCCAGATGGATTCACTTTCCACCAGGTAAGGATTTCAAATTGTTCTTCTATTTTGTTGTGCTAAGTAAACGTTATTTATTAATCTCTAATTTTATGAATTTAATGTCTTGTGATCTTTTAGGTCCACTTAATTTGCATGCCTCCAGGTGGCGATAATATATGTGAAACGTCTTCAGATTATCACTTCGTGAACGACTTTTTGTACAAACCCGTAAACTTGGAAGAATATCAACATAAACCAAACGTGACCTTGAGGTATTCTGACAGGTACTACCCAGACGCATACCGTCCACGGTATTCGGAAGACGATGAGGAACAAGCCCCTCCGAATCATCATAAACATTCTGTAAGTACTTTCGCTATTGACATAGTATTGGTACAAGTGAAAAAACCAAAATAATTGTTCTTCATTGGAGTAAGATTGGTAGAAAACTTAAGCGTTTTATGTTTTCGCCATTGCTTTGGTTCTCCTCAACACAACACAGATAACACTGACCTCTATTGTAAATTGCATTAATTTACAACTTGCTGATGGCGCTGCAGCTTTATATATTTTTTCTCCATCTCTGCTTCTATTCCTGAGAGCACAGTAGAAAAGAATAGAGTAGAATGAACTTTATTGCTATAGATCTTACAAAAAAGACATTAGCATTGTCAAGATGATTAAATATTAAGAGTTATTACAATAAAGTAAAATATAAAAAGAAACATTAGAGCACAAAATATATAACATGTATAAGATATATGAAAATAAGGAGAGCAGCAAAAAGAAAACACACAACTATAATAGTACTAAAACTAAAACAAGAAAATACGATAATCAGTTGCACTATTGAAATTTATTCACAAAAGTATTATGCATTTAAAAAATCACTGTAAGAGTAAAATGTATTTTCAACTAAATACAATTTAAGTTGATTGATAGCGTTATAACATGGACTTTTTTCATAAAAACTATGGCGGTGTACTAATATTCTGAGATCATTCCCATGTCTTGTTGTCATCTGCACACATCAATATTTCTTGTAAATTCACTAGTATTTTTTTTAACGAATAAAACTAACTTATAAATATAAAGAGACGGGATGGTAAGTATTTTCAATTCTTTAAACAAAGTCCTACATGAGAAAGAGCAGAGAAATATACACCTAATTATGCGTTTTTGACAAATAAATACTTTCTGCCAATGTAGGGAGGAACCCCAGAATATTATCGCATATTCTAGAATACTTTGTACGTATGAAAAATAAAACATTTTTAGAAAGTCTACTGATAGTTGGTTTCTCATGAATCGTATTAGATAATATGACGAATTAATTCTTGATATTATTCTTGGTATAAGTATAAGCTTCACAATTTAACTTACTATCTAGCGTTATGCCAAGAAAGTTTGCATTTTCCGTTTGTGTAATTGAAGAACCGTTTAATTGAACATATAACGAATAATCAAGATCAGTAGTTGGAGAAAACATAACAAGAGTAGTTTTAATTACATTTAAGTTTAAGCCATTCGAACTACAATATTTAGACATATTGGAGGATATTGTGGTAAGTTTACTTGCACAAGCCACTAAGGATTCTTCACTTATAACATAGGAGTTCAGCATATTGATATAAAAAACCTATATTAATATAATCATTGGTATAAAAAATAAATAAATAAGAGGGGTCCAAGGAGAGAGAGAGAGAGAGAGAGAGAGATTTTTCTAATTTGATGACGTGAGGTGTAATACGCCTATTTGAGAATAAATAATTTCTTACTATTTGAAATTAACTACTACTACTACTACTATTATATTTAGCATATCACCTCCAACTGCTTAGAAAAATAATAACTGTTATTTTTTTCTCAGATACGTGTACCCGTACAACAACGTTTACAACAACAACAACAACACTCACCTTCCACGGTTAGGCCCCAAGCTACCATAGGACAAGTTTTCAGATCTCCAGAAGAAATTAACATCTCCCTGCAACAAAGAAGGCCAATTCAGTATACCACGGCAAAATATAATGACTCTTAGTTATGTAGTATTAAGATAAGTGTTATGTACATAATTTAATATTTAATTAATTATTAGGTTAACGTTGATTCTGTATAACAAATAACTATAAAATATTTTAAATAATTGGTCGCTGATTTATTCATATTGCGAGGTTTTTCTAAAATATTTTTAGATACTTAATTATTGTTTCCTGGCAATGTGTCAAAAGTCCCCAACTCGTTTAAAAGCTTCAAATGTTCTACGAGGTCAAAGGTAAAAGAAATCACATTTTCGCCTATATCTCAGTTCCTATTGTGCGAACGGTAAAAATAGTTATAATAAAAATTGTAGAATCAAAAATTCTTTTAAAAAAAGTTCTATCCATTTCTTTTATACGATCAATAGTTTTGATGTTATATGGCTTAGAAAGATTCTATCGTATAACCAGTGCACATGTTCCACTCACCACCGAGGTAGAGCGCAATTCAATTCTCGTGTTAGCCCAATTCATGTTTCTCGACCAATTAAAGTGTAAAAAATTAAGCATATTCATTTTCAACCTCGGTCATTACAAATGGGTAATTGATCTCCATTTATGGCTGTTTCATCAAGCTCATTAGATGGCCTATCTTATATTAAGACATCCAGGTGATTTAAGTCTGTCATCATTTATATTTAAACCTTCCAAAGTACTGTCAGCATTTACGATAGGATTGAGACAGAACTGGCAATGACAGTGGCTATTCCAGAACAAACCGCAGTTCAGTCCATAACCTTTCTTACAATTACAGATCATATTGAGAAGTGAAAACTGAACAGGTAGGTAACAAAGTCGTTATTGGCCTACTCCCAGTTTTCAGGATTTCATTAATTTCCTAAACATTTGTATTTGAAATAAATGGTATACATCATCGGATAGCATGTAATTTATCAAAATCTTAATTTGCATCACTACGATATACCTTGCTCATAAATTTCGTATTGGATTATTTACCAAACAGGTACTGTACAGAAGAAATGCAGAGAATCTATCTTTGCTGAGAATTCCTAACGTTTAATTTGTTTACATCATATAATATTGGAGGCTAGTAATTAACTTTCCCGATGGCCCTAGTGACATGTTTATAATACTTTCCTGTGAAAAAATCAATCATAGGTCCGATTGAATTTCATGGCTTACTAGTAAGCGCGGCATGGATGCCCATCTGCCATCTGCCATCTGTCAATCATTTTCTATATTATATGAGAATACAATTTTTTTTCAAAAACCTGCTTTTCTTAGTCGTACTAAAAAATAAAAAAATATTGCAAGAAAAGCAAGGCGTGGGCACTTTATATGATTTTATGCATGATGCCAACGCCTTGCTTTTCTTGCGATTATTTTTTTATTTTCTACTTTTTAGTCATACTTTAATTATTTATAAACTCATTCGTTGGAGCTTGGTTCAGAGGTATAAACCTAATGGCGTTCCATTATGTCACCGGAACTAATGTCGTACTATTTGTACGACGTATTTGTAATGGGGTAGTGAAGCGCAAGTTATAGCCTCTCCTACTCAATTGTTAACCTCACCTTCGCGATGAGTTCAATTTGAACTTGGTGCGCCCTGTTTTCACTAACGAGGCTCTAACGACCGAGTAAGGGCGGAATAACCCTTACCTTTTGCCGTGAGCACATCCACCTTCTCACGAAGAGTGCGGTAAAAATAACCGACCGCACACAAAGGTTGCTTTTGGAATCGTTTGGTTACCCCATCGTCGCAGTCTCCTTCTGTGCCATGGGACCACACCACTCGCCTTCCGCAACCGAGCTGGTCAGTTGCATACCTGCTCCAGCTAAAACTTCAAATGCAGCTTCGTTTTCAGTCGATTAAGGCTTTAAAAAATGATGGAGCGTTCAAGTGGGACAAAATCATCCGGAGGTAAAATACCCTCCCGATCGGATCTCCGGGGGAGGGTGCCCACAGGGACACCTCATCGAATGTCGAAAAAACACCGACAAGTTAAATCCAACAAAACTAATTCTTTCATCTACGGCGCTTGGAATGTTCGTACTTTGAACGACAGCACTCGCACCGATCGGCCTGAAAGAAGAACTGCTCTAATAGATAGAGAACTTCACCGACTCAATGTTGACGTTGCAGCTCTCAGCGAAACTCGATTTTTGGAGGAAGGTCCTCTCACAGAAAAGTACTACACCTTCTATTGGAAAGGTCTTCCCACCAATTCAAGAAGACAACATGGAGTAGGATTTGCCGTTCGGAATCAACTTGTATCCAACTTAACACAAGTACCACAAGGCATATCCGAGCGACTAATGCTGCTACGCTATGAGCTATCAGATGGCAACGCGGTAAATCTAATAAGCGCCTACGCTCCCACTCTGGATGCAAGTCACGAAACCAAGGAAAGCTTCTATCAACAGCTGGAAGAAACCCTCTGTAGAATACCTAAAACGGAACGACTCGTTATTCTTGGCGATTTTAACGCTAGAGTAGGGAGAGATGCAGACACCTGGCCAGGCATCATAGGCAAGAACGGTTTGGGCAACATGAACGCTAACGGTCAACTACTCCTAACTAAATGCGCCGAACATGATCTAGTTATAACAAACACCATTTTCCGACAAAAGGATAAATTTAAAGGCACCTGGCGTCACCCCAGATCAGGTCACTGGCATCTACTGGACTATGTTATCGTACGTAGGAAGCATCTCAAGGACGTCCAAATTACAAAGGCGCGCATTGATAGCGAATGTTGGACCGATCATCGTCCTGTTGTCTCTAAAATGAAAATTGTTATGAGACCCAAACACCGAAGAACTCAAGTAAAACGTAGACTCCGTCTCTGTATTAGTAAATTGCGTGACCAACAAACCGCCGAACAGCTAAAGCAAAAAGTTCAAGAGAATTTGAGTGCACTAGAAGAAACCAATTCTGTAGATGTCGCTGCTACCTGGACACAAATTAAAGACAGTTTAAAAAGTGCGAGTGAGGAAATTCTTGGCACTGCAGCAAGTAAAAAACAGGAGGACTGGTTCAATGATAATGAAGCGTTTATACAAGAACTTCTTGACCGCAAACATATTGCCTTCCAAAACGCTATCAACCACCCCAACGACTCATCAAAAGCAGAAGCTTTTACCCAATCTAAGTATGAAACGCAACGCGAAATCAGAAGAATAAAGAACGAGTGGTGGGCAAGCAAGGCCAGAGAAATTCAAAGGTACGCCGATTCACACGACTACAGGAATTTCTTTCAAGGAGTAAAAGCAGTGTACGGCCCCAGTCGGAAAAATATGTGCCCTATTAAAGATTTAAATGGAAATCTCCTCAAAGAAGACCAGGAAATAAGAGCCCGATGGAAAGAACACTACTCTAGCATTCTTAACCAGCAAAGTCAAGCCGATCACGATATTATAAATCTTATCCCTCAGTATGACACCTTCGAAGACTTAGATAAACCACTAACAACGGAAGAGATCTTAACCGCCATTGGGCAGCTAAAAAATAACAAATCTCCCGGCGCCGACTCACTCCCAGCTGAGATCTTTAAAGCTGTGTCGTCAGAGGTCATACCCTACCTCAAAAAACTGTTTGATGTCGTGTGGGAAAATGGTCAAGCTCCGCAGGAGTTTCGTGATACACTTTTAATCAACCTCTTCAAAAACAAAGGGAGCGCTGCAGACTGTGGAAATTACAGGGGTATAGCTCTCCTGGCTGTTGGAGGGAAGATACTCACTAAAGCGATGGCAAATAGGCTAACACCTGTTATGGAAAAGTTACTTCCTGAAACACAGAGTGGCTTTAGACCAAACCGAGGCACATCGGATTTAATCTTCACACTTAAACAGCTTCAAGAAAAAGCACTCGAACATCAAGGAGAAATTCACATGGCCTTCATTGATTTAACCAAGGCGTTTGACTCGGTGGACAGGGAAGTGCTCTGGAAAATTATGTTCCGCTTAGGTATCCCTAGAAAATTTGTGGAAGTATGTCGCAGTCTACATACAAACAACAACGCCCAGGTTATGTATAATAATGAGGCAACCGAACCTTTCCAAACCCTCACTGGAGTTAGGCAGGGATGTGTCCTGGCACCCCTACTTTTTAATTTGTTTACCACTGCTCTAACAATTATTGTTGACAACAAACTGACAGTCAGAGGAATAGGTCTCAGATACCGTTTTGATGGCGGTCTCTTTAACATAGGGCGCTTTAGAGCTTTCACGAAGACACGCACACGATTCATTTGTGATCTCCAGTATGCGGATGACTGTGCACTTTTAGCCTCTACGCCGGAAGAGCTTCAAGAACTTTTAGATGTGTATGCCCAGAGCTATGATTCCTTGGGACTTAAAATCAACATTGGAAAGACTAAGATTATGTCAACTCCTCATCAAGTGAACCAAATAGACATTACACTTAACGGAAATTCTCTTGAAGTGGTGGATCAGTTCAATTACTTAGGCAACGTTGTTAATGACAAAGCAAACATGGACAGCGAGATTCGCAATAGAATTAACGCTGCATCTAGAGCACTCTGGGGACTTAGAGAGAGAGTATTTGACAACCACGACCTTGCTTTGTCAACGAAAATGGCTGTCTACAGAGCAGTTGTCATTCCAACACTGCTATATGGATGTGAAAGCTGGGTCACTTACCGTCGTCATGTGAAAGAATTAGAACGTTTTCAGCAAAGACACCTCAGAAGTATGATGAAAATCCGTTGGTTCCATCACATATCAAACGTGGAAGTACTCAGGAGGGCAAACAGCCTTCCAATTGAGGTGCTTATTTCAAGAGCACGCCTAAGATGGGCAGGTCACGTTCATCGTATGCATGATAACCGCCTTCCTAAATGTACACTTTATGGTGAATTGCTAAGCGGTAGAAGAAGGCGTGGCGGTCAACGAAAGAGGTTCAAAGACGCTCTCCATGAAAATCTGAAATCCTGCGGTATTGCAGACGAGCAATGGGAACAACTTGCAGCGGACAGAACCGAATGGCGAGGGGTTGTGGCCAGCTATCAAGGAAATGTTGCTGCAAGAAGGCCGAATCCAAGACCTAACCAGGTCTATGTTTGTCCTGACTGCGGTCGACATGTGCTCTCCCGAATTGGCCTCTATAGCCATAGTCGTGTGCACCGTAGATGAATGGGAATTACAATAGACTACACCTTTTACTTGTTTTTTATTGCACAATTTATCGACTGTAACATTTTTATACTCGGACTCGAGTAACGGCTAATAACGAGAAAAAACAAACATAAAGATCTCTGATCAGGAGAGAATTCTATGTTTTGCCGGAGGTGCCGGGTGGATAGCGTATTTACTAAATTTTCACCCCCGCGCGCCCCTACTTGCGGATATTTGCAAAAGTAACATTAGAATACTGTATTGTCATCCGATCTTAGTAGCTATGCAAAATTTGGTCAATTGATTATGTCAGGAAATGTGTTAAATAAAGGATGCAAGAAGAGTTGTCTATGAAACATTCGTTAATCTGTGTCAGAGGAGTAGATACCGATTCGTTGAAGAAACTGAAGAGATATGGCGCTAATGCTAATGCAAAATGAATATTCGAACATGGATCTGTCGCCATACCCATGATCGAAAAGTAATGCGATAATTTTTTCAATATTCTCTTTAATGCTCTTTGTAAAGGCACATATGTTTTTTCAAGATATCTTGTCTATGGATACAGTAAACCTGTCCGCGTGAGTAAATTTGAATCTTTTATCAGTTGCAAATTGTCTTCATACAACTCGCAATATTATAGACTAATTTCCCTATTGCCAGTTGGTATTAATATACTGTCAAGTAGTAATTATTATTCTGCACTGTAAAATTAACCAAAATATTTTTTAGTACATTCACTACAAAGTATGCTTTTCAAATATTCATTAATAAATTAAATAAGCCATACAACTAAATCGATAAATAAATTCTACATTCTTTTCAAGTTAAATTTTATCATACATATTTCATTTTTATAATATAAATTTGTTATTTAACAACATGCATAAAGGATATAAAGTTTCATATTTCAATCACAGTTTGTAACCGCGTTAAGACATAAATTTCAAGTCTACTTTTATAGACATATTGCCGAATAAGTATTTATAAATGATATAAATAGTCCATAATTAACACATAATTCACTCATTGGTATTAAATTAGTCAACGAGCAATTACCTGACGCATCTCCTCCACTATGGACTGGTAAGATCTTTTTATTTTATATATTTTATGTCTTGAACTCTTTCTTTTGTGGACTTTTTGAAATTTAAGTTTTAATGCAATGTTGACTATATCTAATTTTAAATCATTATTTTACTTATAAAATTTAACTTTTCCATGCCAAGCTCCCCCAGCTCCTGACAATACGACTACATATAAAAAATGTTACTGGCCGGAGTTGCCTTAACGCTCCTTACCCAGTAACTCAGCCAATGATGATTTTTTGCTCTTTGGGCTGAGCCTAAAATAGCAGAGGATGATGTCCGTCAAATCTATTTTAGAAAAAATACAGCATATAGTAGGTTTCCCAAATATTACCGTAATATAAACAGTAGCAATTTTTTAATTGCAAGTCTGTTTTTATATTTATTGAATATTGCTTTCTCTTACAAGTTAACGGATCACGTTTGAATGTACTTTTACCCGCTATGAACTTCTCTCCTTTCCCATTTTTTACAATTTAATATTCTTTAGTTGGAAAGCAGGAAGGAAATGAGTGCCAGTTCTAAATCTACATTAAGATTGCAATGTCAATAAATATAGATATTTTTAAGAAATAATAATAGGAACATTGTTAAAAACCGTAGGAAATGTTATCTGATCGAATATGATCTGAAAATACGCACGTTTGCAATAATAAATGTTTTAATTCAACCATTAAATTAACACGGTATTTCTTGTAAATGAAATGCAACTATTCAAACGAAGCAATGGATCTGCAATCGGTTTTAAAACTATTTTACAAATACGACCATGTAGATCGACAAATGTGAAAAACGTTGATCTATCTTAACAGTTTCCCAGAAAATGGCTTCGATAAAGATTGAAGAAACCAAGGGATTATTTCTCCTTCAGTCCGCATTTTCCCATAAAGAAAATAACAATTTAATAATTCGTCGAGTGATTTCAAGGTAAGTACATACCGTCTGTCTATTTTACGAAAAACGCAAAAATCTGATTTAAAGATGATCTAAAGATTTTGTAGATGGTTGTTAAATAAAAAAAGGAATGACCCGCTGATATGTAGCAAAATTCTTTGGTCAAGATTTTCTTTATGAATTAACAATGGCAGAAGGATTAAATTATTCATATTTTCAACAAGATGGGGTTCCACCTCACACTGTTGTAATATGTACAAATTATTTAAATCAAGTTATGCCAAATAGCTGGATAGGCACCTATGGATCCATTCTACGGCCAGCTCGATCACCAGATATTACTTCTTTGGATTTTTTTCGTCTGGGGTTACATTAAAGATAAAGTATTTCAAACTGCCCCTGAAAATATTGAGGACATCAGAATTAGAAACGCATGTGAGGCAATTACTCCTAAAATGCTCCAAAATGTAATGCGTGAGGTATCTCGTAGAGCACGTTTGTGTATTAGAATGCATGGTGCACAATTTGAGCATTTGTAGTTAGATTTGTACTTGTATTTTTATTTATGAGATATTTATTTGTTTGTATTAAATTGTAATAAATAATTACTGAATTATAATTATTATAAAGTGAATTTTTACTATTATAGCAAAGCTGGTTTTTACGATTTAATGATATGAATTGTGGTTTTCGTAAAATATTAAATATTGACACTATCAGTTAAAATTTTTGTGACATGGTTGGAAATAAACAGAATTAATGGTGTCACGGCCTACTTCTAGATTTGTTCTTTTCTTTTTTGCACAAGACTCACAAGAGCGTATGTCAAAGCCAACTGAATTTTTCGAATTTTTTTATACACATTATTATTATTATTATTGTTTTTGCCGTCAACTTTTGTCCCTTAACTTTTTTCGTATCTCCTCAAATAAGGAAGTTATAACCGTTTATGGGTTTCCTATTTTTCATGTTTTTGTAATATGTCTCGCAAAGTAGGCTATGGATTTCAAATTTCTTTTTACTTTTTTCTAAAACTTTATTCTTCTGCAATAGGTGTTAGCGAGGTATGTGGTGTGGCCCTTGTAAAATAGACAGACGATATAACGGGTGGCCAGGAGCGCCACAGGTTTCCCGATTTAGAAGTTAAAAAATTCCAAAAAATAGGTGAGATGCAAACAATTTTTTTTTCAAATAGTCCGCATCAGATGAATGCGATGCAAGAGAATTGCTAAGTAGGCTATGGAAATTATTAGTAAAGTCATAAACTTGTTTATAAAAAAGATAGTTATTTGAGTTACTGATAAATATGACTATTTTTATATTTTTCTCAAAAGAAGGAATTTAATCGTCATGATCGTTTCCGTTGGGGTTCTATGGACAATTTCTTAATGGGACCGTTTTATTTTTTAGTTAATCAGAAATAATGATTCATAAACTTTAATATTTTCGCCATTAATCATTTTTTAACGATATCCTTCGTAATAATAAAGGTGTTTTCAAAAGATAAAAGATAAAAAATAATTTTAATAAGGTGCCTAACTTAATTTAAATCCAAAATTACAGATAGCCATGAAAATGATAGACATTCACGACAATAATAATTGAATTAATATAAAATAGCCGAAAAATATTCAAGAGATGAAGTAGTTGACATGTTGATTATTTACGGAAAACTCAACGTACGAGTAATGCATAGAGCACAAACTCTATATGGGTAGAGACACTCAGAAAGGGGACAACCTCCGAGAAACTATTTCGCTGGTTGGAGCATCAATTTAGAACTAAACCTGATATAGAAATTAAAGAGAAATTGATTGTGGATGAAGAAACGGAAATTAATGTATTAGCTTTAGTGCATGTGGACCCAACTATTTCGATAAAACAAACTGATCATGAATTATCAGTTTCCAAAGAAACAGCCAGAAAAATTTTAAAGAAACACGGCCATCGTTCTTATAAATATCAACTGCATCCATTTTTGTATGAGATGATTATTAACGAAGAATTATCTAAAAGTAGCCCACTTTTGTTTAATTTACCAAAAATCACCGACACCGAAATTTTTAAATTCCTGAACGACCTAAAAATTGTGGACTGACCCGGTATACAAATGTGTTATGTTGTGTATAGCAAAGATCGTTCAAAAGTAGCAAAAGGAGACATTAGCAAACTTAGTACAACGAATACTATGTTTATGCAACCACTTGATCACAATACAACTTGTATGGTTGCATAGTGATTAACTAGTTAACTGATATACTTACCTATTCTGTGTTTTTGAAAATAGTAAATTTAAAATTTTATTTAAATTACCGAATATATACATTTCGCACCGTGGTTACACTTAGACCGACAAGCGGTCAGTGGTGTAGCAGAATATCCCCCGCAATACATACGATGAGGACCTCCACAAAATCAATAATCATCTCCAACTTTGTTGACCAAAGATAGGTAGGTACATGATAATTTATCTTTTTATGAAACTCATGCATCTTGATTATACAGTCCGCCACACATTTTGGTGCCTATGATTTGTTAAAGTGTTACCTACAAGTAATTTTGGAATGCACTGTTATAATCACTTTCTAACAACTATGAATTGTTTATAAATCAAGCCCTTTTTGTACATTGCAGTTTCTTGTTTACACTGAACCTGATAAAAAGTCAAATGAAAAAGAGAACGTAAGATAAATAGGTAATAAATTAGTAGTTGGAAACAATCAGTTATTACACGTATTACGTGTACAACAACGATTTTTCACATATAGTAATAGTCGTAAAAAATACTTTCTATCAAACTTTATAAAATGTAATAATGTCAATAACCTTATGCCACTTATTTTTCAAGATATTCTTTGTCTATTTTTAATAAAAAACTATAATTTGTTGACTTAGAATTCTGTTTTGAAAGACTAATTAAACATTAAGGAATCTTTTGATGCATGCAAATACCCGTTAATGTTGTACCCTAATAAATTATATTAAAAAAAACATTACAAACATAAAAGGTTAAGGATAAAAAGCAGTTATAATAGCGTCTCATTGTCTGAAATAAAACTAATTTAGTTGTAAGCTTTATATTAATATATCCAAAACAACAGTGGATTATAACTGAGCATAATAGCTAAAAAAATGTGTTGGGTTTTTTGTTTCTGTTAAAAAACTCATAACCTTATTGCGTGTTCATCTTAGACTTCTTATTGTAGTACATCTTGCATTTTGTCATCTCGGTAAAAATA
The DNA here is from genome assembly GCA_963675555.1 of Leptura quadrifasciata. Classification (NCBI taxonomy): domain Eukaryota; kingdom Metazoa; phylum Arthropoda; class Insecta; order Coleoptera; family Cerambycidae; genus Leptura; species Leptura quadrifasciata. The sequence continues at coordinate 178,112,272 of OY776674.1, forward strand.
ACGCAATAAAAAAAAACAGATATACAATTTCAGGATCTCTAATGATTTGTTAATATTTTTAAAAATGATTGTGTATCGTCGTTGTTAGTTGTTTATTAAACCTGAGGAAATACCAAGGTCTAATATTCATACCAAAGATATTACAATGCGTGTATTACAAATTTTTTAAAAAAATAGGTTTTCTTCCTTTACTATTGACATAAATTGAAGAATTGGTAGAAAGAAGTGACATGTTTAATAATCAAACTAAATTTTGAAGAAGAAAATTAATTTAGTATTAAAAAAAAATTATTATAGCCTTTAAAACTGATTTTATTTAAACAAGACTGATCTTGTCCTTGTCTCACGATCAAACAGAAGAACAAGGTCAAGACTACTTTCAAGGCCAATAAGAAAAACTTTAAATAAAAAATTACATTTGTTAGTATTTCAAGATGTCACTAAAATATAATTAAAATATTAAAACTTATTATTTATTGCTATGTCTATCTGTACTTCATTAATTGTGGTCGCGATGTCGCCCAATGGATTTTAAGACTATTTTATTGGTTTATCGATGTTGGGAAATACATCATTCATTAAAAAAATTTAATAAGCCATATGTTTACAATATTTTACCATATTAATTAATTTTCGTAAGGTATAATATTCGTGTTATTAATTACGTAAATTATATGGATTTAAATTTAGCCTTTCTCATTCTCAACTTGTCTCTTCATAACAAATTACTCTGGATGCTTACGGGTGGGTGTCTAATCTTTAACGATTTGACTTAAAATTGTTCGTTTCCGGGAAAGGATTTAATTTTCAATTATACGTGGGTTTCATATAGCACGAACTTACAATGTATTTTCTTTTAAAACTAAGTAAAAAAAAAACAATTGAATAGCTACAAAATATATATTACAATAACATATTAGGTAAGCCTAGAAAAAGCGTATTCTCAAAAAAAAAAAAATCGTATCAGCACTAAATAAAATAAATACATACATGTATCTTCGCTTTTGTTTTGGTTTCCTGTCAAAAATATACCAGAATTACCAGGACTCTATTATTTTGCCTAATTGACCAATAAAAAATAGATATTTATTACCAACGATTACATTATACATCTGAGACTGCTACCATTTAGACATTGTAAATAAAATAACTTACAATATACCAGGTGTCACAGGAGATATGTAGTAGCCTCTATTTTTTTTATTTACTAAGATAACATTTTGAAATTGGCAGGGGTTACATAATCAAAGCTACTTTTTTATAACTCAACAATGTATCAAGTGGCATTTGTTTTTATTGACGGTTAAAATGCATTTTATTGAAATAAATCTAGGTGACCATGACTCGAATTCTAAAATGTTTGATGTTTAGCATACTATTAAATTCAACAAGCACTAGTAAATCGGTATTGTTTTCATATTTTTTCTTAGACCTAATCAATTCCTACCGGTAGTCAGTATTTTTTTGGTTCAAGAAACATCTTAAATATAACTAACAATATTGTAAATTCTGAGATAGATGACCATTTTTTATGCTTAGCTAATTTTAAAAGGTATCTTGTCTTTCATGTTCGTCATATGATAATTTTACTTCATAGTCATAAATTGGCATTTGTAAAATAATACGACTGAATCAAGGATGACCGAGATATGAATTAGACGATTGAAGGTAAATTACAGAGAAATAATAAAAAAATATTCGTATATAAGACGACTATACAGGGTGTCCCAGTTCTATTTAGACAAGCATTATCTCGGAAACGATTAGACATAGATGAAAATGTTTAATAGAAAAGTTATTCTGTTTAAAGAACCCTAAATGTTGTCGACAAATGGTGTTGCAAAGAAAGACTTTCTATAAATCCCCACAAAACCACAATCGTCAATTTTACACGGAGAAGAGCACTGCAAGGCCTAAAGTCCCTAAGGCTCAACCGAGTGGAAATTCAATTTGCCTGTGAGGCAAAATATTTAGGAGCCATTTTTCACCAAAAATTGACATGGAATTCTCACATCCAAAAAGTCACACAGAAAGCCACAATCGCCCTGGGAAGGTGTAGGCAAATGTGTGGAAAAAACTGGGGGTTAAATCCCAAAATGAACCGGTGGTTATACACCAGGATAGTGAGACCCATGATAACGTATGGATCAGTGGTATGGTGGAATAAAACGGTGCAGTCGGGAGCAATAAGGCTGTTAAGTGGCGTACAAAGGCTTGCTTGCCTGTGCGCCACGGGGGCTACGGCTGCACTTGAGGTCCTCTTGGAACTGTCACCCTTACACGTATTCATACAAGACAAAGCTCGGTCAGTGGTGCACTGGTTAATGCAAGGCTAAACGCCAATTAGCCAGCAACACGGGACGGAGTACCAGAAGTTATACTCGGAGATGAGGGCAGATCTCATTTTAGGCATGCCCACGGATGTAATGGTCCCAAAGTATAACTTCAACAAGAACTTTCAGACTGTTATACCAGACAGGGAGGATTGGAAAAACGGTCCTCCCATAACAGCACAAACAGTCTGGTACACCGACGGCTCCAAGACAGAACAAGGAGTCGGAGCCGGGATTTACGGGACAAGGTCAAAAGCCAATATCCCGATAAGTCTAGGGAAATACGCAACGGTATTCCAAGCTGAAGTGATCGCCATACACTGTTGCGCAAGGGAGATAATAGGATAATGCACTGTTAACCAGTCGATTGCCATTTTCTCTGATAGCCAAGCGGCAATAAAAGCAATCAGTTCCATGCAAATCAACTCAAGATTGGTGTGGGACTACTTGACAGCCCTTACAGAGCTGGGAAGTCAGAACAGAGTGACCCTAGCATGGGTACCAGGACACGAGGGACACAGAGGAAACGAAAAGGCTAACCAACTGGCCAAGGAAGGCGCACTGGCAAAGCCATGCATACGAGCAGCCATTAAGGAATGGGTGCAAAATAAATCTCTGGAATCGTGGAGGAATCTCCCAAGACAGAGACAGGCTAAGGAGTGCATTAAAGAACGTTCGGCCAAATTTACGGAAGATCTACTAAGCCAGAATAGGAAGGCCATCAGAGTAAAGTAGGCCTTCTAACTGGCCACTGCCGGCTCAATAGACACATGAGTCTGGCATAGGACGCGACATGCAGATTCTGCCAAGAGGAAGAGGAAACCTCAGTTCACGTATTGTGCCACTGTGAAGGTCTGGTGAGGCTGAGATTCCAAGTACTCGGAGAAGAAAACCAAGGGCGGACAGCTATACAAAAGGGCCTTTATCACAGCTGTGGAGTCTAGTACAAAGGACAAAGCTGGATGAGGTACTAAAAGGGAGATATTCTGGGAGCATCACAATAGACCAGAAAAGGTCGCGGTGGTAAAGGCTAAACAACCAGCTCCTTTGTTAATCTAATCTAATCTATTCTGTTTAAAAAGATGCATTTAACCATTTTATTTTCAAATGTACAAAGCACGTCAAAAAGACGTCTGGTTATGCAACTTCACTTTTTCAAATGGAAAACCCCATATATTTTTGCATTTTTGATTCTCCTTTTATTTCCGAACAAATTTTATTGACCATGTCCTATACCTATCATTATATCATTAATAAATAAATAAATAATAAATAACACCACATTTAATTACGACCCCCTTTATCCCGGAAGGCTCTAGAAGAGCCTTGTGTGGGAGGGAGCTACACATTTAGAGACAAGGGACACACACCCAATATCCGTGTATAGTGGAAAAATCCCTCTCACAGTATTTTCCACTGCCACGACCGGAGATCGAACCCGGAACTTTTGGGTGAGAGGCAAGTGCGCTCACCTCTCGACCACCAGTCATACAAACGGTTACGATATATCAACGGTTTAATCTCGATTCAGTCATGTTCCATATTCTGAAACTAATAAGGCAGTCCTTGATTACATACAAAAACAAAAATTATTGAGCGTCATTCTATGGCAGTTTCACTGACAGTTGTTCATTTTAAGACTAGACATTTTCAAATCAGTAATATGCCGTCATTGTTTACATCTAATGAATATGTTGATATGTTACTTATTTATGGCAAATGTGGAAAAAACTCACGAGCCGCAGAACAAAAATATAGAGAAAGATTTCCTAATAGACGTGTACCATCTAGTCAGATATTTAGAAATGCGGAAAGAAAAATGCGTACTGGTCCTTACCAAGCCCCAGAGGTGTTCAGCATGCCCGTCCAGCAGGACAGGAACAAAATATTAATGTTCTTGCGCTTATAGTAATCAATCCACATTCCTCTGTTCGCTGTATTGCGGAAGAGATTGATTGGTATAAGTAAATCTTCGGTGGACAGAATTCTAGTAGATAATGGACACCATTCTTACAAAATCTGCTTAGTTCAAGACTTAAGACCTCATAATTACAATAGACGTATGGATTTTTATTTATTTATTCAGTTAAGCAAGTTTAATTTACAATTCATTGCCAACTTTATGGCACAGTTACATGATGATCCTCTGTTTGTCAATACAATTATGTGAACTGATGAATCTGATTCTGATTTGATTTCACAATAATGCATAATGGTACGGTTAATCGATATAACAGTCATCATTGGTCAGTGGAAAATCCTCGCTGAGTAAGAGAAACCCATTTTCAAACTATTTAAGGAATTAATGTTTGGTGCGGTTTATTTAATGGGCAATTAATTGGACCATACTTTTATGAAGGTATCCTGAATGGCGAAAGATATTTGAGGTTTTTAAGAAATATTATTCCTAGTCTTGTAGAAGAAATTTCAATAAATGAGCCTCACTATATGATGGCAGCAAGACCACCGTATAATTCGAACCTTGTAACACGCTTCCTGACTGAGAGATTTGGCGGGAATTGGATTAGCAAATGGCATACAGAACACTATAATTCCGGGTCCACGACATCTCTGCAATCATTAAAAAAACAAACAAATGCATCCCATTTTATATTTAAAGCTGAATTCATATACAGAAATACGTGTGATAGGAATCTACTTGTAATATAATATTACAATTAATACTTCCTTCTCTATTTCCTTTGGATATATGGCCATATGCATAATGTATAAATGTTTTGTTAAAATTTAAAAAGTTTTAAAAGAATTTTAACCATTTTTGTACTTTTCTTAATGGATGAAATAAAAGCTTTATTTTTTTTTATCAAGGGTACATTTTGACACCAACTGCACTACAGAGTAACTCTTGATTCCTATCGGTTATTCGTTCCAAAGAGTTCTATCTATCAATAATTGACGTTCGGTTTTTACACATGTTCCAACTGCCGGAATTATTGTTATATACTCAACAAATATAGACTCAGATGAATAGATTGAAAGATTCTTTGGGGTTTTAGTCGTATTTTGCCTGTTAATCTGGTCCCGTCAAAACTAACAGTAATTTTATGTTACCGACATTGTTTATGATTGTGACGCAACATCCGCCCTTATGAAATTATGTGTCCTGTTTAATTACGTCCTACTTTAGTGTTAATTGATAACATAAATCAAAGCCGTTAACGCTATAAATTAATAACTAATTACTGCGAATTAACTGAATAGAGTAGTACTATAATCATGCCGATATTACATTTATTAATAATTAAATAGTGTAGCAATGTTAAATGTCCCGCTATAAAGTATTGTAAGAACTGTTATTGTATTGTAATCGGACATTTTATGCAAAAAATTATTTAGGTTTAAACTCGCATACATGTTTTTATGATTCGTGGGTTAGCGCATTGTTTAGTCGTCTCATTGCATAATAAACATTGTCTTCAGTTTAATAATATAATCTCTACACTACGCTACAATTACGGGAGATTACCTTATAAGTTTTTAATTGCAAAAGTTTAAGGTTGGGTTGAATATGTCTGACCTCATTTTATGGTCCTTTGTCGAAAGCACCACGCGATGCAACATATAAGTACTAGTTAGTGTTTTTAAATAATCCACACGTGCTCGTCCTGTTAAAAAAATACAGGACGTGAAATCTGAATTAATTGCAATAGATTTGTTGAAAAAAAATACGATCGTAAAGACTATCCCCCTTCGGGACCTCGGGCCCCGGGAATTTACACACCTAACAACCCCCCCCCCCCCCTCTCGGCGGCCCTGCAGCAAATCCTGCGTTGAAGAATGTGCAACAGTGCATTTCGAGTAGGCAGTGATTTGTTTTTTGTTTGTTCACTCTGCTATGAGTTATGTCGAAAACCAATATAAGGTCTTATTCAGAGCATGCCTATGGCAGTAGATAAAATAAGTAACAGACAAATATAATACATTTAAGAAACTGCCTAATTTTGTGTCTTAACTTAACTAAAGTATCGTAATTAATCTCAACACTTTCTCAATCTCGTTTTTAACAGGAGTTCTTTTATAGGAGATCACTTATTATTTCTAACGAGAAATTAGCAGTAGAAATTCTTACATAATCGTTAATCAACATGCTAATTTTACTTATACATTTATATTTAACGTTCTTTATGAATTTAGTCTATGTTTATTCATTAGCTTTTATTTTGGAAACCAAATGTGTAGATATTATTTAAATTTTCGTCGAACTTTATTCTAGGAATTCAAGTTGATTCCATTCTAATGAAGGCAATAATTGGTTGAAAATTAATAATATATTATAATTTTTATAGAGATAATACTGATACTGATAATGACAATAACCTGCTCAAATAACCATATCAGCTCTATATTATTTACATGAAAAAACAACAATAATTTATGAAAATGTCTTAATAGAATAAATTAGACATTCTCTTGTATTTTTAAACGGGTAAACACATATTTTATTGATGTGAAAACGACAGCTCATCTTATTTCAATTTTAAATAGCAAATAGCAATATAATAACCCTTGAACCCAGCACAATATGGATTTGTAATACAGATATACATACAGTACATTTCAATGAAAACTATCCACCCGAAATAACTTTGGATATATTGATTTTCGCAACGCCAAAAAGAAATAATAGACATAAATAATACATACTTTCCTACAAACAGGTCTAGGATCTGCTCCACCCCCACATCCCTAGAGCCGGCCCTACATTTTTTTTAATGGAACATCTCATATTCTTTTGTCATTCCTTTTCCCTTGAAGAACTTATTATAAAAATGTCACGACCGAGCATTAAAGTATACTTTATGAACAAATTCTTGGGGCGTTAGGTGCAATTTTATGGCCAGCGGGCGATAAAGTAATTTTTATAGCGTGCGATAAAATAATTTATAGCCAGTTATCCTTAAATTGGCTACTACTATGGATGAAGTCACGAATGTTGTCATTCACGTCATCAGTTTATGTACTTACCAACGACATGCAAATTTTCTATTTTTGTAAATACAAGGCGAATATAATGTATGTTGTATATTGATGCAAACGCAAATATCTGATGCTGAATTGACATAAGTTTTTGTAGAGGAATTTATTAAGTAGAAAGATATAAATTCAAAAAAGTAAATTTTTCTAAGCTAATCTGAGAAATTATGCTGTCTACTTTTTGACATTTTCCATACCTAACTTCACTGTCATTTTACTAATAAAGTCAGAGACGGCTTCAGGACATAACAATGTAAGTAATAGAAAATCGCGTCTTCTGAGGCTACAACAGAAGTTCAAAAAGTAACGATACGTTTTACAAATGAATAATATAATCTCTAGTTGTAGCTGCAGCCAACGTTCAGCATTCTGTTAGTTCTTTGTCAATTCAGAAGCGTGTAGTGGACACACATACAAAATATATTAATTGCATATTTCTTTTCATCATTTATAAGTTTTAATGTTTCTCACTGTAATATTTTAAGTTTCCTGTAATTAGGTAAATAGTTCGTTAGTGTTTTACTTTTACAGTTTTTAAAGAATCTATCTTCATAATGACGGCAGTGGATGTTAAAATTCATTGTATTTTCAGTACAAAATACTTTTCTTTTGGATACGTTGATACGCCCATGCGTGCCATTCTGTGTGACCTTAAGATGATTTGATTCGGATATTAAAAAACGATGACGTGAATGACAACATTCATGATTTCACTATAACAGTTTTATTTGATTGTAGGTAACGGCAACGATTTTCTTGATTTGAAACATTAAATCACAATTATTTTGCGTTAATAATAATTTTTATTGTACAGAGTAACGAATGTTAATAAAGAAAATATATTTTTTCATAATCCGATCATATAGTTACATAATGGCCAATAAATGAACATCAAAATTATCAAATCAAATGATATTAAATTAGCAATTCTTGTATGTATACAATGTAAGAATAAGTATTTTAGCGATTTATTTTATATGAAAGGATTCGAATCCTGAAAGATACGAATCATACCCAGTTCTGGTAATCATGTGTACAAATCGCAGAAAAATTGGTTATTAGAAATAATCAAATTAATTATATATATATGTATTAATAGATAGCAGTATTCCCAGTTGACATTCCATTATTGAATTTATTACAATTAATTTTTTATTTATAAATCGTGATAGTAAAGTTTAGTAAACTCTATCAAGAAATTAGTTGATGTAAAAACAAGTAACATTATTTTAAAAAAAGTGCCTTAACGTTGTTTCCTTTTAAAATTTGTGTGTACTATAAAAAAATATTTAAAAAAGCCTCCCCGGCGGGGAATCGAACCCCGGTCTCCCGCGTGACAGGCGGGGATACTTACCACTATACTACCGAGGACTGAAAAACTTTGGAAAACAATCGTAAATAAATATATATAAATAAATAGAACCGTTAGAAATAAATGTGAAATTTATACGTCATTCCAGTATTTCGAATACTCAAAAAGGATCCTGAACGATTCGAATTCGAATCCTACCCAGCTCTGACAGATACCAGCCGACTCTTTTTAATACACCAACTTTTTTAGCTGTTTTCTTACACATATAATTAATATAACTACTAAATTTAAGACTATCATCTATAATTACACCTAAGTATTTAGTTTCATTAACAACCTGAATTGCTTCAGCGCAAACTCCAAATTCTAGTGCCTCCTGTAGTGTCCTATTTCATCTTTAAATTTCTTTTTTCCTACAATCATACCTTTTGTTTAAGATACATTTAGCTTCAATTTATTTACTTTTAACCAGTCACTCACTTTTTTCAAGCCTTCATTCATTCGACTCACCAATAACGTCTTATTTTCCACTAAACAATTGCATCATCTGCAAATGCGTCATAACCGCAGCTATTAAACAGAGTTGCAATGTCATTAATATATAAAATAAATAAAAACCTACCTAAAATACTTCCTTGCGGTATTCCAACATTTATACTCTTTTTTGCATTCTACCACTCAAATAGTTACTTATCCACATATGTACCACTCCTTCATGCCCATATCCTACGGTTTCAAAAGCTCTTTTAAGATCCAAGAAAATGATACCCGTTACTTTACCTATACCATTGTCTTTTTCCATTCGTTAATAACATGCTGTAAAGCGCTTTCACAACTATGTCCTTTTCTGAAACCCGACTGGAATTTGCATATTAATTTGTTTTCCTTCACAAACTCTAAGATTTGTACATATATACAACTTTTTCCAAAAATTTTTCAAACGCTGAAAGCATATTTATTGGACGAAATTCTTCAGCTTTAAAGGTTTTAGCAACTTTTCTCAATACAACAACCGTTGAGATTTTCAATGCATCAGGAACAATACCAATTGGTAGTGAGGTATTAATGATATTTAGAAGAGGATCAGCCAATATGTAGAAAGAATCTTTGTAAATAAACATGGCAATGTCATCTGGACTACTTTTGCTTGCTAATGAAAAAATTATACTTTTAAGCCCGTTTTTTGCAATAATTTGAAACTAGAAAATTTTATAAGTACAGGAAGTCCGAGATTGGATAAAGAAAATATTTATAAAAATATGAAAAAAGATGACTAACCTACGAACAAATTACAAAACCAAAGGTCTTTTAAACCGACTTCTATATTAATATTAGGTAATAAGGTCCAATTAACCAGGAGATTGGATGAATATACATTTTTATTTCACAATTTTTTGAGTTCTTGAAGGTACTCCAATTATTCATAAGAAAACTTATTTACGTTCAACTTTAAAATGTTACTGAATAAATCGTATAACAATACAATCAAAATGTATTAAAGATTATGAGTAATAACAATGTCTCCTAATTTCAGTCAGTAAACAAACAGGAGATATTAAACCAGATATGGCTGAAATTAATTAAAGGAAACTACCTAGTTCTATAATATATGTCACAGAATCTGCGTGAAATTAAAAAAAAAACTGTAAGTTATTAACGATTGCTGCTAATTTGCATTTTTAAAACGTAGAATAAATTTTTAAACTATTGCCTATATCGAATATTAAGGAAATTTTACAATCGTACATTTTAATTGTTAATTTTGTGGACATACATTTTACTCATAAAATCAGAGGCGCAGGCATAAAATTTCAGAGAGGATGATGAGCTAGTATTCAAGCAGCATTTAGCATGCTCACAATTTTTAGATCTTACTTACTAGTCGATAAATACAACTTTTATCGCTTTAGTAACAATGGCGTCAGCCAACAGGAGCTGCACTTCTTGGAAGGGAGGGGGGGGGGGCGGTGTTATAATCATTTGCCTCCAGTAAAAGTAAAAGTAGATATTAACGATATTATTAGAATAAGCACAAAAGTCTATGAGGATTTGGATATTTAAAAAAAAACATTTTTTTGTAATTATTGGAAACAATTTTTCAACAATTTTAGGCTATCTAGGGAATAAAAGTCAAACGAAACGTCAAACTGTATAAAATAGTTCACATTTTTACTCTACACTGTGTCCCGCTGAAAATATATCCCCACATTATAATAGATGTTACTGAATATTTGCACCACATCCCGTCTGTTCCGGAGCAGTAATTTGAAAGTACCATCAATAGTGAATCAGTGTTTTCAATTCATTAGAAATAAATAAATATATAGAAAACGGCGGTGGATACATTTTAAGCGGAGCCCGTTGGCTGTTTAACTAACGTTGTAGTTTTTATTCTTCTATCCATTACAATTTAAAATTAATTATTTTTCAATTATCTAAGAATTTCTTATAAATTTTAGTAATGCAAGCGAGACATGAAACATTTTACTTGATCGACCATTCTTAGAAAACCGCAAAATAATTAACCGAAAATAAAGAATAAGTTCTGACGATGTTTTTTGCTCGTCGTATGTTTGCAGACGATTACGGATATTTTAATTAAGTTGGCAAGTCAAAAAACAGCAGCAACCATTGCAATGATGTTTTAAACACTTTTTCAGAAATTATTACTTAATTTCATTAATGTTGCTTAAACACCGTTGATTTGCATAACTGTTGAGCGGCAACTCGTCTCGCAACCGTGTCCGTTATAAGCCACTTAACAGAAGAGGTACAAATAAAAATGAATTTTGTCGTCGCCTTGTCTACTACTGTATATCGATATAATTTAATAGTTGTATAGTTGAACAAGTTTAGTATACATTTATTTCAAAAATGACACTTCTTAAGGAATTTGTGTACACCCAGAATTTCCAAGTCGTCAAAATATCATCCTATCTGTGAGGACACGATCTGAAAATCTCTACATGCACTAAAGTAAAGATCGACTTCGCCCGGGTCTAGTAGGGACACCGCTCAAAATGTTTGATCTCACTGCATCGCCCACCTTTTTCACCTTAACGTTCACTGCTCTCCCCCTTCTTAACACACCGTGATAATATTTTGACTACGACACACTCGGAATCTCAAAGAACGCATCTGTGAAGGTTTCACTAAAATCGGTGCCGTAGTTTTGGAGATTAGCATCTACATATTAGCATCCACATATTAGATACTAATATCATAACATCAAAGTAATTGCTGTACCTGATAAATACAAGATTACTGATAGAGATGCAGTTCATGCAGCTACAACGGAAGTATGACGCCAATGAATTATCAATTAGCAGACCAACAATAGTCGCTATAGAATGCAACTACGCAGAGGAAGAACCGAAAAGATTAAACAGCAATTTTTTTGCTTTTGTTGCTCATTGGAATAGTAAACTCCTCCAGAGCTTACCGGTAATAACAAGTAGATCAACTTCCTATTTTAATATTCTGTGGTAGTAAAAAATGATTATTTTGAGTTCCATTTTTAGAAAGTGGAACAAAAGTCGCACAATCTCAAACTGTGCACGAAACCTTTTTTGATTGATCATGCCTGAACTTGTTGTTCAGGCATGATTTACAGCTACCGTTGCACGAAAAGCGTCTTATTATGATCTCATTTTTTTGCCAAAGTTGATGAAACGTCAAGAAATATATAGTGAGCACGTGAAGGTTGGTATCAATCAATCAATCAATCAATCAATCAAAATATACTTTATTGTCCAGAAGAATAATCTTGTTGACAAAGCATAAAAAAAATAAAATTATACATACATAACTTATATAAAATACAAATATATAAAACTATAAACATAAGATCATACAATAAAACAAGCTACAAATCACATTTTTTGGTCAAATATTAAAAACAAAATATATATCTACATCAGAATGTATCATCTAAATATTCCTTTATTTCATAATATGGTTTATCAATAAGTAGATTTTTCACTGCGTTTTTGAAACCCTGATTGGAGACGATGTCCCTAATATGGCTCGGTAAGTGATTATACATTTTAGGACCATTGTAAACCACAGAATCCCGGACAAGTGTAGTTCTTGGGACTGGCAGTGTAATATTACCTACTTGTCGAGTGCTATATGTTGAGGTCGTATAAACATTATTTTTGTACTTATGAATTAAGACTACTGTATTTAATATGAAAATAGATATCACAGTTAGAATTCTGTTGGCTACAAATAGTTCTTTGCAAGAGTCGCGAGCCCTAGCCTTACAAAGATATCTAACGGCACGCTTTTGTAACACAAGTATTTGTTGCAAGAGAAATTTACTACATACGCCCCAAAACGCAATCCCATAACTCAGATGTGATTCGATTAATGAAAAATATACAGCTCTGGCAGCTGAATATCCTAATTCATTTGAAACCACCCTGACTGCGTAGCATCCAGATGCTAGTTTACTATTTAAACCAATAATATGTTCTCTAAACTTTAATTTGCAGTCAATATTTAATCCTAAAAATTTCAAGCACGTTTTGTTTTCAAGTACATGGTTCCCTAGGGATATATCTGGCAAATCACATTTGAAAGTTATTATGTTTGTTTTTTCTATATTGAACGACAGTAAGTTCGAATCACACCAATCTTTGATTTTCTTAATGTCGTTGCATATGCTTTCATGCAGAATATTTTTTTCCTTGCTATGCCATAATATTGTAGTATCATCGGCGAATAGGGTAATCTTTCCTGTGATATTAATAGTAGTTATGTCGTTAATATACAGTAAAAATAGAATTGGACCAAGAACAGAGCCTTGAGGTACCCCACAGTTTATGTAAAGTTCGTCAGACCTATTTGGATTTTGAACAATTTGCTTACGGCCTGACAGATATGATTTAAACCATTCAAGAGTAATGCCTCTGAAACCATAGCGCTTCAATTTTTGCAACAATATTCCATGTTGAACGCAATCAAAGGCTTTTGACAGATCGCAAAATATGGCAGCGGCGACCTCCCCTTCATTTAGTTTCGTGTAAACAGTATTTAGAAAGGAGAACATTGCGTCGTTAGTGCTTTTCTGGCGTTGAAAGCCAAATTGATTGTCACTAAGCAGATTGACAGATAACAAAAACTCAGTAACTCTTTTTTTTATTAGTTTTTCTATAATTTTAGCTAGCGTGGAAATTAATGATATGGGCCGATAGTTGGATGGGTTTTCTACATCCCCGCCTTTATATAGTGGGATAACTAGAGAAGTTTTTAAAAAAGATGGGAAAACTCCTGACTGAAAAGAGCTATTTATAAGGCAAACCAGTACATCCAGAGCAGATTCTGGTAGATTTTCAAATATTTTTATAGACATTTCGTCAATACCGGAAGCATTTTTATTTTTTATGTCCTTAATAATTTCTGTCAATTCAACTATATTAGTATCGTACAAATGTAGTATTTGGTTATTATTTATTTCCATCATATAACTCAGAGGATCTTTTAAAGGGATTATTTTTTCAGTTAATTTATCTGCAATTGAACAATAATAGCTATTCAGGTCATTCGAATTTATAGTTGTTTTTATTGAACGGTGGTTTTTACCTCTAAGCTCGTTTATAATTGCCCAACTCTCTTTGGACTTATTACTTGTTTGTTCCATTCTACTAGTGTAATAGTTTTCTTTTGCCGCTTTAATAACTTTTTTGTAAATATTACGGTATTTCGCGTAATAGTTAAAGAAGAATGCCTCATTTGTGTACTTTCGTATGTAGTGTAAAATTCGTATATTTTTTGCAGAGGTTTTTATGCCTTTAGTTATCCAAGGTTTTTTATTTTTTATTTTAATCTTTTGAATGGGAAAAGCCCTACTGAAAGCGTGCATTAAACACTCATAAAACGCATTAAAAGGTTCATCTCTAATAAAGACCCTTCTCCAATCAGACTGTAGGCAGTATTGAAAAAACCTATTGTAATTTGTCCAACTGTACAATCGTCCAAATTTTTCTTTACATTTAGAAGTATTTGAGTCTATCTGTAGAGAACAGTAGACAGCTTCATGATCAGACAAGCCAGGTGAAATCACTGAGCAGGAAATATTTTGGTCCTCTAAATTACTACAGAGATAATCAATTGTACTATACGAGTGCTGAGAGACGCGAGTATAAGATTTAACATTCATATTGAGATTGAAACAAGTTAAGAGGTTTGTTAGAGTTATTGTGTCGGTTGACTCTTTGTCGCTAAAATTAATGTTAAAATCTCCAGCTAATACAATAGTTGATTTAGTTGGTAGATTGAATAAGAGTGTTTCAAGCTTATCTAAGAATAGATTAACATCTGTTAAGGGAGATCTATAAATGCATACTATATACATATTAATCATGCTACAATATATAATTGAAAACTCAAACAGTTTCTCTACTAAAGCATCGTCAAATTTATGTATGCTAACAAATGACAAGGAATTCCCCAAGGTATTATTTAACAATATTAGTGTACCCCCATGATTTGAATTAGTTCTGTTATATATTGACAGAACAGAGTAATTCGGTATATACACCGGTTCATTGGTTTTAAGCCAGTGCTCAGTTATTAAAACTAAGCAAGGAAAGTCAAGGCTTTGCAAAAAGATATACAAGTCATCGGTTTTATTACGGATGCACTGAATGTTCAGTAAAACTAAGGTTATTGCGTTGGTATTTTTAACATCAACATTAATTTCTAGGACATTAGATTCAGCTGCGATAGTCTGGGATATAAAAAATGTTCTTGATTATTTATATCATCAACTTGATTATTACCACTAATATTTGCCTGTAATCCAATCGCTTCACTGCCAACCACATTGCAGTCCCCATCGTCTACCTCAGCTGCGATGTCGATTACTTTTGCCTGTTGAATTTGCACAGAATCTGTGTTGTTTGGCACCGTGATTGCGCAATGCTCATGTCCCACTACATCATAAATTCCTTCCTTGTTACAAAGCAAGTGACAAACTAATTTCACGACTTGTCGCACTGTATCCAAATGGCGAAAAGCCTAATATAAACCCGAATAAACCGGAAAACCCAATATGGTTTCAATAGGGTGGCGCACTACCGCATTATTAAGTAAAATAGTGTGTAATTATTTAAACGAAATTTTTCCACATAGATGGATTGGTGTAGATGCGGATCAGTAGAATGGCCAGCTAGATTTCCGGACCTAACCCCCATTGCATTATTTTTATAGGGTTACCTTAAATCCAGAGTTTATGTTAATAGACCGAGCGACATTAATATCGAGAATTTAAGACAATAAACAACAACAAAATAAAAATTAAAAAACTTGCTCTTCTTAATTATAATAATTATTAATTATAATAAGGGGTGCGTATTTTGTATGATTGTACGCATAATGCGCACGCCTTGCTTTTCTTGCAATTATTTTTTACTTTTTAGTACTAAGAAGAGCAAGTTTAAAAAAATAATTATTTTTTTTATTTTCTCTTTCTTTGGTCATATTTTAATTATTTATAACGTATAGAAGCAATTCACGGCATTCCATTATGTCACCGGAACTAATATCGTACCATCTGTACGGGAAAAACGGAAGTAAAACCTGATCAGGCAAGAAACCTTCTGTATTTCAGGTTTTGCCGGAGGTGCTGGTTGGACAGTATATTTAATCAACTTTTACTCCCAAGCCCCCTACGTGTGGATATTTGCAAAAGTAACGGTGGTATACTGTATTATCATCTGATCTTAGTAACTGTCAAAATTTCATCAATCTTATGTCAGGAAGTGTGTTAAATAAAGGATGCAAGATTTGAGGACAAACGTGAAAACTGAAAACCATGAGTTAAAGAAAAGCAAGTAAAAATTATAAACCATCTGTGGTATTTAAATTCCGAATGTATTATGTTACCATTTTTCAATGAGAAATTGTCTTCCGTGATAAAAATAAAATTGTTGAAGGTTTAGCGAAAAAAGGAAGAAAAAAGGCAAAAAGAGATTGCATTAATAAATCAATTTATAACTTTATTTCAGCAAATTCAAATGACTTCTTTTCTTTTAAACATTTTGAAATAAATACAGAGATTTCAATATAAGTTCCCATAGGAGGAATTTAAAAGCTAACCTTATTACTAGTTCAAATGTGCTTTTAGAGGGCGGAATATTAAACATAATATTTTTAGTCGCAAACTCCTCTATAAATCCTTATTTTACTATAAGGAACCTAACCAGACTGCAACCAACAGCTACTCTCCGGGCTATGTGCCCCGCCGAGCGCTGAATTACAAGTTACAAGCCTGGCGCGTTAAGTGTAATAATTGCATATTACCATCAAAACGCTAATGCTTCGATTGCAACAAACACCAGCCGAAAGACTGATCCTACTTAAAGGAGCTCCCTTGCCAGTCGTCACACACCACTTGCAGACTGCAGTTTCGAGCTGTTGGCTCTCGTCAGTGCAAGGTAGGTATGCGACGACCGACATGAGAATCCTTTGACTATAGTACATCCCGGTACTTTTACAATAGCGACATGTAAAACAGCCAGCAGGCGCCATCTAGCGGTCCAGTGTCTGTTGCAATCGAAAAATAAATAGCCTGACTTGGCTTAGCATAGTTCAAATGTGCTTTTAGAGGGCGGAATATTAAACATAATATTTTTAGTCGCAAACTCCTCTATAAATCCTTATTTTACTATAAGGAACCTGTAACTTGTAATTCAGCGCTCGGCGGGGGCACATAGCCCGGAGAGTAGCTGTTGGTTGCAGTCTGGTTAGGTTATTTGTGGCATTCTATGAATTTGCTTTCCTATTATTTGGGTTTTCTACCACATGTATTATTATCCTCTTCAAAAACAAATCACCGAATCTACAAAATAATAGAATTATTGGAAAAAATTAAACCTCTGACTATTCCTTTGACGTAAACGTCACGGGCGTAGAGGCTTTTTTCCAATAATTCTATTATTTTGTAGATTCGGTGATTTGTTTTTGAAGAGGATAATAATACATGTGGTAGAAAACCCAAATAATAGGAAAGAATAATCATATTTTGTTTTATAGAATTCTCAAGAGTGTTTGGGGGAGATTTGGCAGTTTAAGATTTACATTACAATTGTCCTTTCTTTGTCATATCTATAATATTTCAACTTCTTTAAATCGATTCATTTCTATTAATTGGCAAATTATTATACAATTATTTCGATAAAATTTGTTACAAATCCTTGAAATGTGAATAAGTGGCGACACATTTTTTTATCGCATCAATGACCGTCAGACAGACCTCAAACTTCCTACATAAAACATAAGACAAAACAATGAACTTACAATATTTAACAAAAAAATAGGGAATAATTCTAGTATCTCTACGCTTATGAACGATCAGGTGTTTAGTGCCGGGCCGGCTAATTTGGCAGTTCGATCACAATCTAAATCGACCATGACCTTAAGTTGACCACCAAAGTCTATAATAATGTCCAAACAAGAAAACACTTAATCAGGTAGTACTATAAATCGAAGTTGTCACACAAAAGCGGTGTCATAAAACGAACATGAATTCGACAATTCGGGCGTGATTTATAATGTGGTGTGTCTTCATTCGTATTTTGTACACCTGTGCTCTTATCCAGTTCTGGCAGTTTTTGCAGTATTATAAAATATGAATCAAATATTCTCAGAAATCTATTTTTTACGTTCTAAAACAAATTCTAGTTGTTTCGGGCTATCAATAAAATAAAAAGCCAGTTTTAGAACTAGGTAATATATTTCGATGTGATTCAGATAATCACATAGTTACATAAAGTCCCAAAATTAATTGTGGAGCTAAAGAAATGTTCTATAAGCACCTGTAGCTTTAATATATTTATAAAAATAATTTGATATTCGTAAATTTCAGGTGTGTCTCGTAATGACTATCGCTTTTTGTCAAAAATATTAATAAAACCCAAATAATCTTTTCGACATTTGCATATTCTTTGCACCAAGTAGCACTCAAAGTTACGGGAACTGGCATCAGTGGTATCGGAACTTTAATACAGTAAGCGTTACATAATTGTCACTAAATTTATGACTTTAAGGTCAAATTCACCTTATGGTATGCCCATGGAATAACGATTAAGTAGATGCTACTAAAATTTGGCACAATATAGTTCTTACAATTTCGAGTAAGTGCTGCAGTATTTGCAACGTCGCCGATACTACTCGAAATTACTTTGAAACATCCTCAACATTAAGGTGAAAATTGGGAGTAATGCCGACACCAAACAACCACTTCACAGTAATGATAACTGCATCTGCAACTGCATCAATTTAATTTGGGCATATTGTAACTCACTTAAGTCCAATTGCAATATACATTGTACTACTATTATTATTTTGTTATTCGAATAAGAGAGAATAAAATATATTTTGCTCTCATACCACTGTTCACCATCAGAGCTGTTGCAGATCACGAATTTCATTTTCCAGACGATACTGTTGGAAGTATTTTTCATTTCACTTCAAACACTCTAGACCAACAGCTACCGAATTTTTCAATGAGCGTCTGGAAAGAACCTCCTTCAATTCCTGTGGTTTGTAGTTCTGGTTCTACGCTGGTTCCGGGTCCTGGATGTGAGGACGTTTTCGTATTGTCGTTATCTTTCACAAATCAATATCTTAGGCATCTAAAAACTGGTTTTACAAAACGCCAAAACATTTGAACACTACACTCGACGCGCGTCTCGTTAATCACGTTAGCATCATCAGGAGAACCAGTCTCATTCGTTTCCTAATGACGTGCTTACAGCTTTCAATAAGGATTGTATTTTTGAAGAAATTCACCTAGACTATAATCACATATCTTGGAATGTACGGCATTAGTTTCTTTTCTAATTAGGTCCTTTAACTCGTTTAGAATAACATGGGTGTTTAAGCTTACTTAACAATTAATATTAAGGATATTGTTAATATCTTTTACTTGTATACTTGTTCATCTGATGTATAAACTTGAGTTAAATATTTCGGCGTATATTATTTTTTGCAACGCACTATATTGTAACCACAAAAAGTTCCAGTGATATTAAAATTTTATTACGACTAATAAACAACATATATTTTTTTGTAGTTTTTTTAATTAGAATCATCAAAAATAATATCTACATGAATCAATTTTTTGTCGATGATAAAATCACAAGACGTGTGTTATAAACAAATAAACTTTTAACTATTATAATGACAAGCCATCCACATTAAGATCCCGCTTTGTGATGTTTCCATCTATATAAAAATTAAAAATTAAAGTATAAACATAAGAGTTTAGCCTTAGCTGTGCCCTATTCGATATTAATGTAAGTAAACAACGTGAATTTTAATTCAAAAAAAATTTAAAAACAAACTCATACGGTTATTCAATTTTCAGTAAATTTAGCTAGGTTAGTATTTTTTAATAAGAGTAATTTTTCGGTAAATTCCAAGAATGTAGAGAAAATTACTGATAGTACTTTTATATGGTTCCAAAACAAGTTGAATTTATATTTATATAATTTAAATGTAAACTAAACCTATTTATTGTACAAAATTGTACAAAAACAATAATAAAACAAGATATTCTATAACGAGTATGAGAATCATATAAGGGTAACAGGATCATAGGTCCCATATTTTTTGATGGTCCAATGACAAGAGAAAGATATTTAAGTTTTCTGGGAAATGAAATGGAACAGTTCTTGGAACGTTTACCCTTAAAGCAGTCCCATTTGGGGTATTTATAGCAGACTAGTGCCCCGCCCTATAATACCAGAATATTTAAATGGTCGTATCGGGAATCAACGGATAAGGACTAATGGATCAGTCATGTGGCCAACAAGATCACCTGATCTAAAGCCGTTAAATTTTTATTTTTGGGGCCACATTGACGAATGTGTATATTCAACAGTATCAACTACATTAGAAGACTTGAAAGATCGAGTTAGGAAGGAAATAAATTCTATAACACTGGAACATCTCACCAATGTGATGAGGGAAACATTGGCAATAAAATTACCAGAGATGGTTTTAAAAAAATATCTGTCTGCCGTCTATAGTCCGTTGTCTGCCGTATATGATCACATGTTAGCCCAAACTACTCAAACTTTGTATGCATATTCAGGACAAAAATTATCTCACGATCCTGACCAGAAGCTTTCACTCTTTTTGGAGATCTTCAGGAGATCTCAACGATTTTTGTTGATTAATATATGTTGGGTTGAAATGAATAAAATGTTCTATTTGCGTCAGAAAACTATTCTGCCAGGTCAAAATTTGGCATCAACTGAACTCACAGCAATGAATAAAGCTCTTAACCCCATTAGCTCATTTATCATTGAGATTTTCGAATATGACGAACTACTTGCAGATATGGTGAGGCAACATTCATCTTTTTATGTGCTAAAAAATTATAGCTATGAAGATTAGAAACTGAAAAGTAATATTTTTAAATAAATAGCATAAACTGAGAGAAAATATGAAAAGTAACTTGCCGCCCGTTTCCCGAACCCAAAAAAACCGTTTCCTTCACCTTTTCATTGGCATTTTTATAACTTAATAACAAGAGATCTTTCTCATGCTGTTCGTTTTCCTCGAGAAGAAACGCCATCTTTGTGGTTTTTGGGAATCGCCGATCCATCATTTGGGGAAATTTATTACAGGGGAAATTTTTAAGGTTAATAAATAATCTATACATTTTACAAGAAACCTGACTTGGAGTCATAAAACGAGGCGTTTTGCAGAAATCATTATATCCAATTAGGTAATAAAACTATTTGGCGAAAAGAGGAAATACCACAAAATAAAATTTTATCATTTCCTATTAATTTCTTTTATAAATCTGACATAACGATTCACAATTACTTTTTAGGCGTATTGAGAGATGTTGAACATTTGGTAATATGTTCAATCTACCCAGCAAACATTTTCTATAAAATTAGCTATAGCTCGACTAGAAAAAGATACCTCCGATTTAAATTTACCAAATGGTTCTAATTTATATTTAAATTTATGTATATTATCCAGGAAATCTACCTCGTACACAAATCTGTTTAAAAGTAACTTTAACCAAATCAGAAAGGAAAAATCACTAAAAATAATTACCAAAAATTTCCCTTGAAATAAAATTAGGTACCATAATTAGGTAACATTTACCTTTTTAGCAACTAAAAATCGTCTTTATAGTAGAATATCCTACTAGGTAGATTTGTTTGGAAATCCTACATACTTTTATACCTCCCTAGTAGTTTAGTGGCTTTATTTACTCTCCTCTAAAACAATATTAGGTCGATATCATAGAAAAATTCTACCTTGTTTATCTACTCAATTTCAACCAAATAGTCGATTACTCATTTAGCTTACCTAAAAGTCATCCTGAAGAAATAATTATTAACTTTTTTGTAGCAATTATCTGAAAAATCTACCACAAAGTAAATTTGACTATAAACCACCAATAGCCATACATAACGTATCTGTAAGATTTATACTATTCAGGTTATTTTAGCAATTAGGTTGTTTAGTTATTGTCTTCGTCATTATTCTTGAGAATTTCGGCCATTTTAAAAACCATTACAGTTGTAAACTTGATTCAGTCGTAGCGTAGATAGAGAAATCAGTGCGAAAAACAATAAATCGTATAATCGTATAATTTAGTAGGCAGGCGGTGAAAATAAAATAAAATATAAATAAGTATGTTTAAGTAGAGCAAATAAAAAAATAGGTTTCTTATCTTAGTTTTTATGTTATCGTGGGTTGTTTACAATTTTTTTTAAATGAGAAAAATCTAGGTTGTTTGTACAGCTACTGATTGTACCAAAAAAAAATATGAGACACAAAGTTGCGTACCAGAAATCTTTGGATATCACGGCACACTAAGCATCAATATCTGCCAAGGTTCATAACTTGGCCACCTAGACTTAATAAAATAAAATGGCTATTAACTGTCATTTTAAAAACAAATGTCATGTTGTGATACATGGTTGAAAAGAGAATTAAAGGATGAATGAGATAAGTAAAAAAAATATACAGGGTACCATTGAAAATAACAGATTTTGGGTTATTTCCACTTATACCGGAAGTTGAAGAAAATGTTTGATAGACTCAAAACAAAGACAATTTTGTAATACACAACTCTCCCAAAATTCAAAATTTTAACTTCTGAAATAGCAGAGTTACATAGTGTTACATGTCTCCTGTGTTATCCGGTATAAGAGACCTAGATATAATGTACGCCAAAAGTTTATATTGTTTTTTTAAAAAAAACTTTAAACATAAAACCACTTTAACAGTCTGAAATGTAAATAGACATAGACCCATTAATAAAATTGCATTTTAAATACTGGGATTGAGAACTATAGTTTGATAAAACTTAAATAAAACAAACATATTGCTTTTTACCGTCTATAAGTCAGAGAACCACTTATTTAATTGTTTAACCTTTTCATTGTGGAGTTGCAGCTATTCAAAATTTTATTTCCTTTAGATTAATAAATACGTCTCCCAATCAGTGATCAGTTGTGTACTGTATACTTGTCAAAATTAATACGTCGGTAAATATTATTTAGCAACAGACAAATTCAATATTTAAAGATTGAATTTAAAGGATTTGTAATAAACGGTTGCTTAGATAGGTATAGTATAATCCTATTCTTACAGTTACAGGCATTAGCATTATTTCTCAAAATTATAAAACTTTAGAGCAGGTACAAAATGGGCACATATAACGAATGTTCCGAAATAAAACATTACTATGAAATTCGTTTCGATGTTTCCAAATTATGATGGGAATATGCGAAATTAAGCGAATGAATTGGGCCCATGTGCCCCGCACACACTTGACACAATATATTTCCGCCACTGTGAGCAGACATCCGGAAAACTGACTGCAAGCGTGAACATTTTTTTCCTACAAGAGACCCCTTGTGTCTGGGGACCCCAGGTCACTGGACCGGCGGTGCTTACGCCACTGTCCGATTATGCAGTAAACATGGAAAATTCCGTAATTAACTCATTTTCCAAGATCTGTTTTATTAGGAGTTGTTTAAATAAATCGTTTCCAAATTAGACAAATTCTTTAGCAATCTTCAACTTTTATTACGTAGACAATTTTAATGGTAGTACGTGACTTTTTAATATTTTGATTAAACCTTTGTTTACCTACAAGGCATAAAAATACAAAAATAGTAACTTCGTGGGCAATTTCTAATGTAGAAATTCGAAACAAACTTCTAGCATGGACAGCTGTAATTTGTTATTGGTTTTTATATCGACAATACTGATTTTACGCTTGACTAGATATTGTTGAAAAAAAGTTTCACGCTGTAATTTTTACGAAGTTATCTAAATCTGTGCCTGCGGTTTAAATTAAATCTATAGTTGGTATCTTCAGACATTCGGGTAAAATTATCTTGAGCAACAATTAAGTTAAATGATTTAATAAATTACAATTTAAACTGTAAGGAAAAGTTAACAAAAAGCTAGTACCTTTTTACTGTTACATAAGAATAAATTTGTATTTAGACTTTCAATTAGTGACAACTTATAAATCAAATATAGCAGAACATTTGAAATCATGTACTGGAGACGCAACGACTGACAATTATTTGTTGTCATTATATGAATATGCCACCAACGATAGGACCGAAAAAAGTTGTAATTGAAACTCATAGTTTTTGGAACAGACGATCATTTCGTATGGCAGATGAAACATCTGATACTTCCTAGCAAGTGTACACAATAAAATACAGGGGAGCAAGTATTTTTGACACATTAGAAATAAGAGAATATGCTATACATAGTAATAACTGAGAGGATCATGAACAATTTAGGAAAGGATCAAACACACTAGAAACGAACAGCAAGAGAAAATAAAGGAATACCTTTATGAAACCACAATAATATACGCGTTGTCGGACTCAGAAATGATGAATAAAATAGAAGCCTTAATAGAATAATCCTAGAAACAGAACACAAAAGAAGGAGCACAATCACTACGCAATGGGGCGACCATAATCACCTACACTTCCCGTCCCCACTCCTATACCGTGCACTATGCGGGCCTTGCTGTTCGCAACAAGCATGAACTCAGCTCAACCCAGTGTAAACGTAGCCAGCCCGGCGGTGTTTTTCGGGAGCGGCAGTAATACCTACCGTACTCCTTAAGTTAAATCAAACGGTTACGTGAAGCTTATATGTAGATATTAGAGGCATTAGACGCCTGATGTCGCAACGCGAAGAGGAATGCACAGGACTCAAAAATTAGACTCGATATTAATAAAATCCATTTTATAAAATAAAATTTATCGATTATTAACCTCACAAACATTTTTATACTACATTTTATTTTAATTCCCTTAAATGGCCGAATTTCAACGTTGCCAATTATAATCATGGTTACTTGAATTAAGTATATTGTAATTTATTGAGAGAAATAAGTGGTGTTCGTTCGTCATGGTGAGAATGTTCACCGAGAGGTGGAACTGCTTAACTAAATTAAGTGAGAATAGGATAACGCTTGTAACTTTCGATCTCTATAAAGGATCTATAACACGAGCGACGCACAGGCGGGCGTTCGAGTAAAGCACCCGATAACGGCAAGAATTAGTCTCTCGGTGAGCGCAATCGCGTCCTTACTTCCTTTCACTATACACTTTCCCTCTCTATACAAATCCTAAGATCGGGTTGCGCACGCAAGGCTCTTAACAATGCTAAAATAAATGCCAAAGTAGGCATACAGTGTTCTTCGCGACACTACCGTCAATTGTTTTGTAGTATTTCAAATTTTCAGTCATTTCTTACTTCACAAACTGTCAGGAGTATGTGTGCGGATTAGCTGCACGTACTTTGATTCCGTCTAGCAGTCGCAGGATTAACCTTTGCCGAACGGGAATTGTATAAGTTGATCCGTGCAACTTTCTAAATGTTTCTTTTTAATATTACCTAATACAATTTAATATCTCTGTAGCTCGTTTAAGAAGGCATACAACCGAAACTCTTTGATATGGTGAACTAAGATGACCGTCACAAACAAGTACAATTCGGTGTGATAATATTTTGGGGATTTTCAAGTGCTAAGTGATCTGTGATATAAATTATTTTTACTTAAGGTGCCTTATTTTCGGAACAAGATTCTTTCACGAGGTAGGTAGTTTAGATCCATTTCATGCTGTTATATAAACATCGAAAGATTGCATTTGCACAGATATCGTTAGAAACGAAACAATTCGAAAGTTAAATCACAATCACGTTAAGTGAAAGGGAAATTTAAATCAAGTTTTGCCGTATTTACTAAATTGCACAGTAATAATTATAACATCTATTATTATCGTACTCATTATTGGAAACGTAACACTGTAATTTTTTATCGTAATGGTTTATTGTTTTATTAGTAGGCTTTATTCAAGAGTCACTCAATCGATTTAATTCGTTTCATTAAATCGGACAGCGGTATTATTAAGCGGCTATCTGTTTTATTCTTGCGGAAGTAAAAATGTTTCTCGGGGAAAATGTAGGAAATTAATTATAATTAGTCCGGTTTAATTCACTTAAGCGTGAATAATTATTTAAATAAATAAAAACCACGATTTGGTGGAGGGGCTGGTTCAAATATAAATTTGTCAATGTTCGCAATTGAATTTATTTATGATTTTAAAACTAACAATTTACATATTACTTTCGTGGGGATAATTTTGTATGACAGTACTGCAATAAATTCTGTATTTTTTGTAGGCGATTATATTATTCTTTTTTAATATAAGATGCCCATTATGGTCGAGAAAACGTACTGATTTGATATTAGTGTTAGTGATTAACTTTCAGTTAATCAGGACTTGAATGTTACATGACCTGGGTAACTTTTTCACTTATATAAACATTACATAAATTTATATAAATTAATTATAGAATTTGGACCAATAATTGATTGGACACTGGGAATAAGATACATTTCTATTGTATTTAAAATGTTCTGTTACGTAAGTTTTTCATTCATTTTCTCTAATAAACAAATCAGTCAATGATATGTAAATAAATATCTTTTTGTGTCAGATAAGTGATCTAGTGAGGTTCATGTATTAATCGCAGTCTGAAACCTCCCTGGATGTATTCCATCAAGTTACGACATGTCTTGGGGAATTTGAAAATGAGTAATATCTGCCACAACTTTTAGAGGGTTTCTAGTCATCACTTACGGTGATACAATGTTCTTTCTTGGCATTTCCCGTGCGTGATTTCTTGTGGTTAGGTTAGGTTAGGTTGTGTGTGTGCATTTATGATGGACTCTATTCTATACGGTAATCATTCAAGAAATAATACCTAATCTAGGCCCACCCATTGCGATATGAAAATTTACCGCAACTTTATCAACCATGCAATTTTCGTAATAATATATTTCATTTACACATAAGTGTATACGAATTAAATTTGCTTCGGTATCAAATTTCACTCCCAACCAAAATAAAATCACGTCTACAGATTTCAGTTTGGTTTCAAGTATTTCTTAAGATTTTTAGATGTCTTATGTATTGACTAAAATAAACCTTTGACCATACGTATAGAACTTGGAACCCCAGTGATATTACGAATACTGTAAGTTGTTTATAAGTTGATATGGGATTTCTTTGATCAGAGAACAGTAAAAAATTGTTCTAATTTATTGTTAGGCTGTAGTTCCTCTTCCGACTTCTATTAAACAAATGTGTATCGAAACAGCGATTCTAAATCTAAGAACCTAGAAGTTGTTCTACTACTTCATTTCCAAAGCTTTGATTTGTTGTTCTAGATTTATTGAACAAAGGAGATTTTTATTACACCAAAATCGAAAGGAATATTAAATAATGGGCAAAGTCAGGATATCAGAAAATGTTGTTTAGGCTCCTTTATATAACCTTCATATGAACCCACAAAGTTTTCCCTCCGTACCATATGTGCATTTTCTACTACAAAGCATCAAAAAGTACATTTTTGAGAATATCTCGTTTACTGCTAATTTTATAGCAGAGGTTAATTTTTACCAAGTAATTTTTTTTTTGTCAAAACCTACTTTCTGTGAAAGTTATTCCAGAATTTAGTACAAGGGACAATCACGATATGAAGTGGAACGATTTTTGCGAGGATTTTTCCTGTCCTTTAATTCAAGAATAATTTTGTTGTTGCTAGACAGATTTGAGGCAACTGAACTGTTTATATCGTTGGAAAGAGAAAAAATAAACGGAATTAATAGTGTCATAGCCTACTTTGAGATTTAATCTTTTTATTTTTTCAAAAGAGCGTATGTCAAAGCCAAACTGCGTTTTTCAAATTTTTTGCTACACATTATTATTCTTATTGTTTTTGCCGTCAACTTTAATTCCTTTCCTTTAACTTTTTTCGTATCTCCTCAAATAAGAAAGCTAAAACCGTTTGTGGTTTTCCTGTTTTTCAGGTTTTTGTAATATATCTCACAAAGTAGGCTATGGATTTCCAATTTCTTTTTAGTAAAATATAGCTCACAAAAAATAGGATAACTGTTTCTAATATGTTGATATCAAAGGATAGACTCTTCAACTTCTAAAAAATTATTTGGAAGATAGAACCAGTTATGTCTCAATACAAATTCTAAAACAGTCAAGTGTCCCCACAGGGGACCGTACTGGATCCACTGTTATTTTCGGTGTACATCAATGATTTTTTAAACTTGAACTTTTGGGGAAAATAAAAGCTTAAATCTTGGAATTCTCTACAAACCGACATACAAAAGGACCTTTATAAAATAATGGCGTGGTTTAATAATAATACCTTAACATTAAACTCGGATAAAACAAAATATGTGGCAGTTCTTACAAATCTAAATCGATCCAAATAAATGATGTTATAAATCTGAAAGGAAAATGGTATCATCAAATACCTAGGTGTTTTCATATATTTTCATTTAAGATGGGATAAACAAATAAATTACATTGCTAAAGGGATGGGGGGCATTATTCTAAAATATACATAATATAATATATAACTTTGTCAATAAGAGTATGTTCTTCTGTGTATGAAAGTACTTAAAAATAAAAAACTAGAAACGAACATCAATACGTCACGAGACCAACACCTTTATCCACCTCTAGGAACGTGAAATGCACTAAAACAGTTGGTCAGATGTTACACCTACCTCTGCTCTAAAATGTATTATGTATGTATTATTACTGCAAGATATTAGAAAATTAAATACAATAATTCATTCATTAAAAAATGGATGTTTGACATTCCCAGAAATGTAATACATGTGATAATAGATAAAATCTATTACTATAATTAAACCTAACCTGTAATTGTCATAGATGTTGCAGTGATATACGTTAGGAAAATCTACCTTAGTATTATGGCATGCTCATCGAAATTCTACAAGTATCTGAAAAATCTCAATATGAGCTTTGGAGCTTTCCTATACAGCATTTAACGCTGAATAATATCAATATCATCTCTTTTTATTAAAAAATTAACAATAAACGAGATACTTTCGAGAAATGCGATAGCTTTTAGATAAAATAATATGTAAGTTTTAGTAAGATTTAATTTGGTGTTACTAAAATTTTTAGAGAGTTCTGCGGTAATAATAATTACAATAATCGTGGGAAGCGAAACGTTTATACTGTCGTTGCTTAATCGTGCAACTGAAATTTGTAAAATTAATATGTGAATTTAATTACTACGTACCATCATATTTATCCATAGTGATTATTTCGCTTGTGACATAAATATTTTTTTAATCGATTGTACCAAACAGAATTAAAATGTTTCTGGTTGTGCAATAAAAATGTAATTTTTATTACATACACACTACAGTACTGATTTGTTAATTAAATGTTAACAGGATATTTATTAATGACTCCAGTTCATGCGGATAACAAGTTTCTTTGTTTCTAATTCTTTATCTACGGTAATTATAGGCGTGTCTTGTATTTTTAAATAGTATACTAATCAAAGCAATTGTTGGTACTCTGGTGAAACCGCTGGTCCAATCATTTAATATCACCAAGCTTTTTTTTAATAAAAAACATAAGGCAATAGTGAAATTTTTGATTGGCTCGTTGAAAGAGTAGGCTGTGTAAAGGTGGAGATCCGGTGTATAATACGGCGCTGGAGACAGAATTTAAATTTAAGAGGACTCCTAACTGTTCCTAGATTATTAGCCGAAGGAATGGCACAATAAACATGAGCACTGGCACAACTTTCGTACCTTGGTCGATTAAAACATAATAGAGCTGACACTATAGGGGTTTTTACGCTGAATATCACACTCGAATACTACATGAGACGCACAATTCGTCGCTCATCTGGGCATGAAGCTTTTTTTTGTGTGTATCCTTCTTGGAATTTTAACCTTTGCTCCGCCATTTCGTTTTCATATGGACTGATTTACTGTTTTACCGCACCGAAGAGTTACCGTGGAGGATCTAATTTCGAATCATAGTAATCTCTCTTACTTCATCAAGAAATTGGTAAATCTTTCCAGGGAATCTCAACTCTTGATGACTGCACCGGTAAAGTGACACCCTTCGCTGGACAGGATTGAGTATCCCCTAGTGGAATTATTTTTTTATATTTATTATTCGTCTAATGCTGTTATATTGTGTTGTTATTACGTAAATTGATGCCAAAGTCCAGCATATTTTACATAACTCTTACCATAGATATCGAGTTGCTTAACTGCTATTTTATTTGAAATTATTATTATTATTAGCCGTTACTCGAGTCCGAGTATAAAAATGTTACAGTCGATAAATTGTGTACAATAAAAAACAAGTAAAAGGTGTAGTCTATTGTAATTCCCATTCATCTACGGTGCACACGACTATGGCTATAGAGGCCAATTCGGGAGAGCACATGTCGACCGCAGTCAGGACAAACATAGACCTGGTTAGGTCTTGGATTCGGCCTTCTTGCAGCAACATTTCCTTGATAGCTGGCCACAACCCCTCGCCATTCGGTTCTGTCCTCTGCAAGTTGTTCCCATTGCTCGTCTGCAATACCGCAGGATTTTAGATTTTCATGGAGAGCGTCTTTGAACCTCTTTCGTTGACCGCCACGCCTTCTTCTACCGCTTAGCAATTCACCATAAAGTGTACATTTAGGAAGGCGGTTATCATGCATACGATGAACGTGACCTGCCCATCTTAGGCGTGCTCTTGAAATAAACACCTCAATTGGAAGGCTGTTTGCTCTCCTGAGTACTTCCACGTTTGATATGTGATGGAACCAACGGATTTTCATCATACTTCTGAGGTGTCTTTGCTGAAAACGTTCTAATTCTTTCACATGACGACGGTAAGTAATCCAGCTTTCACATCCATATAGCAGTGTTGAAATGACAACTGCTCTGTAGACAGCCATTGTCCTTGACAAAGCAAGGTCGTGGTTGTCAAATACTCTCTCTCTAAGTCCCCAGAGTGCTCTAGATGCAGCGTTAATTCTATTGCGAATCTCGCTGTCCATGTTTGCTTTGTCATTAACAACGTTGCCTAAGTAATTGAACTGATCCACCACTTCAAGAGAATTTCCGTTAAGTGTAATGACTATATATACTTTGTATAATTGCCATTATTTTATAAAAGAACTGTTTTTAGTGAAATTCTACTTTTCAACATCTCATCCATTGATAAAAGCCTTATACCCTTCAGTTAGAACCAGGCCAGATGTAAAATACGAGCATATTAATTCTTAACCTGGTCGGTAGCTTGCAATTAGTGAAATTTACAAACTTCGTAACTTATTAAATAAAATTACGAATCAGATTCGAAACTCTTGCATCTCCGTTAATGGAAAATGAACAAATTTATTATATAAGTGTATAACCTTTCGTCTATGAATTGTATGAAAGCATTAAGCTCCTTATGGTGTCTGATTATCAGCAAAAACTGGTTTTAAAATTGATTTTATATAAGCGGATTTTATTTTGTAGAAGAAATTGATATCTTTTCGATGGTGCACTCTGTCTTAAATTCATCTTGATTTGACATTCATTTATCTAATTATACACTTGGATAGCTAATGTTTAGATTGTAAAGAACTCATTAACAAAATTTTCAAAAACTTATTATAAATGCATACTTCATTGCACAGCATGCTTAAATGTCACTAGGACTCGCAAACTGGCATCGTAATTATTATTTATAAAAGTGTTGGTAAAAGTAACACCAACAAATACGATAGAAATGTATTTTCGTTGATCATTTTTAGGTCAGCGAAATGCCATCTTTCCTAATGTTGAAATTAATAACAAACAAGTTAGATAAATCTAGTAATAATGTGGTAATTTAATATTTGTTTTATATATGAAAAAATTGTTAGAACAAATCAGATAATACGATTTATACCTGAATATGTCACCTACAACTGATATTAATTTATTATTCAAATGTCGCATTCAAGGATTTACTATAGAAGTGTTAGTTACATAATAAAAGAGGTGCCATAAGAAAATGGTTTCGCAACATTCACGGTTATGGTTTCTTAGATCCCGTAAAAAACGGTTTTATATACAGGGTGATTCAGCAAGAACTCCCCAGATCGATTACTGGAAACTCAAGGCGACTTGCGACAGTCAATTTCTGTAAATACCTACAAAATTCGAGATCTACGAAGTCACTTTTTTGGAGTAAAATTTTAATATTAGCGATTATTTTGAAAAATCTATGTACGCGACTGGATTCGCCACCCCTCAAAACGGGCCTGTACTAAATTTTATAGAAAATTTTTAAATAATAACGTTTTTATATTCTCTTCTTGTATTCGATTTATTCTAAAAGTTAAGTTATCCATGAGAAAAAAAAATGAAATAGATAATTGTCAAAAGTGACAAGTTAAACCTGTATAGCCGAGTACACATTTGCTGTGCACTCAAAAAATGAAACAAAAGCTTTACGACTTCATTATTATCGCCGTTGGCTCATGCGACATGATATCATCAAACAAACCGACGCACATTAAAAGCTTATAAAGGTAAACGACTCAATTTGCGATCGAGATAGCACAAAGAGTAATGGTACTTTAGTCAAGGGTTTTCCACAAGGTGGAGTCCTATCACCCTAGCTGTGGTCAATGGTAGACGATGATTTCCTCCATAAAGTGAGTAATTCAGGCTTCAACGTCCAGGGCTATGCAGATGACCTGATCATCACTGTAAGAGATAAAAAATAAGGCCGTGATCTCGAACCTCATGCAAATTGCCTTAAACATAATATTCAAATGGAGCTCATCAGAGGGGCTCAATGTCAATCCGCGTGAAACAATTGTTATTCCGTTCACTAAAAGAAGAAAACTCAATCTTAGAACACCTATACTAAATGGAACGATGCTAAACTTTTCCAGTGAAGTCAAGTATCTAGGAGTAATCCTAGATCAAAAACTTACCTGGAAGTCACATCTGAAAATGGCTCTTACTAAAGCAACAGCGGCAATATGGACGTAGGCTGTTTGCTAAGACTTGGAGCCTAAGGCCAAAAATGACACATTGGTCTTATCGTTCGGTTGCCAGACCTATGGTGACCCACGCATCATGCATATGGTGGCCAAAAATAGAAGAAAAATAGCATAGGGAAAGTTGCAGAAGCTGCAACGCCTTGCCTCTTTAGGGACTACAGGAGCAATGCACTCGTGTCCCACAACAGCTATGCAGGCTATGCTTGATCTACTTCCCTTGCACTTGCACTTGCATATGAGGAAAGAGGTAGCACTCAGTGCCTTACGACTGCACCAAACACATAAATTTAAACCAGGCGATCTGGTTGGTCACTTAAGGATTCTGGAGTTGATCCATTTGAAGTCCATGACCAAACTCACTGACTCAATGCCAATCAAACAAGACTTTGATTGCCCGTTTGATGTGCTAATTGAAAGTCGTCAGACGAGCAAGATAGAGGCACTGCGATTGGAACAAGGGTCACTCATCTGGCATACAGATGAATCTAAGATGGCTGAAGGGGTAGGAGTGGGCGTAGCAGGGCCTAAGTGTAGGGCTATCCAAAGCTCTCCGTAACACCTCAACCATCTTCCGGGCAGAAATTTACGCTATAGATCTGTGTGCCAGGAATGCCTAAATAAAGGCATCCGAAGGCAAAGATCTTTATACTATCAGATAACCAGGCAGCACTAAAGGCTCTAAGGTCCTAAAATTGCCTGGGAATGTAGACAATCCCTGAAGCAACTGACCAACAGCAACAAGGTTACCTTGATGTAGGTGCCAGGGCATGAAGGCGTACAAGGAAACCAACTTGCTGACAGCCTTGGAAAAAAAGGAGCTGAAGCGCCATTCATTGGACAAAAGGATCAGAAGTCCTACTGGAGGAATACTCCAGGCCAAAGATAAGCGAAAAAGTTTATAACTTATTCGGCAAAGAATGGCACAAGGCTTATCGAACTTGAAAAGTCCGGATATGGTAATTACAGGCCTTCTAACTGGCCACTGCCCCTTGAGATATTATCTCAAGAATATGGGCAAGGCGATAGACAATAAATGCAGATATTGCGATACTGCAACCGAAACTGCGGAACACATACTTTGTAAATGCAAGGTTTATTCCGCACTAGGCTAAAGTTCCTAGAACAGGTGTAATTAGCGCCTGAAGATATAGGGAAATTAGCCCCCAGGAAAATCACAAGCTTTGTAAAAAGTCTTGGAATCCTGGGCAACAACTAGATGAAAGGTAAATTACAAAAGACCTTTTAAGTCGAAGTGAAGTAAGGCTGTTCGAAGCCAAACTACCCCATAAAAGAATCTACAATGGTATTTTAATGAGGTCGTAAAGTTTTTGTTGCATTTTTTGAGTGCCAAGTAAATGTGTAGGTACTCGACTATACTAGGCAACTTATAATGCGGGTAAATAGAAAGTAACTAGCTTTCAATCTGACTAAAAGGGATTGATTATATAAAAAATGATAATATGTTGGTTACATCGCGATTCTACGAACTTTTCACTTCGTTTATGTCCAATATTTTTCGGAACTTGACATTGACATTCATATTTACCTGCTCATTATTTATCGA
Source organism: Leptura quadrifasciata (assembly GCA_963675555.1). NCBI lineage: Eukaryota > Metazoa > Arthropoda > Insecta > Coleoptera > Cerambycidae > Leptura > Leptura quadrifasciata. The sequence goes on from OY776674.1 coordinate 178,146,902, forward strand.
TGTCTGCGTTAACCTAAACTGCACGTACAACGTTTACTTATCAGTCTATCTATAGAAATAAATCTCCGTCGACCTTTTACCATCCATTATTTTATTTGTTTCCTCCAATAAATTATCATTACTGTACTAAAGAAGCATTAGCATATACATATGTGGTCATTCCGAAATTGTTCAATGTAAATGATTAGAGGAAGTGAACAATGGGCGGCCCTGTCATTTCGTACATGTTTAGGAAATATCAAATAGAGAAGACAAATATTTTATTCAATTCACCCTTTGGAATTTTTAAAATGAAAAGACGAAGTTTTGTCATTGTCATTATTTAAGATCGAATATAATGGGCGTATTATTCAAATGGCATGCCAAAGGTGACACGGAACAATAAAAAATGCGAATTCGCGACTGTATCGTGAAAACGATGAGGATCTTGAGGTGCCTACAAGGACGATTCTGTTAAAGAATATATAAGCTGACCAAAATCACTTAAAACTACTAATTTGCGCAATTACTTCTGATTATGTTCATATACTCAAACTAAACGGTAAATTTCATCTTTTTTTCCGACATAGAGGGAGCAGCAGTAGCTCTCCGAAGAAAATATTGTTGATTTCATATTTATTTTATTGTACAGAATAACGCAGCTTATGAATTTACACTCGCTGTACGCTTTAACAACGTTCAATGTTAAAATGTGAATATGTTAAATAGTGCATTTCTAACGGTATCCCAAGTAACTTTTTATGTAATAGGAAATGCATTGCAGTCATAATTATAATTTGTAGCACAGATAAACATAGGTAGGTAAGTCTCGAGATTACGCAATCATAAACACAAGAATTCAAATAACGTGGACAATTATTATTGTAGCGTTGAATTGTCACAGTCCTGTCTAAATAAGTAGGCAGTTTCATTTTTTAATGTTGCAGTCATGCATGTTTGCGGTCACTACAAATAGACAATACAAATTGCATTACTGCAACTCGGTATTTATGAAACATTCTGAAAATTTACACCTCCGTATCACGTGATCAAGTAAATTACGATATTACTAGGTAAGTCCAATCAATTAATGCATACTAGTCCGTAAATATTGCCACTAGTGATTTTTCTATATATTTTCTATATTGTGAGCCAAACAAAACTTGTATGATTTATTTTACATGAAACTTTTATTTTTAATCTATTTTATGAGTTAACAAATAATTAAGATTCGGATAACTCTTGTATGCCATATCTAATGATAGAATGCTCGTTGTACACAAGTCGCTTAAAAATTGATTTTGTGGGTCCTGAAATACTAAAAGCTGCCAATTGTCAAAAGGTGATGCCCTAGCTTAGATTCAAATTTACGGAAAAATTATCCTGTCCAATCGAGTAAACTACATAAAAAAGTCTATAACTGGAAATTATTTTCGAATACGCAGGGTGAACGGTGAGCGAAGACGATTATACAAGACCAGGTGCCATATTTTAAAATGGAATGCTATAAATGTCACTACATTTTTAGGAGCCTTTTTCTAGACTCTTTTTAGAATCCACGGAAAAAAAAATAATACTGATCTTTGCATCAGAAAAACGTATTGCTTGAATTTAAAATGCCTTTTAGTATTTTACATTAATATAATTGTGTTCATCGCTTTTGATTGATCACTTAGGCAGATGTAATTTTTTTTTTCTTAAAAATGGTTGATTTTGCGAAATTTTTTCAAGAGATAAAAAAAAATTCTAAATGAATCATAACGTTTGCTTATTTTTTTCATGAAAAAAAAAATGCAGGCAGAAAGATATTTACAAAATTTCAAGAATGGTAGTTAATTTCATCCCCTTGTGTACAAGCTAGGTGGATGAAATAATTTCGTTAGATGCCTTTTTTGAGTAACCGAGATGTGCCAAATTTCGTTTTTTCCGATTACGTTATTTTGATATAGAAATTAAAAACCGTTTTTTGGTACACCCCTTTAAGGGGGTGTAGCAGGGCAGGAAGGAATTGTATACGAAGAACCCGTCTTAATTTTCGACAGAGAATCTACAGTTACATTTTTTGCACGTTATTACGGGACACCCTGTATATAGCACTGGCAAATCTAGCATGATATTTATTAGATTTCTTATTAATTTTATTTTTGCTAATTTTGCTTCCCTCACATATTCTCTTCCTGCATTTTAGGAGGAATTAGTACATATGTATTAAATTTAACGAAAAGTGTTGCGGTTTAGGCGAAAATAATTATTTAACTCTTTAAACTCTACCCCTCACAGCCTCTCGATGCATTTTTTTAGAGAAATAAATTATTCGAACCTTTAAATGACAACCCCTTCAACATCCTTCCCTGAATTTTCTAGAAGCAGCGAGTCTTGCCATCTTATACCGGTGTTAAGGGAGTATCAATGTGTTAAATTTGATCAATCAAAATCATTAGAGCCGTTTATGAGGAAAATAATGACTTAATTCTTTAAATCACATCCCCTGCAATGTCCCTTCTTGAATTTTCTAGAAGCAACTAGTCTGTCTCACACTCTTATGCTGATACTAAGGAAGTACCTGTGTGTCAGGATAAGGGGCGGTTTATCAATACAGGGTTAACAATTAACTATAGGATAAATCGTTGAACCCGTATTTGAAGAAAAACATATTTTACCTTTTTTATCGACATCTAGGGGTTAACCACCTCCACATTTAAGACAGGATTGATTGTGCGATTTCGAGGTGTCGCCGTCGTGATTAAGAATACATAATTTGAGCAAAATCTATCGAAACCTGAAAATGTAAATTCACCAAAAACTCAAAATCGATTTTTTGCACGATCAAAACACTTTCCTATATACTACGTATACGGAAAAATAAAAAATTTATACGAACAAATAATGTAAAATTATGATGAACATTATCATAGACATCACTTTGTCGGTTCTATTAAATGAAGCGAATTATTATCAGTTTGTAATTAAAATTTAACTTTATTGACAGCGTAATGAATAATGATCGAGGAAAAAATTGTTTTTGTTGCAAATTATAAGTTATTAATTATGTTTTTATCGGATAATTTTACAGTTAGTTTATGACTCGCTATTGAGTCGGAGTGAGCAGATATTAAACACGATACTGGATTTCTACAAACAACCATATACCACAATATTCACAAAACAGTTGAAACTTTAGTTTATTTTTGCTAAAGGCATTTAAAAAGTTGTCGATGACGTTATAACTTTTTTAAAAAGCTTGTTTACATTTTTTTTCTTCATAAGAAAATAGAAAAACGCATGTAAAAATCGACGTGTCAGGGCGAACTTTGGTCACTTGCTTTGTAATCATTTTAAGGAATTCATTCCAACCTTTACGTGCTCAATGTATATTCACGACAATATAGCACGTAAATGTAGGAATTCCGTTTGAATTTATTTATATTAAAATACAGGCTTAATGAAAATGAATGAGTTAACACGCTGAAGAAATGTCCTGAATAGTTTCAATATAGTATATTTTCATCTTAGATCCATTCAATGTGTCGGCTCATTGAATGGTCGAAGTCACTTGTTCATTTTGTTACAGAGCCAGATCCTCGTGTTCAAAGAAATATTGATCCCGCCCTGGTCAATTCCTTCAATTAAGAATTTTTCTTAAATAGTCAAAATATTATGCGCTATAAAATAACATAATTAGTTACAGATATCTATCAAAGGCGGCACTAATAAATTTTATAGATCAAGATCATGCATGGTTGCAGCATATGTTCTTAGCGAGTTCTTTAGATAGCTCCTCATGGTGAGTGTAGCTTCCGTATAAAAGTCTTTTTAATAGATTTTTTATTCAATGGTGCCTGTTATATTGTTCGGAAGCTACGTTGAATTCAAAAACAATAAAACTTTTATTGTTTGATTGCATTACGTAATAAAAATCTTCGACTAGATGACATTCTCAGACTTTCTCTAGAAGCCCGCGATATGGATAAGCCGCAATGCAATAATTTTATTACCACAGAATATTTACATAAAAAAACTTAGGCAATTTGAAAATGTTTATGGCGTCTTGTCAATGATGCCTGGGCATTCTTTAGTTTTATTGATTTACGTGAGTGAAGCGGCATTCTTCTTAATTCTGATGACGAAAGTTTTCTGTGGGTACATTTATCCAAGAGAAAAAATAACAATTTTTACAAATGATTGGTAAATTATTTTTAATTCCAGATCTTTAATTTTTAATCTAACGAATATTATTTTTTAATATTATTATTATATTTGGCCAAATTATCGTCACTGGTTACGGAAATAAAGAGAGAGATATCGAAGATAAGGAGATTTTGTCAGGAGTTAAATTTTTATGACCCGAGCAGGTGGAGTTCTATCCAAGAACTGTCATAATATGGGTACTTCGAATTAAATTTCTACAAAACCACATATTATCAATATAAAATACAAGAACATATTTAAAGTTAGTTATAAGCTCTCCTCATTGTGTTTTTAGAGGATTTGCGTTTATCATGAGCTTTCACTACTGTCCTTTTCCAAATAGACTTATAATTAGTGACATCCTTAATGAACATGTTGGTATATGAAGTAAACCTATATATGGTTCCTAACTAAAAATTTGCCTGTAAAATACGCAGTTACATAATATTGTAATAATTTTGATGAGATAATTGTTGTGTCTACTCCATTATGTTGCATTCCATCTCAATTCTACATAATATAATATGCCCAAAATATTTTTAATACTGTAGTAACCTTGACTTGCCCAGTTGCAGCACTGCCAAAGATATTTTTAATCGAGCATTTTGCATTGAGTAATTTTTCCCAGCGATAAATGGATAAACTTTGTATAGATATACAGATAAAAGTTATATTCTAGCTATGTTTTATAGAGGCACGATAGTGTATAATTGTTTCACCTCTCGCGTAACAAAGATTAATTTAGTTGATCTAGTTTGATTCAATTGAATTCATTTAAACGCGTTTGATATATCGTGCTCTAGATTACTAAACATTTAAATATTACCAAAATCGTATTTAGCTTAATCTATAAATCTGGCATTAACGAAACTGAACATTTTCGTCGTGACCAAGTTAGGCTATGATACATTTGCTTAATGCAGGGTGTACTTAGTTTCCTGTCACTACAAAAACTAGTAATGGAGAAGGATCAGAACAAGAAACCTATATAACTTTTTTCTCTTGGAGCACTTTGAAAGAACTGACCTGAATCAATGATAATAGGTAATATAAAAGATTCACATATTTTCTTCCGCATTTTCCATCTACAGCTGGAAAAAGCTGTGAACTCCCTATCATTTTTCGAACTAAACAATAGTACAACCGATTTAGTTGGATACATTTTTAAATTATGTTCCTTAGAATATCTGCAAATAGAATTTATATCTTCATTTAATGAGGTATTAGCCGGTGCGGTGTTTGATGGATTAAAATCGTATAGAAGCTGAGTGCCATCAACATATGATTACAAATGAGAATGATTAATCTGGCCAAAAATATTGGCCGTATAGATAACAAACATTAATGGTTCGAGGGTGGACCCTTGTGGAACACCTGATAAAATTAATTGGGCAGAGAACATAGAATTATTGATAGATGACTGACGTCGGTTACATAAGTACGATTTAAAAAACGCGACATTTTCATCAACCCTATAAAAAATAATTTCGCGCATAGTATATAGACTGTGATCAAACGCCTCAGAGAAATCAAGTGATAGTAAGACAACTACCCGTCTCATTAATCATGTAGATTGTAAACTGTCTCATTGTGACGTTTCTCGGTCACATAACAATTATAAACAAACGTCAAGTCAAACAGTATCATCTTCTTACAGTAAAGCCTAGTTTTTTTTATAAAAAAAGAACATATTCAAACAGATATTCTCACGAAGACCTATCAGAATATATTTTGTAAGAAAGAAAGATCGTAAGTTTGGGTTTATTGCCTGCCAAATGTAGATGAGAAGAAGTACGCGGTATTTACGAACTGGTGCCAAGAATAGGGTGTAAAATGTACGACATTACAAGTCTCTTAGCCTATTTTTTGGAACTTAACAAGGTATGTAAGCCAAGCACATTGTGGTCAAGATATTATATGCCAAAGATCGTTATAAAAATAAAAAGTAATCTGGATATAAGTAAGTTTTTAAAGCAACTTATATCAAGAAGCAAAATGTGAAAAAAGCAGCAAAAGTTTTAATAGAGAAAAATTAACAAAAGATGTATTTGGTGATAAAACTCGTTACCATTTCCGGATCGACTGGTGCCTTCTCTAGAAATCACACTTCTGAATTTTTGTCGTACTGATGAAATAAAGAATGGAAACCTCATGTCCCTGTATAGGAAATATATAAAATTACGAAAGCCCAACATTTCACACAAACGATTTTGTCTTTCACAAAAAGGGGCAGAGTATTGTCCAATATATAGCGGTCAACACCTTTGAGAAAATACCATATGAAATCGGTACGGTACGTATTTAACTTCCTAATCCGCATTTGTATACAGGTACAGGCTTCCCTCATCGTGTGGCTGTTGCCTCGGCGATTCGTGTTGGTCAATAATTTCCGCAAAATCGAATGTGTCGAAAATGTTTGTTATAATGAGGGTATTTCCGAAGAACACACCGGAATATTCTATTTTTCATTTGCCCTGGATTTTTTATAAGGGAATATATATTACAGAAAAAGGGAAAGAAAATTTTATAATGCAATTTTGTTGTCCGCGTGGAACAACATCTACTGGTCGGAATTTACTACTGCCCGAGACTTTAATATCATTACAACAAATGATGATTTCTTTTAAAAGTAAGCCTGATACTGTAATTTGAGGTAACAGCTCGAAAAGTGAAATTAGCAAACGCTAAATGAAAGTGTAATTGTTCATATTTGGAAATAATCCAAATATAAGGTTACTGCTATGTTATTTTCGATAATTAGTATTTTCCGGTTTCTTAATAAACAAAAACTGAATTAGAATTTGTTTTTTTCTAATTCTTGACCAATTGCGATTATTTATAATTATATAATAAAATGAATTCTAACCAGGCACGAAAATATGTAAAATATTTTAAATTCAAAAATTATAATATTCGTCGGCAATAAATTTTGGCCAAACGTACTAAAATAAAATAAACTATTTAAATTATTATAATTTGTTGAAAATTAACAACTCTATTTTAACCTTGAACAACTCCGGAGGTTTATATCGCTTCATTAAAAAAAAAACGTGTGTTTGGTGTCTTATACATAAACTTAAGGAAACGTTTTGTAACTGGATAGAAAATTGGTTAGATGCCATACATGCGAAAGCAACAGTAAACTAATGGTCCAAGAATTAAGTCATTTTAGGTGGAAAGTTTTATTGGATTTTCGAAAATTGATGTTCTTATAAATTTTGAAGTGCCCTTTTCGAATTTCAACTTTGCTACCTCGTACTTTTTTCGGAAAAACCGCCATATTGGAAAAATGGCGCAAAAATGATTTCACCGATAATATGTCTTTTCCAGCGCACTTTATTGGAAGAAATAGTTATGTAATAAATTAATCTAGACAAAATTTCCTATAATTTGTCTTTTTCGTCTTTTCATGACGGTAAATATACTCATTTCCACACTAACCAGCATGATGTAGAATATATGCCGCGTTTTTTGTATTGCTAGTAGGTCTAAGTCACATGCCTTAATGATGGAATTTAGTGCAATTTCTCTCATTATGTCCATGATGGCCCGGGTTCTACGATTGTTTCATCGTCAGAATCGAATAAAAGGCATACAGGAACGACCTGCGCTGCAAAGTATGCCTTTATTTCGGTTTCCTTTGTAAATGGCTCTAGAACTGCTTCTTCTTTTTCGTTGATATCTTCTGTTGTATTCTGAATGTTATCGCAGACGCCATTACAATTTGCGCAAACGATCGAGCAATTCACCATCCACAAGTTCTTCAACTCCATCTTGCACTTGCATGAAATAAGTTATACAAGAATTGTCGGAGGAGGGGGCTGTAGTGTGAGAACAGGAATTAATTCATCCTTGCTTTTTTGCAACAGCATTCTTCTACATTTTCCTCAACTACTCCGTACCACTGATGTATTTGGATGCCCGGAATAAATGTTGTTGAGCTGCTGCTTCTGCTGGTGATAACAATGCTATATTTTGATAATCTAAATATATATTGCGAAGATCAAACCGAGTTGCCTGTTGCTAGATATCAAAGAATAATCTCTAGTTCAACTATTCACTTTTTCCAGTAACTCGCAAAACATTATACGATGATAAAAAATTCATGAGGTCCTAGGTGTTACTGGTCCTTTTAGTGAGTTTGAAACAATAAAAGAAAATACAATTTATTACAGACAATATATTTACCGACAGATAAATATTTAAAATATGGCACTATACAATAAATTGTCTAGAGGTTTTCTGCTATGGAAAAAATATTAATATTAATTTTATAACAATTACACAAATAAGACAAATTATAAGCAGATTAATGAGTACAAAAATTTACTTAGCTTTTACACAAAACGAGTACACGCTGGTTCAGACTTCAATGAGCGTTCTCCAGATGATCGAGGGCTTTCTCGGTAATTTTCTATTACAATCCTCATAAGATTCCCAAATATCAGTACCCAATATAGTAATAGGAATTTTTCTCAGATATAATTACAAATATATGGAATTGTCAATGCAAATACAGTTAAACCAAATCGTATACCAAATACTTGCAAAAGTTCAAGGTCCAAAATATATATCCAAAATCACCAAAAGATATAATATATTAAATAATTGGTGGGTTTTAACACCCTGTTCAAATTATCAATTTTTTTTCCTTTGGACGATAATCTTGATAAATAAATCAGATATAAAATCGACATTCAATTAATTAACCAAAATGATTATTAAAATTTTGTGTCAAGCTTGATCCAAAATTCGGTAATTTATATCGACTAGCCAAATCTGCCGTTTGACCAGGTTAATGGTAGTAGTTAATACTTCGAGTTCTTAATTTAGAAAGACATTTTGGGCGTTTTTATACACTTCAGTTTCACAAAAAATAATCAATGGTGAATACACTACCGCTTGACAGACATAGAACAGTGCTACCAATTTTTTGTTTTAAAAACAAATCGATATTATGTACTTTTGATCATTACAATTCTTATTACATTATTACTTCATAAGCAATTTTTACGCATTAATTTCCTAACAATAATCTTATATATTATATTTTATAATATACATTTTTATTTAAATAATTCCCGACTTTTTCTAAACTGAATTATTGCCACCCTTGGTGGAAAGTGTGACTATGTAGTATAATAGAATTGTTTTGGGTACTATAAATCTTTAATGATATATCTAACTATTTACCATAGCTTTTCAATCGTGATTCTTGATGAATTAGAATTAGAATAATCTGTAATTTTAGAGTGTTACAAAATACTTTCATTTGTTCGTAAAACATTTGTGAATTTTTCCAAAGAAAGCCCTTTTGTAAGAGTATCAGATGCTCCCAAAGTATTATTTCATCGAATCCACTTTTGCATCTACATTTTTTTATCTCCAATTTTTACTAACGTGAAAACAACACAAATTATAGCAAATTTTGTCTAACTTAATTTACTATATGACTAGTTTCTACATGAAGTTCGCTGGTCTGAAGATATTCGAGAAAACCCATTTGTGGGGCCATTTTTTTAATTTGGTTGTCTTTTCGGAAGAGATACGAGGTAGCAAAATTGAAATTCGAACAAAAAAAACCTCAAAATCTATAACAACGCCAGTTTTCAATAAATCTGTTACTAAAGTATTGAGTTTAGAGTTCTAAACGCACCATCTTATAAATATACATACTTTGTAGTGAAAAGAAGGTCTCTATTTTTTCAAAAAGTAAATTATATCTACGTATATTTACGTAGAATGTCGTTCTGAACAAAATGAAGAAAATTATATAACTAGATATTAACCTTACCAAAGGAGTTCCAACAAGATTCTGACGTCAAAGTCAACACACGTTACTGAAGGTTGCGGATTACCATATGGAAATATCTTTAGCTAAACACAGTTATTTTATGTTGTGGTTACTAAAATAAAACTAACTCGAAAATTAATATGTATATACATTTCTTTCTTCAAGTAGCCGCTGTGAGGTACCAATTGTTTGCTGAAATATTTTAAATAAAAGTATCGGGCGTTCCATTTCACACATCAGCACATCTGTGATTTGAACTTAATTGACCAAAGACCTCGCTATTTTCGAGTGGAAATTAAATTTCAGTGAAATTCGCAAAATTTTTAATATTCTGTAGATTTCGACTTTTACAAATCAATAACGTTAGTGTCTTAAAATCACTCTTACAAGACGTCAAAACATTTCAACACTACACTCATTGAGCATTTCGCTGATAATGTCAACATCATTGGGAGATGAATAAGACTGGCTTTCAGTTTTAATCATTTCCTGAATGGTAACATGGTTAGAGAAACGCGCGAATTGAATAATCTATGTACCATTCTGAGGATTTCGGATGAGAATTAAATTTTAAAAAATGTCTACGAAATTTTAAATGGTTTAAGATTTTTCGATACAAGGGAATGTTTATTTATTGGGACGAGGTAAACGAGATTTGATACATATTCTTGCATTTCCGTTTTTTTAACAATTTCTAACTTCATACCTTATCAATTGTATTTTGAGACAATACAAGCATGTCAGTTGATCAGAAATAGATCAATATAAATGTACAAATAACAATACATGATTTTTCTATTGATATTAAATATCAGATATTGAGCGTAGAAAGTTTTACTATATTTTTTGAGATTGTTGTTAACTTCCTGTAAGGGAGAAATTATTGCACAATCTTTTCATTGATCTAGTATTTTGCATTAGCATTTATTAATGTATAGGGTTATTCATTATAAATTACATACCCCATATCATCATTATTTTCTATAGAAAAAAAAGTTTTAAAAGTTTTGTGGTTATGATTGAATTTTGTTAAAATGCTACCAAAAGTACAGTAGCGTGCAGATTTCAGGAGATACAAAAAAATAATACATTTTTTTAAATGGGATTCCCTGTATATTATTAAATTTTTGAAATGATCATATGTTACCCCTACCATATACCGTTTTTGAGTTATTAAACGTCGAATATTAACTAGTTGCTGTAAATATGGAAAAGCTAACATTATTAAAGTGAGTTATCAAAATGACAACTATTATGTTTGATAAGTGACATTTCTTTAATAAAAAAAAATGAATCCGTAAGGGTCAAAACTGGACTGTTAGGTGGCCATTTAATTGTTGCTACTAACCATGTCGATGTCATCAGAAGACGAATAATACGGATATTCAGTTTTAATCATGTAGTACCATTTAACATTCAGCATGATCATATTTTTACGTTTTATACGCTCGGTGCAGAAACTTTAGCTATCAGACATACAGGGTGGGGCAGTAGTGCGTCGGACCTCAATATCTCGAGTTCTACGATAGCTGGAAATTTTTTAAAAAATTGCAAGTAAACTAGATAAAAAAAGTCTACAACTGGAAATTATTTTCGAACATACAGGGAGAGCCAAGACGAAATTACAGGATCAAGTGCCTTTGTTTTTAAATAGAATGTTATGTATATCAGTACATTTTTTGAAGCCTCTTTCTAGGCTCTATTCATTCCCATATTAGCATTGAATATCTCCCAACCACTTGGATGTAATGATTTTTTTTTGTTGAAATAATGCAATCTGCAGATGTATATTAAAACAATCACCACAGTTACAATTATGGGTTTTAAGAAAAATGTATGTGAATACCAGTTACGAGACATCTAATTAATGTTTTTGAATCATTTTCATTTCCTAAAAATGTACAGGGTGGCCAAAAATTATTTTTCAATTAAGAACATTTTAAATTGAATTTTCTCAATTTTTTCAAATGGAACACCCTGTATATTTTTCGACGATGTGATGTATAAATGAAAAAAGAACATTTTTTGTAGGTACTTCCCTATAGCTAATTGCAACCATTTTCGGTTTATAAATAAATAAGTGTCAAATTGAAGAATAAACTTAAAAAAAGAGGTTCCCTCAAATAATTCATTAGACAAATTTTTAATAGGTGCTCGACGTGTTGCCCATTTTGATTAACACACGTCTTTATGCAATTTTGAAATGAGGCCACTTAGTGGGACCATTTCTTCCAATCCATTGAAATGAGTAAATAGTATTTAATCGGTCCTTTACTGTAATATTTTTTTTGTAAATTTTTTTGCTGTTTTCGTTATTCGACAAGCAATAAAATCTTAGTTTGGTATAAATTGTCGTGTACAAAGGAGCATTTATCACACTTATCGGTCGTTACAATTTGCATTGAATTTAAAATATTTGGAATTTTACAATATGAATTTTAATAAAGCGGAACTTGTAGATATGACTTTTGTTTTGGGCGAGTCAGACAGAAATTGTTTACTTGCCAGTAAAATTTATCACCAACCTTATCAAGGAAGGATCCCTGATGTTAGCAGCTTCCCAAACCTTCTCGATAGATTTCTGGAAACTGGAAATGTCGAATATAAAAAAAGTGAAAGAATAAAACGTGTTGTGAGTGAAGAAAATGAGTTTTCTGTGATGCTGGCAACGGTTGAGAATCCCCATGTTAGTCAAGAAGTGAGAGAAGTAGGAATAAGTAGACGGTCTGTGGGTCGAATCTTAAAAACAAATAAGTTACATGCATGTCATATTCAAATGCACAAGGAATTATCTGATGATGATTTTCAAAAGCGCCTAAAATTTTGTAATTGGGCCAGAGGTGAAATGGAACATGATGTCAACTTCTTCAATACTGTTTTATTCAGTGATGAGGCAAGTTTTTATAAAAATGGATTTGTTAATAGGCACAATTTCCATTATTAGCTTCGGAAAATCTTAACTTTTTTTATGCAATTTGATAACCAACACAGATGGTCTACAATCGTTTGGGAAAATATCTGCCACAATTATTGGTAAATCTCCCTGAAAGAATTCGAAATAGGATGTGGTTTCACCAAGATGGTGCTCCACCACACTATTTAAATGCAGTTAGATACCACTTAAAAAATACCTACCTTAATCAATTGATTGGAAGAAATGGACCCACTAAATGGCCTGCTAGATCCCCAGATCTTACAAAAATGGATTTATTTTTATGGGGATACGTGAAGGAAATTGTTTATAGAGACACACCAACAACAGTACAAAATATGAAGGAAAGAATAATAACTGGCTTTACATCTATCCCACCGACAGTTTTAGGAACAGAGGGAACCTCATTTAAAAAGCGCATAGAAGATGTGTGTTAATCAAAATGGGAAACATATGACAGTTATTATAATTTTTTCTACTGAGTTACTTGAAGAAACCTCATTTTTTAAGTTTATTTTTAAATTTTTTAATTATTGCTCAATAAAACGAAATTGGTTGCAATTAGCTCTAGGGAAGAATTACAAAAATGTTCTCTTTTCATTTCTATTACACATCGTCGAAACATATACAGGGTGTTCGATTTGAAAAAATTGAGAAAATTGAATTTAAAATGTTCTTAATTGAAAAATAATTTTTGGCCACCCTGTATATTTTTAGGAAATGAAAATGATTCAAAAACATTAATTATATGTCTCGTAACTGGTATTCACATAAGTATTTCTTAAACCCCATAATTGTGACTGTGGTGATTTTTTTAATATCCATCTGCAGATTGTATTATTTCAACAAAAAAATTAATTACATCCAAGTGGTTGGGAGATATTCAATGCTAATATAGGAATGAATAGAGCCTAGAAAGAGGCTTCAAAAAATGTACTGATATACATAGCATTCCATTTTAAAAAGTAGGCACTTGGTCCTGTAATTTCGTCTTGGCTCGCCCTGTATGTTCGAAAATAATTTTTAGTTATAGACTTTTTTATCTAGTTTACTTGCAATTTTTTTAAAAATTTCTAACTATCGTAGAACTCGAGATATCGAGGTCCGACGCACTATTGTCCCACCCTGTATATTACTCTGTTGTATATATCGAAAATAAACAGTATCCTTTGAAACATAGTACATTTGGTCAAAATTACCTTATCTACGTTCATTTAATTTATTATGTTACAACTCATATAACGGATTAACTAGTAGCCTAGTGATCTGCGCACTTTCGCAGACTTAACAGAAGCCCACCTACGTTCGTGAAGAAAATTTCAGTTTTAAAATAACTAGGCATTGTTTCGATTGTAACCGCATTCAACTTTCGCTTTTAAAATAAAAACACGAATTGGTTCGTTTTAGCTGTATCCAGCTAACTTTAACTAGTTTACCTGGCCGGTGCGGTAATTAATGCAAATAAACCTTAGACACGAATTAATTCTTATAACATTTACATATAATAGGAATGGATTTGTGAAAATAAATTTAAACTTTTCGGTTTCACTTTCTAAAAGGTATCAATACTTGATCACCAAAGAATTGTATTAGTAATCATTTGAAAATTAGCTTCTGTTTGTAAAATTAAGTGGATATTCTGCACATCTTATCTAAATTTTTGCATTTACTATCAATTAAAACGTTACAGCGAATAAAAATATAATAATACAAAAAACATCCAAGATTTTTTCCAGTAATTTGGGAACATGAAACTACTTCAAAATAACATACAATAGTGCATCCGATTTTGACAGCTCAAGTTCTACGACATTTAGAAATTAAAAATACATAAAGGATGTTTTAGTTAACATTCCCACAGCTGATATTTCGGAAAGTAATGATATATTTTTATTCTGTAAACGGTAATAATAACCAAGGCGTTTGACTCGGTGGACAGGGAAGTGCTCTGAAAAATTATGCTCCGCTTAGGTATCCCTAGAAAATTTGTGGAAGTATGTCGCAGTCTACATACAAACAACAACGCCCAGGTTATGTATAATAATGAGGCAACCGAACCTTTCCAAACCCTCACTGGAGTTAGGCAGATGTGTCCTGGCACCCCTACTTTTTAATTTATTTACCACTGCTCTAACAATTATTGTTGACAACAAACTGACAGTCAGAGGAATAGGTCTCAGATACCGTTGTGATGGCGGTCTCTTTAACATAGGGCGCTTTAGAGCTTTCACGAAGACACGCACACGATTCATTTGTGATCTCCAGTATGCGGATGACTGTGCTCTTTTAGCCTCTACGCCGGAAGAGCTTCAAGAACTTTTAGATGTGTATGCCCAGAGCTATGATTCCTTGGGACTTAAAATCAACATTGGAAAGACTAAGATTATGTCAACTCCTCATCAAGTGAACCAAATAGACATTACACTTAACGGAAATTCTCTTGAAGTGGTGGATCAGTTCAATTACTTAGGCAACGTTGTTAATGACAAAGCAAACATGGACAGCGAGATTCGCAATAGAATTAACGCTGCATCTAGAGCACTCTGGGGACTTAGAGAGAGAGTATTTGACAACCACGACCTTGCTTTGTCAACGAAAATGGCTGTCTACAGAGCAGTTGTCGTTTCAACACTGCTATATGGATGTGAAAGCTGGGTCACTTACCGTCGTCATGTGAAAGAATTAGAACGTTTTCAGCAAAGACACCTCAGAAGTATGATGAAAATCCGTTGGTTCCATCACATATCAAACGTGGAAGTACTCAGGAGAGCAAACAGCCTTCCAATTGAGGTGCTTATTTCAAGAGCACGTCACGTTCATCGTATGCATGATAACCGCCTTCCTAAATGTACACTTTATGGTGAATTTCTAAGCGGTAGAAGAAGGCGTGGCGGTCAACGAAAGAGGTTCAAAGACGCTCTCCATGAAAATCTAAAATCCTGCGGTATTCCAGACGAGCAATGGGAACAACTTGCAGCGGACAGAATCGAATGGCGAGGGGTTGTGGCCAGCTATCAAGGAAATGTTGCTGCAAGAAGGCCGAATCCAAGACCTAACCAGGTCTATGTTTGTCCTGACTGCGGTCGACATGTGCTCTCCCGAATTGGCCTCTATAGCCATAGTCGTGTGCACCGTAGATGAATGGGAATTACAATAGACTACACCTTTTACTTGTTTTTTATTACACACAATCTATCGACTGTAACATTTTTTTATACTCGGACTCGAGTAAAGGCTAATAATAATAATAATAAAAATAGATTTTTATAGTTAATGCCTTCCTCAGGAAGTATAATTTACTATTATAACATTATCGCCAGAGATGGCACTGCAGTTTAAAAATATTTTTCGATCAAGGAAGGTTTGAAACATATGCCATATGACTAAGAATTAAATTTTAAGCAAAATTATTCTTATTCCAAAAAATCAGATCTGCAGTAGTTTTTGAGATATTTTAATTTTATTGTTTAACTTTGAAGTGTTGTATATTTTTTTTAATTGATGTAACTTTTTTAATCTTAAAATTGTAATTGCTTATTTATTAACTGTCAGAAGTTTAATTTTCGTTTGCGTGTGTTATTTTAAGAATACTTTTGTAAAATTTGACCAAAATATGGCCCATACTAATGTTGACAAAGTTAATATTTTATTAATTTATGGAAAAAGCAATAAAAATGCAAAAGCAGCCAAACGTATGTATCAATTATAAAAACTACTGCAGATCTACCTTTTTGGAATTAGAACAATTTTGATTAAAATTTAACCCTTAATCGAATGGCATATGTTTCAAACTGTCTTTGATCGAAAAATATTTTTAAATTACAGCGCCATCTCTGGCGATAATGTTGTAATAGTAAATTGTACTTCCTGAAGAAGGCATTAACTATAGAAATCTATTACCGTTTGCAGAATAAAAATATATTTTTTAGTTTCCGAGATATCGGTTGAGGGAATGTTAACTGAAACACCCTGTATATTTTTAAGAAATGAAAATGATTCGAATATATCACACAGATGTCTCGTGACAGATATTTACAAAATTTTCTTAAAATCCATAATATGGTGACTAGTGATTTTTTCAAAACAAATGGCATTATTTGAACAAAGAAATACTACATCCAAATGGTTGGGAGAGAGTCAATAATAAGAATATAGGAGTAAAAAGAGACTAGAAGGAGGCTTCTAGGGGGCGAGCGTAGGTGCGTCTTTACTATGTACATACTTCGGTATGCGATGTAAAGCAACGACAGGTGCAGTTAGTACTTGTATGGGTGACCATTCCAACGGAAACCGCGTTCTCGCCTCACACATCTTCCAGCGGCTTGTATATCAGTGTATGCGTGGAAGCTATACAACCTTAGGCGAGGGTTGTATAGGAGATATACCATCCTTCGGAGGGGATGTAAAGCCGTCGGTCCGTTGTCTATTAAATGTTAGGCAAGTAAAAGATCCCTACTCTTCTTAAGGGAAGAGGTTCGGCAAAATTCCTGGTTGGGGGTGGCTCGTCTACAGGCGTCGGTGTTAGGCCTCAGTAGCGGAAATAGGCCGACATTAAATAAATGTATAAAAAGGCTTCTAAAAATATATATAGCATTCCGTTTTAAAAAATGGCACTGGATCCTGTACAATCATCTCAGTTCACCGTATATATTCGAAAATAATATCCAGTTATGAACTTTTTTATATAGTTTATCTGTATTTTGTATTTCTTAGCTATCGTAGAACTCAGACTATCGAAGTCGGACGAACTATTGCCTCAATCTACATATAATTTCAAAAATGTAAAAAAATATGCAATAATAAATGGAAAAAAATAAAAATCTGCTATAGTCTAGTATACTTTAACTTGGCGTGTGTATGTATGAGTTAATATTTCCGTACGATTTCATTTTCTCTTGTACACAAAGATCCAGAAATATTGTCCACGTAGACAATGTTTCTGGACTATTGCTTTAACTTTGTGTACAATATGGGAGAAAATGAAATCGTACGGAAATATTAACTCATACATACACACGCCAAGTTAAAGTATACTAGACTACCTATATAAATATACATATGAATATATATTGCCCTCTCAAATCATAGTCAGTCCGGCTGTGGTGGAGCTGACATGATCTTCCTGTACTATGACGATGTGCAATAAAGTTCCTAGTTCTAAACTCTGCCCCAAGTATACAAATTACATTTTGACCCACATTGGACTGCTTACAACCTGAATAGTGGTTCCATATTTTTTGCCAACGACACGCATTTCGCAAAATATTATTTGTCTGTTCCGTCTTATTCTATTTGCTAATTACTCCACTTCAGCTAAATTAACAGACTATAATCAGACTATCGCGAAGGAGTAAGTGTTATTACGTTTGAAACTAGTTATTATAAAACTGTGACTTAATTAAAAATAAATAATTTACCACACGGCAGGTTTATTAATTTACGAAGCATTGATTTTCGCAAATCATCTGCCTGTAAATTTTGTTGTGTAACCCTGGGTTATAACAATTATTTAAACATTCGCACATAAGTCGCGTTGAATATTATTTAATTAAAATATTTTAATTATTAATTTTTCATCCGCTAATCGGCATATTAACGAATGCAGTGTCAAAAGACTAAAAACCTTGAGCTGGGAGGATTCCATTATCACTTTCTCTCAATATGCAACAACTGAAATACCAGTCAAATATGTTATGAGAGTTATAAAACTGAAGACGAATAGATATATCGTATGCACGAAAGTTAATGGTAGCTTAAAGGCTTTTATGCGCGCTATAAAAATTCTGACAATAACTTACAAAAACAGCAATGCTTACATAATGGACTATACTAAGATTGTGATGCTTGTTTTGCTCGGGTAGCTGGTTTGGAGATTATTCCAGGGTTCAATGTTAATATTAATTAAAATCCAGATCCAAAATAAGACATTTATTTTCCTAATAATTATATGTACAGTGTGGCCATATCTTTTATGGCTTAGGTTGCGACAATCTTGTTATTACATAAGTACATCATAGTAATCGGAGAGAGAGAGAGTGTAACATATTTCCTCTATGTACGTCGTCGTAACCCCAATTCTCTAATTGAAGTTCCAGGACATAACAGACGCGACTAAGAAATCTGTTTCAGGAGAGATCCAATTCAACACACTCGAATCAATCTGACAGGAGGTCCAGTACTCGGATCCTCCCTAACAGATACTTGGCCAGCGGCTGCCACGACGCCGGAGAAACTTGAGCTTCCGTTATCCCAGTTCAACACACTCGAGAAAGGTGAAAGCCAAGCTCTGAATTTACTGCGCCGCGCCAATATCCATTGGCTGGATGTCGGTCTCGATAACTAGGGCCGAGTAGGACTATTACTCTTTGCACCTAGATTATCTCGGTAGACCTGGACCGGCTTTCGTGATAGGTGGGCCCGCGTACTTCTACCAGACCCAGCTCACAAATGTGAGATGTGTCGTGGTATTTTCTGCGGACCTCCCCTGGTCCTGGCTGTTGAACCTCGCTGGCTGAGGTCTCTTCTGGCACTCTTCTTGTCTTGATGTTTTCTTTCTTCGCCAGCTTGTCACCCCCGGGGGTAGTCATCGGCCGAGTTGGGTTTAGGAAGTTTTGGCTGGGACTGACTGCCGGTACGTAGGACATCAATCGATATCCTACCCCGGATCGTCGGAAAGGTAAGGATGAGCTGTGTAGCTCGGGAGTGTGGAGACCTAAGTGCTTCTTTTAGCACTTTCGGTCTCCACGGAGCAGGTAGGACAACGGGCGTTGGACGGTATGTTGTCCGACGCCCGCAAGGAGGTTGGGTTAGGGTTGAAAACGTCATGTCTCTGGTAGTGGTGGTCCGTCCTGGCGTATCTGAAACAGATCTGTTAGCGGGAAATAAAGGTTATACTTACCCGTTGTCCAGTAGCTGAACCCTCGGTCGCTTGTGCCTCGGGGCGTCGGCGGGGTCGTAATCAGTGGCCTGTCTGATCAGCGGGTTCCCATGCTCCTCGGCTTGGGCGTACAGCTTCTTCGCTCGTTCCCGGATGACTTCAGTGACCGTGGTGTACTCCAGGTCTCTGACGATGTCTGCGGTTCTCACGTACCATGGGGCGTCAACTACCGTCCTGAGGGCGATGTTCTCCACTGCCTGGATTCTCTTCATATAGGACTTCGCCTGGTAGCCCCACGCTACCGTGAATTTACTGGTTTCTGGCTAGCTATTTTATACCCAAAAATCACGGTCACGTGGTTTTGCACCCGGCACGAAATGCACACGGCACGCAAGTTGCGGCCTGGTTACCAGATAATCGAGTACGATCTCTCCAACTAAAATATTTTCGAAAGTGCGGTGTTGCTACTTATACGTAAAACTGGCAACAACATCTTATTTTAAATGAATTATATATTTTTGCATTTTTTGGATCGTCGTCTCTTTCTGAGTAAATTTTGTTAATATTTCCCTATACCTATCTCAAACCGTTTTCTAAATAATAATTCTTTTCTGAATTTACTGCCAATAATTTGATTTTCAGCAAATCGTGTTTTCTCCTACTTACGCAGCAATTAAAAGATAGTTTTTTAGTTGCGGCTAGGCAAGGCTTGGGGGCATTTCCTCCATTAATCAAATGTGCATGCACAATTTTGGTGTTTACATTTTTCGTCTGCGACCGACAGTTTCCGTTCTACGGGGCGCCAAAGTTGGGGGTTGATTTGCAATTTTCAACAAAATCAGAATTTCATCGCGGATTAAAGTTATGTTATTTTTCCTAGGTCGTGTTTTTAAAGGAAAAAATATATCACTGAATTCCTTTGTGAAAAGTCTGTCAATTTTTAGAATAAAATATAAGGCGTTTCATTAAAAAAAAATTTCATTCATATCACAGATATGTGAGAACTGTAAAAAATATTTCTTTTATTATGTAAAAATGGGGAAATCTAATACTGCTGATAGACGTGTTTTTGTATTTTTGCGAACACGCAATAGAAGAAAAGTTATTAATTTTACGCATTTTTAGGACACCCTGTATTAGTATTGTGTAAGTATTATCTTAACGTACAAAATCACATTTAAAAGCATAATGCAGCGAAGTCGCAAAAGTGTTTTCATCATGTTATATTAGGTGCAAACACATTGCAAAGCTATATTTGTATATTTATTTTCATATACCTCATAATAAGTTACGGCGCTAATAGGTTGTTTACTATCATAACATCGCCAATAATTCAAAATGGGGTTACAATAATGTGCATAAATGTAATCAATTAACAACTTTGTTTATATATCCATATAATACACTATTCAGTAGAACTTTCTTAAAACAGGGACAAGGGTAAAAAGTCGAAAGGAAAATTGACTCCGACAACAAGGGTGGGTACAAGCATCATATAATAGTATTCCAAAAGGGTCGAAGACTATAGTCAAATATGAGTGATGAATTTATTAGTTGCCTAGTCAATAATACCACCATTCAAAAGCTCTTCAAATGCAGAAGTATGAGAGACTCCGTCTCTTTTAACTAACACTACTAATTTATTTTAAAAGCTTTTTATTAAACTTACAATGTTTGTTAGTTAGTTTAGGTCAAATCTTGCATTCAAAATTTCGACTAGTTATAAATTAAGCTGGCGGACGTCTTTACCGTTTATCGCCAATTGTGAATTCTTGGTCAAAATTTAGAAATTAAAAATTGCGGCGCCAATATGGCGGACGACTTTCGTCATTTATGGTCCAAATCG
Source organism: Leptura quadrifasciata (assembly GCA_963675555.1). Classification (NCBI taxonomy): domain Eukaryota; kingdom Metazoa; phylum Arthropoda; class Insecta; order Coleoptera; family Cerambycidae; genus Leptura; species Leptura quadrifasciata. The sequence continues at coordinate 178,168,518 of OY776674.1, forward strand.
ATCAAAATCGATATCTGGGGATTTTCTAGGTCGCGGATTAAGAATTTTTAGTCAAAATTCAGAAATTCAAAATGGCGGCGCCAATATGGCGGACGACTTTACCGTTTAAGATCCGATTCAACTCAAAATCGATATCTGGGGATTTTCTAAGACGTGGATTAAGAATTCTTAGTCAAAATTCAGAAATTCAGAATGGCGGCGCCAATATGCCTGACGACTTTTGTCATTTAGATCAAAATCGATATCTGGGGGTTTTCGGGGTCGCGGATTACGAATTTCTAGTCAAATATTTAGTTGAAGATGGCGGAAGACTTTACCGTTTATGATTCAATTCATGTTAAAATCGATATCTGGGGATTACAGCATATCAAAAGAGTAAAAAAAAAAAAAATTGTATAAAAAGTATTTAAAAAAATCGGCAGCTACTGGAAGCGGCTGGAACCTCCCCACTTGGTGGATCTTTGAAGCCGAAAAGAGCATTAAATTGTGTCACAAAACGGCACTAAATGTAATCCGATCTCATCCAAAACCTTTTCAGATCTTCTGGGGCACTAAAAAACCCTCAACTTAATGAATTTACAATCATCTATGCGAGTTATTATATACATTATCGCTCGTTGAATAATATACTCTTAGGATATTAACAACTTTAACATCACTTGAACGACTAAGAAAGTCTAGTTATCCTAAATACTACAGATTTGTAAAGCAACAAACTGAAAATTGGTAAAGTGATAATCTATAATAAATTCACCAACGAAGGTACAGAAAGCATGTGATATTGATATTGTTACATCTACCTTTAAAGTTTGTGATAATCCACTAAAAGTTACAAATGTGCCGAAATCTTATTAACATGACATGACACCAACGTTATCGGATGACAAACGATGACAATGACAATCATCAAAATTTGCTCATTGCAATCCGATCGCTCGCGGCTGTCTTTGTTAAATCAAACATTAGCATTTCAGTAATTTTACTAGATTTTAGAGGAATATTTGTAGTTTAATTCTTCGATTTGTCTGTATATATATTTAAAAACGGCACTAAACGTAATCCGCTCTACTTTTAGAGCAGTGAAGAAACCCTCACACGTGAATTGACACGTGATGTGACGAGTTTCACGATGTAACGGCTACGCGCATCGATCATGTCGTGCGAAATCCGATCTATGCCATATTTGCTTTGTTTTTAATTTTTTTCACGGAAACCAAATCGAAAGGGTGGAAGTGTGATATATCGTTGAAATCAGAATTTTAACTGCTTTTCAATGGTTCCATTGCAAATTGAAAGTAAATATAAAATAAACAACTTGTTGCGTCAAAATGGCACTAAACGTAATCCGATCTCAACCAAAACCTTTTCAGATCTTCTGGGACACTAAAGAAACGCACACGCAAAGTTTCATTCAAATCCGTTCAGTAGTTTCGGCGCTATCGTGCTAACACACATACACACACACAGACATTTTTCAAAAACCACTTTTTTGGGTTCCTAGGACCTCAAAACGTAAAGATTTGATGTTATCTCAATTTTCGTTTTTGAACCAATTTTAGTAACCTCTCACAATTTTATTGTGGAGAGGTTAAAAAAGCTTTTATTTAAATGCTCTAAAAAGTAGAAAATGAACTTTAAAATAAATCAAGCAATCTCCTTTACACAGGAAAATCTCACGACGAGCTTTTATATCATTTAAAAAAAATTATATAATGTAACAAAATGATGGATTTGATTTACTTCAAAGTTCATTTTCTACTTTTTAGGGCATTTAAATAAAAGTTTTTTTTTAAATATTTTTTAAGATCAGAATAAGATAAGGGTTACTCGTCAGATTTTTTTCGAAAAAAGTGTGACTGTTTCGAATAATAGTCAGGAATATTATTTCTAAACAGATTGAGGAGGAAATGAAATACGCATAAGTATAATAAGTAAGTCTTTATAAAAATATGCAAAACTTGAGGCATATAGTTAGTATAGTACTAATATCACGACGCTAACAAGCGAGAATCACATGGTGAGCAGGAAACTCCTGATGTAAATCGAAAACAACTTAAATCTAACAATGGATTAATGGAAATTATTTGTGAAATAAAATATCCGGGTGTAATAATTGAGATTAAAAGTAAAAAACCGAGTTAGTTTTTGTATAATCTAACGGAAAATTTATTCATTATAACAATAATGATACTGTCGTTTTTATAAAGGATACCATAGTCGCCATTAAAGGAGGGCCAATAGAATTGTATCAACTAACCAAATTGGTTGAGAAATCGGTCAGAAAAAGGACTAGATGAACTTTTGTATTTTGTTATTTTTTAAATTACATAGTAGAGGGTAATATAAACTCTATAGATCAAGAATATCAAAAAGTTTCGAATAACAAACTTTGTTTTTGTATGGAACACTCGATTTTGTGTATTTTTCCCTCTAGCATTTCACTTTAGCTGTTACACAATATTTAGAGCTATAGAAATAAACATACGTACTTTTAAGTATGTTTAGGTACCTATTTATTACTATCGTCATAAAATTTTCATACTTGCTAAGTAGCACCTATGTCATCGATTAGTTGAAAATTGTACTAAAAAACGAATTAGAAACTCAATGTGACTTAAATGTTAAATACATAATGGCACAATGATATTTATACAACAATAATAATTAAACTTAACAAAATATATAAGTCAACGCAAAGTGGATAAATTATTACAATTATAGTAGATGTGTAGAAAAGTAAAAATACGTACTACGAAAGTCCAGTATTCCACTGTTTCTTGTGAAACGAAATCGATTCATTACCACCAATCAACGTGCACAATGTGCGTTTCCAAATCAATTAAGAATTACAGCTTCAATCGAAAAACGCAAAATAAAATCTGATTCCAATAAGCCTCCAGCACTCCCAGCAGGCAGATTAATCGTTGAGAAAGGACTATAGTGCAGGGCTGCTGTGCATCGCCAGCCGTAGACTAGTTTCGAGCTTGTTAGCTCTTATCAGTACGACAGGCGAATGCTCAACAATACGTCACCGTTCCTCTAGTCACCAAATTAAAACTTGTCGAATAGCTCCATCTGGTGGCGACTTATTGCAATCACAGTTGGCGAAAAACCCGGACTAAGTTATATTTAACAAAATATATAAGCCAACACAAATTGGATATTACAAAAATAATACCTTCTTTAAGAAAGGAATAAATAAATTGTTAATTTGTGAGATATTACAAAAAAAAAACAAAATTTTTTGCATTCGAAGTCAGATTTCGAAATAATCTTGAGTACGGTGATGAAAAGCGTTTACAGGTTTGTATGTTAATGGAAAAAACATTTATAGACCGGTTTTTCATCGACATATAATTTTCTCTGATGAAGCCACCAATGACGATGTATCTAGTCAGAATTGGGGCTATTCGCGCGATACAAACACAAATGTTACAATTGTTACCGTTAGTCAATATTCGAAAAGAATTAATGTTTGGTGTGCAATATTCTACAACTCCTACAATGGTATAATCGGGCTAAACTTCACTGACAGGAAATTAAATATTTTCGACAATATAGCACAAAAATTGTAAGGAATTGGTCGAGTATTAATTTTCCAGAAAAGGGAATTGGACGATTTAGATCCTTTCCGTAACCACTCAGATCACCTGGTTTGATTATTTGCAATTTTTATTTATGGGGGGGGGACATCTGAAGCAAATTGTTTATTCCATAATTAAACAACGGATGTAAATGTATTGAAAGAGAGAATTACTAATGCTGTAAATTCAATTAACTTTCAAGCTATTCAAAATGGCTACAAAGAATTTAAGAAAAGTGTTGAGATACAATGTTAAAGAACTGCCATTTACACCTATAATACCGCTTTACATAGATTAAATGGTATGTTTATTCTACTTTACAATGTTGAAATATTTTTAATATTTTTTACGAAACAAGTGAAAGTTACAGTCGGACGTTGCCGATTACAAGTTGCACTTGTTTCATCCTTTAACACATTTTTGAACCATAAAGTAGAATAATCAAACCTTATACGTAATATGTCTACAAGTATATATGATCAGCAAAATAATACATTTGTTCATTTGTATGTGATACAAAATACAAAGAATTACCATTTAAGTCTTGTTTGGTAAAGCTTTATGCTTATGTTGATTAACTGATTCAATCATTAATTTTAATTTAAACTAATATTTAATCTCAATTGTCATACAATTAACACCTAATCCTAATTTTATAACAGTTGCCACAATAATATTTATAATTATGTTGAAAATATCCTTCAAACATTTTTCTCCAACGCCTACAATACACTTTTTTTGGTCTCGTTAAAATTATACATTTTGATTTTAAAAGGCAAATTTCATAAATTTAAAATTAGTTCGAGTATATCATGACAAAGAGCAATCATCATTAATCATAATATAATTAGTAGTGTGTTCACATCATACTTCATTTTTGCGTAAAATATAAGGAAATATAAATATTCAACAGCATGAGAAAACATTTTAAACGGTCGAGTAATTTTAAATTATATGAATATGAATATTCAGCGCTATAAATATCGAATGTGCTATAAAAATACACAAAGACAACTTTTTATTTTTACAGTTTCGAATAGGAGGAATTTTTATTTTATGGTAATGTTGAATAACAAAAAATAATTTACAAGTTGGCTAGGAACCGCTGCAAAGGTACTTGATAGTCTTGTATGTATCATACATAATATAAAAAAAATATGGATACTATAGGCAAATACTTTATACTTATTTTTGTTCTGATACTGGTTAATTTTGTTATTTTTGTAGTTCTGTGATAATTTTCAGAAAATATATCTGGGTGAAAAACCCATATAAAAAGAAGAAAAGTTATTATCTAGTTTCCAAATTGCAATTTCACTCGACACAAAATGACATTTTGGTATTTTATATGTTTTTCGTGGAACAGTAGTTATTATAAAACCCGAACACGTTGTGCCATTCGAAGGTGATTAAAACTGAATTTTAATGTGAAAAATATTTCATTCCTGTGGTCTCGTTAACTGTAATGCAAAGTGCATTAGTGAAGGGTTCCATAGCCATATATATTTACAGGTTTTTTTCTAAATTAACTAGTAAATTTTAATTTGAACATGAATTATGGTAATTACATTGTAATTAGGACTATACTACATATTTTTTAGAGCTCTAAAATATCATGATGGGTGAAATCCGTCTTTTCCGTTATCATTAAAATATATATTTTAGATTCACAATCGTGTTTGATAATAACTTGAAAGGTATTAAACGGTAAAAAATTTAGTATAAATTACTGCAATATTTATTATATAAAACAAGCTATAATCAAAGCTAACAACACACGCGATAACTGAACATTATCTATTGTTTTTTTTATAAAAATCGTTTCAGAATTTTTACAAACAATACAATTTATTAAGTCATACTTATTAATGTCCCTTAAATACTTTCGAGGTTGATTTTTTTGTTGGTGAAACTTGTTCTTTGTTACCTTCAACCGCTGTAGAATCGGAAATAAACTAATTGTTCACCACCAACCTAAAAACGATGAATATTGTAAGGAAATAGGAACTAACCTTGGTATTTGGCCAAATCATTGTAATCAGGAAGTAACCCTATATTTGTTGTTTTCTATGTATCTCTTTTTAAAGGAACTGTAATAGTTCAATTGTCGACAGTTAGTGTACTCAAGCTCGTTATTTGCATTCAACTTATAGGGTATATGCGTGTATCCACTACTCTGCTGTCGTAGTCGCCGTCCATTAAACCAATTCTTGATTTATCCGGAAGAATATCTCTAATTGGTAATTATAGTAATCATATGCCTAGTAAACCAAGCGTTAGTTAGAATTTTTCAATAGACGTTGAGCAGTATTCTACTATTGCAATCATAAATGAAAATGTAATCTCATTTGTGAGTGAAGGATTAGAAAATTGCTACAACACCCAAGTCTTACACATTTCAATATGTTGTTCCTAACATTTTTCCAATCGATTGATCATAAAATTATCTCCTGAGAGGTAAATTCCAAACGATAAATTAATTTTATTGTACTAATATCCGTTTTTGTCCGTCGATATTTTGATATTTTCATTCTTGCTTTGCATTTATCCAGAGTCAGAGCCGTCAAACACTAAACACCAACAAATGAACTGTCAATCCGGTAATAATTACTGTCAGCTCTCACTAAGAAAATGAACAAAAATAAGCCGATAACTGTTTACAAGTTAAACTACGAGACCGTCATTGTTAACGCTGATTTTAGATTTGTATTTGATTTCTGTTCATTTAAAGCCAGGGCAAAAAGGCTTCATGTAAAAATTACAATGCGTCACTCTAGCAGTAATAAATCAGATATTTAAGATACTAGAGAGATAGTAATATTTGAGTTCAATAGAAAAATCAGAAGCAAATCAGAAATAAGGTTTATAAGCGTCTTGATAAAAGAAGAAAATCGTAGCATTCTTCAAAAGGAAATCAAAATGAAATAAATGCAAACACGTGACATTTTTTGGCACAATAAAAACGTATCTTATTATGCTATGCTTTAGATTTCGTATTAAATGTCAAAATGCGCATTAAAAAAATGTCAATAGTACTGGATTATTGCGGCAAATTTATCCAAAAACAATGAAATTAACTTAATTTTAACACATCACCGAATGGTAATTCTATATTTTCAGTCATCGTCATATCGTATCATTTCCTTGTTATATGTAAAGAGAGTAAGTTAACTACGATATAAGGAAACAATGAAATATTTAACGACTGAGTTTCCCACCTTGAACCTCCCCAGTCTATTGGCTAACTCAAGTATGTATTAATCATGCGATTTTGTTGCAGGACGAGATGGCCAAGCATTTAGTATTTTTATTAACTTCATGGCTCTTGACTACATGTGCATCATATGAGGTAAGTGAAGTACCTTCATGCTAATTTTATTTTTATTTTACTACATTCTATTAATAATTACCTCTATTTTATTTTTACTATGCAACTTCTAGTAGTAATATTTCACGCTATAATGGTGGGTATATACCGGATGTCAACGGAATCATTAGACAGGTCATAAGTTTCTACAGTTTTCAAGGTATGGGACTCAAACTTAGCAGGAGCAATATATATCAAAAGCTGCCAATTTTTCATTTTTTAACTCTTTTCCTTCACTTCCCTGGAAACAACCCCAACTTTCAAATTTTAGGTGGAACGCCTTATATATTCTTACATTTTTGGATTCCCGAGATGATTTTAAGTGCGATTGCAGTTTTTTTTTTTTAATTGGGGCTACTTAATTTTCTGGGCTATTTTTATTTTTGCATCTAGAATGAAGTGAATGCACCCAAATCCATCAAATTGACCAAAACGATAAAAGAAAAATGTAAACGTGAGATTTTTCGAATTGGTTTAGCAGCTACGACCAACCAAAATTTTCGAAATAATTTGTAATTATGTCAACATTTTCAAATGTCAACATCTTTTTGACACCTAGTAGTTAAATACTAATCTTCCCGATAAACCCATTGATACTTTCAAATCGAACATCGGCTTGATATTAGTGCAAGTACACAAGTTCTTTGATGAATAATAATTAAAAAATCGAGAAAAGTGTGTGCTGGAAAGTGAATAAAACTAGACTCCAAGCATGCATTTTGTCAACAAAACAACATTGCAAATAAAAAAAGTGTGCTGCGAAAAAAAAAAGAAGTATGACAAATAATAATACGCATGTACTATTAACTTAATAAGTTAAATCGTTAAATTTTTTTGTTTGTTGTTCTTTAATTGATGTTATTGTTTAACAAGTATATAATGGATGAATAAGTGGACGTGTTATTAATTTTTGGAGAATGTCATAAAAATTCCACAAACGCCCCAGAACTGTATGCCCAAAGGTATCCATTCGAACAGACATCATCCACGTTTTCAATATTTTCCAATTGTGGAGAAACAAATCAGAAAAGGAATTGATAACAATCATAAAGCTTTTATCGCTGATGAAGCGACAGAAATTAACGTGTTGGCTTTTGTAAAAGTGAATACAACTGCTTCTATACTAGTGAAATTGGCCAAGATGTGCAAATTAATCATAAGGCAGCAAGAAAGATTCCCAAAAAATATGGTTACCGCTCGCTTCAATAGCAATTGCGCCAGCATCTGTACAAGGATGATGGTAACCGAAGATTAGCTTACTGTGACTGGTTACTTCAGAACGCTACCGCTCCTCCGATTTTTTTTCTTTCATATTCTCTGACGAGTTGAGATTCACCAAAAATGGAATATTCAATAAACAAAACATTAGACATTGAGCGCAGGAAAATCAACATTTAATGCCTCACGGTAATTTTCAGGAATGATTTAGGGTAAGTGTGTGGGTTGAGATGATTGGATCAAGAATTATTCGACCTATTTTCTTTCAAGGACCTTTGAGAGGGAAGAGATATTTAGAATTCCTACAAAATGATATTGAAGAAAAATTGATGGACTCACCACTTGCAGTTTCAGAACAAATGGATTTTCAACAAGGTGGTGCTGCGCCTCAGAATGCCGCTCGAGTTATGGCCCATTTTGGCGAGTAAACGAACCTATACCTTGGCCTACCCGCTCACCAGATCTAAGCATTTTAGATTTTATTGTGTGGGATTAGGTGAAAGAACGAATTTTTTATACACCCCCTCAAATACTTCAAATTTGTTTCCGCGAAGTTTATTGTAATCTAAATTCCAACAAAACAAAAATATGTGACGTCCTAGGTCTTACTAATCCTTGTAGTGAGACAGAAACAATTTAAAAAAATACACTTTATTGCAGATACAAATTTTACACCATAAAATATTATAATATGAACTAGGCTATAAATGTCTAGAGTTTTCTGCTAGGGAATAATAAGAATATTAATGTATACAATTATACTAATAAGACAATAATTGTAGGCAAAATATTTATACAGATGTAACTAAAATTTATCTTTTGCACAAAAGGAGTACAGGCTGCTGTAGACTTCAGCGAGTGTTCTCCATATGATCGAGGGCCTTGCTGGATAATTTACAATCTTCAGAAGTCTTAATCACGGTTGATAAAATATTGATACCGTTAAACCAAATCATATACAAAAATAGTTGCCAAATCCAAAGTCCAAAATATATATGCCAAAACTGACATACAGTTTTAACACCCTGTCCAAATCGTCTAATCTAGGACGATAATCTTGCCAAATGAACCCGATATAAAATCGACATTCAATTAATTAACCAAAATATGAATTGAAATTTTGTGTTAAGCGATTAGCCAAAGTCTGCCGTTTGACCAAGTTAACGGAGCAAGTGATTATTTCGAGTTCCTAATTCAACAAAAAGAAGAAGATCATATTTTGGGCCTTCTTATACACTTCGATTTCAAAAAAATTATCAATGATGAATAAATATCCTTTTGACACTTTTGACTGACATAGGAACAGCACTACCAATATTTAGTGTAATTTTCGTTATTATGGGCTTTCGATAATTACAACTCTCTTTATATTATTACCTTATAAATAGTTTTTTACCCATTAATCTTTTAACAATAAATTATACTCATCATATTTTATAGTATACATTTTATTTAAATAGGAATAGCATTTTTTTCAAAGCTAGATGCTTCTCTCTTGGTGGAAAGTGTACCCAGGGTTTTAAATGATTATTGGATGTGAATATGGATCAATCGATAGTGACACCTGTTGGTGAACATAACCGTTTATTATTTGTTTTCAGTCGCGACTCTTGATGGATTTAGAATTCTTCAAATTTTTAGACTGTCACAAGTTTTTGGAAGTATAACTCCTGCTGTATTGCGAAATGTTATGCACCATTGACCGAGCCAGAAACTATCAAGAAGAAGGGAGATGGACTTTGAACATTTACTACCTATTAATCTTCTAATATGTTTTTTATTGTTAAAATAAATATTTCTGACAGAACACTTGTTATTTGCATCAGCGATCAGCATTGTTTTATTGACAAAATGAATTCTTTGAATCCAGTTCTATTCAATTTCCACGTACTTGACAGCGCGATTTCTCGCTATTTCAATTATTATCCATCAAAGAACTTGTGTACTTGAGTTAATATCAAACCGATTTTCGATTTGAGCGTATCAATAGATTTGTCGTAGAAATTAGTATCCAACTACGTCTGAAAGATGTTGCCGTTTGAAAAAGTTGACTTAATACAAATTACTGATTTGGTTGGTCTTAGGTACTAAACTAAAATATCATCTGTGGAATCCAAAAATATGAAAATATATAGGATGTTTCATTTAAAGTATCAAAATTGGAGTCATTTCCAGGAAAACTGGACTTACATTTTGAAAAATTTCGAAACTATGGCCTGTATAATGATTTTATTGACACTCGATATAGCTCAAATTTATTAAGTAAACTTTTATATTTTCTCATAATTAAACACAAAGTATAAACGTTGGAGAAAATTTGCGCAGTTTTAAATTATCAAATATTGGCTTACTACTAACAATAAAATATGTTAATTTTCTTAGCAAATAGAAATGTATATACAAAACAACCACTTCATATATAAATACGAAAACAAAACAGTATTCTTGTACAACATTCATAAGTTGGAAAAAAATAGCCCCTGAATGATCCTTTGACATACATGTCACAGACGTTGAGGTTATTTTTCCAATATACTGATTAATTTTGTTATTTTTTGTAGAATTTGTGATAAGAAGATATATGTGGTAGAAAATTCTTAAAAAGAAGAAATGAATATAACGTTAAATTATGTATAAAGATAATTTTCTTAGTGCAATCAGCATATCTTAGATATTTAATATTAATAAGCATTATACTTGTACTGCCCACTTTTTAACACTAATAATAACCTACACAAATTTTTGTTTAACAACGTATGGTTACCACTTGATTGAAACATATTTACAGTAATTTGATTTAAAATCAATTGTAGAGGCGTATTTTTGTGAATTTCAGTACCTCATTTTATCATTATACATGCAAAATAAATAAATATATGTAAATAAAGAATATTTCCATTTCATTTGTGGTTTGTCAATTATTGTAGACTGTTGTTTCAGAAATTGTTCAGAAATTTTTCCTTTTCATTTCTTCTCGTCTGATTTTAAGCCCAAAACCAACTTACAAAGAGTAGTAAGGAAAGTAAATAAATTCTTTTACACTGTTATTCTTAATCTTAACGAATGATTATATTACTAGTCGCAATGCAATGACGAATTCTAAATTACTTAGGGTCCATATATTCACCTTATCAAGCATTAACTTTGTCTTCGTATGAGAAATTGGTCATTAATTAAACAGTGTTGTTTTACAAACTTAGGTAGATGATCTTCAAAAGTTATAAACCAACTTGGTCCGTCAACTTATCTTACTATTTAATTCGTATAATGGAACGTATATTCTGATCTTTAATGGATAAATTATACAATTTTCGAGCTTTAATTCAATAATCAATTAGTCGGATATGTATGGAAATTCCAAAAATAATGTTGTTGACAAAATTTTTCGAAACCTGCAGATGTTATTTATGTTTACATCTTCTCGGGCAAATCATACCAAGACTAATTTATAATAAATTAAACAGAAAACAACATACTTAACAAAATTAATTTGTCACAGGTGAACATTAACTACAAGAAATAGGACTGGAAGTATCATAATTAATGAATAGAGAACCAATATTAACTATTAAATATTTATTTAAATTCGGTATTAGATGGAAATGGTCAATTTCTTATGTACAGTGTTACACAAAGTTATGACAGGAACGGTACTATTATACAGGGCATTTCAGTGAAAACTATCCGAAATATATTTGGATAGGTATATACATCAAAAAAATAATAGAGAGATACATGACAGGTGATCAGCGTATACCACAAAGCCTATTGGTGTTTGAATTTGGAGAAGGGAGATATAATTCGAAGTAAAATTTATAAATCCAAAATCGCTGTTACATATGCCGCGTAACGGATAAGGGATTTCATAAGTTAAAGCACTCGTATTTGTATTGACACGACTGTGGATTATTTGTAATAATTGCTGTTTTTCCCCTACTTTTTTCGACGATTACAAATTTTTTACAAATTATGGGGTAAGAACAGTCCAAAAATGATCCCTATTTAGTTCAATCTACGCCAAAGAAACACATAAAACATTCCAGTTTCCATCGAAAAGAAACGATGATGCATCATGAATGTGGTGAAGTATTTTAAAACTAATCCAGATATAAATATTAGTGGAACTCACTTCAGTAACACCAGGTTATTTATTACATAAGAATTTTGGGCAGCCCTGGTTATTGCTATAACATAAGAAGGTGCTGTCTTCAATTGTTACATGACGTAGTAATTCATTAAAATTTTACAACGTGTGAAGGACATATAATTGCAATACAACACTAAATTAAAACAATTTAACAATCAATTAACCAAACATCAACAAATAGATGGTGTTTGGTATATATACAGTTATAAAGATAATTGTTTTAAGTCGTCGTACAAGGATTTCTTACGAATTACAATGATGTGAATACGGTGATAATAATGGTTTAGTGCATGCCTAATATACAATAGAATAACACAATTGGAAGTTACTGTAATTTGCTCCATGTATAAAATTGTTGTACAGTCTATATAGGATACTCTTAGCAGTTTTTCAAAAATATGTTAGTTTTTAGATATAGTTGTTATATTTCTAATTTTAATTTTCGTCTGATCTTGCCAGCTTGGTGGGTGAAACGTTCTTTATATATGAAAGGCACTCATTTCTACATTCTTAAAATGGCAGTAAAAAATGGGTATTTTTTTGTTTCTGGCGGTAAAAAACTTATCCATGTCTATTATTGGAAATTTGGTGCTCTACAAAATTCATCGTATTACTTGTTTCAGTAGTTTGATCGAATATTGCATCATTGTTCCAGTCATAAAATTGAGGACAAAAAATAGTTTATATTTAATAAGAAGTTTTGCACAGCTAAAAAAGTGAATAGGAAGTTGGTCGAAAATGGTACAATACTAATAAAATAATGTTTTAATGTAGTGTGCTTAAAATATCTCATTGGTCTACAGGCGCAAATGAACTTTTTTTCGACATTAGAATATATAGCGTTATACATCACTGCAAAGTTTATATTAAATCAAACTATAAGAAAACATAAAATGCACACTACTCTATTTTATTTTGTTTGGTTGTCACTGGCGATGATTTAATAAACATAAATATCTTCGCTATATGTCAAACAATAAATATCATCAACAATTCTAACAAAAGATTGTTTATGACTTACTCATTTTTGTAAGCATAAAATCCGTTTTAAGTTTCAATAATCTTACGTCAATGGAAGGTTGTTAAACTACAAAGTAAATAACACGGTTTGCAGGTACCCATTAATTGTCTATTTTAGGTGTCTCTAGTTGGTGTCAATTTTACTCTTACGATCGATTATTCAATACATCGAACATAATTTATTATTTACCTAACGCAAATAGCAAAGGTTAATTCCAATAGGATGCAGGACTCTCATGAGGTACCTTTAAACATTTCATTACTTAGTCGTTGTATATTTTTCTTCTCTTTCGCGATAGTTGTATTATTATGAATTATATTATTTGGTACTGTGTGGTACATCTCTGAATACTCTACCTACTTAGAGAGGGATAACTTGATTTGCTATTTCCTTAAATATAATAATACAACCCGGTACTAGAACTTCATTTTAATTTTACTACAGTGTCTATTATAGAGGTACTCACTACTCACAAATTTGTAATATTTTTATGGTTTCTTAGAGCCTTCCTAATTTCTAAAATTTCAAGCATGTCTAGGATTTTTCCTTTGTTTACATTATGCAAAAGTTTAATATTACTACTGATAAAAAAGTGATTTTGCTCAATACAATGTTCGGCGAACCCGTTTGAGTTTTTATTGTCTAAAATAGACTTTCTGTGTTCTCTTAACCTCACACCTATACCGCGGCTACTCTGACCTATATATACAGTCGTCATACTTTATTTCATATGCCCCCAATATTTTAATAACCTCTGTTTTTTCTTCATTATTTGCCAACAAGCGACCTAAATTATTTTTATTCGATGATATTTAATGCCCAATTTACTTAATCTATTGCATACTGAGTTGCTAACTTTATTTACATAATTTGTACTATGCCATTTTTTGTTTTCTATATTTGGTACATTATAAAAATGTATTTGTAATAGTTTTCTTCGTTTGTTTTTTATTAATTTGTCGTAACTCATCATAGCCATTGATGTTTCCTAGTGCTTTAAGATTTCTAACTTTTTTTTCGAAGATAACCCTATTTAAATTCAGAGACAGTAGCCTGTGGCTGTAGCTATATAGCATTTTTATCTTCCAAGATTGATTAAAATTTGCATGTGTAAAAGTGTCAGGAAAAGTTGGCTTTCATAGATATCGAGTTCTAGACCATGTTCTTTACGTGTCAGCGTAATATCTAAAAAGTTTATTGACTATTATTTTTCCATTTCAACTTTAAACTGAATTTTGTTGTTTAGGAAATTAATAAAATCAATGAAATGTGACAATTGCTTCTTAGTACCGAACCATATACAAAACACATCGTCAACATATCTTAATCCAAAAATGTATGTATTTAAGGAGATTATTGTTTGTAGTAAAAAGATTGTTTTCAAAATTTGTCATGAATATTTCAGCTAATAATGGGCTTAACGGACTACCCATAGGTAAGCCGTTTACTTGTGTATACATTTTATTATTGAATTTAAAATAGTTTTGTTTAATACGCATATCGACTAATTAAATCGTAATATTTCAATCACAAACTCCAAAGTCCTTATTTTAATATAAGGAACGTAATCAGACTGCAACCAACAGCTACTCTCCGGGCTATGTGGCCCGCCGAGCGCTGATTACGAGTTACAAGCTTGACGCATTAAGTGTAATAATTATTACATATTACCAACAGAACGTTAATGCTTCGATTGCAACAAACACCGGCCGAAAGACTAATTTCCACTTAGCAGAGCTCTCGTGCCAGTCGTCCCACACCACTTGCAGACTGCAGTTTCGAGCTGTTGGCTCTCATCAGTGCAAGGTAGGCTGTGAGGATCGACGCAAGGATCCTTCGACTATTTGGTACATTTCGATATCTTTAAGATAGTCACATGCAAAATCGCTGGTAGGCGCCATCTGCAGTCTGCAAGTGGTGTGGGACGACTGGCACGGGAGCTCTTTTAAGTAGAAATTAGTCTTTCGGCCGGTGTTTGTTGCAATCGAAGCATTAGCGTACTGTTAATACTTCACGCGCCAGCCTTGTAACTCGTAATTCAACGCTCGGCGAGGCACATAGCCCGGAGAGTAGCTGTTGGATGAAGTCTGGTTATGTTCCTTATATTAAAATAAAGAAGAGCACACTTGAATATATTGACTAATGTTTGTAAATCTTTTTGGTTATTTTGATTAAATTCACTATTCAAGATAAGATAACATATCCTTAAGTTCGTGAATAGGTAAAGGTAAATAAACTTTTAACCTCAAAGGAAACTAATTTGAAAATAATATTTTATTATTCCTAGAGCCTCCTTTCATATATCTTATTAATAAATATATCTGCTATCTAGTAGTTCACTTAACAAATTATTAAACTTGAGACATTTTATAAATTTCACGTATTTATTCGAGCGAAACAAGTACTTGCAAATATTGCTCGAGGCCTTCCCGTAATGGTGGGCCTGCACTTCCGCCTCTGAATACTTCACAAAATTTCAAACAACGGCCAGGATCATGCTCATGCAATTCCTGTACTAATTTTATTTTGTATGGATGCAGTTTTTGGTTGTGTGAAATTCTAAAAACACTGCTGTGTGAAATATCTGTTGTTATAGATAATTGTGATATAAAGACTGTTGATCTTCTAAAGTAACTGTTCCTAAAACTACAATATATATAGCTACATAGATCGGAATTTTTTTTTTTTAAATTAACGTAATATCTTATACACTTTTCGAGAGAGATTTTTAAATTGATCATACATTAAGTTTGCTGTACTCCAATTAACATTTGACTCATTAACAGATCCTACGTCGTTTTAGTTTTAGAATTCCAGTATATATAACGTACATAATAAATTAAAAACAGTAAAATAAATCCATGATTATATCTTGTGTATTAGTACCAAATAACTTTTTAAAATTTCCATGAACAATGGAATGAAGGCGGTAGATTTCGACGAAGTTTTTGCTATTAAAATTAAAATACGAGATCATGTGTTTAAATTGATTTTATGGGTTTACAGTTCGTTCACAAGATGATAAATATCTACGTTGTACATAACTACGCTACACATTCTTATCAGATAGATTCGAATCAAAATTACGACGTGAAAATGGGCTGGTTTGTTTTACATCTATTTGTAGGTTGAAGAAAATGACATTTTACATCAACGCTTTTTATTATTAGCCTTTACTCGAGTCCGAGTATAAAAAAAATGTTACAGTCGATAGATTGTGTGTAATAAAAAACAAGTAAAAGGTGTAGTCTATTGTAATTCCCATTCATCTACGGTGCACACGACTATGGCTATAGAGGCCAATTCGGGAGAGCACATGTCGACCGCAGTCAGGACAAACCTAGACCTGGTTGGGTCTTGGATTCGGCCTTCTTGCAGCAACATTTCCTTGATAGCTGGCAACAATCCTTCGCCATTCGGTTCTGTCCGCTGCAAGTTGTTCCCATTGCTCGTCTGGAATACCGCAGGATTTTAGATTTTCATGGAGAACGTCTTTGAACCTCTTTCGTTGACCGCCACGCCTTCTTCTACCGCTTAGCAATTCACCATAAAGTGTACATTTAGGAAGGCGGTTATCATGCATACGATGAACGTGACCTGCCCATCTTAGGCGTGCTCTTGAAATAAGCACCTCAATTGGAAGACTGTTTGCTCTCCTGAGTACTTCCACGTTTGATATGTGATGGAACCAACGGATATTCATCATACTTCTGAGGTGTCTTTGCTGAAAACGTTCTAATTCTTTCACATGACGACGGTAAGTGACCCAGCTTTCACATCCATATAGCAGTGTTGGAATGACAACTGCTCTGTAGACAGCCATTTTCGTTGACAAAGCAAGGTCGTGGTTGTCAAAAACTCTCTCTCTAAGTCCCCAGAGTGCTCTAGATGCAGCGTTAATTCTATTGCGAATCTCGCTGTCCATGTTTGCTTTGTCATTAACAACGTTGCCTAAGTAATTGAACTGATCCACCACTTCAAGAGAATTTCCGTTAAGTGTAATGTCTATTTGGTTCACTTGATGAGGAGTTGACATAATCTTAGTCTTTCCAATGTTGATTTTAAGTCCCAAGGAATCATAGCTCTGGGCATACACATCTAAAAGTTCTTGAAGCTCTTCCGGCGTAGAGGCTAAAAGTGCACAGTCATCCGCGTACTGGAGATCACAAATGAATCGTGTGCGTGTCTTCGTGAAAGCTCTAAAGCGCCCTATGTTAAAGAGACCGCCATCAAAACGGTATCGGAGACCTATTCCTCTGACTGTCAGTTTGTTTTCAACAATAATTGTTAGAGCAGTGGTAAACAAATTAAAGAGTAGGGGTGCCAGGACACATCCCTGCCTAACTCCAGTGAGGGTTTGGAAAGGTTCGGTTGCCTCATTATTATACATAACCTGGGCGTTGTTGTTTGTATGTAGACTGCGACATACTTCCACAAATTTTCTAGGGATACCTAAGCGGAACATAATTTTCCAGAGCACTTCCCTGTCCACCGAGTCAAACGCCTTGGTTAAATCAATAAAGGCCATGTGAATTTCTCCTTGATGTTCGAGTGCTTTTTCTTGAAGCAGTTTAAGTGTGAAGATTAGGTCCGATGTACCTCGGTTTGGTCTAAAGCCACTCTGTGTTTCAGGAAGTAACTTTTCCATAACAGGTGTTAGCCTATTTGCCATCGCTTTAGTGAGTATCTTCCCTCCAACAGCCAGCAGAGCTATACCCCTGTAATATCCACAGTCCGCAGCGCTCCCTTTGTTTTTGAAGAGGTTGATTAAAAGTGTATCACGGAACTCCTGCGAAGCTTGACCACTTTCCCACACGACATCAAACAATTTTTTGAGGTAGGGAATGAGCTCTGACGACACAGCTTTAAAGATCTCAGCTGGGAGTGAGTCGGCGCCGGGAGATTTGTTACTTTTTAGCTGCCCAATGGCGGTTAAGATCTCTTCCGTTGTTAGTGGTTTATCTAAGTCTTCGAAGGTGTCATATTGAGGGATAAGATTTATAATATCGTGATCGGCTTGACTTTGCTGGTTAAGAATGTTAGAGTAGTGTTCTTTCCATCGGGCTCTTATTTCGTGGTCTTCTTTGAGGAGATTTCCATTTATATCTTTAATAGGGCACATATTTTTTCGACTGGGGCCGTACACTGCTTTTACTCCTTGAAAGAAATTCCTGTACTCGATTTAAATCCGGCATGTATAGTTATAGTCATATATTCAGCTCAATTTGGCGAGCCTGTATTTTGCATTTTTCTCTTCTGGTATTTTGCCAATAAATATATAAATATGTTCGATTAACAGTAATATATAATTATAAAATACTTGTGAACTAAGACAATTCACTTTCCAGTATGAATTGTATTCGCTTTGATCTAACTTCTAACTGTGATTCGTGTATTCTGTTTAAATTGTTATTATAATAAATTGTTCGAAGGTCTGCCAACTATCATGTCGGTCTGTTAACACCAAGGACGGCTACTCAAGTAAAAATAAATTACCATTAAAAAGGCGTGTCTCTTAGTGGTTTCATATTCACAAGTATTAGCCATTTATCCGAATTGTTCGGCAAATTATAAGTATACATATGTACGTGCGTCTGTATAAATAAAACAATAATGTTACAGAAATAATTTAATTGGGAGAAATAACATCGTGGATATTATTTATTTGTGTTCAATACACAACACAGCGTGACACAATTACATAGAATAGGTGTTGTCTTGATGGCATTCCTGTCGAGTTGTTAGAAGTGAAGGAAGAATACATGATAATCGAATGTAAGAATTTGCCAATTAAAATTAAAATAAAAAAAACTGAGAAATAATTTCGATAGTTATCATTCTTTCTGTAGTTGCCATTGATGTGATGACTATTTTATAACTATACCTTTGTTATTTAACACATGACCAATTTTTCATAATCTTCTCTACATACTGAGATTGAAATAAAATCTGAAATTATTTTTAATAAACATAAAATAATTAAGAAACTCATATAAATAGTAATAAATCAGCTCTAGGCGACCTCGATCCATTGAGCCATTCGTTCCAAATATTTTACTATTAGAAAAATATTTGAATACGAGGAAAAATCACACAACCGCCAATGAACTCTATACAGAATCCATAAGTATTATTGTCAAAAATGTAATTACAACAACACGGGTTATTAAATATATTTAAATTGAGCAACTCTGATCGTGACGATGCTTGCCCCAATTTATAAAACTGAAAAATTCAAAGTAATTATCTTCTCCGCGAATTTTCGAGATTTTGGAACTTGACCCAGCATTGAAATCTAATTACTGGGTGTACTTTATCTTTTGTAATTTTGGTTCCGACCAAAATAATTGGCAATAATACAATTTAATGGATAAATTAGTTAATTTAATATAACTATAATTCGATTCAAAGCGTTTCGTTAGACCTAAGATGGTTTGTAGAATGGTTTTCGGGTTTTTCTCCAAGTTGATTATTTAAATGCTTGACTTTTCCACCCTCTTGTGATTTTCTTCTGAATTGAAATGAGAAGGAAACCATACTGTATTTAATTCAGCTCAGTGGCTCAACGCTTACGCGTTAGGCTTGACACAAAGAAGTTTCGGGTTTGAATTCTGAATGTTTAGGGGCTTATTTCATGTGTTACCCAGTGGATTAGACAGAGTTGTATGAAAGAGAACACGGCTAGTTGCTAAACCACTTCTGAGTTCGAGTCTCAGCTGTGGTAGATGACAATATCGTGGGAAACGATCGTTGTGTAATTGTCTGCGTCTACGTGTAATAATTGCATATTACTGTCAAAACGCTAATGCTTCGATTGCAATTATGCAATTTATTGCATTATAGAGGAGTTTGCGACTAAAAATATTATGTTTTAACATTTCGCCCTCTAAAAACACATTTGAACTATGCTAAGCCCAGTCAGGCCATATATTTTTCGATTGCAACAGACACTGGACAGCTAGATGGCGCCTGCTGACTATTTTACATGTCGCTATCCCAAAGATACCGAAATGTACTAAATGGTCAAGAGATCCTCGTGTCGGTCGTCACATGCCTACCTTGCACTGACGAGAGCCAACAGCTCGAAACTGCAGTCTGCAAGTGGTGTGTGACGACTGGCACGAGAGCTCCTTTAAGTAGGATCAGTCTTTCGGTTGGTGTTTGTTGCAATCGAAGCATTAGCCTTTTGATAGTAATATGCAATTATTACACTTAACGCGCCAGGATTGTAACTTGTAATTCAGCGGTCGGCGGGGCACATAGCCCAGAGAGTAGCTGTTGGTTGCAGTCCGGTTACGTTCCTTATAGTAAAATAAGGATTTTATAAAGGAGTTTGCGACTAAAAATATTATGTTTTAATCATCATAGAAGGCATTGCATTTAAAGATGGAAAGTGATTTTGTGGTCCTAAATAGACATTGGTGACCTTTATCTTTTGAGATCAGTTTGATTTAAATGGGACAAAAACATAAGAATTATTACGCTGTTGCACTCTTAAGTGAGACACTGTTACATGGCCTATGTCCATTTAACAGTTTTATTTAAAAACTAGTGTTTTGTGGATTTTTAGCACGACCTGTATAATATTTTTGGATTCAGTTTTTGTATGTGAAACTGTTTTCAACTAACAGAATTTTATTTGTATAACTGCCAAACCATTTCACACTGTTTTATGCACTTAGTTTTATATCTTAGGAACTCCGTCATTTTCTATTAACTATTATGTATCTCATTTCCATTGTAATACAGCATTATTATCCCAGGAGACAATTGTCTACAATACATTTATTTACATCAGATATCTATTTTTCAATTTTTATATTTTTGTTTACTACGAAGTACATATGGTTATTTTCCTTACCTTTTCTCATTCTATATTAGTATATCCAATAAGATGTAATATATTTACTAAGTTCACACCATAGTCAATACGTTTTACTATTTATTTACATCTGTTCATATTTGTGGTTATGTATAAAATAGAAATTACAAACTGAAGCAAAGGCAGTGGTATGGAATAAAAACTTTTATTATAGATTCCTTTTATCGATCATATGCCACTATTTTATTTGTGAGTGAAGGAAATTGTAAAGTTGCGCTTAACTCGGCCATTGACAGATGGCCATACCTGTACTATTTCTATATTTTTATGGCTTTGAATTTAATTAGGGAATTAAATTTGTCAGGTCAGTTTTTTTGGTAGCGTTGTTTTCCAGTAAACAGAACAAAAAGTTTACCTTATCAGTAAAACTCACCAGGAAGTCATTTGCTTGCAGCCTTTGTACTGATTCAAACCTATATAATTTTTAACTGTGGACTTCAGTAATTGATATTACAATTTTTATATCCCAGTTACAAAGTGTTTAATATACAGGTAAATTAATTTCATTACTCATTTAAAAAAAAAATTTATTAATCTTCAAATTTTGCCTTTGATATAATTTCAATTATTTTTAAAATAAATTTGAATTCAGTCAATTCTTTTTAATTTAATAAGTAGTTAAAATACTATATGTAACACATGGTTTTAAAAATATTTTTCTCTTTCCAGCCAGCTTTAATATATTTCGTGCAGCTAACTTAAATATATTTTGTACAGTCGACTTGCTTATATTTGCATAGCTAACATTGCTTAAATTTTGCATAGCTAACTTGCATAAAATTTGAACGTGCTTATATTCTTAGATATTTAAATTCTGAGATACTTCTTCTACATTCCTGCATAGTTTTTGCACAGTCTATCTTTCATAGATAAAATTTCGTTATCTTTACATTAAACCCCATAGTTGGTTAATTTTCCTACAACTTTCACCCCATTTCATTGAGAGACGTAAATTGCCAAGAAAACTTTAGGATTCATTCTTGCAACAAGAGACAATTGTGGGCCTGGATTGCTGTCCCAGAACCAGTCACCTCAACCATAATCCATCTAGGATACTGGTGTAAATTTGTTATATATATATTTTTTTTTCTTAAATTTCAATTTGTCTTTCAAACCGATTTGTCTATTTTTCATACAATATATTTTGTCATTCATTTTAAACTATCTTTTTATTTCTCTTACCAACAATTTCAGTCTGATCTATAGCAGACTGGTTATTCGAGAAAAAGAGACAAGTTTACTTATTTTACTATAGATGGTGCCCAATTTAACATCAATTTTTCTTTGTCTCATTTCCTCGAAATAAACAGAAATCTGTCGCTTATGCTGTACATGTCAGAAAGGGTAAGTTTCTCCACTCTTACGAATGCTCTGGACCCACGGCTCTCTGCTCCGACTTAAACCAGCTAGTCGTCCGCATATGTTGCCTCAATTCTTTCTCAAAAATAAATAATAAGAGAAAGGAGGTAACACTGTATATGACGCTACAAAAAAATATAAATTTATGAAAACTGTGTTGAAATAAATATATCTTTAATATTTTATTTAAAAGGTAGAAGTCCATATTTTCAAAATGTATCAATTCACTTCTTGATACAAAAAAATGTAATTAAATTAGGACAGTTCTTAATTCGTTTTGTATTACAATTGGCGTTATCCCAGAAGCAAATTATTGATAAATAATCCAATTAACCCTCAAATAAATTCTAAACAATAGAATAGAAATTATTACAAACTATACAGGTAATGATTACATTATTCTTTAATAGACTGTGGTATTGCAATTGAAGTATACCTTCAAGTTGAAGCCTGAACAAAAAGGGACGATGAAATGGTAACATTGAGAGGCTCCCCATGTACAGTTTTAAACGGAATTTTAGCAAATCGATGAAGATGGAAAGAAGTTAGCAATGTTAATTGATTTTGGCACATAAGAAACAATGCTTTTTGAAAATTATTTGATTTTGTTACCAAACGACCGCAAATATCGTTTTGAAAATTCCACAGAGTACGGGACGTCGGCTATTCAAGTTAATAACTCGAAAATTTTGAATAGTGCCATTTTGCACAGAACAACACAGGAATTATTGATTGAAAAATTAAATATTTATGTGATTCATTACACTTGTGTATCTGTTACACCTGTAACAATACGTACACATACATAAATCATACTAAAAGGTTTAACAGGTCTGAAGGTTATAGATCTAAAATAAATCTGTGGAACATAATTAACATTTATGTGTTGCTTTTGTCGTTTTAATTACTAACAAACACGTTTCGTGCAAAAATAAACAGCAGATTAATCAAATGTTAATCTTTTCCTGAATGAATAACATTAGATGTAAAAAGATACTCCCAAATAGCGTAGAATGTTTGTCCTCTGCTAGAAATCTTTATCTGATTATAATTGATGAAAGCTGCATTCTTTACACTATCTACTTCAAGAAATTTAAACAGGAAATCAGAAAAGGAAAAATGTCTTTTTTGAAATATAATTTCGGATATTATTTATTAATGATTTCTTTTTGTCATATTATTATTTTCTAGTTCATCACACTACTGCACCCAATATTGAAACTTTTATTTTGAATTCTGTTGATTATTTTGTTGACTATATCGCGAAATACTCAGCACCCAAAATTATATAAACCTAATATGAAATTCCTGACTCAAATATTTTACAATAAAATAGTACAATGTTTTATAAATAGAATAAAAGTAAAATTTTTTGTGTCGAGGAGGTACTTGGCAAGAACACCTGAGACACGAAAATATGTGTTTTAGCAGAATAACCTGTTCAAACTAGATAAAAATATGTTCTGCCAAAATCTCTTCCACTATCTAATAAAAAATATAAATAACTTAAATAACATTAGGATGAAAAGAGGACAAACCACTATAACAGCAGAAAATTGTTAAAGCTATTAAGAAAATAAAAATAATTCCTGAACAATACAAGCAAGATACATGATGCAATAGTAGTTTTACGATCATTTTGTATTAAAATATTTTATGTTGATGTACTATGTAAAAATAATCGCGTATTACTTATTAAGCGCATATATTCAATCATATTCATATAGGAATATTGCGTGTTCTTTATATTTAAAGACTACTGGTAAAATATGGAAATAGGAATTGTATAAATTTTACAGATAATTATCAATTACGAGTTAAGAATAAAAATATACTTCGACTCGCTTGGTAATCGAAGCTTCTTATTGTATAGTTAATCACAAATATTGCAAACTGTAAAAAATGTGCAATGAATGCTAAATGCCATTATTGGATTATTATTTTTGAAAATCAGGGTATAAATTTTCAGTAATATTTTTAGAATTTATTAGTTGGTACGTTTTTTTTTATTTAGCTCAGTGATTAAAGTGTCTACTACTGCGAAGTAAATTTCAATTATAATATAAATTATCCCCAAGAAGTGGTTCGGATCCTACTATAAACTGTGGAAGCCTGTCTAATTTACACAAACAAATCTAGGTCTCCTAGCTTTAAGATGATCATTCTGGTGACCTAGAGAACGGTTAAGAAACATTTTAAAACATTTTCTGATATCACATTATAATTAAGTTTATTTCGGAACTCATTTCAATTCCTCTATTTCCGTCTTTAATTCAGCTTAAATTAAACGATTTGTTGTATTTTTCTTCAATTTACAAAAATTAACCGCATAATTTGCAGACAAAGGCAATTTGATATTGGAATAAGGAAGTGTAGTTATATACTAATTTAATCAACGCAGTGGTATATATCTTTATAATTAACACGTTTAGTAACTTTTGAAGGTGATTTGAGTTGTCATAAATAAAGTCGGAAGGTGGTTGTTAATTATCAAAACTTAGATACCTAGTCTAATTATATAGAAATAGAAAATATTTATTCACCATACAAATCTGTTGCGACATTGGAAGACATTTCGTCAATGCACAGAAATAAGCATACACACAAATAATATACCTATATAAAAAAGTCAATTCGATAAAGTTCGATAGCCAAGTTTTGATATTTATTTCTCTTTTCTGTCTCCGTTTTCTGCAGGTTGCTGGTTAGGAGGCATCCTATATCAATTATGGTGGCCTGCTTATCTTTCTTTTTGATCACTAGGATGTCAGGGCTGTTGTGATCTAAAGTTCTATCGGACTGGATTGGTCTCTCCCAGTACAGCAATGTTTACTCGTCTTCTAAAACAGATAGAGGTGTGTATTTATAGAAGGGTGGTGGATTGGTAAGGAGTCCGAATTTCAAGGCTAATTCCCTATGTATAATCTTCGCCACCTCGCAATGCCTTTCTAAATACATTCCTGTGGCCAAAGTAGGGCAGCTTCTATAATGTGTTCCATAGTTTCGCCCAGTACTTTGCATTTCCCGCAAACATCATTCACTTCGGGGACTTTCAGAATATTTTTTCGTAGTTCCTGGCACGGATAATCCTGTCCTGGATGGCTGTTATAAATCCCTCTGTTTCCGGGTGTAGTCTGCCTTCCTTTAGCCATAACAGTGAGGTCTCCTTGTCAACCTCTGGATTATTCAAAGCCTTGGGGTACTTTCCATGAAGCACTTTGTCTTGCCACGATGTCTGAGGGTCCTCACGGATTGCCACAGCAAGCTGTCGGTCTTTAAGGTTTAGCGATGAGTACTTGTTGTCACATTCCACGATTTGCCTAATGAGAAACCTATCAGATTTATAGAAAAAGAATCGCATGTTTTTTTCTTGTGTTCTACACATCTTCTGAATACTGATCAATCCCCGGCTTCCTTGCGTGCGCGACATATATAATCTTTCAACTGCGCTTTTTGGGTGGTGCATCCTAAATTTTGTAAGCGTGGTCCGCGTCATTCAATCTAGTTCTTCCAGATCTGTATCCTAATACTTCAATATTCCGAACGAATATGCCAGGCTAGGGATAGCATATGTTATTGATCGTTGGTTGTAACCAAGTTCCTAGCGTTGAGCTTTGTATTTAGGAGCTTATTTAGGCGTTGCTTGTATTTCTCTCTGAACTCCTTTAACTTCAACTGTGGTCTATCCGCCTGTTCTGCAGTATCCCAAGGTATTTGAAGGTATTCTCTGGAGTCATTTGCTCAAAATCTTGCGTATTCTCTGGTTGTTGTGCGAGCTTTCCCTTTGTGATGTGTAATACAGAGCATTTATCGAGCCCAAAATCCTCATCACTGAATGTTTTGACGTTAGAGATTAGTAACTTGAGTTGTTTTGGGTTCTCAGCCTATAGCTGATATCGTTCATAAATAGCAAATGGCTAAGCTTTGAGTTTCGTTGCTTGGAATCTAGTCGAAAATCGTAGAGGTGGTGTCATTCAATATACCTGAAAGCGGATTAAGTGCGAGGCAAAACCACAATGGACTCAGTGAATCCACTTGGTATATATTCCCCTTCTGATCTTAATGTTTGAGATAGTGCCTCCTCCAATTCTTATCTGGGTTTCCCAAGGCGTCATTATTATTATTATTATTACCTGTGTAACAAACAATAATATCATCTACATACTTGTATAAACCCCTTGGTATAAACAATTTGTAGTTAACTAACTTTTATGAATTTTTTGTTCCATAAAATCCATAAAAATTTCTGCTAAAATTGGGCTTAAAGGGTTTTCCATAATTAAACCCTCTGCAGATGAGTATATTTCGTTATTACATTGGAAATAATTCTGGTTTAGGCAAAGAGTTAACAAAGAAATAGTTTTAGATTTTATGACTGGATTAGTGTTATTATTGTCGATCATATCAAGTTCGGCTTCTGGAAAATTCTGCAAAAGAATATTTTCTGCATCTGGGATAATTATTTCCAAATAGGTAACTCCAGTTATATCCCATTTAAATAGAATATTATTTTTTGTATCCCTTGATTCTGCACGCTACTGTATTTTTGATAGCATTTTAACAAAATCCGGCCATAACCACACAACTTTTATTTCTTTCTATAGGCAATAACAACGATAATAAGGGGTGGGTAATTTATAATGAATAACCCTGTATATACTTAACTTATGAGAGAAGCGAGTCCGGCAAGAATAGCCGAGACATAAAAAATCAGCTTACCTTCATAAAATATGCTATTAGATCAGATATGAATTAAATAAATACTGTTATTTACTGTTTATTAAGTGTGGCTCAGAATGATGTGAGAGGAAGTAAAAGATTTATGCTTCCGCTTAGATAGAGTGTCAGAGAAATGAGAGTTTAAGCTCGCAAAACTTGTCATTAAAGACACGTTCTTTTGACGTGAAAAAAACATTTATTATATAGGTTCGAACTTAAATTAACCAAAAAATGATATAAGTATCCTAAATATTTTTTAAATAAATGTAATTTTTTTTAGAGTTATAAATAATTAATCAGTGACCGAACTGCACCTACCCACATTAGCGAGTATTCAATGCAATATCCTTCATTAAAAAAACCTTTACGCTAATCAGTCTCTAATGACTTAAGTATTAAATTATTAGACGAATGAAATAAACGATTCTTTTATAATATCATCCCATCCACTAATTATAAGGAATGTATGGCTTTGCATTATATAATAACAAACATTATTTACCTTCTCGTAGAACGTTAATTATTATTAACTAGACATTTTGTTGAATTTATTAGGCGCTACTGTAATAATTATTAATTTCTTATGAAAGTATAGCATGAAAACAACTCGGATATAAAATTTGCACTTTTATTGATCACAAACAGTTTCGGATGTATACCAGACAAAGACAGACGCTAACAGAGTCTGAACAACTTTTATCTTCTAATGGAATTAACGCCCAAGCCCAAAATGAAATATTCCATCGTTACAGAATCCTTCATTATATAATATTATGATAAAATGATGAATATATACGGCAAACCTGAAAAATGAAGACAGACACAAACAATCTCATTTGCTAAAAAAGTTGTTGGCATCAAAGGATTACTCATGTGTGTTGTCAAAATTGCACAAACAAAACGTAATGATGTCGACATTAACCATAAGGCATTAAACGACAGGGATTTGGAATTTGATTGGAAATATTGGTACTTGTACGTTTAGCCTGCTGCTCGATACAGTTAAATATAAACTAAAATTTAGTTAACGTAACCACATAACAAGTAATATGATTCAATTTAATCATCTATTAACTGTAATTCAAAAAATAATTATGGTATTCGAGTATAGTCTTCCATGTTCCTGTTCAAGTCTAGTGTAAATCCGTTGCTTCTTATGTTGCTAATTTAGTTTCTATTGAATCGGTATTTAGCCAAATTTTGTAATTATATTGGTAATTTTTTAAAGAGTAGAAATCCGGTGTTTACAATATGTGTATACATTATACAACCATACCAAATGTCTTAATTTGTTGCAAAATTTTATCAATCAGTGTTGGCATTTAATAGTGGCGTTTTTTAAACTTTCATTATGTCATGTCATCGAATCGTTTCCTGAAGGAGTCACTTACGAAGCTCCTGTATAAATGCTGGTTTTTATGAAAACTGCATGCGTGATACTCCTTTTGACGTTCTCATACTTAAATTGGAAAGTCCAATTAGTACAAGTGAACTTCTCAATTACAAGATTTTTATAACATAATAATAATAATAGTAACTTTATTTGGCGAATAAGCCATTTAAGAACACACATACATGATTTTTTTTTTATTTTGCAAAAAACCAGTCACCCTACTCTGTGGCTCCGACCCTCACAGAGGGGAACTGGTAATACCAATAGCCACTCCCCACACCCGTGGGGTGAATGACTACCGGGTCCGCGAATCGTGTGCCCTGAGTAGACGCAATGAACCGAGGATGACAGCTTTCTGCATTCTGCCGGCTAAGATCTCTGCCGAATCTCGGCATGCCGGTATGATCTTTAGTTCTGAAAGCAGCGTCTGTCTCATTCCACCGAGGGCTCCTATAATCAGCACCACTATTTTAACAGAATGGCCTGGATAAAGCCTGCGGAGTTCGAAGAGCAAATCTCGATATTTTGTCCGTTTTTCCTCCTCTTTCAAGACAATGTTGCTCTCAGCGGGAGCTGAGAATTCTACGACATACATTGTCTTGAGTTGGTGGTCGAGGAGTACTATGTCAGGCTTGTTGGCTTGTATTTGCCTGACGGTGGGAAACGAGTAGTTCCAATAAATTAGACACTTCTCATTCCCCACAACGGACTCAATATCCTACCGAGCGTAAGGCAGCACTGGTGTTTCGTCTATCCCATACGAGTGCCTTAGATGATAGCAAAGCACTCGTAGTGCTGCGTCGTGTCTGTGAATATAGGCCGAGACTGCGTATGTCGGGCAAGCCGACAGTAAGTGCATTACAGTCTCCGGCGCCCTGCGGCAGGCCCTGCAGCTGACATCAGGGACCTCCATACCCATGACACGACGCCGATAGACGAGGGTGTTAAATACACCATCCTGGCAAGCCATTATGAATCCCTCGGTCTCAGACTTCAGCCCAGTTGACCTTAGGAAGGCGAAGGTCAGCCTTTCGGATAAACCGAGGTCTTCTATATTTTTATAGAAGACCCCGTGCAATGGCTTATCCTTATGGAGCTGCAGAAGGATGTTGTGTTCTGCAGCTCTAATGTGGGCTTTTAGTCGAACGGGTTCCAACTCGGTGACAGAGTCGGGGTTTACCCGCTCGACGTCGAAGATGAGACCAAGTTCATCGGCTGCTCTCCGTGCTGCCTTAAAGAGAAAAGCTCCTACCTCTACATTTTCATGGTCTCGGACCATGCAGAGGAGGGGATCCGAACTCCTGATGACCTTACATGCTCCATCCAGAACCATCCTGCTATGGAGACTCTCCAAGCTCATGAGTCCACGGCCTCCCCGATGTCGTGGGAGATATAACCGTGGAACGGACGATTTAGGATGCAAGCTCCTATTGAGATGCATCTTCTTGCGGGTTACTACATCGAGTTGACGCAGCTCTTCTCTAGTCCACTTCACTACTCCGAAAGAGTAGAGAAGGATCGGAACGGCAAGCATATTTGTAGCAGACACCTTGTTCTTCCCCGACAGTTCTGAAGACCAGATCTGTCGGAGTAGGTGCTGATACTTGCCGCGGAGAGCGTTTTTCACTACACTCACATCTTGGGTGGAGTGTTGCTCGACACCCAAGTAAGTGTACGACTCTCCGGCATCTAGATGGTGTAAGATGCTTCCGTCCATGAGCTGCGCGTCCTCTCTTGAGATGGATCAGTGCGCATGTGTCCAACCCGAACTGCATATCGACAGCCTGCGTGTACTCCACTACACACTACCACTATTTTTTTTTTTTTCACAAAAAACCAGTCACCTTACTCTGTGGCTCCGACCCTCACAATCCGTTTGACTATGGAGTCTCTATAAAAATGTCGATTATATTTTGCGTATTACATATGTATACATCTCTCACAAATATAATTTTACTTTCTAAATAATCAATACGTTGATAACTTGCTACATATTAACATACAGGGTGGGGCAATATAGTGCGTCGGACCTCGATATCTCGAGTTCTACGATAGCTAGATATTTTTAAAAAAATTGAGAGTAAACTAGATAAAAAAGTCTATAACTGGAAATTATTTTCGAACATACAGGGCGAGCCAAAACGAAATTACAAGACCAAGTGCTTTTCTTTTTAATGGAATGCTATGTATAGCAGTACATTTTTGAAGCCTCTTTCTAGGCTCTACTTATTCCTATATTGGCATTGAATATCTCCCAACCATTTGGATGTAATAAATTTTTTTGTTGAAGTAATGCAATCTGCAGATGAATATTAAAAGAAATCACCACAGTTACAATTATGGGTTTTAAGAAAAACTTATGTGAATCTAGATTAATATTTTTGAATCATTTTCATTTCTTAAAAATGTACAGGTTGGCCAAAAATTATTTTTCAATTAAGAACATTTTAAATTGAATTTTCTCAATTTTTTCAATCACAAATATCATCACAACATTATATGGGAAGGAAAGAATCGTTACGCTTACATGTTTCAATTAGATGTAGTACTATAGCACTCACATAAAAAAATGTGCCAGCCACGTTATATATTTTTATTCAGTAAAAATGTGTCGATGATTATTACAAACGAATAATTCAGTATTTAATGTGTTGTCAGGGAAAAATATATGTATGTTTTATAAGTAATCTAAACGCCGCGCCGCGTCATCATCATAGCAAAGACACAATTAATTTTAGTACAGTGATTACATGCACTAATCTTTCAGTAACGCTTCTGGGTGGCTACGAATTACGTAAAACGGTGGCAATCTCCAAGGAAATACTTAAACAATGAAGATGCTCAAAGCTCATGCATGATGTGTCACGACTTTTGCTTCCATTAAATTTCTTTTTTTTATAATTGGAAAGTTGATTCTCATGTAATAATTATGCCATATTATGCTATATGATAGAGGATAATTACTCGTTTGTTAATTTCCTTCCGTTTATAACTAACTGATGTTAATTTATGTTTGTATTAAACATTAGTACGAGTTAGTCAGGAAAGACACCGCATTATAGCGTTCACATTGTGGTTTTTCTCTTATTTAATTGCATTTAGCAATAATTGTCACTGAGTTACAATATCTAGTAAGATCCAAAGTAACGGATAAATCCATTTTTATACTCAATTTATGATTTTTAAGTAAAATCCTGAAACACATTTAATTCTTAAATAACATTATTTTTGCAGAAATTTATACCTCTCCCTTCAAATTCTCCTAGGGCCAGTTTATCAATGCAAGATTAACTCGTAACCAAAGGATAAATGTAAACTTTTTTGCATCAAAGCCCAAAAAACGCGGTTAGCTTTAAGAGAAAAATAATATAACAATAATAATAATATACTTCATTTTTCAATTAGTTGTATAAAGAAGTAATTGTAGAGAGCGCAAAAAAAATTAAAATAAGCAAAAATATATAAAAGATAAAAAGTATAAAAGTCTTTACACATTGCAGTAAAATTAGTCATAAAAAGAAATCAGCGAATGAAATGGTGGTGAATGGTTTTATCGACAAGGAAAGTCTTGAGTTTTTTTTTTTTTAAACGTGGATGTTTCTAGAATCTTTTATATCAGTTTATATCAGAGGAAAGAACATTCCATATGGGGTGAGCGTAGGTGCGTCTTTATTATGTACATACTTCGGTATGCGATGTAAAGCAACGACAGGCGCAGTTAGTACTTGGATGGGTTACCATTCCAACGGAAACCGCGTTCTCGCCTCACACATCTTCCAGCGGCTTGTATATCAGTGTATGCGCGGAAGCTATACAACCTTAGGCGAGGGTTGTATAGGAAATATACCATCCTTCGGAGGGGATGTAAAGCCGTCGGTCCCTTGTCTATTAAATGTTAGGCAAGTAAAAGATCCCTACTCTTCTTAAGGGAAGAGGTTCGGCAAAATTCCTGGTTGGGGGTAGTTCGTCTACAGGCGTCGGTGATAGGCCTCAGTAGCGGAAATAGGCCGACGTTAAATAAATGTATAAAAAAAAACATTCCATATTTTGCAACCATTACAATAAAGGCCATTTTGATATCCCGCCGTGGAATGTTGGTCCGGATTAAAGTTATGTTTAAATCTTGTTTCATAACTGTGATCAACTATATTCTTTTTAAATATATCCAAGTTCTTGTAAACAAAGCAACTAAGTTCATAAATATAAGTGCAAGGTAATGTTAAGATTTTTAACATTTTGAAAGTTGATCTACAAGACTCTTTTTGGCAGCTTAGCTAATATTCTCAAAACATAATTTTGTAGAACAAAACCGCGTTGACAATGACTACTAGTACCCCAGTTAGTAATTTCATATCGCATATGAGAATGAAAGTTTGCTTAATACAAACTGATTAGAATGTGCCGGCTGCAGTGGTGTGTCAGTGACCATAATGCATAACAGCAGGTCCGAAGCTTGTCACAAAGTTTATCTATGTGAATATCCCACTTTAAAGTGCAGCCGAAGGTAATTCCTAATATTTTGCCTGAGTCATATACATTAAAGTGATCCGAAGGTCGAGTGTCTAATTCACCTAGATTAATTACGGTGTTTAAAAAGTATTGAAATAGTTTTTTCTGTATTTAAGTTTATAGAATTGTTTTCAGATCGAAGTATACATTTTTTGTAAACATTTTCGGCCGAATTTATTAGTAAACTGGTGTTAGTTTCTGAAATTAATAAATTTGTGTCATCGGCGTAGCATACAGTCTGCAAATTATTAATTTCTTTCAAGGAAAAAACTAAATCATTGGCGAAAATTATATATAGTAGGGGACCGAAAACAGACCCTTGTGGGACATCTAGAGTCACCTTCCTAGGACTACTTGTGGTATGGTTTATTAGCACAACTTGCTTTCGGTTACTTAAATATAACTTTATGAAGTCTAATAGTGGTCCTCTAATTCTATATCTACAAAGTTTCTCTAGAAGTAACTGATGATCTACGCAGTCAAATGCGCGAGAGAAATCAATAAATAGAATGAATGGACACATTTTTTGTCAGGGGCATTTATAATTAGAACATGAAAGTTATTTAAAGCTGTAACCACTCCTCATTTTTCACAAAACCATGTTGGGCTGGAGAAATTATTTCATTACGGATACAGAATGTTACTAACTGGTCATTTAATGCCGATTCATAGAGCCTAGAGAAGCTAGATAATAATGTAATAGCTCTGTAATTGCCATACGTATTTGAGTAACTTTTTTTGTATAGTGGACAAATTACGGAACGTTTTAATTTTTCTGTAAAAGCTCCTTGTTTAAATGACAAATTCATTAAATACGATAGTGGTTGACAAATTAAATTTTTGTAATGTTTTAATAAGTTTATTTATTAATGAAAGCACATCTGTGTCGCTTAAATGGGAAAGGAAAAACGAGATATTGCCTAATGGAACATTGACTTTCAAAAAATCTTTTTGTTTATTATGTGTTATTCCACTGGTGGTAAAGTGCTTGTTAAAGTTATTTGCAGTTGCACTATCATTTATCCTACAATTTTTTTTTTTTTTTGTATTTATGTTTACCTTGTACATCTGATATAATATTCCACATGGTTTTTGTTTTATTTGATTCTTGAATTTTATTTCTTTTTTGTATGTCTGTTTGTCTTGTACGTCTGATATTATATTCCACATGGTTAAAATGATGTTACATGCAAATTATCTTTGTTTCCGACTTACCATATGTACTCTTGTATCGACATGGTGAATAAATTATTATTATTATTATTAATGAAGCACATATATCATAACATCTGTCAAAATGATGTGAATAAGAATAAAAATTAGATTAGATTAATAGTAACTAATGAGGTATACTAATGTACTGAAAGATATCACTACTTTTAATTTGTGCTCGTTTAATAATTATATCATTACGTATCCCACCTTACGCTTTGTGAATTTGACAGAATTATTATGCGATTAGGAGTTTAACTTCAATTTATTGATACTTCTAACAAAAAGTGAGTAACTGAAATCATCAATTTCACGTAAATTAGAAATTCTCGAATTAAAAACACAATACAAAGTCGCAGATAAGAAAGGTGGTTATTGTTAACTGCGATATAAATGTATTTGCCTTCATACCAGAATATAAATTATCTTGCTCAGCGTTATGATAAAATATTACCGAAATCATGTGGAATTATTTGTTTGGTACAGGTGTAAAATTCTTAAAATAACTGCATTAAATTCTTTAAGTGTGAATAGACAACACGATAAAACGTTAAATTCCATAATAAATAACAACCGAATGATTAAGTCCAAATTATCTCCCAACTTGACACAAAATAAGTTCAAATGTTTAATGTGTAGGATGTCCCAAACTCAATTGATTTCTCTGAGGAGGTACAAAGCATGTTTAAATTAATCACTAGGCCTAATTTCGTAAGTAATAATACTCCATATTTAAAAGGACATTCATGAAAGCTGGATGATATATACATTCAGTTAAAGATTTATCAAATCCAGGAAATTGGGACTTAATCTTGCGGCAAAAGAATTCAAAGTTCGTTGTTTGTTTGTTGAACCGCCTGTGGACAACTCAAAAGATTCTCATAAGAAGGTAAACTAGATAAAAGAGTTTTATATCTTACAAATCAGATATTTATTGTATATAAAACCAACTCTATTTAAATATCACAATACTCAAAATTTTGCGATTTCACAGAAAATCTTATTAGACTAGTCAGTTAATTCTACTCTTTATATCCTATTCCGTTCACACAGGTGTTTCTGCCTTAAACCTCCACAGATATGCAAAAAGCGTGATTATCATTATTCATTAACAAACGATCAGTAGGCCATTAATCATTTACATTAAGTGTGCCAAATTAAGCAAAATGTCATAACTTAATAAAATCGCAATATATTAAAACATAATGACATTCAGCCACAGCCACCCCGCTATTTGTAGAAAATTACGCAAACCAGTTATCCATTCTTTGTAGCAAACGCCATGAATCGAATAAACCTGTGCTTTTCGCGCGATCTAGTCCCTATTTAAGACATTTCACTTTCACTGCTTCCAAAGTGGAGACCGTTCGCTCAAGTTAAAACGAAAGGCTAGGTAGCCCGCGTTGCGGCGAGTATAGGTAATACGTATTAGGTAACGATGTCCGAAATTAATCTCATTATGATTGAATTTTAAAAAAGCTTGTCGCGAGATTTTCCTGTGGGAAGGAGATTGCTCGCGACAAGCTTTTATACCATAAAAAAATTATATAATGTAACAAAATGATGGGTTTGATTTACTTCAAAGTTTATTTTCTACTTTTTAGAGCATTTAAATAAAAGCTTTTTTTAAATATTTTTTTAAGTAAATAATTTTATTTTTTTACTTTTTAGTCTTTTGATATGCTGTAATCCCCAGATATCGATTTTGAGACGAATCGGATGATAAACGGTAAAGTTGTCCGCCATGTTGAACTAAATTTTTGACTGGAAATTCGTAATCCGCGACCCCAGAAATTCCCAGATATCGATTTGGACTAAATGACAAAAGTCGTCAGTCATATTGGCGCCGCCATTTTGAATTTCCGAATTTTTACTAAAAATTCTTAATCCGCGACCTAGAAAATCCCCAGATATCGATTTTGAGTTGAATCGGATATTTAACGGTGAAGTCATCCGTCATCTTGAAGTCTCCATCCTGAACTAAATTTTTGCCTAGAAATTCGTAATCGGCGAACCTGAAAACCCCCAGATATCGATTTTGATCGATTTGGACCATAAATGACAAAAATCGTCCGCCATATTGGAGCCGCCATTTTGAATTTCTAAATTTTTACCAAGAATTCACAATTGGCGATCTCGAAAATCCCCAGATATCGATTTTGAGTCGAATCGGATCATAAACTGTAAATACGTCCGCCATCTTGAAGCCGTCATCTTGTTTTTTCTTACATGAAAATGTTTTTTTTTTTTTTTTTTTTTTTTTTTTCCGCTACTGAGGCCTATCACCGACGCCTGTAGACGAACTACCCCTAACCAGGAATTTTGCCGAACCTCTTCCCTTAAGAAGAGTAGGGATCTTTTACTTGCCTAACATTTAATAGACAAGGGACCGACGGCTTTACATCCCCTCCGAAGGATGGTATATCTCTTATACAACCCTCGCCTAAGGTTGTATAGCTTCCGCGCATACACTGATATACAAGCCGCTGGAAGATGTGTGAGGCGAGAACGCGGTTTCCGTTGGAACGGTCACCCATCCAAGTACTAACTGCGCCTGTCGTTGCTTTACATCGCATACCGAAGTATGTACATAGTAAAGACGCACCTACGCTCGCCCCCAAATGAAAATGTTAAAATGTATTGTCACCGGACTTATACACATGTGCAAAATTTCAAAGCTCTAGCTTATTTAGGACTAATCGAAATTTTGATTGCCTAAACAATAAACTAACAAACATTGCAAGTTAAATGAAAGCTTTTAACAAGCGTGTAGTTCAAGCAAACCAGGAAATTGCTATTTTTTAGAACATTTTGAATGTAGTATAAATAATGCAGTCGATCAATTAGGTAAAAGTTATTCCAAAATCCAACATACGTTAAAAAATAATAACTTCAGACCATATAAAATTTTACCCGTACAAGTTTTAACAGAGGCTCATAAAAGGAAAAGACTGGACGTTGCCGCCAGATGATTCAAAAGTTGGATGAAGATTCCGATTTTTTTACTAAGATATTATGAACTGAGGAATGATCCTTTTCTACGACAGGAGTTTTTAATAGGAAAAATCGAAGGTCGTGGGAAAGAAAACAAGCACAACAGAAAAAGATCGGTAAAACAAATTAAAAAAATCAGGAAGGAAAACTATTTGCATTTGATGTGGAATTTTCTGAAACAAAATTGTTGGGCTTATATTTTATTATTTTACTTTATACTGCAGTTATCTATCTGGAAATAATTATCCCAGAAGCATAGAATATTCCTTTGCAGAACTTGATGATATGATTTGGATGCAGTACGGGGCAACTCCGCATAGTGTTCGACCTGTTCGAGATCACTTGAATAATGTATTCCCAATATGGATAGGGAATAATGGAACAATTAAATGGCCACCTAACAGGCTGAATTTGACCCCTATGGATTCATTTTTTTAGGGATTTCTAATAAAGGCAAGATTCAATCTGAAATAAACAATCTAAATGTAAATAATGAAGCCATTTCCGGTGCAATTATAAATATAAGAAGACGTTATCAATTATGCATTGACAATAATGGTGGACACATCGAACATCTTTTATAAGTTATCATTTATTTATATTTAAATTTCCTAAATAAATCTTTGTTGTCTATTTTGTATAAATATTTGTTTTTTTTTTCTTCCTCACTTTAAACCATTTTGATTATTTCATCAAAGAAATGTCACTTATCAAACATAATAGTATTAACAACCGCACGTTTCGCTAACCATGGCTAGCGTAACGCGCGTTGAGTGTTCAAGTATAGTGCTCAGTGCAGTGTTCAAGTGTGTTGGTGTCTGGGAAAATTAAATCAGTGTTAGTGTCTCACCAAAGGTTCCAACTCTCTCCAGGATTATGCAATTCATTCATGACGATACTAAAATTGACACAGACTTTATTGGTTAATAGCAAAAAAATTTAAACTTTAGTAAAATAGGAAAGATCATGATGGAAACTATATAGTTCAAACTAGACGATGTATTCAAAAAAGAATAAATGAACATGGAAGATTAATTTTGAATAAAAAAAACTTTTAGGTTAGAGCACAAACAACAATCGCTC
The DNA here is from genome assembly GCA_963675555.1 of Leptura quadrifasciata. Lineage (NCBI taxonomy): Eukaryota > Metazoa > Arthropoda > Insecta > Coleoptera > Cerambycidae > Leptura > Leptura quadrifasciata. Next base: position 178,207,006 of record OY776674.1, read on the forward strand.
TATGGATTTATAGAGAGATGTCTATTGTGTGAACAAATATTAATTAAAAAAGTAATACTAATGACTTTTTTAACCACAACCAGATGTCAAAAAGTGTGTGCAGAATACTATGATTGACGTCCTGACTTATATTTACACTCAAAATCGACGTATAATTTACAACAGATCTGATAAAAAAAAATGAATTCTACAGCGACTATGAGGGAACAAGATCGATATTTTTTGTTAACAGTGGTCAACTAAAGGAAAAATAGAAAATATTACTATTAATTTCATACAAAAATCTCCGATTTGCCAATTTATCCTGTTTTACGTAGGTAGGTTGTATTATATACTCTAAACTACAGAATTTGTTAAGTTTCTTTTTACATGAGTACTAAAGAAATACCACAACTCTAAATGTTAAAAACACACATCAGCTGAAAAATAGTTTACTTTAACAAATGAAAATTGTTTTTGTCGGAAAATTTGGGTTTGCTTTCTACTTTCTAATTAATAATTATAAATACCGTTAGCGTTTGAAAGCCATTAAAGATTAAATCTTAATAATAATACAGGTTTTAGAGCAAAAAATGAATACTGTTTTACGAAAAAAGTTGAGGAAGTGATGGATAGGATTGGAATGTATTTGCTAAAGATGAAGTGGGTGTCCTTAATTTGAGGCTCCGGGCGATACATAAGTTTATTACCTAATTGTTATAGACGATGATCCGAAAAAACTGTCTACAATCATTTATCAGTTAGAAAGTTGTATTATTATATAATTTGGAAGTCATCTCTCTTAACGAAATAATTACTGTAATCGTGACGTGTCGCGGTGAGTAGACGGGAAGCTGCGTTGAGACAATAATTAATATTACAATTTTTTTATTTCATTATTTTTCACTTTTATATACTTTTACAATAGATGACTTTTGCTTGGGAATGTCAAATAAGAATGTATTTGCGTCGGAGATGGTTAACAGAGATTAATGCAGGTGGTCCAGATCTGCCGACTATGAATATACACACAATTATCGAATTTTGTTACTAAGAACCTGTCAAATAAGAAAAATCTTAACCACCCATTATTGTTATTTCAAGATAGTAAAAATCATCGTATTATAATGCGCGGCATATAATTAAAATATAAAAGAGAATTTTGCACGAATGTTATTGGCTATTAAATTTGTTTGCAACTTTACCTATTTAAAGAGTAATGCTCATGATGAAATAAATGTTAGAATAAAAAGTTTATTATCTCATTATGGTTATTGCCTATTATTGTTATTTCGAAATTGGTAGTAAAGCGTATTCTCAGAAATACTACATTTGCAAGAGGAAAATTGATTCATAGTGATAACTTTGCCTGGTTAAAGTTCTATTTATCAACAGTGTCAAGAACGTTTTTTCTATACTCTTTGTGTCTTACGTAAATTTAAGCCACCCATATATTACCTTTTGTTTCAGTTGCCATGTTTTATTTATTTGGCGATTATAGGAAAATCAGTTTGTACATATTTTTAATGCAAACAAGTCTTTCCAATTAGATGCTCTACCCGATAACGGTCCATATACCGAACGTTTAAAAAAGAGAAAAGTAAATGAAAATATTAGATTGGTATTTATTAAGCCGTCATACGGTGCCATCATAATAAGGTGTTTACAATACAAATCAATACACGAATTAATACACGAATCATTACCAAATCAAGTATATCCAAATATCTCAGATCATGTCATAGTTAGACGAAATTATGTATTGATTACTTATCTAAGAAAATTGGCAAAAAGATTAACAGGGCGCTATTTTTCATATACAATGTGTTCTGAAAGATTGGAACAAAGCTAAATGTTAAATCTGTAGGATATTTATCCAGTAGAATCTTTTGCGTACTTTAGCCAAGGTCCCATTTTTACCAAAATGCTCTCCGGATATTCCGTCGTACACTTCCCGATATACTTTTGGTATCCGGCATCTGGGTATCACCAGCCGCATGGTAACTTCTTTCCCATCTGGGCTCTCCCATGCTTTCTGTAATAGTCCATATTCAAGCTTTAGGGAATCCCACTGCGCCCATAAAGCCTTCCAACACTTCTGCTAGAAACGTCCTTCCATTCCGGGCGTATTCCTTTTTCTTTTGCCTTCAATAGCGGTTTTCCAATCCTTCGGAACATCCTGCTGTTTCTTTACATTCTCGGCATCCACTTCCTTAGGGTCCCTCTGGCGACAGTACCTCTTGGCATGCCCTAATTTACCGCAATTATAACAACGGGTTCCTTTTATCAGCTTTTTACCACTTTGCTGCTGCTTCGGCTCCTCTTTCGGTGGTTGCGGTTCCTGTTTTGAGTCGGGTCGCGAACTTAATTCGCTCAGTACTTGCGCGACCATTTATTGTATGTCCTTTAGCATAGCCATCAATTTCGTCCTTTCGGAGCTGATTTTCTCTTTCCTTGCAGCGTTTACTTCCCCAAGGTTTTATTGCCGACAATCTCGCATCATATGCCCTGGTTTGCTGCATACCTCCACTAGGCTTTACACCTCCTTGTCGATTTTCCTGTTTTCTTGGGAAACCTGTCTTGGTCATTAATTGAGTAAACATCTTGTGTAAATCCTTGAGTTTGATATCTAAATTCGTTTCCTCTGATTGGGCTTCTTCCATAGAAACGGCTCGTACTCTGCCCCCTCGTCTTTTATGTCATCAATAAACGTCTCAACTGCCAATTGCTTCTGGAACTGCCTTAGTTGCATCCCTACCTACAATTATTTTTAGATAGAATACTTCATATATTTTTTTAAGTCATTAGTTTCACAAAAATCTATAAGTACGAGAGCCTAAAGTGTTTTGAGCGCTATAGGTCATTTAAATTTTTCCGGGAAAATTATCCATTCTAAATGTAATAAACGTATAGGTATTGATAAGAAGTTTCCGCTAAAGAAAAACTATTCCTTTTTTATGACTAAGGGGTATTTCAAAATAGAATTTACAAGTGAATGCATGACTGTACTGTCGAATATTGCCCAGTTTCTTAACTAATTATTGTTACTATTATAATTATATAAACGGGACCAGTTGGTAACAGAAAATGTAACCCGATGTGAGTCGTTAATTTTGAAACTATGGAAGTTGCAATTTTAGGGGCAGTTAATTTAGAGGATTAGCAATCCTTATTATAATTATTTAGAGCAACAGGTGTTTCAACAGCAGTGTTCTTACAATTCTACATAAACGCAAGTTTCATCCATACAAAATAAAAGTAGTACAGGAGTTGCATGAGGATGATGATGACTGTCGTTTTGTGAAGTAATGGACCAAAGTTTAATTGCCACTCCAAATCTTCTGTACAACATTTGTTTTCAATAAGGACTTACTACAAATTCAGTTCAGAGTATTTCAGTTTTATTTATAAAGAAACACTTAATTAAAAAAATACTTTTTTCTACTCCCTTATGTAAATTTGCTGTTTTCCGTACAGTCTGTAGAATGGATAAGTGGGCCATTCCAGTTAACTGAACGGATATATTTCATATACGTTCTAGGATGGATATGAAATCGACCAATCACAGTTCGTTATTAAGTACATAGGCAACTATTCGTTTTACAAAATTCAAGTTAGTGCGTAAGCTGTCAAAGTAACTGTCAGTGTGCATTCGCGCAGTTTGAGCTAGAAAATAATTTAAAATGAGTGATTCCAGTGAAGAATCGATATACGGTATACCACCTAAAATTTTATTGAAATTATTATATACAGACAAAATTTTAGAGATATATTATGACAAAAAAAGTAGCTATATGTGAGGATTGAACCAATTCAATTCAATTCAAAATATATTTATTTAAAATAATCGTACAATGTATGAGCTGCCTCCCCAGCACCCATCTCGGGACCGACCCCGCGACCACCGCGTTGACGCGGTGGCGGATCGCAAAGCAGAGCCTAGACGGGACTGGTTTGGCTAAAACAAAAATTGTATAAAAAATAAACTAAACCTAAACCCCTTTTTACAAAATAAAATTAAATTAGGTGGTATAATAACATTGCTTCAAAAAGAAAGCTTAACATAAAACTTGTATAAAAACTAGAACACTTAATGAAGAACATTTTCGGAGAACTGCACTGATTAATTTTCGCACTGACGCCGACACCATAACTTGTACGAAGTGCCGTCTGCGAGTTACTTCAACTACGGGTTGCGCAAGGCAGGCCTAAACTGTGATTCTAAATTTTGATTGTTTTGGTTTAAAAAATTTAGGTACTGTTACAATATTAATGACGGAAGAAAGAATTTACAGACAAACATGTACAAACAGAAACGAAGAACAAAAAACACGACACAAAAATAAAAGAAGATGGGGACAGGAAAGATTTAAAGCGGTTAAAAGGTATGAAATATCAGTGAAAGGTGGATAGTATCAGGGAAGTTATAGTTGGTGAAAGTTTGGCTAGAGTGGCTGCCGGAATATGTGCAACGTCTGGTAAGGTAAGGGGTGTTTAATCCGAAATGGGGCATTATGCTGTCTAATTTGTGTAATGTGTCATTTTAGCGGACTATCGCCCAGTTTGAATGAATAGAAATTTTGAGAAATGTGCTGGACGTAGTCGGCTATCGGGGTTATGTTGTTGCAGCATTCGTAGAGGTCTCTGAGGGAGGTGTATCTTCCAGAATTTGATATGAGGCGCATATATTTTTGTGTTCTAGCACTTTTAGTTTTTTCATTGTCTTGGCCGATATGCTGCACCACACCGGCGCCGCGTATGTGATGGACGGCCTGACCACCAAAGTGTACAACAATTTCGTATGTTGTCTGTTTAGTCTGCTACCCCTGACCATGAGCGGATACAGACTCCTGGACAGGGAGTAGACCGTCCGTATGGTTTTGTATGGGGATTGAACCTATGATCTCTTGCATTTCGAAGCGTGCATATAACCGCTAGGCTACTGAAGCTTTTATAAAATGTTTGCACCTAGAACATAAGATTTAGCAGAAGCTAAGTTTGTATATTAAAATTTGATTAAAACTATTATTTGTAGTTTTTTCTTAATCCTGTCGTAGAAAAAGTATACTGTACAACTATAAAAGCCACATATTTCTTCTTAACTAAGATTAAAAAGGTGTGTATATCAAGCAGGTATAAAATGTTTACGTAAAGTTTAAGTTTAATGAACCCTTCACTCTGGTTTTTAAATTTCAGAGAATCAAATGACGTATGTTCTATCCATTAAAAGGTTAGATTGAAAAGAATTGAGACTTATTGTGAATCTGGTCAGATCAACATAATATCGCTTTTATTATTCTTTTACAGTTCGGTCATTTAAAAAACAACATTTAACTTTGTGAAATCAACACATACGTATTGTGACACACATTATGATTTACATTTCCGAAAGGGAAGGCCAATAGAACTTTTAGTATACACCGTAGTAGTTTTTACAAGCACCAAACACTTCATATACGCGTTTCGTCAGTCAAGCTAGCATTATCTGGAGATTACGAAAAGTACTATAAAAGGAATCTTATTCCATAAATTAAGAAAAGTATAATAAAATGATAGAGAAGGAACAGAAGAATTTACTGTAACATAGAAGCTTCCAGAAAGGCAAACGTAAACGTGTGCGTAGGATTAGAAATAACCGTAATACGGCGGAACTTTTACTGAAAACAATCAATAAACGGTGTTGAAGAAATCACTGGCATATCATCTTCTTCTTGTCAAAGAATCCTCTCCGATGGCAAATGTCTTTCTTATAAAGTACATGTTGTTCATCCTTTGCATCTTAAAGACCCTCGCGCATTACATTTTGGAGCATTTCAGCAGTAATTGCCTCACATGCGTTTCTAATTCTGGTTTTGATGTCCTCAATATTTTCAGTGGCAGTTTGAAATTCCTTGTCTTTAATGTAACCCCAGACGAAAAAATTCAAAGGAGTAATATCTGATGATCGAGCTGGCCATAGAATGTGTCCATAGGTGCCTATTAGTTGTCTGGCATAACTTGATTTAAATAATTTGTACATATTACAGCAGTGTGAGGTTGAGCTCCATCTTGTTGAAAATATGAATAATTTAATCTATCTGCCAATGTTAATTCATAAAGAAAATCTCGAAATTCGTTTTGCAGCGGTTAATTTGCCATCATAAAAATAGGATCCAATTACTTTAGTCTCTAAACGACCCACCCAAATATTTGTAGACAATCTTTCTTGAAAAGCAGTCTCTCTGCGCCAATGTGTATTTTCTCGTATATTTTCCTCATGCATATTTGTATTGAAAATTCCATTATTAGAAAAATTTGATTCGTCCTTCATTTAAATGTTGAACTTCCTTCATTTTGTAGCATCGAAAACCGTTTCTTTTAAATATTTTTCTTGCACTGTCTTTTTTTATGCGATAGTTTCTCTGAATTTGTCTCAAAGAGGTTTCTTCATTTTGGTTAACATAATTTAATATTCTATTCACTTTTCTTACATTATCCGCAACATGCCCTCGCCTTAATACTTTCTTTGGAAATGAACCGTGCGTTTTTATATTTTGAACTAACTTCCTAGTTCAATTTGGCTGCGGAGCATCTGGAAATCTATCTCCGTAAACCGTGACTGCCATCTCATCCTCAAAATTGCACTGACAATACATGCTAATCATATCGAATTTGTTATTATTGGTGTACACCATAATTACTGATGTAGAACTTGTCTTAGAACTTGACAACGCAACATACAAAATTGACAATCTGTCACATTTGTTAATAACTGTATACATTGTTATTCACTAATCATGGCATGATATGAATTGTGGTTTTAGTAAAATATTGTTAAAATTTTTGCGACGTGTTTTATATTGTTGGAAAGAGAAAAAAATAAACGGAATTAATGGTGTCATGGCCTACTTTGAGATTTGTTCTTTTCATTTTTGCACGAGATCGTATGTCAAAGCAAACTGTATTTTTCGAATTTTTCGATATACATCATTATAACTAAAATATTTTTAGTCGCAAACTCCTCTATAAATCCTTATTTTACTATAAGGAAAGTAACCAGACTGCAACCAAAGTTACAAATCTGGCGTTAAGTGTAATAATTGCATATTACCATCAAAACGCTAATGCTTCGATTGCAACAAACACCAGCCGAAAGACTGATCCTACTTAAAGTAGCTCCCTTGCCAGTCGTCACACACCACTTGCAGATTGCAGTTTCGAGCTGTTGGCTCTCGTCAGTGCAAGGTAGGTATGCGACGACCGACATGAGAATCCTTTGACTATAGTACATCCCGGTATTTTCACAATAGCGACATGTAAAACAGCCAGCAGGCGCCATCTAGCGGTCCAGTATCTGTTGCAATCGAAAAATAAATAGCCTGACTTGGCTTAGCATAGTTCAAATGTGCTTTTAGAGGGCGGAATATTAAACATAATATTTTTAGTCGCAAACTCCTCTATAAATCCTTATTTTACTATAAGGAAAGTAACCAGACTGCAACCAAAGTTACAAATCTGGCGCGTTAACGACTGGCAAGGGAGCTCCTTTAAGTAGGATCAGTCTTTCGGCTGGTGTTTGTTGCAATCGAAGCATTAGCGTTTTGATGGTAATATGCAATTATTACACTTAACGCGCCAGATTTGTAACTTTGGTTGCAGTCTGGTTACTTTCCTTATAGTAAAATAAGGATTTATAGAGGAGTTTGTGACTAAAAATATTATGTTTAATATTCCGCCCTCTAAAAGCACATTTGAACTATCATTATAACTGTTTCTAAAATTTTATTCTTCTACAATAGATATTAAGCGAGATACTTGATGTGGTCCTCGTAAAATAGACAGTCTGTATATAGTCTCAAGGGCTGAAAGTTTTTAAATCGAAATAAAACTGACTTTTAATTTCGTTTTCAAGTTTATTTTCAAAAATCGATAAAGGCTCTTACCCAACTTATTCCTACAGGCGCAATTCTTTTATTAACAAAAATTACGAGAATTATAGAAAGTTATTCTATAACTTGTTTGTAAGTTGGTATTTATTACGTAACAGGTAGAGTAAATTATTTGTTTACACTTAGCTTATGGTACAACTTAGTTAATTTGTTATTAATTCTCCCACGACTCTATAATAGAAATGTTGTTTTGTTAATACAAACTTATCTAATGAGCTGTATATTAACTATACTATTTTGTTGCAGTTTCACAAACACATGACTTTAGACGAGTTAAGGAGTACGTTTCATGTAGATACACACGATTTAGGTAAGTTGCTGGTTTTGTTAGTATAGTAGATTTTTGCTTCATATCAATGATCACTAAATAAGTTCTTCTTCCTTCTTGTCCTGCCCGGCAAGCTATATTGTAAAACCCAAATGAAAATACCAAACTCTTTGTTTCCTGCTGACCTAACTATTAAAGTTTTTTTGTTACTATTATATTATTGCTTCCCAAATGATATTTTGTTTTGCTAAAATTCCTTAAGTGAACTTTATTTATTAAAAATTTAGTCTTCCTCTTGGTTACTTCGTATTCTTTTAAAACCGTAAATAACGTGATTGATCATTTACTAGTGCAACATGTTTCTTAATATAAACTGTTGTTAACGAGACATGCATTCTACAGAAAAAATGAAAAGACCGACCTCATTGACACAAATATCCACTTTCGTAATATCCCTATTAGAGTTATGGTCAATGTTATAATGTTTTATTTAATATATACAAACCAACAACTTTCAGTTGCATAATAATTATAATTTATGTCGCTAGTGTGGTTTCTGTCCGATCAATTTACAGTTATTCATTAGTACCTACTCGATAACATAGAAACTGCGAGGTTTGAAATTCAATTCAAGAACAAATCTATTAGGTTCCATTCTAATAAGTGGCCGGTCGTAAAACGGACTTAATTTTCACTCACAATACGTATTATTGGGGAAGATATAGCTTATTGTAGATAATGTTACGTGTTTACACCCTTTAGTAAACTCCCCAAGCGCAGATTCAATAATTGCAACACCAATAACACTAACCACTGATTAATTACTACTACTAGTTAACTTGCAAAATTTAGCCCTTATAACTACAACACTAATTACTAATTTTAACCACTATAATTCACTTCTTGTCACTGTACCATTTACTAGTCTAGTCATTTTATTCTTTCTCATAATCTGATCACTTTACTAGCCAAACTAGAACTACTCTGTGCACCTTTTGCGTCCTCTTTTGTATCTGTAAAGAAACGCTCTGGAGTGTTATAAGGTTTCTGGATCCTTCCTGATCGAAATCACGGTTTCAGTATTAGTAACGCCATCTATGGTATGGTTTTAAAAAAAAGAGAGACCAAGAGAGAGGCCTCCATCGGTAAGGAAGGGTACACATAAAAATAGAATACAAAATTTGAATATACCACAAAATACACAGATATGGAAAAATATAATAATATGCGTAAGTGGAGAAATTGTTTTAGATAGTCAACATGAAAATATGTCGCTGAATGTTTCGAAAGTACTTTTTACCATCCTCACACTTCTCAAAATTATGTGGCACGTCGAGTTGTTAAAATTCAAATCGATCTCGCATCTACTTACGTTTGTAGACAGCCTCTTATCGACATTATTTGATCATTTACAATTTAAAAACAACTGTAGCCGATCTCTAAAATATATACAGGGTGTTTCGTGAGGAACTGCACATACTTCCAGGGGCGGTAGAAGACCACTTGGATATTCAGGAACGGCCATTGAAATTTTCCTGTCGCTCTTAATTTCTGACATACAGGGTGTATATACTTATCATAGTTGATACATTGCTATTATACATTTTTTTAATTCCAGGGCCGCACTTTTTAATTTGTTTTTCCGATTCCTGTAAAAAAGATCACCCTATATAATTTTTTTAGCATTCAGTTGCCAATTATAAAAGCCCATACATCACTAAAGAAAATCATGTAATTAGATTTTTCGTCGCACCTTTATTGATTTTTTTCAAACGATTGAATTTGGCAAAATGGGGAATTTGAAGAAAAACAGCTTCCTTACATTAATTGTCCAAATAAATAAAAATGGCAAATTTAAACTCGGTAAATAATGTTCAATATGGAAAAAAATTTAAAATTAAAGTATTTTTATTCCAAAGAAAGTGTAGCATATAAATAAGTAAGTACATTTTAAAATGGGGATTATTAAATGGTTTTCTTTGTATTATAATTATAGTAGGCCTAGATAGTTTGATATTTCTATTTTTGTTGTCATAAACATTAGAACTAGCGTACTTTTAATGATTAACTTAGTCTGCACATAATCATGCCCTATAATTTTACAAATGAGGAATATGCCATATTATTTACGTTTATGGATTGTGTGATGGTAATGGTAGACAAGCCGCAGAGGAATACCATATTCGTTTTCCTAACAGAAGAACACCAAATCATCAGACATATTCAACTGTGTATCGCTATGCAAGGGAGCACGGTAGGTTGCCATCATCAAAAGTGGAACGAAATATTGTTTAAAACGTTAAGGAGCAAGAAAATATCATTAATATTGTTCAAGAACACCCTGAAGTAAGTACCCGACGAATAAGTGCCCAATTAGGAGTTCCTCATGTGCGGGTTTGGAGGAAAGAAAGATTACATCCATATCATATTCAGCAAGTGCAAAGGCCTCAACAGGGTGACAATGTAAATAGGTTGGAATTTTGCCAGTGGATTATTGATTACAGACAGACTACATATCGAACTTTATTCACAATTTACACGGGATGGCGTATTTAACTCAAGAAATTCGCATAAATGGGCCGAAAACAATCCTAATGCTATAAAAGAAGCCCATTCTCAACATAAGTTCTCGGTAAATGTTTGGTGTGGTATGATTAACAGCAACCTAATTGTCCCACATATTTTTCCAGCAAGGCTAATTACAGAGGTGTATTTAGATTTCTTACGAAATATTTTACCTGGTTTAATGCAAGGTATTACTATAAGAGGACAATACCTCCAGCACGACGGAGCTCCTCCTCATTTTGGTATTGCGGTTAGAATGTATTTGGATAATGAGTATCCACACAGATGGATTGGACGTGGGAGACCTCATCCCTGGCCGGCTAGATCACCAGATTTCAACTTCGTCGATTATTTTCTATAGGGATATCTCATAACTGAACAGTTACTTCAACGAATTATCCGCTGTAGTAAACAAATTAGAAACAATCCCATGCAAATTAGAAAATCTATTGGCAATTTAAATAAACGCCAACAAAAATCTATGGAAGCTGGAGGTTCTCATTTTGAAAATTTCCTTTAAGTATTTGTAATATTTTGCAACACTTTTGTAAATATTTATTTGACCATTTTATTTATTTGGACAATTAATGTAAGCAAATGAAGCCGTTTTTCTTCCCCATTTTGCCAAATTCAATCGCTTGTAAAAAAATCAATAAAGGTGCGGCAAAAATCTAATTACATGGTTTTGTTTAGTCATATATGGGCCTTTATAATTGGCAACTGAGTGTTAAATACATATACAGGGTGTTGCATCATGAGAGGGACATAGCTTAATAGGAGGTAGAGAACGTCAGTGGTAACCGGAACCTCCCATAGAAATGTCTCATTGGGCCTTCATTACGAAGTTACAGGGTGTTAAATAATTTTTGGCCAAACCTGTTTTTTGTCATAACTTTGACAGGGAATGAAATAACGGATTCATATTTGGCACGGCTAATGTACTAACGAGCCCCAAGAGGTACATGTATAAAAAAATATATATCCAGGTCCGGACTCACTATAATTTATGTTTCTTCTTTGCATCAATAAAACATCACCCTGTATATATTTTTTTGAAATTTCGATACGATATTCGAAAAGAGCAAGAAAAAACAAACAAAATGGCCTATTTCATTTTTTTGTTACACCTTCGTGGTTATTTAAATACGTTGTTAAATGTGCAAGAAAATGGATTACAGAATCCTATTAAATGAGGGGCACGTGAAATAAATAGTTTTATAACTAAAATTTGCAAAAATTCGATTGAGCTTAGGTGGTCTGGGTGAATCCTAATTCCGGCACGTTTTAAAGGTCCATTTTGGTAAAAAACTGTGGTCCTAATAAGTAATCGGGTATGAAATAACAAAATTTTTAATCAATCACAGTAGGCTTGTTCAAAGAATAAAAGTGACAGATAATTTAACCCATTTAGGCCTAAGCAACCAGTTACGTTGATCAAGAAAATCATCAACATTTTATACTTAATAAAAATTGGAAAAGAGAACAAACTAAAATCTAAATAAATAAAATATTTTCCATTCAATTAACAATAAATAACAAAACAATAACTAAATGTGTTTAAAAATAAAACGTAATTGACACTAAAGTAAATTTTCAAAATGTCCTCCCCCACATTCTGTGCATTTTCTTGCGCGTTTAGAAAGGTCACCAATTGCTCGACGTATCATTTCTGGATTATTCCGTATTTCGTCGCAGGTTGTAACGATGCGCTGGATTAAATGTTGTCTACTTTCAATTTCAATGCTATAAACCTCGTTTTTTAAGTGGCCCCATAAAATGTAATCACAATCAGGAGATCTTGGTGGCCATTCATGTGGACCCCCGCGTCCAATCCATCTATTAGGATACACATTGTTTAAGTGTTCCTCTTACTTGAAGGTTAAAATGTGGTGGGGCCCCATCATGCTGAAACAACATGCCTCTTATACCGATATTTTCTAACATATTCGGTAAAATATTTTGAAGAAAATCAAAATAAATTTCACCATTCAATCTTTCTTCAAAAAAATGTGGCCCTATCAAATGTCTATTCACAAGTCCGACCCAAACATTTACAGAAAACGTGTGTTGCGAACGGCGTTGGCGTACCGCATGTGGGTTTTCCTGTGCCCATTTATGATTATTTCGTGAATTGTTTACTCCATCCCTTGTAAATTGTGCCTCATCCGTAAATAAGGTTCTGTAAATGACTGGGCGATGGTTAGACAACCAATGACAAAATGCCAGGCGGGGGATATCGTCGCCTTGTTGAAGACGCTGTACCTGCTGGATATGATATGGATGGTAACGTTCTCTTTTTAGGGTTCTCCATACTCGCCAATGAGGAATACCAGTTGCCAAACTGATTCGTCTAGTGCTCATATTTGGGTTTTCTTGAACTACGTTTATAATATTGTTTTGTTCCTGCACGCCTTGTTGTAAAACACGCTCCACAACTGCAGAATTAGGAAACTTTCCGTGTTGTCTTGCATACTGGAACACCGTACTAAAGGTTTTATGATTAGGGCATCGACGACCAGGAAAACGCAGCCGATATTCTCTTTCCGCCGACCTACCATTTCCATTACAGAAACCATAGATGAATATTATGTCAGCATATTCCACGTTTGTAAATTTTACTGGCATAGTTAAAATATTTTCACAAGTTTTCACTAACTAAATGCGGATTATTGACACATTAAATTACTAACAAACAATTATTCAACTGTTTATGAGATTTCTTTTTATTATCTGTCACTTTGAACAAGCCTACTGTGATTGATTAAAAATTTTGTTATTTCATACCCGATTACTTATTAGGACCACAGTTTTTTACCAAAATGGACCTTTAAAACGTGCCGGAATTAGGATTCACCCAGACCACCTAGGCTCAATAGAATTTTTGCAAATTTTAGTTATAAAACTATTTATTTCACGTGCCTCTCATTTAATAGGGTTCTGTAATCCATTTTCTTGCACATTTAACAACGTATTTAAATAACCACGAAGGTGTAACAAAAAAATGAAATAGGCCATTTTGTTTGTTTTTTCTTGCTCTTTTCGAATATCGTATCGAAATTTCAAAAAAACATATACAGGGTGATGTTTTATTGATGCAAAGAAGAAACATAAATTATAGTGAGTCCGGACCTGGATATATTTTTTTTATACATGTACCTCTTGGGGCTCGTTAGTACATTAGCCGTACCAAATATGAATTCGTTATTTCATTCCCTGTCAAAGTTATGACAAAAAACAGGTTTGGCCAAAAATTATTTAACACCCTGTAACTTCGTAATGAAGGCCCAATGAGACATTTCTATGGGAGGTTCCGGTTACCACTGATGTTCTCTACCTCCTATTAAGCTATGTCCCTCTCATGATGCAACACCCTGTATATAGGGTGATGTTTTTTACAGGAATCGGAAAAACAAATTAAAAAAGTCCGGCCCTGGAATTAAAAAAAAATCTATCAACTGTGATAAGTTTATAAAGTGTCTAAAATTTAAACAAAATCTGATCAATAGTAAGAACGTTCTGGTCAAAATAAGTTTAGACCAAAATCAGTTTATCACCCAGTATGTACAGTTCCTCATGAAACACCCCGTATATAAAATATAAAAGATTGTGCTAAATTCGAACGCAAAAATACCATTTTATATGGACAAAGTATAAAGGGAGACATATTCGAGTGTAATTTCCAGATACACTGTTTTTTATTAGTCACACAAAGAATTTTTAAGCGTATTACAATGATGCACAATATATGATTATCCATCGTCGAGAAAACCATTACTTCTCAAATTAAGTAAATACATGTATGTTGCAAATTGGTCGATAGCTTCAAGACATTTGCATCATGACAACATAGAATTTTGATGTGCGTGGTAATTAATTTTTACTATACATTTGACATTTGAATTATAGAAAGCTGCCTATATCTGAAAAAAGTTGTGACATCCTTTCAGTTGGGGTTTAAATTTAGATATATGCTTCGCTATTTTTTATTTTAATCAAAATGTCAGACTATACGATCGCCTTACACAGACACACATACGTGTAAAGAGTTTTACTGTACATTTTATGATAGAATAGACAGAAGAGAGATTGTTCAATACCAAATCAGGCTTCCTTAGACCTCGTATTCAAGTGTTCTACAACGAAAAATATAAATGAAAGAATAATAATAACTACTTTCCGACCGGCAATTTTAAAAACAGTAGAAATTTCATTTCCAAAACGCATAGAGGCATGTCAATCAAAATGGGCAACATGTGGAGCACTTATTATAATTTTATCTGTTCATTTATTTGAAAAACCTTTAATTTTTAAAATTTATTCTTGAATTTTGTAATTATTGTTCAATAAATCGAAAATGGTTACACATATCCAGGGATGTACATACGAAAAATGTTAATTTTTCATTTCGGCATCATATGGTCGAAATATATACAGGGTAGGGTGTTCCATGTGAAAAAATTCAATTCAAAAGTTCCAAATTGAAAAATAATTTTTTACCACCCTGTATATTTTAGAAATTGAAAATAATTCAAAAACGTCACACACGTCTCGTAACTGATATTTACAAAAATTTTCCTTAAAATCCATAATGGTGACTAGTGATTCCTTCAAAATGCATCTGCAGATGGTATTATATCAACTACAAAAACTCAGTACATCCAAATGGTTGGAAGATGTTTAATAATAATATAAGAGTGAACGGAGTCTAGAAAGTGCTCTAAAAATTCACTGATATTTATAGCATTCCGTTTTGAAAAATGGCACTTGGTCCTATACAATCGTTCACCTTGTATATTCGAAAATAATCTTATCTAATTTACTTGTATTATAGCTCGAGCAGTCGAAGCCGGACGCACTATTGCCACACCCTGTATATTTGTAGCAGTACACTTTAATATACAAACACATATTTTTCCATAGAAGCAGAATATGAAATCAGATTTTAGCTCACGGCCTTCAGCACTAGATTTCGAATGATTAGATTTGCAAAGTAAACTGAGAACTCTTGTATCATCGAATTAATGTCGATGAAGCATAGTATTTATTATCTGAGATTTGAAAAGGTTATTTAACCAAATTGTTCTTATCTAACAAATTCAATCAATTTGCTTCAGCATTTATGATTCGGAAGGAGATTATAAACAAGCGAAATATCTGAACCGAATCAACAAACAGACCATGAAAATTTATACTCATGCAACTACAACTTAGTAATAATTAATAAAGTAAAAGCTGTAGGCCTGTGGTCGTATTTATTTTTGTAACTTAAGCTTGCCTTAATAACAATTCGCTTCTACGTGAACCACCAAGATTAGAAAGGTTGTTAACTTCCAATCTAATAGTGAATAGTAATAGTAAATTCTTATATAAGGTGTTCTGCTTCGGATTTTTCTCCTAGCAGCTACAACTTATACAATACGTCTATTTGTCGACGCACGGTCAAGCCAAATATCTCCGTCAATATCTATTTTAGAAGAAAAACGTTTTAGGAAAATTTATTCCAATTTTTGTGAGTTTTATTTCAATAGAAAGTAACGGATTTAATGCTGTCATGGCCTACCATGTGATTTGTTCTCTTTATTTTTGCATAAGAGCGTATCTAAAGAAACTGCGTTTTTCGAATTTCCCTTTAATTTTTTTCGTATCTCCTCAAATAAGAAAGATATAAGCGTTAAAAGAAGATAGACGTTTTTAAAATAAATATTAACACATCAAACATTAAAACCTAGCAAAATATAAAACTGCGATTATTATCAATGTCTATTGTATGATTAAACATATGCGAGTACACGGAGAGTCCAATGGTAAGTTAGAACAGTAACCTTCCAGGTGATCAATGAAACACGTTTTTTATACTCCATTGTTCCGCAATTATATCAAAATAGGTTCATTCGAATTAAGGTTAATGCTGGAGAGTAAACAATAAATTAAACGGTAAACTTAATATGCCCCCAGTAAATTGTTAAAAGAATCGAAAATGTCGGCCTTCGTTAGATTTAATTTTCTTATACATATTCTACGTGTTTTTTTAAAACTAAAGTACTCAACTTGAGGCGATGCAGGCATTTAAAAAATATCTTTAATTTAACCCGAGGAAGTAACGGTCTAGTTGTAGATAATAAAGGTGCTGCATACACACTAATATTGACCTAATTTTTAGTAATAAGTAATTAATCACAATACGTTTTAACATTACAAATCGGCGCGGCGAGCATATTACGAGCTATTGTTTTGATCGAGCCACAGAACAGAATGGATTACTAATTTAATTAAGCAACCACACTGAAATAATGACATATTTATTGCGTGTATGTCACGGTAGAATAACTGACAATGAACATGTTTCTTAAGATTGTGTCAATAATCAGAAAGTTTCAATGTTATTTTTACTAAAAGAAAATTGAAATAATTGACCATATGTAGGTAATATTTTAGTTCTATACGCTTATAAACAAATGTGTAAAAGTGGGTAGTGCGAGGACCTCATTTTAATAAAACAGTAACCAATGAAACCTTCTACAGAGCATTTCAACGCTATGAAGTTCTTCACAATAATCGAAATTTGAGAGAAAATTCCCTGACTGCACCGGTTATTCCATTGCTTACTGCTTACTTTCTGAATTTACATTACTTTGATTTCCAATAGAAATTATATACAGGGTGGGGTTTCCTAAACTTGCGATACAAGCTATTTAAAACATGTGGAGAGTTTCGAACTTCATTGGCAGCATTAAAAATTGTCTCTCTTAAAACTTCAACGTTAGGAGCAGGTGTGGAGTAAACAACGTTTTCAAGTGGCCCCCAAGAGTAAAAGTCCAATGGATTCATATCTGGGGACAGAGGGGACCATTTAATTGTGCCTTCTCGCCCCCTTCCAATCCATCGATTTCTAAATGTTGAGTATTGCCATTCTCGAACCTCTAAAGAAAATGAGGTGATGCACCATCCTGCATAAACCACAGTGTTTGACGTAATGCAAGAGGTAAATCGTCTACAACTTGATACAAGTCATTTTGTAAAAAGTTTAAATAAGCTGGACCATTTAATCTGTTTGGTAACTCAAAAGGCCCTATTAATTTATTGCCTATAATGCCAGCCCAAATATTTATTGAAAAGTTGTACTGATATCTTCCATTTACAACAGCGTGAGGATCATCGTCGCTCCATAAATGCTAGTTACGAAAATTTAAAATTCCATATCGAGTAAAGCAGTATTCATCTGTATATAGTACTTTTCTTGTAAAATTTAACGGCTTCCTAAATATATTTCTACAAAAATCAAGTCTTACTGGAAAATCGCGAAGAAACACTTCTTGTATTCTCCGTAAAAGATAGGAGTAAATTCCTTGCCTTTTCAAAATCCTTCATACTGATGCTCTTGTTATGTGGAATTGAAGAGCAGCCTGCCCAATACCACATTCAGGATGTTCATCAAAATAATGTAATATTTGTGCCTCAATTGCATCTCCTATTTGTCTCCGACGACCATAATCATGACTTCTTTTTTTAAAACACCTCTTAACCTCAAGTGAATATTAGAAAAAGTACGAACATTTGGCACAGTAAATAATTTCCGAGATGTGCCAAATTAAGTATTTTTCCGATTACATTATTTTAGGGGGTGTAACTTTGAAAAATTTTATACGAAGAACCCGTCTTAATTTTCGACAGAGAATCTACAGTTACATTTTTTGCACGTTATTACGGGATGCCCTATATAACTGTTATGTAAGACTCTCTGACATTGTTACGACAAAAAGTATATCTGCAGATAACAAGCATTATAAAGATCTAGTCAAAGAAACATAAATATGTCTTATTGCCCTAGTGTAGAAATTATTATGGCTAAAGGATCGATAAATATTAATACTATAAGAAAGAAACTTTCTAGAACACTTCTAAACAAGCAAAATATTGATGTATGTTGAAAATAAAAGAGATGTTTTAAATGAAAATTTTAAACTTCAATTTCCGTTATTACAATCGTCATAAAAATGTGCAAAAGTATGTTTGTAATTGTAATGAATTTCTAGGTACTCACCGCCTTTTCCATTGCCATTTTGATTTAGAAATTAAATGCCACTTTCTTCAAAATCTTAATTTTTCCATCTCTTCTTCAAGCTATCTGAAAGAATATTATTAAAACCTGCCACATATAATTTATATTTTTATTGTATCGGAATAACGTGTCTCCTTTTACCATTTGGCATTTATTAAATAGGTGTCTATCAAGCAACTTTCTGCTGCTGTTTAAAAAAATTAATATTCCATCTTTTTCTCAAATTACCTAGAAGAATATTATTAAAAATTGCTATATAAAATTTATATTTATAGTAACAGAATACCAGCTCTTGTCTCTTTAGCACAAAGTAAGTGCCTCGTAATTGATACACAAGGTGTTTTATTGAGGACAGACCGGCCTGCGTAGGGTGATGTAGGTCCTCCCCATCGTGTATGTGAGCGGATTTTTTTAGTTTAGGAGTTATTTAGGTTTCGTATATTTTTAGCTAAACTTTGGTTTTGCCCACAAAGAGTTATTCTGACTTAACTCTGACTTAGTTTTAGCAGTATGATTTTTTTTGTGTACTTAATCTAACAGTAGGCTTATCATCCGAACAATTTTTTTTATTGGAATTAAAAGTATCTGGACAAAAAGGAATTTTTGCCTTTTTGTAATTTGCACACAAAATTTAAAATTTAAGATGTAAAATCATAGGATTAGCTGAATGAAATTTGACAGGTCGATTGGCAATAAGGTAGAGAAGTTCTTAAGATTTTTTTTCTCTAAACTTTAATTTTTCGCAAGATTGTTGTAAAGTTAAGGAATAATTTTCCCCTTAACAACATTTTAAGAAGGTTATTCTTTTATCGAAATAGTTTCGGTTCCAATAATAAATATTTATTAGGAAGATAGGACAACTATTATACCTTGCTCACAAAAAAACCCACTAAAACTAACGCTAGGTATTGAGGTCCTCTTTTAGTCTGCTCCGGTTGGTCAGTTCTCAATGAAGCACTCTGTATACATTGTTTAAAAACGTAGATCCTAGTTCTTTCTGCATGACCCTACAAAAAAATATATTTGTTAATAGCTTATTCTAGTGTGCAAAAAATAAGATAAAATATTTTTAAAAATTTACTAGTGTTCACTTACCTTCAAATTTTTGGTCGCTTAATCGTTAAGGTGTTAACTAAGCACTGCCACTTCATAAAAATTATAATAATATTAAAAACACTCACCTAGATATGTTTTCACCATATCCTATCTCGTTCGGAACCTACCTATTACAAACAGATACAGAAATATTATTAAAAATAATTAAACACAATATAATCATATATACCTTTAACTCCTTTGCCTAAAGCCGGAACGTCCCCATTTAGTAACCATTTATATATACCTCTCGGATCGATCACACTCTGAAACAAAAAAAAAGAATTATTAGAATTTAAATAATAGTGCACGGACTAGATACACTGATGAATTTAATAACGATTTGTCGTTTGTCGACAAAAGAAGACTATCCAAAGATTAAGATTCCAGTATCAAATTTATTCATAATTTTTTAATGGACAAATGCTTCTCTGTTTTTTAAGCCCAAAATACAGAAAAAAGTTTGATTTAAAATTTGTAGAGCGCTTAAAGACCTTTATATACACGTATAATATTGTAGTTCTTTAGTCATAATTAATTGTGAAAAAATAAGTTCTTACATTAATGTGCATAGGACCTAGTAATATCATAATTACCGTTTATGGTTTTCCTATTTTTCAGGTTTTTGTAATATATCTCACCAAGTAGGCTATAGGTTTCAAATTTCTTTTTACTGAAATATAGGTTACAAAAATGGGATAACTGTTTCTAAAAGTTATTGTATGCAAGACATTTAAAAAGTGTTTTTTGGTGTTTAGTAGGTTCAAAATCTATACGCAGCATGCTAAAAATAGATATTTTTTGCACTCGTTGCGTCGAATCGTCGATCAGCTATGCCATAATAGTAAAAATTCACTTTATAATAATTATAATTCAGTAATTATTTATTATAATTCAATATAAAGAAACAAATATCTCATAAATAGAAATACAAGTACAAAATGAACATCCGAAAAAACGAAAAACTATGTACAACAGTATTGTAGAGGAAAACGATAAATGAAAACGGTCACAGACGTAGTGGGGAATAGAGAGGGTAGTGGCTATGCATAACGCATAGCTGTTTGTATCACATCATGTTTTACGTCTTTTATGTCGCGTGCATTAGAATGAGAGAGAAGGTCAGGCTTGTGTTGTTTGCCAACTAGCACGAACGACATGTGAGATATGGTACTTCAGAGGCGGACTTAGTTTACTTTCATATACGGCGGAGTGTACGGGTGTAAGTGCAATTAATACATTAATACATTAGTTTATATTTGTCTTTTTGCTGGTATGTAACTTATTTATTACAAAAATGAGTCGATCGAGTGATTGTGAGTGTGAAAGTGACAGTTATAGTGATTTCAGTGATAAAGAAAATAAAATTCCAAATGAGTTTCAAGGGAGAAAAAAACGGCATTTAAGCAGTGACGGGAAACAAATTTGTTTAAATGTGTATAATACTCTTTTACAGCGACAAACTAATGACTTTAACTTGCGTGATTTAGATATATTAAGGGAAACAGAATCTTTAACCCACGTTCCCTATTCCACATTGTACAAACTAGTGAAAACAGGTGTTATCGAAAGAAAGCAACGTTGCGACGCTGGTATATCAAAAATTTTAGATCCATCAATAGCAAAACTTTTAAAAAATGTAGTTTAAGATGCATATCAGAAAAATGAAATCCCGACTGTTGACGTGGTAGACAGAAAACTAAAGGAAATGGATTGTCCTTTGAAATATACGACAAGAACTTTAAGGAACTGGCTGAGAAAAATTGGATTTAAATTTAAAACAATTAATAAACGCGTGGCGATTATGGAAAGCAGACGAATAGTGGATTGGCGACATTCATATCTAGAGGAGATTAAAAAGTTCAGAAGGGAAAATAGAACAATTTATTACCTAGATGAAACTTGGTATGACACTCACGATACCGTAAAAAAAGGATGGACTGATGGAACTAAAAAATGTCTACCACAGTCATTGCCTCCAAATAAGGGGACTCGATTGGTTATATTACACTGTGGATCAGGTGATGGATGGGTAGATAATGCATTGAAACTATGCGGGAAAAACATGGAAGAGTGTAACGTGGATTATCACAAGAATATGGAGGGAGTAATTTTTGAAAAATGGTTTGAAAATACTCTAATTCCAAAATTAAAGCCAAATAGTGTTATTGTTCTTGACAATGCGAAGTACCATTCAAGAGAATTATATAAAATTCCTAATAAGAGTTCGACTAAATTGGAGTTGCAAATTTTTTTAACGGATCACGACGACCTATATTATATGGACAGTTATACTAAAGCAGAATTGTTGGAAGTCCTTCATACGAAAACATTTGAGAAGAATTATGTTATAGACAGTATAGCTGAAAGATTTGGCCACAAAGTTTTAAGATTACCACCATATTATTGTATTTTCAACCCAATAGAATTGATTTGGGGAAAATTGAAAAAAAATATCAGAAAAGGAAATACTTTTCCAAAATTCGACAAAAAAGTGATAGAGTTAATTAAAAACGAAGTGTCCAAAATTACCAAGGAAGATTGGGAAAAGAGAATTGCCAAAGTGATTAGAATTGAGGATGATTATTTGAAACTTTGTGAATTTAATAAAAATGGGGAAAATAAATTCATTATAAATTTAGAAGAGGATAGTTCATCATCTGAAAATGAAGAAGAGGGGGAGAACGCACAGGATTCTGAGGAAGAAGTGATTGTGATGACTTGTGATTGAAGAAGTGGTAGTGATATATATAAGTTTATTATTTGTGTCCGTTTTTGTGTTCAATGATAGTGATCGTGATATCAAGTTTATTATTTATGTCATTTTGTGTGTTCGTAAGTATTTTAATCTATTTTTATTTATTTAAAGAATTCAATTATATTTAATTTTATTTATTTGGAGAATACATATTTTATTTACGAAAATTTACTATTTCGAGTTTTGTTTCTGTTTTTAGAGGTTTATTGTTATTTTTTAATTTATTTTGAGAATACCTATATATTTTTTTACTGTTACTATTTTAAGTTTTTTTTTGTTTTTAGATGTTTATTGTTATTTTTTTAATTTATTTTGAGGATACCTATATATTTTTTTACTGTTACTATTTTAAATTTTTTTTGTTTTTAGAGGTTTAGTTTAATTTTTTTGTATAATTTTTTTTATCCTGTACTAATATTCTTTACCCATCCTATCATGGCAAGATATGCTCATACCTCCCCGTGGTTCTTGCTAGGTAGTAACAATTTACTCAAATATTAAGTGAACTAGGATACTGTAACTACTGTATAGTCAGTAGTGTAAATTGTTGCCAGCTAAACTGAGCCCACACAACAAAAGCTAACGCAATTTTCTTATGGAAAAGTGGCTTCCGTTAAATTGGTTGAATTTTTGATATGTTGTGTATCCTATCTCTGTATCAAATGCATCAATGTCTCAGATTTGTTTAATAACACCTAAACAAGATAATTGATTGTCTTATCATATCATATGACGTCATAGCAGGTCATGTCGTGTCACAGAACCTCATAGTGGTCACTTTGAATTTTATTGTGATCTGAGCACCTAGAAGTAAGAGAAAAGAATGTTATTTAAATCATGATGTTCTATGACACGATATTACATGCTATGACGTCATATGACGTAATGACGTTTGAGATTATATGATGTAATATTTCAATAAATAAACCATGACAGTTATGAGGTGTTTTCAAACCACTGTGAGACCCTACAAGCAAAAAAAAAAGAGTACTGATTTAACCCAGACCCATACACCTCAAATAAACGATAATTCTTACTTTAGCAAGCTTTATCTCAAGACTGTGAAAGTTTGTCAATTTGTGCCAATTGAGACATTTGATCAGAGAGATGGGATACACAACATATCAAAATTTCAACCAATTTAACGCAAGTCACTTTTTCATAAGAAAATTGCGTGGTCCTTTAAAAGCGTAAACAGACATACGTACACAATATAGTTAAGTCCGGGCCTGCCTTCTTAGCGTCTCAACTCGGACCCCCCCTCTCAATTTCCTCTTTCCCGCACTATACTACCATACTGAAAAGAAAATGTGTGTATTTATTTTTCTAACTACAAATGCTCAAATTGTGCACCATGCTTTCTAATGCACAAACGTGCTCTACGAAACACTTCACGCATTACATTTTGGAACATTTCAGGAGTAATTGCCTCAGATGCGTTTCTAATTCTGGTTTTGATGTCCTCAATATTTTCAGGGGCAGTTTGAAATACCTTGTCTTTAATGTACCAGACGAAAAAATCCAAGGGAGTAATATCTGGTGATCGAGCTGGCCATAGAATGGGTGCATATGTGCCTATCCAGCTATCTGGCATAACTTGATTTAAATAATTTGTACATATTACAGCAGTGTGAGGTGGAGCCCCATCTTGTTGAAAATATGAATAATTTAATCTTTCTGCCGCCGTTAATTCATAAAAAAAATCTTGAAATTCGTTTGACAGGAAATTAAGGTATTTACGAGCTGTTAATTTGCCATCATAAAAATAAGGTCCAATTACTTTAGTCTTTAAAAGACCCACCCAAACATTCGTAGAAAATCTTTCTGGGAAAGCAGTCTCTCTGTACCAATGTGTATTTTCTCGTGTCCACTTATAACGCATATTTCTATTGAAGAATCCGTTATTAAAAAAATTTGATTCGCCGACCAAAGAATTTTACTACACATCAGCACCTTTTTTTATTTAACAACCATCTACAAAATCTACTCTCCTCGGCTTATCTCCCTCATTTAAATGTTGAACTTTCCTCATTTTGTAGCATCGAAATCCTTTTTTTTAAATATTTTTCATGCACTGTCTTTTTTTATGCGACAGTTTCTCTGAAATTGTCTCAAAGAGGTTTCTTCATTTTGGTTAACATTATTCAATATTCTATTCGCTTTTCTTACATTATACATTAATACTTTCTTTGGAAATGAACCATGCGTTTTTATATTTTGAACTAACTTCCTAAACGTAGTTCAATTTGGCTGCGGATGTGGAAATCTATCTCCGTAAACCGTGCCATCTCAGCGTCAAAATCGCACTGACAATAAATGCCAATCATATCGAATTTGTTATTATTGGTGTACACCATAATTACAGATATAAAACTTGTCTTAGAACTCGACAACGCAACATACAACAGTGACAATCTGTCAAATTTGTTAATAGCTGTATACCTTGTTTTTCACTAATCATGGCATAGCAGATTTTTACGATTCAATGATACAAATTGTTTTTTTTTTACGTTTATTTAACGTCGGTCTATTTCCGCTACTGAGGCCTATCACCGACGCCTGTAGACGAACTACCCCCAACCAGGAATTTTGCCGAACCTCTTCCCTTAAGAAGAGTACGGATCTTTTACTTGTCTAACATTTAATAGATAAGGGACCCACGGCTTTACATCCCCTTCGAAGGATGGTATATCACTTACACAACCCTCGCCTAAGGTTGCATAGCTTCCGCGTATACACTGATGTACAAGCCGCTGGAAGATATGTGAGGCGAGGATACAGTCTTCTTTGAAACGGTCACCCATCCAAGTACTAACCGCGCCTAACGTTGCTTTACATCGCATATCGAAATATACATAGTAAAGACGCATCTACGCTCGCCTCTGATATGAATTGTGGTTTTCGTAAAATATTAAATATTGACACTATCAATTAAAATTTTTGTGGCATGTTTTATATTGTTAGAAAGAGAAAAAATAAACGAAATTAATGGTGTTATGGCCTACTTTGAGATTTGTTCTTTTCATTTTCGCACAAGAGCGTATGTCAAAGCCAACAGCATTTTTCGAATTTTTTACTATGCATTATTATTTTTATTGTCCTTGCCGTCAACTTTCACGCCTTTAACTTTTTTCGTATCTCCTCAAATAAGGAAGCTATAACCGTTTGTGGTTTGTGTAATATATCTCACAAAGTAGGCTATGGATTTCAGATTTCTTTTTACTGAAATATAGCTCACAAAAAATGGGATAATTGTTTCTAACACTTTGTTTTTCTACAATAGAATTGATATTAAGCGAGATATTGTGGTGTGGCCCTCGTAAAATATACAGACGGTATATTATCAGCAAATACCAACCACTTTGGGGAGCAGAGACATGCTGCTGTTGGTCTCTCGATGTCGAATAAGCTTTTCATTGTTTCAGTAACAATATATTTCATTAGACTAATTCTTTAACTATGATACAACTAAATACTGCATTATTTATTTGACATTTCATCACATAATCGATAATACAATATTTGACACATAATATTCATTTCTCTATAAAAAAAAACTGTACCACCCCAGGTGTGTAAAATCTCATTATCTCTAGAATTTTCAGTAGAATTAGGAATATTCTACACCGGTTTGAGGCCCTTTAAATGCTCTAAAACTTTTATTTCAAACTTTTTCCTATATTTAACGTTCTGAACATTTTGTAGCTGAAAGAAAATAGTAGCGGACCAGTAAAAGAAATTCAACGAGAGAACTAGTAAAATCAGGGAAACAGTTGATTGTAGAAAAAAATGTACTAGAAGTTAATTTAAGAGCACAAAGACGATCACTAAAAAAATATATTTCGGACTAACCGTTTTCAAGAGTCGATTATGTTACGTGTTTATAATCTCCAGTAAACACCCTGTATGTAGGTTCAATAAATTGCAACAAGAACTTGCCACTGATTTATTAATCGCTTAATTACAATAATTAAGTAATCGAACTCTCTAGAATCATCCAGGCCGTTGTCCGCGGCGCCTCCGGCCCTTTCTCGCACACTCCATGAGGCAGTGGCGTAGGCGTGCACATAATATTCACTTGGACGCAATGGGCACTTCCACCCCCTCTCCCTCCTCATTTAACTGGATTGACATTCACTAATGTAGCATAATAAATTCAAATCGCATTGATATTGGGGCAAAGATTCAGTTAGCTGTCATTTTTATTACCACCGATTTAGAAAGATACAGAAATACCCAAATTGAAGCATTTAATTGACTGATATAAAAAGTAACAACATTTTTTAAAACCCGATTTTTACCAACCTCGATCAAGACAATGGTCATTCGGAGCAAATCCCAAACTTCACGTGATTTTTCTGTTGACAAAAAAATCCCAAACCGCAATATGAAGACTGAAATAGACTTATAACTGGAAATTACATAAGTTGACTCACCACTTAGCTATGGTGTGGCGATCCTTAGAGGTTGAAGTCCAGTCCTAATGCATCCATCACTCACTCGCGAAATCAGAGTCTACTAGCTGGTTTCTGGGCTCTGCCACCAGAAAATTCAGCCACACGCCTTAACACTTGTAATATTCAAGCTATTTTAAAAATAACTAAAATATTGACAAGATACTCGTCTGGACTCTGATTTTGGTCGTTATACCTAGGGCAGAGCTACTCCTGAAAAAGATGAAATATTTTAAAATACAACCCACTAGTATCATAACTTATATTCTATAACTATGATTAATTGACATATTCTGATCAAATAACCAAATTCATAACATATTGGAAAACAAAATTTCATTGACTAAGTTGTGCTATTGGATATTAGTACATTGAAGGAGTCGGACGAACTAATGTTTGCGCCTGGGACTAGACAATGTCCCTCCACCGTTTTCGAGGGTGCTGAATCGATTTCTGGGGTCAAACCAAGTTTTCCACCTCGGCAACCCCCTTAAATTGGCCAAAAACCACCCCCCACAGTCCCCTTTTCCGTGAACTCGTTTACTTCCCCCAATTCTTCGACTAATTGTTATTCCCTCGAGTAGAACGGAAGGTCCCTCGAGGTATTTGACATCAGCCACCCCAACCCCAGACTTTCACCCCTGTAAGGGGTTGGAAAATTGATAACTGAAGAGGCGATTCGACAATACGCTATAAGAGTATATTTTAGGTAGGAAATGAACTTAATCCTACTGAATGGGGATAGGTATTACGAAACGGACGTTTGGAACCGAAATTTTTAGAAAAGACAGTGGTATAGTCGAGGTCAGCGTTTCCCGGCACTCAAAAGACGCAACAAAACCTTTACGACATAATTATTATTATCGCCGGGGGCCATGCGGTATACTGTCATGAAACAAGCTGACGCACATTGAAAACCGATATAGCTATGCGAGTCAATTTCTGAACGAAATAGTACAGAGAGTACTGAGGTCGTAAAGTTTTTGTTACGTTTTTTGAGTGCGGGGAAGCGCTGACCTGGACCTTTAATTAATGACTGATAACTTTTCACCTCATTAGTCCTGAGGAAGACAATAAAGATTGCCGAGACATCGACTCTAAATAGGAAATAAGGTTTGCTCATTTTTTATCCAATTACCGTCTAATGTTAAGTTGTTGAAAGGTTTGTTTTAGGTATGGTTATTGTTTGTTAAATATTAAATAAGGGTGTGTATCATCATTGTTAAAATAAATATTAACACAATAATGCCGATCATATCAATTATTAATTTTTTGCCTGTTGCGGACAAGATATTGGAAATAATAGTGGATGTTATTAAATCTAAAATATCAATTTTGAGTTTTCTTTTTTGATTTATTGAAAAGCTTTGTTCAAAGGGGAGCTCGAATAAAGCAATCATTTATTTGTAATAATCGATAAACCTATTGAAAATATTGGTCTCATACCATACTTCAAAATTGAATCGGTTACGATGTCGATATGAACATGCATAGGTTATCGGTGTTAGTCATTTATAGATACATAATCTAAATTTATAATAAAGCACGACATTCCTCGCGGAATTATAGACAGCTTTGGTCGTAAAGATATTCTTTAGCGTGGTAGAAAATTTGATTGAAGCGTAAGTGTGTTACATAAGCTGACCATCCTTGACATTGACATTTATATTTATATAAGTATGAAATTTTATTATCATCATTTCAATTATTCATAACAGCCCATCTCCATTCACTGTAATATAATAATGTTATTAATCGGTAGATAATTTTTACATAATAAGGCCAATTAACATTCGTGATAACTATATGGAAACAAGAACGTTAAGGAATTTTTTTTATTTTACTTTCATTACTGGCGTGGCGTGGCATGGATATTTATAAATTATTATATAATTATAATTACATAAACAGTACTACTTGGTGCATCTAAGAAGAATATTGGTTAGGTAATACAAGCTGTTTGTTTTTTATGAACCATAAACGTTAGATCGATGTTTCATTAATTAAAGTTGTATTTATATAATTTTCAGCACCTCATGATAATATTGACCTTTATTAGTAAAATC
The DNA here is from genome assembly GCA_963675555.1 of Leptura quadrifasciata. NCBI lineage: Eukaryota > Metazoa > Arthropoda > Insecta > Coleoptera > Cerambycidae > Leptura > Leptura quadrifasciata. The sequence continues at coordinate 178,236,178 of OY776674.1, forward strand.
GTAACCTAACTTCGGAATTTGACAATTCAGTTTCAAAACACAGTGACCTGACGTATAAGAATCTTAAAAAATTACATATCTGGCTCCCTGCGTTTCTCCCTACCGTTTATTTTAAGAATAACATTATAAACAAAGAACTTAAATTTGTTAAATTAATTTATATAAATGGTGATACGAACGCTTTCGGTAATATAGGAAAGAAACATAAGTATGTCGATCTACAAGTAGGCTGGTGCCAAAGCGGATTTTGAATATTTAAAAAAAAAATAATAACGGGCAAGGACCAGCCAGGAAATTTAGTTAAGGTTATAATTAAGAGAAAGACAAAAATTTAACATGAGATAAAGTGAAATTGTGAAATGGGAATGCTGTTTAGAGGGGTTGAAAGTGTTTTTTGTGATTATCGGCGAAACGTGACCTCCTGGCGGAAAATGTCAATCACAAAAATTGTAGATAATAAAAAAATCTAAAACTTTGAAATTAGGCAATTTTCAACGAAACCTCAGATTTTCTGACAAAACGGCGGAAAACCGGTCTTTCGGTTTTCTATTTTTTTGCTCTCGGAAAAATAATTCAATTTACATGAAATTATGTGAAAGTATACCTTTTTTTGCATTGAATAAGCAAGATTTTTTTGGAATCTGGGAAACAAGTAGTTTCCGAGATATTTATATTTTTCGAAAAAAACCTAAATCTTCCACGGAAAACTTTATTGTTGTGCTCATTGTTACCGTTAAAATGTCTACTTTAAAATGGTCTATATACTTTGATGGTTTATTTTTTTATGAAACCGCTTTAAATTGAAAAAACAAAAAATTGACTTTTTGAATCACGAATTTTTCAATATTTTTTATCATTTTCCACTTTTTTAATTATTTATATAAATAATGGATTCAATTTCAATGACAGAATCTACTTCAATGTAATATAACTAAAGTTCAATGAATTTAATTGAAGAAACTGAATTCTGAGACTTAAGTTTTTCATGGCGATGCACCGTATCATACTGAAAGTTGTAAGCTAGAGTTAAGACTCACTGGCGCAGTGTGAAAGCCAGAAGAATTTTTTCATTTAGTTCTTTTTATTTTATTGACGTTATGCCCAAATAATAAAAATTACTTTATTTTATTCGTTGATTAAACAGTTCATTAAAGATATTATTTAGATACACCACTTCGCTTCTCATCATCAATATGTAACTAAGAAAATATATTTCCCCATGTGCAATGATAAATTTAAAATTGAAATACTAGGTTACATTTACCAAAGCAGGCATACACGCAAAAAATCATTTAGTTTCAGTATCATTACATATACTCCTACCTTCAAAATTGAAGCCAAAATGTTAACGAATTAATTCACAATCACATAGTTTCGAAATTTTTAATACATTTTTATTATTTTTGAAGAAAAAGCACGTAAAATGTTACAAAATATCACTAAAACTTATTAACATGACGCCACACAACGCGAAGGAATCAAAACTAAACATGGCGGATAAAACAAAAGACAATCACCACTATGTGTATTGCAAACTGATGCATCGTGCATGGGTATCTTGATAAGTGAAATATAAAACATCGTTTCAATTCAGTTCCATGAGATCTTGACAAATGTTTTATTGGAATCATTTGTCTGGAGAGGTGAATTTTACTAATAAAATGAATATTCGGGTAGACAGAAGTTGTGAAAATACATTTCATTCAATACTGATCATAGGAAACGTCTTTTTCTTAAACAGTTTATTTTTTGAACCATATCTTTGTCGTTTCTCTTGAATATCTTCCGTTAAATTTATATTATCGAAAAAATAAAAACACAAGCTTGTTCGCCATTTTTATTTTTATCATAAAATAGTGCAGAAAAGTTGTTTCTGTTACTTTTTAAGTTGTAAAAAAATAAAAATTACAGAAATAGATGATTTTTACTTCCCCGCCCAGTGGAAGTATAATAACGCAAAAAAACGTAGATTTTAAATTTGAGCGAAAAAAAATTTCGTCTGTCTGTAACTTTTTTTGTGCGCACGTTTACTCTAGAACCGTTTATGATATTAACTTGAAATTTGGTACATTTATGTATTATAACGAGATCTGGAACTAGATTATATTTTGATCTAATTCCGTTGAAGGGTTCGGTGGTAAATAACGGTAAATAGGCAAAGAAGGCAAGTAAGAGTCCACAAAATTGCAATTTAGGGCATGTACGGAAAGTCAAGGTCTCAAAAATTTTTTTGGCATCAGCCACCCCCCACTACCACCCCCTACTATTATGAAACGGGGTAAAAAATTTAAAATGTGATTTAGTGTGTACACAAGAACGAGACGTCTCAAAAAATTCTTTTGATGTTAGCCCCTCTACCACCCCCGCCCTATTATTAAAGGGAGTAAAAAATTAAATTGGGATTTGGTGTGTATAAGAGAACCAAGCTCCTCTAACATTCTTTTGACATTAGCCACCCTCCCCGCTACCACCCCTATTGCAACCCCCCCCCCCTCATTATTAAAGGGAGTAAAAAATTTAATTGGGATTTAGTGTGTGTGCGAGAACCAAGGGCGTTTAAAATTTATTTTGGCATCAGCCACCCCCTCTATCACCCCACCCTATTATAAAAGGGAGTAAAATATTACAATCGGATTTAGTGTGCATAAAACTTGGATACAAAATCTGGATGTAGAAGTAGTGATTCCTTAGGCAGCGGTTTTTAAATTTGCTATAATATATCTTAAATTATTGCAGCTCAATACTGATAATGTTTCGTAAAAATAAACCAAAATATCGTGCTAAAGAAAATATTTACAAAAGCCCAAAATTGTAGGTTGATTTGAACGTGGAGAGTAATTTTTCGATATTAATGAAAAAAAAAAATAATGCTACTTTAACGTAAAAGTAAGTACGCATACGTTTTTACCTACATATTACACATTTATTGTGAAAATTTTAGCCTTGCTGAAATAACTTAGGCATGGGGGCTCAGGGATTTTATTCTATAAAGGAATGTTTCTATTAGGTATTTCAGTTGCTAATCGAGTCGAAATACATCTCGTACAAAATGTAGACAAAAAAATGTAAAGACGTGATTCGAACCCTCAACCTCACGCGTGAGAATCGGGCAACTCAACCACTACGCCACGGACGGCTGTTAATGAAACTACATACTTTTTGCTATATGACGTAATAGTAAGATTTTCTATTTACCTTTATTGTCTGTAAAAGGGCCCCGCTTTCAAGCTAACAAGTACGCAATACCTTTTTACCTGCATATTACACATTTATTGTGAAAATCTTAGCTTTGCTAAAATGACGTAGGTCTGGGGACTCTGGGATCTTACTCTGTAAGAGTACCTAATAGATATTGTGCAAGTTTCAGTTGATTTCTTACTTGAGAACAGAAGACAAGTGAAGACGTTAAAAATATACAGATTACACTTGTATCCTATGCGGAAAGATCCTCAAAAAATTGCTGATTTGCCTGCTATTTCTTCTTTTCATAAATTCAGTATAACTAATTCCCACTATTGAGATATTTTAATTGATGACAGATATCTAAAAATGTAAATTAATTCGAAAACGTTTTAAAATCCAAGTTAAAAACAAAAGGATTGTTATTAAAAGATAATTGTTAAAATAAAACCGAATTTATATTCAATCGAGCTCCTTCGCCAAAGCTAATGAATAATACAAAGAAAACTTAAATATATTCCGAACATATGGTGACTAGTTAAGAATTTGTTAATTTTTATATTATTTTAATTTTGTCGAAGAAACTTTTTCTTGTATATATTGTAATATATATGTTCGTGCACTCGGATTAATGCGTATAAATCAAGGAAACTTTAAAACAGTTCTAAAACCTTTGAAGATTCGCCGTTTAAGTTAAACTATTTTTCTCACGTAATATAGGAAATATTTTATGTACGCATGAATATGCATGTCGAAAGTAGAAAACGTGCACTCTCAAATTGCCGGCCAAATTCATTTAAAATAATTCTTAATATCTTCTCAGGAACACCAAAAGTGAAAAAATGCCTACCGCTTCTTGTTCATCTCTATTTATCTTCTGTTCGCAACGCCTTGGCAGACATTTTATTACTTACACGAATTATTCTAATTGGCCACTCTATACCGTATAGCACGTCTGACAGTATCACACCACCCGTCAGAGCGTAACCTTCGAAAAAATTTTCTCTTCAAGCCCTGTTCAGATTGTTGTGGAATGCAAATTTTTTGGTGCGGATTTTTATAAAATTTGTTCTAAAACACTTTAATTTTCTTGTAGGTGTAGCGAAATGTTCGTAAGACAATTTGTTCACTTTTAACTAGAAGTTAAATTAGCAAATTAACTTCTGGAACGCATATGTCGCATTAAAAAAAAATCCGCATGCGGAAATTCGCATTCCGCAACTATCTGAACAGAGCTTCATCCTTGTTGATATTGGCCATTGGCCCAACGTTTCCAAGGTGTACACTTTGCCGCTTGCCATCTATGTTATCCTCTCTGAACTATTAACCGTTTACCATTACTAGGATTAATTAATTTATTATATAATTTTTTTCAGTTCCAGAATACGAAGTAGTCCCTATACAACACGTACGAAAAAGAAGTATACCGGATTATACGGAAAATTTAGTGGAATCCGAAGAGGTGGTTAAGAAGCCAAGAAAGCCATATGAAAATAAAATATTAGATATTAGTAAAAATAATTTAAGATTAAAAGCATTCGGCAAGCCCTTCAACTTAAGTCTTGTACCAACCGAAGGCTTACTTAAGAAGGGTAAATTAAAAATATGGACTATAGAACCGAATGCCACAGCGCAGCATGGAGTCGAGTACGTCGAACTGCCAGAGGTAAGCGTTTTTCCTTCTGTTGCTTTTAATAATAATACTTAAGTTTATACCCAATTACTTATTTTATGTCTTAGAGTACGTCTCAATAGTTCAGTAATGTAGTATTGTTGAGATCAAAACGCTCTACCGTTACGGTAGAGCGTTTTGATCTCTTGGAAATGGCATTTATTTGCTAGGTTATTTTTCATCGGATTTTAAATCTGAAAAAGCATTGGAAAGAGAAATTACAGCTTTATGAGAAAAGTAACTTAAATATTCAGGGTGTTATTTAAAATAAAGAAGTTGTGGCAATTTCCGGTCATACCGAAGTGAATGCTGCATCAAACGACCCAACGCACATTAGAAACCTATAAAGGTAAGCGAGCCGATTTCCGGTAGAGGTAGCACAAAGAGTAATGGTATTTTAATGAGGTCGTAAAGTTTTTGTTGTGTTTTTTATGTCTCGGGATATTCCTACTTGAGCTATACCTATACTTGATTTCCCCTCTCAGAATTTTATTTTTAAAACTGTAGAAAAAGTGGAGGGGTTGGTACTTTCTGGGTCGCCCGGTATACCTATTTACTTTTTACCAAATTTTAAAAATAGACGTTCACATAAATAGACAGGTTGGGATGGAAAACTATTTCACGAGTTCTGCGGACCAGCCGAAATGGAAAGCATTATCATGTTATCAAATTTCAAAGTTATAATAAAGGAATTAACAAAAATAAATTACGTAGGTATGCGAATTAAAGATGTTATTTTTTGTCTTGACCTTTCGGGTTGTTTGTGATTTTCCGCGTCTACATATAACAAAGCAAAATAAAATGATTCAATGCCGATAAATCTAGAGGGCAAAATGGCAAGCGCCTTCAAGGTTGTGGGTGTGATGTGCGAATCGAAAACTTTACATTGTCGGTTGTCCATATTAATTTAATTATTAATAAAAACAAATAACCTGCCTGATAATAATGTACAATGTATGTCAAAAACAATTCGTTGGGTCAAGGGTGTCTGCAAAGTGCATCGTTAGCTCATTCAAGATTGAAAATAAGTACATTAATAACAATTATTAATAACAGGAAGTCATAGAATACAATAGATAATTAATCAATTAATATAAGTAACAATAATTATTGGTTTACGCTTGCTCATATGTGAAGAGGTAAATAAAGCCAATTTATTTATATAATATGGATTGTAGGTACCTATCTATATAAACGTTATATTTTTATTAGAACTCACCCTCTCAGAATTAAAGTCACTGTTTCTATTTCCAATCAAATGGTTTTTTTGAATCCATTAAGCAAGGAAATATATCTTCAGGCACTGATAAATACAATAAACACTTTATTTTATTAAATTATACTTAAAACAAATAAACAATTAACTTCTTAACATTAACCACTCCATCTTGTACACCCCATAAATTTACTCGCGAATTGAACTGATTTAAAATTTAAATGTGTCAAGTAAGTAGTCTGTAAATGTGCCTCAGGTTAGTTACCTCGGAGTGGGGAGGAATTGCATTGTTGCTATGGCGCCAGCGCTGTACTGCGCGTGCGCACTCACATCTTTGCACCTATTCTGTCATCGTTTCCAGGAATTACAACAAGCACCTAACAAACGCACGGACGCGTCTAGTTACCCGTGTTTTACGTATGGGGTGATAAATATATGTTTTATTTAGGCAGTTTGGAACATTTGAATTTAGTGCGAGAGAATAATATAATATATAAATGTGATTTCACTAATTATATAGAGAATATTTTAAGTGTTAAAATAACAAAACCTACCTTGATATGTTGTGAAAAGTGCAGTGTGTTCGTGGAAAATGAGAAACATTTAATCTAGGTTCATCTATAAAATTAGGATAAGACTACAAAACAGGTAAAATATTTTTTTATGTAAAAGAAAAACTTGGCTGGGTTTTTAGGACGTATTCAAGACAGAACTTTAAACCAAGCTAGGTTAGCTTCTATTGAAATGTACTAAAAAGGAAAGACTAAATTATAACACTTTAAAATAAAAATAAAAGCGTGGCCAAAAATAACAAATATATATAAATCGGTATGTCGTCTGGGTCTGTCTGTCTGTCTGTCTGTCAATCTGTCTGTGGGTAATAATACGTATTTCTCGAATGCGGCTCAACGTAGCAACCGGAAATTTTCGTTATAAGATCTACAGGATTCAAGGTGAAACGCGACTGGTTATTAGCAAAATCAGTGTACCAGGGACGGCTCTAGGTAAGGTCAAAAAAGCAATTTTTTTGTCAAATAAAAATATTATTCTATTCAATTATTCACCAAGAAAAAATGATCCTGAAGGTCTTTTGTAAATTTCTCATCGATTAAACGAGGAAGCCTCTAGAAAGGGCGCAAAAATAATTGTTAGTGTAATCAAAACATGTTTCAATAATAATTGTTAAATATAAAAAATTGCATTAAGAAGATCCTTTGTAAATTTTTTGTCAGGGAACCAGAGAAGGCTCCAGTGAGGGTCCAATATTAAATATTTATGGCATTAAAAAATGTTTCAGATGGAAATTATGCAGTATAAAAATTGCATTGAGAGGGCGCAAAATCGAATATTGAACGAATTAAAAATGTTTCCAATAGAAATTGTTCATTATAAAAAATTGCATTGGGCAGGCTTTTTCTAAATTACTCGTCAGTGAATCAGGGAAAGCTCCAGGGGAGGGGCAAAAATTAAATATGCGCCAAATTACAAATGTCTCAATTATAAATCGTTCAACATACAAAAATTGCATTGAGAAGGTGTTTGTAAACTCGTCAATGAACCAGAGAGGACCGAAAATCAAATATTCTTCGAATTAAAAATGTTCCAAATAAAAATTGTTCAGCATGAAAATTACATTGAAAAGGTTTTTGTAAATTTCTCGACTGAGAATCATGGGAAGGCCCAAAATCAAATATTCGCCGAATTAAAATTATTCTGCGTAAAAAATGCATTGGGAAGATTTTTGTACACCCGTCAATGAGCCAGGGAGGGGCTCAAAATCAAACAGGTATTCGCCGAATTAAGAATGTTTCAAATAAAAATTGTTCAACATAAAAAAATACCATTGAGGAGGTCTTTGTACACTCGTACAATTTTTTCTTTCATCAAAAATTTATTATGCTGAATGATGGGACAGTACCTATTTCCGAGAGACCGATTTATTTGTAAAATCTTATCAAATGTTACTATTCGTGTAGGTACTTACATTTTTCTTTAAATGTTTCATAACTTTCATATTTACTAATCGATTTTTTTCAAAAACAAGGAGAGTCGTCCTTTCGGGGCCGGATTAGCATGGACAAGGGGGCCTGTAGACAAAATTGTAGTGGAAGCTTCTACACTGTAAATCATGAGGATCTTTTTTATAATAAAAAAATATATTTTGAAGGCAATTTAGTGGGGGCCCCGAGGCAATGCCTCATTCATTGCCTTATGTAATATATATATATTACTACCTCGATTACTGCATAGCATTAAAGGATTGTGTATGTATGAATGTGCTAACCTGGACAACCACAAAATCGGCTTTGTTACGGATTTCGAACTGTATATCGATATTAACGAATATATTTTTTGTTTATTTTAACATTTTTTCATGTTTAATATTTTTTTAACATTCAAAAATGACATCTTTTCGAGCATCTTTTGTTTCTGATGTAACAGTTATTGAAAAATATTACATTGATTACAGTAATTTAGCTTTATTTATGTACTAGCTGATCAGAATTAGATCAACAGTAGATGTAAGTAGAGAGTTTTTCATATTAGATTTTAAACGAATGATAGTTATTTGCTAGACACCCCAAAAATAGCATACAAGGTATCCCACGACGAAATGCGTCGATCGATATCTCGAAAAGTAAACATTGGAAAATTTTAAAAATTTGGTAGTAAACTAATGTCGATGGAGACAACTAGACTAAAATATTTTCAAGATGGTGGATTTGTGGTTATGTATTGTATTACGCAAAGGCTCTGGTATGGAATAAAAACTTTTATTATAGATTCCCTTTATCGATTATATGCCACTAATTTTAGTTGTGAGTAAAGGAAACTGTAAAATTGCGACCTGCAAGTTGGTGCGCTTAACTTAACCACTGACAGATGGCCATACTTGTACTATTCTTAGATTTTATAGCTTTCAATTTAAATAGGGAATTAGATTTCTCACATTTTTTTGGTAGCGTTGTTTTCCAGTAACTAGGACAAAAAAGTTTACCTTATCAGTAAAACCCACCAGGAAGTCATTTGCTTGCAGCCTTTGTACTGATTCATACGTATATAATTTCTAACTGTGGACTTCAGTAATTGATATTACAATTTTTGTATCCCAGTTACAAAGTGTTTAACATACAGGTAATTTCATTATACTCATTAAAAAAAAATTTAATTGATCTTCAAATTTTGCCTTTGATATAATTTCAATTATTTTTAAAATAAATTTGAATTCAAAGTCAATTCTTTTTAATTTAATAAGTAGTTAAAATACTATATGTACCACATGGAAATCAGCTTTTGTACAGTCAGCTTAAATATATTTCGTGCAGCTAATTTAAATTAATTTCGTGCAGCTAACTTAAATTTTGTACAGCTAGCTTGCTTAAATTTCGTACAGCTAACTTGCTTATATGCTTCGATGCTTATATTCTTAGATACTTAAATTCTGAGATACTTCTTCTACATTCCTGCATAGTTTTTGCACAGTTTATCTTTCATAGATAACATTTCGTTATCTTTTCATTAAACCACATAGTTGGTTAATTTTCCTACAACTTTCGAACTTTCACCCCATTTCATTGAGAGACGTAAATTGCCAAGGAAACTGTAGAATTCATTCTTGCAACAAGAGACAATTGTGGGCCTGGATTGCTGTCCCAGAACCAGTCACCTCAACCATAATCCATCTAGGTGTAAATTTGTTATATATATATATATTTTTTTTTTCTTAAATTTCAATTTATCTTTCAAACCGATTTGTCTATTTTTCATGTAATATATTTTAACATTCACTTTAAACTATCTTTTTATTTCTCTTACCAACAATTTCAGTCTGATCCATAGTAGACTGGTTATTCGAGAAAAAGAGACAATTTTGCTTATTTTACTATAGATGGTGCCCAATTTAATATCAATTTTTCTTTGTCTCCCTTTCTCGAAATAAACAGAAATCTGTCGCTTATGCTGTACATGTCAGAAAGGGTAAGTTTCTCCACTCTTACGAATGCTCTGGACCCACGGCTCTCTGCTCCGACTTAAACCAGCTAGTCGTCCGCATATGTTGCCTCAATTCTTTCTCAAAAATAAATAATAAGAGAAAGGAGGTAACATGAAGAGCCCTCTGAAATGGGCCCGTATAAAATGTCATAAAGAAATATTGCGTATTATTTATAATTCTGTGGTGAAAGTAAAAATCACATTGTTCTTATTATTTTATTTATTCTTATCAAGTAATCCATAGAATAAAAATTGGAAAACAATTGAAAAAAGTATTTTTGTTGGTAACAACATTTAACAAAATTATTGAAATTCGGGAATATAAAATAAACGCTAATAATATTTCTCCTTCTTCCACCAATCTGCCATTTTTTTCGCAACCCTTATCAAACCTTTTTCGTTCATTCGCGGTTATTTTTCTGAGTTGTTCTTGGGTAATAGCTGCACATGCTTCAATTATTCTAGCGCGCAGTTCATCAACTGACTGCGTTCTTTGACTTGTAAACTACTTGCTTTAGTGTACCCCACAGAAAAAAGTCGAGTGGCGTCAAACACGGAGATCTTAGCGGCCACTATAAGACAATTGTTTCGACCTATCCATCGATTTTCAAATTTTATATTCAGCCAACCCCTTACCACTATTTAATTGAGTACCGCCTCTTCGTTTATGATCCATTTAGGATTTTCGGCAGACCAGCACCGTGAATTTTGAGACACCACTCCATTTGTTGTAAATGTAGCTTCGTCGCTGAACAAAATTTCCTTTAAAAGTTTCTGTTGTTCAGGTATTCTCCCTGGACCCACAAACAGAATTTCAATCTTCTTTCCTCGTCTCCCTGTTCCAGAGTTCCAGAATATGAAAAATTTTCGGCTTAAATGATTTTAATTTTTTTAACCTAGCGCCGAAACCAATTGACCGATCTCGGTGTCAAATATGTAGAATCCTCTTACAAACATCTACAGACTTTTTTATTATATTCCGGTATAACCCGAAGTGCCATCATCTTGAAAACATTTTAGCCGAATTGCCCCCACCGACATTAGTGTACTACCAAATTTTCAAAATTTTCCACTGCCTGCTTTTCGAGGTATGGATCGGCGCAGTTCGTCGTGGGACGAAGGAGTAAAAGTGATACTTTTGTGACGAGTCTGTAGGGCGAACGAAGTGTGTCCGACAATTACAGACGAGTGACATAAGTGACTTTTACTCCGAATAAGACATGTTATTTTTTTCTTGAAACATCGATTAACTATAAAAAAATAAAAACAAAAAAATTTATCTGTGCGTTACCATTGGCAACGGAAGGAAAAGTCCGCTCGAGCGGAAGAAAAAATACTTTTACTTCCGTTGCTAATGGCAACGCACAGCCGTCTAAAATGTCAAATTTTAATGTCATGAAATGAGTAAGAAATATCATGATTTTCTGACGTTTGAGGAAAAATAATATTTTTCTGATGTTGGCATTTTGATATTTTTAACAAAACTAAAAAAATAACCTTTTATGTTAATTAGAAGCCGAGATATAGTATTCTTTGCGTTTGTTATTTAATATAAATAAACAATTGAATATTTATACCTGAAATATATTCCGTTTAATTCACGATAGATACTATCCTATGGATCTATATTTTAAAGCATCTTTGTAATTATAGCTAAACTTTACCAGTGATGTTATACTACTAACCACTATGCTTAAAAAACGTAAATACGCGAAGAAAACGAATAATGAAATCATTGTATTATTACAAAGCAACAAAAGCAAAATTAATTTATTAGTAGGTACTATTATGGTAATTTTTTTGACATGCAACAATAAATTGACCACAGTAGATTTTGAATAGGTTGTGATATCTAAAAGAGTTTTGTTGCAACCTATTATTACTGATAATTGACTAATGATATTAGGTAGCAAAAAGGAACTTTACAAAATAGCACATTGATTTCATCTAGTTTCAATTTAATATCAAACAATACGATTAGCGAACGAACCATTTTTAGTTTAAGGACATAACATTTCCGCTTGGAAAAGGACGTTAATCAACTGTGATGAATATAATATAACATATTTTTTTATATGATATGCCATTCTAAATGTTTATAAATAAATAAACACGATAACAAAAAAAATTAATTGAATAATTCATAGAAATTGAAATTAAACGATAACAAAGATCTGAATCATTTATTTAATAATATGAGAATAGATAATATTATAATAACTTACTATTACCTAATACGCAAAAAAATTGTTCTCGGGTGGATCCACCTCGACAAACTTTCTGATCATCCCATATCTTGAATATACAGTGTGTCCGCAGATACAGCACCGCACTCTTGTAAACTTTATTATTATTGTTAAAAGCTTTGCTTGTCTTAGAAAGTCATAAATAGTTGTCAAACTTAAGATACATTATACAGGGCAATCTAAAAATTAGAAAGTATGAAATTGACTTTAGCAAACTACTACTCATTTTACATGAATATTTTATTTAACAAAATGTTGTCAATTGTGAAGAAAACCTTAAATATTAGATTTAGTTGTAAAATAGGGAACAACCTCTTTTTTAAAAAAATACACTTTATTGAACTAAGTTGAAGAACTCTATTGTATACCGGGTGACCCAGAAAGTACATCCCCCCCCCACTTTTAACATTCTGAAATTTGGGAAATCAAGTATAGGTGTTAATGGCCACATTTTGACCATTCGATGGTAAAGGAATCACTTCCGGCATGGCCGGAAATTGCCACAAAACAACTTTCTCATTTTAAATAGCACCCTGTATATTTAAGTCACTTTTCTTATATAGCTGTAATTTCTCTTTCCAACGCTTTTTTCAGATTTAAAATAGGATGAAAAATAACCTTGAAAATACCATTTATTTGCTATTTCTAGTTGGACTTGGAATTCAGTAACAAAAAAAAATTTCGAAGTAGATTTTGAATTTGAATAAAAGGGTATTTCTCAACAAATTAAATGTGAAATTGGCCTATTTTGTTCATTTGCTTGGATTTAGAGATGTGTTTCCTATTTTACTTCCGCGTAGTGGAAGTATAGTAACGCAAAAAAAATTTTTTTTGTTGAAATAGGCTTAAAATGTCATGAAACGTCGAGATTTTAACTTTGACCAAAAAAATTTCCTGTCTGTCTGTCTGTAACTTTTTTTTGTGCGCGCGTTTACTCTAGAACCGTTTATGATATTGACTTTATATTTGGTACAGTTATGTATTGCAATGAGATCTGGAACTAGATTATATTTTGATCTAATTCCATTGAAGGGTTCGGGAGCAAATAAGGGTAAAATAGGCAAAACAAGCAGGTAAGAGTAAAATTGCATTTAGGGCATGTACGAAGTCAAATTTTTTTTTGCATCAGCCAACCAAGCCCCCCCCCCACACTGTCACCCCCAATACTACCCCCACACTATTATGAAAAGGAGTAAAAAAAAGTGATTTAGTGTGTATACAAGAACGAGACGTCTCAAAAAAAATTTGTGGCGTTAGCTAAATTTTCTTTAGATCAATAATGTAGATTGTCTATTGTATATGCCATTATTCGTAAAACGAGATTCATCACTAAATAAAATTCTATTGTTTAAGTATACGTGTTGAGTAAAAGATCAATCTTCTATTTCCGTCGTTTTCATATAATTCTTGATGAAATTGGTATTTGTAGCATTCAAAAATATGTTTTTTTTTAATATACGTCTTACTGCCTCACGACCAATATCTATCTTTTTTGCCAGCTCTCTTGTAGAAATATGTGTGTAAACCAATACATTTGTCTCAATTTCTTCACTTACTATAAATCTGTCCTCTGCCACCTCAATATTTCTATAATTTAGGAATTTTAAAATACTGCCGGTATAGCTTACGACGATCGGGATATCTTTCATAATATAGACATGTGCGGCCTCATGGGCATTTTTCTGACATTCGCCGTAAATTAAAAGTAAATTAACCTTTTCATTTTGTGTGTATTGTATAGAAATCGTGTCTTATTGTGAATAAAGCACCTAATTATAAATTAACAAACAATAAATACGCCTCTATTTCATTGAACAATAACATTTTGACAGATACAAAAATTATTTTAATTTATATTCAATTTTTATACGGGAAAAACCAGTCTAAAGCAAATTTACCACTCTATCTGACAAAAAAATAAAATATACAGAGTGCTTGAAAAATTGGAGTTATGACAAATTGAATTTCCATGAAATGGAAAAATGGAAAAAACGTTTCTAAATCCAAGCAAATGAACAATATAGGCCAATTTTACATTTAATTTGTTGAGAAATATCCTTTTATTCGAATTCAAAGTCTATTTCGAAATCTTTAAAATTTGTTCCTGAATTCCAAAGCCAATTAGAAATAGCAAATAAATGCCATCCAATTATAACTTTTAAAAAAGCGTTGGAAAGAGAAATTACAGCTTTATGAGAAACGTGATTTAAATATACAGAGTACTATTGAAAATAAGAAAGTTGTGGCAATTTCCGGTCATACCGGAACAGATTTTTTTTATGGTCAAAATGTGGCCAGTGATACCTGTACTTGATTTCCCAAATTTAAGAATTTTATTTTTAAAACTGTAGAAAAAAGTGGGGGGGGGGGGCAGGTACATTCTGGGTCACCCGGTATTATTATTAGCCGTTACTCGAGTCCGAGTATAAAAATGTTACAGTCGATAGATTGTGTACAATAAAAAACAAGTAAAAGGTGTAGTCTATTGTAATTCCCATTCATCTACGGTGCACACGACTATGGCTATAGAGGCCAATTCGGGAGAGCACATGTCGACCGCAGTCAGGACAAACATAGACTTGGTTAGGTCTTGGATTCGGCCTTCTTGCAGCAACATTTCCTTGATAGCTGGCCACAACCCCTCGCCATTCGGTTCTGTCCGCTGCAAGTTGTTCCCATTGCTCGTCTGCAATACCGCAGGATTTTAGATTTTCATGGAGAGCGTCTTTGAACCTCTTTCGTTGACCGCCACGCCTTCTTCTACCGCTTAGCAATTCACCATAAAGTGTACATTTAGGAAGGCGGTTATCATGCATACGATGAACGTGACCTGCCCATCTTAGGCGTGCTCTTGAAATAAGCACCTCAATTGGAAGACTGTTTGCTCTCCTGAGTACTTCAACGTTTGATATGTGATGGAACCAACGGATTTTCATCATACTTCTGAGGTGTCTTTGCTGAAAACGTTCTAATTCTTTCACATGACGACGGTAAGTGACCCAGCTTTCACATCCATATAGCAGTGTTGGAATGACAACTGCTCTGTAGACAGCCATTTTCGTTGACAAAGCAAATCCCGGTATGTAGACCTCCTACTAGTACACATTTTTCTAACATTTTTCGTACATAGATGAGATCATATCTAGTAATGCCATGAATTAATGTCAATGTCAGGGTAATAGATATTTAAGAGGAATATTCGCTTTCGTATGACATAAGAGAATAAAATTTTGCCTGGGTTTGAAATTTTATAATAATGATTATACCAAATGCCATATGACTTCATCTTACTGTAGATCGACTAATTAGTTATTAAGTTGCGTATGAAATTGGGCCACGCCCGACTGCAACTTGTACTCGCTAGTAGAAGTAAATTAAACAAACGAAGTATGACGACTAATATAAGGTGACTATACACATTTTGAATGTTATTTGCTCTTTAACATACGTAATAAATATGTAATTCATTAGTATTAATGTTAAGAAATACAGCGCACACAGCTGAAAAACAAATAAATAATTCTTTTTAATAAATCGATAGTACGGAACCACGTGTACACAATTAAAAAGAACATATGCGCAATTGAGAGATCCGCAGGTTTATGTAATTTTTTTAATGTTAATATGTTTTAATCGGCATGTTGAGCCTCGAGCTTAAAAATCAAAAGCGTACTATCAATTTTACTTTTACCGAAACAGCTTATAAAATTCATTGACCGCGAACAACATCATTATCTTACAGATATTTTAACGTGATAAATTACTTAATTTTTTAATTGGCGCATTAATTAGACTTGACTCATATCTAATATATTATACACGTATATTACCTATACAGTGAGCACAGGTTGGAATAAATTTCTGAAAATCGTGACAAAAATTCACTCAGGCACATACATTTTTAAATGCATTTCCCAATTTTTTATGTATACATTTTACTACAAACATTTTTGAAAAGTCATGACATCATCGTCAATTTGTTTAAATAGCAACAGTACCTTAAATTCTGTGGCATATTATTGCATGACGAAATTCACAAACAAAAAATCTTAAGAACTCAACTAAACTGCTGGCCACTCGAACTTACACATAGAGAATTTTAGGCAAAATTTAAAGTTCAATATTTTCAACAGGAATGCAAATTTTTGAACGCGGCTTGCAAATTTTAAGAGCTAGTTTTTTTCGGATTAAGCTGCATGACGTATATTTATCGTAGGAACATAAGTTTATTATATACGGGTTGATCAATGAAGTCATGCAAAAAATCAAAAAGTTTGTATGAGTGAAATTTCCACAAAAAATTTTTTTGGTCGTTGCAATACGGTTCGTTACTAAGGTAACATCAATATCTCTAGACGGTTTTGTCAGTTTTTCGATTAAGGCCCTTAGGCCTTGCACACACTACTCAACATAAAATTTGGATACCGAAATTTTTAAAATGCTATAACTTGACATTGGATTGACGGTTCTTGATGATTTTTGCGGATTTGGAATCCTTATTTCACGTAGATTTTCTATGGTCTAAGCATTTTATTTGAGGGTTGAAATTTACACATTATGCCGGGTCGATAATAAACAAAAACGTAGCGACAAGAACAAGTTTATTACATTATATTCTACAATGTACAACAACGGCCAAAAGTCAATTCTTAAAAAATTTATAATTCTAATTCTGGTAATTTTTAATAATTAAAAAAAAAATTAACTAAAAAACTAAAAATGAATTTAATTTAAACTTAAATTAAAATTACCTAATTAAAATTAGGTACATTAATTAAAAAAAAGAGAAGCTAATATTTTGTTGGTCCTCCTGCTCGTAATATTATTTCCCGACATCGATTTGGTAGAGTATCCACAAGATTATTTATAAAATCTTGTGGAATATTCTCCCATTCTTCACGAATGGCCTCACTGAGCGTTTCTAAGGTTTCAGGGGTACATCAAGAGATCTTACTTTAAGTTTTAAATAAGACCAAACGTGTTCGATGACATTAACATCCAGAGACTTTGCAGGCCAGTCCATCCTATTGATGTTTTGTGCCTGCAAAAACTCTGTGATCCTTCGCGCTCTGTGAGGTCGAGCGTTGTCATCCACCAATAGAAGTTCTGGGCCGTAATGTCGAGCAAAAGGAACAACAATAGGTTCCAAAATTTCCTCCTGATAAACAGCAGCATTAATGGTTTGGTTGGTAATGAATAGCTCGGTTTTACCATTTTTTATGATACCTCCCCACACTGTAACACTTCCGCCACCAAATGCTTCTTGAGGGTCCATATTTTCCTCCAAATATCGCTGATTTGGCCTTCTCCAAACTAAAATTCGGCCATCGGAGTGAAACAAATTAAATCTTGTTTCGTCAGTAAATAAACAATGGCTCCACTCTGCATTACCCCAATTCGCATGCCGATTTGCCCATGCCCGCCTATTCGCTCTATGGTGTTGTAATAACCGCACACATTTTGCTCTGCGACGGGCTCTATAATTTAAAATATTTGGCATTATGTTATGTTTTTAAAAAAAAAAAATCTCACCTCAAGTTGTTTTTATTTAATGTTCTTCTCACTGTTCTGTCCGAAACTCTCACCCCAGTTTGTTGTCTTAAAGAGTCATTTAGTTTTCTAGAGTTCTTTGTTCTATTCCGCATAGTTTCTCTCATTAAAATTCTTTCGGTTCTTTCGTTTATTTTTTTTGTATGTCCACCCCCATGCCCATAAATATGATCACCAGTAGTTTCGACGCGGCGGATCAAATTATAAATTGTCTTTCGGCTGACATTGTAAATGTGCGCAATTTACTATTTTGACATTCCTTCGTTGAGAAGTCGAATGCAATTTTCCCTTTCTGCCGTGGTTAAACGCCTCATATTAATTAAACTTTACAAAATTATAACATTGAAATGCGTCAGATTATTTCTAAAATAATGTAAACAGTTTTTAATTGCATAGCAACAAATTTGTTTTTCCAATGCCTACTTTGAAATTGACGCGTCGCGTAGAAATTACACCCGATCATAATTATGGGCTTGGGGGTGGACAAAGAACTCTGTAAAACTGAATGACTCTTTAAGACAACAAACTGGGGTGTGAGTTTCGGACAGAACAGTGAGAGGAACATTAAATAAAAACAACTTGAGGTGAGAATTTATTTTTACAAAAACTTAAATAATGCCAAGCCTTAGAGCGCGTCGTACCCTACGTTTTTGTTTATTATCGACTCGGCATAATGTGTAAATTTCAACCCTCAAATAAAATGCTTAGACCATAGAAAATCTACGTGAAATAAGGATTCCAAATCCGCAAAAATCATCAAGAACCGTCAATCCAATGTCAAGTTATAGCATTTTAAAAATTTCGGTATCCAAATTTTATGTTGAGTAGTGTGTACAAGGCCTAAGGGCCTTAATCCAAAAACTGACAAAACCGTCTAGAGATATTGATGTTACCTTAGTAACGAACTATATTGCAAGGACCAAAAAAATTTTTTGCGCAAATTTCACTCATACAAACTTTTTGATTTTTTGCATGACTTCATTGATCACCCCGTATATAATAAACTTATGTTCCTACGATAAATATACGTCATGCAGCTTAATCCGAAAAAACTAGCTCTTAAAATTTGCAAGCCGCGTTCAAAAATTTGAATTCCTGTTGAAAATATTGAACTTTAAATTTTGCCTAAAATTCTCTATGTGTAAGTTCGAGTGGCCAGCAGTTTAGTTGCTGTTTCGAGTCCAATTCTTCCAATTTCGTAACTAATTCTGTGTTTTACGTCCTCAACATTGTTCGGTTTATTAAACTAAACTTTGGATTTAAAGCAACCCCATAAAAAATAATTCAACGGAGTTAGGCCCAGAGTTACAGCTGGCCATTCTACTGATTTGCCTCTACCAATTCATCTGTGTGGGAAAATTTCTTTTAAATAATTGCACATTATTATCGAATAATGCGGTGGTGCGTTATCTTGTTAAAACTACATGGAGTTTTCCGATATTTTAAGGGTTTCGCCATTTTTTGGATACAGCGTAGCAAGTCCTGGAATTATGTTTTGTTGGAGCAGCTTCAAATATTTTTTCCGTTTAATGAACCTTCAATTAACCCAAAATTATTGTAGTCCTACAATCCTAGCTCGTACGTTAACTTTCTGTGGAAACTGGATATGTACCTCGATCATCCAATGTGAATTTTCATGTGACCAATACCGACAATTTTGCCTATTTACAACGCCATTTAAACAGAAGGTGGCCTCATCAGAGAAAAGTATTCGACTTAAGAAATGTGGATTGGTATTACATCGTTCCATCGTGGTTTTGCAAAATTCTGCTATGCGGTCAAAATCATTTCCGTTAAGCTCTTGAACTAAATTCACTTTATATGGGTGTCATTTATTCCTTTTCAAATGTTTTAAAACAGTCGACTGACTAACTGACAGCTCTGCTGCGACTTTGTTTGTTAGGATTGTCCTCCATCGTCAGTAAAACATCTAACACTTTATTTTCTGAAATTGCAGGACGACCTCTCGTGAAATTATCTCTTACATAACCACAATCTCGGAACTTCTTTTCTATTTTGCTAACAGTTGATTGTGTAATAGGTCGACCAGGGTATTTACCATTAAATAATTCCACAAACCAGAGTTTGTCTTCGGAGCCTGTCTCCATAGCCAATCATCATAAAAATTTCAATTCTTTGTCTCACTTAAACGTTACATTATCAGAACTTTAAATACAATGTGACAAGCACAGACTTAATGTGTTACAGTCAGGTCCCGTTGCTAAGTAAATGAAAAAAAAAAGAAAACGTAAACACGAAAAAAGTGTAAGTTAGTGGAGCAGATCTGGCTTTGGAATAACGAAATGTCCGATCGTGATTTTTTTGCTATAGAGTTGGGTCCCTCCAACATTCCTACACATTTGTTTAGCGGGTGCCAAAGGGGGGAGGGGGAAACGACATGTTAAATGTATGGTAAAATGGTTTTCCAAAGATAAGTCGGCGGGTTTTGATCTGACGAAAAAAAATCTTCAGACCAAAAATGAAGACCTCATGAAAATAAGCAAATTCTGTTCCCAACCTCATCAACGTCAGACCATTGATTCCAAGCTATCGCGAATCCAAGGAGTTAAAACATCAACAGATCTATATAAATGGTAGAAATCATAAAATAAATTGCATCTGAAGTTCGATCTATTTTAAGATAGGATTTAAAATAAATGAGATTTGACAATATCAAAATTGTTGAACTCGATGAACGACGTACATTACTTCGGCAGATTTAACCTAGTCATATAGTTTATTAATCGTCTAACTGATAAATCGACTGTATAATAAAATATCTATATACGAAATATAATTTTGCTAATAGCTTCACTAATGGTATTTTTCTAACTAATGTATAACTTTTTATAGCGGGTATACCGTCAATCTTAAATTGTTTCAATAGCAAAGTTCTGTATTATTTATAAAAACTTCCATTAATCATCACATCATTAAATATTTAATGGTTTTGTGGCAGATATAATGTTGTCCATAGGTTAAATTTGATTTTGGATCTTAGTACAATGAACTTAGAAACTGTTCATCAATCAGTTCAATGATCTTGGTATCTTCTTTGCTTTTTACATATCAACAATTAGGTTATAAATAGAGTGATATATGAGATATATTCTTTGTGGTCAACGGATGATTGTTAAATGAGTCATGCCAGAAGTCAATCAAGTCAGATTTGCAAAATATTGTAGGTTAGACAAGGAAGCAAATATGAAAATATCAAGGAACTTTATGGGACGGGCACATTTAATAATAATTTATATACTTTTATGGCTAATAACTCAAAATTTATTGAAGAAGGTGGAATATCAATAATGCCGTATTTTAAAGGAAACGTGACATTGGGGTGACTGGACTGTTATAAAGAGGAATCTGTATGATTCATGTTGTTACACGCGCATCTATTATTCTGTATTTTTTACTTTAACCATTAGCAGATTTATACTGCACACTGTGTGTGCCGTAATACCGCTGCAAAAATGTCTCTCACTAGGTTTTTGCTGTCTATTTTCCAAAGTGAGAGCATATTGCTCTCACTTACCGGACAGGTCGAAAGGAAACTTGCGTGGTCCTGATAGCGAAACTATAATTTATTTGTAAGTTATTTTTTCTAACCTACTTTTTTCTGTCTAATATATTGGGTAATAAGAATTACAATTACGAGTAGCGGATAAAACTGTAGGCAATTGTTTCTCTCCAAATCGTCTGCTAAAAAGACGTATGATGTATAAATTAATGTTTTCATTAAAATTTTTCTGCTGTTTTATTATCAGATGATTAATTCAAGTTCTGCATTGTGAAATTTGTTAAACTTTAGAATTACCACATAAGCTAATATGGAATTGAATGTATGTACACATACATATACATGCGAGGAAGGCATTAAAATATTTTATTAAATGTTGTTTCTGACTAGCTTTCTTCTCCTTGTATATATATTATTCAATATCTATTCCCATTTTGTTAAAGAATGCACTGGTAACATCTCAGTAATTATTATGCTAGACGAATAATAAACATTGACATTTTGATTTAATGGATCTGTACTTTCTAATAATTTAGTTATACATTATATTAGTGGTGCACTTTTTTGGCATTTTAATGCTAACATTTCCAATTTCTCGTTATGCGAAATGGCTTACTCTATTTTTAAAAGCTTGCAATGTATGTTTGTCAGTTGGTTTAGGGCAAATTTTGCAATCAAAATTTCGATTAGTTCTAATTAACCTAGAGCTTTGAAATTTTGCACGTGTATAAGTCCGGTGACAATACACTTTAACATTTTCATACAAGAAGAAAACAAGATGGCGGCTTCAAGATGGCAGACGACTTTTTCGACTCAAAGTCGATATCTGAGGGTTTTCGAGATCGCCAATTATGAATTCTTGGTCAAAATTTACAAATTCAAAATGGCGGCGCCAATATGGCGGACGAATTTTGTCATTTATGGTCCAAATCGATCAAAATCGATATCTGGGAGTTTTCGGGTTCGCAGATTACGAATTTCTAGTCAAAAATTTAGTTCAAGATGGCGGATGACTTTATCGTTTACGATCCGATTCGACTCAAAATCGACATCTGGGGGTTTTCGAGATCGCTAATTATGAATTCTTGGTCAAAATTCAGAAATTCAAAAGGCGGCGCCAATATGACTGACGATTTTGTCAAAAAATAAAATTAAAAATATGTTTTAAAAAAAATGCTCTAAAAAGTAAAAAATTAACTTTGAAGTAAATCAAACCCATCAGTTTGTTACATTATATAATTTTTTTTGTATGATATAAAAGCTTGTCGTTCGCAATCTCCTTTACAGGAAAATCTCGCGACAAGCTTTTATATCATAAAAAAAATTATATAATGTAACAAAATGATGGGTTTGATTTACTTCAAAGTTCATTTTCTACTTTTTAGTGCATTTTCTAAATAAAACCCTTTTTTAAAAAACTTTTTTTTTACTGATTGATTCACCGATTGGTCTCTAAAATAATATGCGTACAAAAAAATAAAAGTCTGTGTATACTAATTCAGTCAGTACGGCTCAAAAAAGGCCTTTGCCTTACAAAAGGTGGGGGTATAACAATTTTGAAATATGTTGTTAAGGTCTGGGCCATGACAAAAATCCAAGTTTTTGACCTTGGGGAGGGGGGGACCGCTTGAGCCGCCATCTTGAATAGAAGGTTAAACAAAATAGTTTTTTGAAAATAACTCCGCAGCGGTTATTTTCAATCAACCTTATTTTACTATAAGGAACGTAACCAGACTGCAGCCAACACCTACTCTTCGGACTATGTACCCCGCCGAACGCTGAATTACAAGTTACAAGCCTGATGGCGCGTTAAGTGTAATAATTACATATTGCCAAACAGAACGCAAATGTTTCGATTGCAACAAACACCGGCCGAAAGACTAATTCCTATTTAAAGTAGCTATTTATAGAGGACTTTGCGACTGAAATATTATGTTCTAAAACTCTTGCTAAGCCCAGTCAGGTTATTTATTTTTCGATTGCAACAGACACTGGACAGCTAGATGGTACCTGCTGACTGTTTTGCATATCGCTATCCTAAGGATATCGAAATGTACCAAATAGTCGAAGGATCCTCGTGTCGGTCGTCATAACCTACCTTGCACTGATGAGAGCTAACAGCTCGAAACTGTAGTCTGCAAGTGGTGTGGGACGACTGGCACGAGAGCTCCTTTAAGTAGGAATTAGTCTTTCGGCCGGTGTTTGTTGCAATAGAAGCATTTGCGTTCTGTTTGGTAATATGTAATTATTACACTTAACGCGCCAGGCTTGTAACTCGTAATTTAGTGCTCGGCGGGGTACATCGCCCGAAAAGTAGCTGTTGGTTGTAGTCTGGTTATGTTCCTTATAGTAAAATAAGGATTTCATAGAGAAATTTGCGACTGAAATATAATGTTTGTCTCTTATGTAGATTTCTTCGTTTGTTGTTGCCAAAATTAATAATAATAACATAATAATATATTCTAGTAGAAACACATTATTCACCACCTGTGATAAAGAACTTACGCGTCGTTGCTAGATGTACATTTATATTTATTAAACGGAGAGAACACCGAAGAATAGGTTTATTTGTTAAATAGGAATAAAACTAATATACATATTTGTGAGTATTTTAATATAAAGGTCTAACAAACGTTCAGAATAACTGAACTTAATTTGTAAAATGATCACTCACAATTAACTGTCAAAATATTACAACTATTGTTACAACTATCCGCCGAAGACATTAAACACTGGCAGGCGAAATGACGCATATTAAATGCATAACAATAACTCTCGACATAATTTCACCAACCAGCCACTGAGACTGGATTTGTTTGATGCTATTATGACATAGGACATAGGTAATGGTTGAAAATTAGCAACTGAGAGTGAAAGTTCCAAATCAGACAACCAGCTGAGCAGAGCCTGACCCACTTTAGTCACTTTGTGTTGGTTATTCACTTGGCATGGCGCTTACCGAGCACTGGAAGTCATCAATTACGCGATCTAAGTAACATAACTGGTGGTGTTATATTTATTTACATAGAAAATAAGTATTTTAGTAACATTTTTAAGGCTGACATAAAAAGTAGGTTTAGGGTAGGTACTTTTTTCTAATACTTGTAATCCGGTGATAAAATACAGAAATGAAATTCTATGTGATATAAACACCCGCACGTAACCCGCGAGTGGTCAATTCTATCGAAATTGGGGTAGTTTTATAAGATTAAATTTGCAAAGAAACTGTATAAAGGACAGTTTTTATTATTTGATAGATTTCACGTCGCAAAAGCTATCGACTATTCTGTATACTCCGTTGCTTTGGGCTTGGAAAGAGATTTTTGGTGGTTTTTGTTTTTTGCTTTCGGGTACTAATAAAGAATTTGAGCAAATGTTTTGGGGAATCATCTTCAAATTCAGCCCGAAAGAAAATAGTGCATATTTTTCTCGAAACTCTTAGTTTGTGTGAAAATTATCAAGTATAATGGCATTTTGAGCATTCACAATTTGGTCAAGAAACAAGAGAAAACAAAATAATTTTGTAAACCTTATTTTCAAATACTAATAAATGAAATTGAAAGGGTTTTATAAAAAACTATCTGATATTTGATTAACTACCTCTAATTTGGTTCTTTACTTTTGACTATACTAACTAAAAAATATCATATTTACACACATTAGTAGACTATTTTGAATATTGTATTCATGCTATTAATGTTGTAACGTCTGTGAATAAATTCACACGGTTTAAAATGGTAAGGTTCAAACATCATAAATTACGAAACAAATATAGAATTGATTAATCGCTCTTGTATATATCCAGCTGCGCGTTGATATCGCTGTTACCTATGACATCGATTGAAGTCTGTTAAGTATTTTTCGTTTTATTTCCCCCTCTCATATCTACATCAGCGGAGGTAGTATATATTATTTCCTGAGGAAGTAAAGTGCAAGGATTAATCAGAGATACATTATACAGCAGTTACTCAGTTGAAGTTATTCTTATAAATGTCAACATTTACGAAGACCATTGATGATGTAAAAATATTAGGTAAATGTTCACAATTTCTAAAAAGTCCAGATTAACAAGAATTCCCATTCAGAACCAAAAGAACACAAGGTAGACATTTGAAACATTCCTTATTTCCAACTAAATAATATATTTCGTAGTCTATAAGTTGTATTTCTACTCTTTATCTTTCAATGTTTCCTAAAGCTGTTCGTGAAATTCGTCCAGTCCTATACTATACTAATATAAAAATACATGTTCAAATTCTGCTTTAAATGTCATCGACACAGCCGACACAATAAAATAAGTACTATCCTAAGAAACCTCAAGCAATTAATCATAATGCGTTTTATCGTCTACGAAATAAAACATTACTTTGACATAACATTTTATAACACAACGTTCAGCCATAAATATAACAAAGAATAAATGATCATACATATATACAAACATGATAAACGACGATTAGATGTTATAAACGGGTAATAATTGTTGCAGTCGAGCGTTGCCGTTTGCACATACCTTTTTAATTAACATCTAACTTGGATATAACACAATTGGCTTATACGAATATTCGTATACGAAAGTGGCAGAATTTCACTCCATCATATTTAATATTAAACAAGCATGAGATAAAAGTCGCGGCAGTGAATGCACAATTTACACTCGCAATAACGCTACTATTTATCCTTCATTTTACCTTCTGCCATTTTATATATGCCTATTTGAGGTATAATTTATTAATAAACAAATTGGCAGAAGTCCAACTTATAATTTAAATTTCGAAACTTTTTGCCTACTTTACCTGCTTCCACCGGCAATTAATCCTCCACTTACAGTTCCATTAATTGTTTTTACACTTTCTACTGTGAAAAACTATAACTGTACAAATTTTACCAATAAAAATTCACGTGTCTGACCGCCCACCTACGCTTTCCTCCCTCAGACCGCTTTCCACGCGGTCAGGCTTTTGCTTTGCCCACACGAATCGGACCTTTTCAAGTAAAAACTACCAATGCACTCGATCATTTCAAATTTTGTGTAGCCAGCCCTCCGTCTATAATTACAGGTCATGAAAAGACAAAATGATTATTACCATGAATGAATTAATCTCACGTTTAGTGGTCATCAAATCGATATGAACAACACAACACAGATTATAAATTCACATTAAAACGTGGTTAAAAGTCACTTTACGAATATGAAAATTTAATTCGCACCACAAACTCGCAACAGATGGTTTAAAACCAAAAAGTTCCATCTACAACAATGCTGTTGGAAGCGTCATGTCAGTTGCATTCAGATTTTTCCATGGCCTACTACGGTTTTCAGTGCTGTGGCGGTGTTAGACGATGAAACAAATCCAATGCGATATTTTTATTTAATACACCGATCAACTTGGGAGATTTGGTCGTAAAATGCGGTGTTGCTAACAATGCTCACTCCTCAAATAACAATGAAGAGCTTGAAGACCAATTGGCAACATCTCGTGTGGCTTAACTTCTAGCAGGAACGCCGAGAAAACGGTGAAAGATAGGACAAAATTTCAGATAAGTAATTTTGTAGAGCACTAAATTTCAAATGTCAGTGGAGGTATATTATTAAAATTAATTGTTTAGGCAAGGAATACGCCCGCTTTTCGTAGAATTTTTGCATCTACCGAGTATTATGTGTAAATCTGAATAACATTTCAAGTAATTAGTGAATTAATTAAATACTTAACGAATTTTTTGAAAAATTTTTAAAGAAATTTTTTCATAATTTACGTTAAAATTAGGGAAAACGTCCGCAAAATATTACACTTAAAACGTTCTACTCGACGCGTGTTTCGCCCTCCATATTGACGTCATCTGGAGATGCTTAAAACTAAGCTTTAAATAATTCATAGCAACACTCGAATGTTCTACTCGACGAGAATTTCAGCAACTATGCTGACATCATAGAAGATGATAGCTGAGCTTTAATTTGAATAATACACTCGAACACTTTACTTGATGTGCGTTTCGTCCACCATGTTGACATCTGAAAATATTAAAGTTATATTTTAATTTGAACACTACACCCGAGTACTTTACTCGGCGCGGGTTTCGCCTACCATGTGGGAATAAAGCTTTAATATAAACATTACCCTCCAATACTCTACTCGACGCACATTTCGCCTAATATGTTGGCATCTGGAGATGACGAAAGCTGAGCTTTAATTTGGACAATATACTCGAATACTCTACTCGATGTGCGTTTCGCCCACTATGTTGGCATCATCTGGAGATACTTAAAACTGAACTTTAATAGCAACACTCGGATGTTCTATTCGACGCGGATTTCGCCCACAGTGCTTTCATCACTAGAGATTATGAAAACTGAGCTTTAATTTGACCAATACACCCGAATACTCTACTCAATGCCCATTTGCCCAACCATAATCTGAAAATGCTTAAAACTGAGCTCTAATATGAACACTACACTCCAACATTCTATTCGACGCGCATTTCGCCCACTATGTTGGAATAGTCTGGAGATGAAGAAAACTGAGCTTTAATTAGATAAATAGTCGAATGTTCCCTCGACTCGCATTTCGCCTATAATGTTGGCATATCTGGAGATGCTTAAAACTGTGATTTAATTTGACAACAACACTCGAATGTTCTACTCGACGCGAGTTTCGCCCACCATGCTGACATTACTGAAAATGATGAGAACCGAGCTTTAATTTGAACAATACACTCCAACACTCTACCCGGCAGTTATTTCGCCAACCATGTAGGTAGGCGTCACCTGGAAATGCTTGAGCTTTAATATGAACATTATCTAATACTCTACTCGACGTACGTTTCGCCCACTATGTTAGCATCATCCGAAGATGATCGAATTTGAATTCTAGAAACAATAGACTAGAATATTCTACTCGACGTGCGTTCGGCTCATCAGGTTGGCATTATCATCTGGGGTACTTAAAACTGAGCTTTAATTTGATAGCAACGCCTGGATGTTTTACGCGACGCGGGTTTCACCCACCATGCCGGTATTACTGGAGATGATGAAACCTGAGGTTTAATTTGGAAAATACACTCGAACACTCTAGTGATACGCGTTTCGTACACCATATTGGCATCATCTGAAGATGCTGAGTTTTACTTTAAATACTACACTACAATTATCGCGGAAAAATATTGTACACAACTCGCTGGAAAGTCATATACACTGATGTGTTTACTGCACTCGGTCTGCAGCCTCGATCTTTGAACAAAGCTCTAAGAAGTACTCTATTAGAACATTTTATAAGAAAGAACTCGCATTTTTTTTTTTTAAGCTTTTATTAAACTTGCAATTTTGTCTGTTAGTTAGTTAGTTAGTTAGTTTGCTTAGGTGAAATCTTGCAATAAAAATTTCGATTAGTTCTAATTAAGCTAGAGTTTTGAAATTTTGCACATATGTATAAATTCGGTGACAATACACTTTAACATTTTCATATAAGAAAAAAGCAAGATGGCGGATTCAAGATGGCGGACGTTTTCGAGATCGCCATTATGAATTCTTGGTAAAAATTTGTAAATTCAAAATGGCGGCGCCAATATGGCGGACGACTTTTGCCATTTATGGTCCAAATTGATCAAAATCGATATCCGAGGATTTTTGGGTTCGCCGATTACGAATTTCTAGTCAAAAATTTAGTTCAGAATAGCGACTTCAAGATGGCGGACGATTTTATTGTTTATGATCTGATTCGACTCAAAATCGATATTTGGGGGTTTTCGAACTTGACCAATATGAATTCTTGGTCGAAATTCAAAATGGCGGCGCCAATATGTCTGACGGCTTTTGTCATTTAGATCAAAATCGATATCTTGGGGTTTTTGAGTTCGCTGATTACAAATTTCTAGTCAAAAATTTAGTTCAGGATGGCGGCTTCAAGATGGCGGACGATTTTATCCTTTATGATCCGATTCGACTCAAAATCGATATCTGGGATTTTTCTAGGTCGCGGATTAAGAATTTCTAGTCAAAATTCAGAAATTCAAAATGGCGGCGCCAATATGACTGATTGTTATTTAAGTCCAAATCGATCAAAATCGATATCTGGGGATTTTCGGGGTCGCAGATTACGAATTTCTAGCCAAAAATTTAGTTCAAGATGGCGGACGACTTTACCTTTTATGATCAGATTCGTCTCGAACTGATATCTGGGGATTACAGCATATCAAAAGACTAAAAAATAAAAAATTACATTATGTAAAAAATATTTTTTTAAAAAACTTTTATTTAAATGCTCTAAAAAATAGAAAGTAGTCTTTGAAGTAAATCAAACCCATCATTTTGTTACATTATATAATTTTTTATGATATAAAAGCTTGTCGCGATCAATCTCCTTTGCATAGGAAAATCTCGCGACAAGCTTTTATATTATAAAAAAAATTATATGATGTAACAAAATGATGGGTTTGATTTACTTCAAAGTTTATTTTCTACTTTTTAGAGCATTTAAATAAAAGCTTTTTTAAAAATATTTTTTATTACGGGGTAGTTCATAAAACGGTTGTATGCATATTAATAATTTTCTCTTGATTTTATTTTTGTAGTAAATCTAATGCGGAAGTGATACTGCCTCCATCAGTTCAGAGGGAGTTCCAGGAATAGAAAATTCATCATCACTCGTCATTATTTTACACTTTTACTCTTGTAGCTTGAATTTTCAAAAACACCAGCAATCAAATTTCTATACATCAAGGGTAACAATTCAGTATTGATACGTTTCCATAATTACGCAACAAATTTTACTAAGAATTTCACGGCAACGTTTATTTGCATTATTTATGGTTTTTCAAAATTTAACAAGATTTCAGTTTTAGTCTTTTTTAAACGATTTCGAAAAAATCTCAGGAAGAATAGTTTGTACACCTTGTAAAAAAAACACACATTCTTGGATTATTGCTGTACTACCACGTTTTCCGTTTATTATGGTACGGTATAGTAAAATGTATCGTTTATTTTATTATTTTTGTAAGCAGAGAATAGATAACATTTATATAATTAACAGACACCCATCGTTACAAAAGATGTAGATCTAAAGACAATCATTTTTAAAAAGTTTTGGGAACATCTTGATAAAAACACTATAAAAGTACTCAGACTTCTCAATGTGGTTTAGGTATACTAAACTATCGTACAACACAATTACGTTGATTATATCAAATATTTTTCAAATTGTTGTGAAAATTGAATATGGCATTTTAATTTTTTTCGCTCTGTATCGCGCATGCATCTTGAAACTTCCTTCCGAGAGGTAAATTTAGAAGCGTGTTGTAAATAAATACCACAGACACAGTATGCATAGAAACTGACATTGAATGCAATTTTACGTGGTTTAATTAAGTGTTGTTGTGCAGAATATAAAAAAATGGGTTTGCCCATGCTTAAGATCGATAACATGTCCTTTTTTGACAAGCTTGTCAGTCCGGATCACTCAGTTAAACGGATATCCGCATACACTGAAACGGCTAAGTTTTTTCTCTGTGCATTGGTATCCGGATATACTTTTTAACCGGGTGTGATTACCACTCAAATGACTCGTTGAGAAACTGCAATAAAATATCGTTAAACTTATTTTGGGTGTTATGTAACCGAAATAGTTGTTGCTGTATTAAGTCTAAGCTATTATTCAATTATCCTCACATGCATAAAATAAATTTAATGTATTTGTGTTATGATAAAGCTTGTCTAATCTACTCAATTAAATCAACATATCGAAGGTCGTTTTATATATATTTTTTATATATTTTTATATGCGAATACAACTCTTAACTACTGACGTAGTGACGGAACTTATGTTGGTGTATTTTTTAACAAATTATTATTTTTTAGAAGACAGTTAGGAAATTTCAATGAAACTTCGAGAAAATTCCCGGACACATGTTCTCGGATTTTTTTTGCTATTATGCACGTCCAGTGGAAGAATAGTAACGCAAAAAAAATATATTTTTTTATTGAAATATGCTTAAAATGTCATAAAACGTCGAGATTTTAAATTTGAACGAGAAAAAAATTCTGTCGGTCTGTCTAACTTTTTTGTGCGCACGTTTACTCTGGAACAGTTTATGATTTTGACTTGAAATTTGGTACACGTATTTATTATAACGAGATCTGGAAGGAACTAGATTATATTTTGATCTAATTCCGTTGAAGAGTTCGGGGGTAAACAAGGGTAAATAGGCAAAGCAAGCAGGTAAGAGTCCATAAAGTTGTAATTTAGGGCGTGTACGAAAAGTCAAGGTCTAAAAATTTTTTTTTGGCGTCAGTCACCCCCACTATTATGAAAGGGAGTAAAAAAATAAATTGGGATTTAGTGTGTGTGCGAGAACTAAGGGCCTCTAAAATTTATTTTGGCGTTAGCCACCCCTCTACCACCCCCATTGCCACTCCCACCCTATTATTAAAGGGAGTAAAATATCACATTGGGATTTAGTGTATATAAGACTTAGATACAAAATCTGGATGTGGAAGTAGTGATTCCTTGGGGTGGTTTTTTTACAAATACTATCTTTATCCAAGGGTGGGGTTAGGCTTTACCGGACACCCTGTATATTTCATATAAAGTGGCTTCGTCAGGGACATGCGATGTCGCGCGTTCCTTTAATAGTCATTATTTTATCTTCTGGAAGCATCTTAATAGCTAAAACGATCTAAAATGTCCATTAAATTGAATATGAATTAAATAAATATTGTTATTTTTTCTACAAATATATTTAGTGTCGCTTGTGAGTGGCAGTTAAAGACTTTTACTGTCAGAAAAATGCCAGTTTAAGTTCACAAAATTTGCCATTAAAATCATGTTCTTTTGACTTTTGAAGAAAAAATATATAAATGCATTCTCATTCGCATAGTTATTTTAATTTTCTTATTTATATGTTAATAATGAAATCAATTTTGACATCAAGGATTTTAAAATTTAATAAAAAAAGCTAATTTCCGCATTTGATATTTATGTAAATTTTTATCTTTGGTCAAATTCGTTATTACAATATTATTAAAAGAAATATATCCATTGTTACATAGTTGAACTTTCTAATAAATTATAAACCGGATTAAGTATTGGTTTAACTAATTATTGCAATGCTAAATTTGTCACTCGAAATTAAAACTACTCTAAAAAGCATTTATATAATCTACAATAAAAAAAGACGGTTGTTAGTAAACAATTAATCATTCAAACTTTTTTGAAGGTAGAGAGTTGTAGAATACAGATATAGAAACAAAAAAAAAATGTATGACGATCGCTCCTCAAGTTCAAATAAATCCTTCGTTGTTGTTATTTAATAATTTGATTAATATACTATTGTGGAAGCCGTTACTTTGTGACAGTCAGTCATATGACGATAAAAAAGATGCAAAATGTATTGATATTTTTATTTATTACAGACAAATGAGGAGATCGGTGAACTATATCAAGATCGAGATAATCAAGCAGCTGTTTTACTCAGGACGGAAGGAGATGCGCTAATAGTGGTAAGTATATTGTCAATTTAATAATCTCGGCACCTTCGCCAATTTATAGAATATTCGAATCTTCACCGTGTAACTTCTTTTGAATCATTTTTTCCTGAAATTTTATACAAGGTATGTGCCTTATCCATGTTTATCATCTCTTTATTAGGGTGTTTTACCCTAGACTAGCACGTTGTTATTTGGAAGGTAACGTAACGTAATTGCTCAAAATATCCAAATTGACGTGTCCCCTTCCTTCAGTTGTCTGTACAAATACTGACTGAACTGAACTTCAAACGGAAACATAAACGGACGCATATAAAAACAGCTTATTGAATGTAAATATCACGTTCAAAAAATAATCTCATTTTAAATTAATTACACCGTTCTGTAGTAGCATTCAGTTTCATATCAAGGATACCGTTTTTTTTTAGGAGCTGAGTTCATTCTTATACAATTTTATACCGAACAACTCGTATAGGATATCGTTAACGTTTTGCCGATTTTATATTTTTTTTAATGTACCATAAAAAATACGCTCAGCTTGCACCAAGGTTAATACAGAACGAAAGAATACTGTTTTGTCACCCACATAAAAAGTTAAAGAGCTGGTTTCGAGATTTTTCCTTTTCTATCATGTACTTGTAGAGGCTAATACGAAGATAATAATTTAGATTTTTGTATGGAAATAAATCTTAAATTTGAGAATATAGGATTCAATTTATTTTATTTATTTTAGTCGTTTGTTTGTTAATAATGTCTTGTCACATATCTTCACCAATGAACTAATTAACAAGTGTATACAGGGTGTTTCGTAAGTGACCGGCCATTTGCTAGTAAGGAATACAGAACCCTGAGACAGTTTTAGAATAATAATAATGAATTTTATTTCTTCCATTCAAAAGTACAAGTACAATAAAAGAAGAACGATTCAAAATAAATGAAACAGAAGTGTAACAATGTGTACAATAGCAAAAAATAAATAAATTCTATTTATAGTACTTATCAGGACGGATGAAATTAATTTTTTTAAAACCCTGCAGAGTGTGACAGTTTTTTTTCAGTAAAAATTCTTTTAACTTATTTTTGAAAACATGAACATTGAAATAGTTTTAATTTCAGAACTCGGTGCATTGTAGTACAGTTGTGGCCAGTGAATATAAGGCAGCTCTTGAATCCGATTTTTGTGATGTTTTATTGTAATATTGTAATAGGGGCTGTGCTTTGGCGGCATCGGCGTTGACGCCTGGTTGACACCAGGTTGACGTTAATAAAAGTCCACTTTAAATTGCACAAATTTTGGTGCCTCATATTTACTGGTCACAGCTGTGTTGTACAAATTTGTTTGATGCAATGTTCGAAAATTATTGGTACCAGTAGCCCTCTTGATCTAGCATCATGACTATGGTCTTGCTGATAGACGGGACCATAGTAAAGTTCTTGTATACATATGTGTAGATTTTGAGAACGTATATTCCAACTACTGTTAATATCTTTAAATTTTGAGAAGCAAAACGACGTAACGACTGACGATATTCCAGCCCAGCGACTATCCGTATAGGAGACTTTTGTATACTTCTTCCCTAGTTTAGTATACCGTATCCCTATTATAATGAAAATTGGCATAGTACAATGCTAATAGTACTTTTGAACTGCAATGTTTCAACATATAATTTAGAGCATAGTAACTTCTGCGTAATTTCACACATAACGTATCGAGATGTGAAACCCAGTCTGATTTGCAGTAGAAAACAATTAATACCTAGCATTTTTACCAAGTCTGTGAAATTAACTGAAAAATCGCTGTTCTCAAAAAGGCAAAATTCATCGATCTATGCGTGGAATAACACAGAATTTGTTTTGTTTGTATTCGGTTGTGATTTTAAGAGTTTTTAGATAATTTTCTACTACTAATGTGTTCGTATCAATAGCGTAACAAATGATGTGAATCGTTGCAGAACTATTGCTCAGAAAATTATTATCAATAATTAATCATTCATAAACACAGAATAACAATGGTACTAATATTAATCCCTGAGGTACACCTTGTTTTATGTCACAAGTGATATTAGTAATCTTATTATTTATTTGAGTTCTGCCTTTTAAGTGAGAAATTAAGAGATCCAACAGAATGCCCCTAATCCCATATCTTTATGATTTTTCTGATAATAACACAATCAAACGCACGCGAGAAGTCTATAAATAAACCTAGAACTTGTTTTTTATTATCTAAGGCATTCATAATTGTATTGTAAAAATCACACGATGCTGTCTCTGTACGCTTATTCTTAGTAAAACTTCTTTGTTTATTTTTGTAAATTATTAATTTTTTGCTGTTAAAGTGTTTACTAATATCAACATAGTTTGCATTATGTCGAGCAATTATATAGAATCACATTGTTTTTCAGTTCAGTTAATTCGGATGTTAATATGAAATTATTATTTACTCTGTTCGCTGGGAAACGTTTGATAGGGAAACGTATTCAAATAGTATAAAATATTCATGAAAATATATCAAAAGCAGTATCGGGAAAACTCTGAGCAAATACATCCTGTCAGTCCTCATGTTTACTGTAATTATATTTTGTAAACGAAAGTGTCTACAATAGATATACAAAATATTGTTCTCTCGTTTTAAGGCAATTTTAGTATCTAGTTTTAAAAGCTGCAAATAATAGACTGATACGCATACATTTACAACTTCTACGTTATACTTAGTATAGACAAATAGCCTTTGTTATATGCCTAATGCCTTCCAAACATTTGTCAATGTTTATATTTCAGTTACAAAAACTAATTTATTATTTTATATACAGTGTGTTTCACTTCTCGTGGAGACACCCCTGTATCTCCTTTATTTGTGGTCGAATTCATTTCTAATTTTTATCAGATATACAACTCTATAAGGCGACTTTACATGATACATAAATGTCGTCTACATCTAAAACGCCGGCCTACTGCGATAAAAAGAAAATCGCAATTTTCGAGAAATCATAGTAGGCTTAGAAATAGACAAAAATTTTGTTAATAAAAGTTGTTCAGAATCACCAGATATGCCCCCCTATAAAATTTCGTGAAAATCGGAAAACTTTCAAAAAAAAATATGTTTGTTTCACTTCTCGTGAAGACACCCCTGTATCTCCTTTATTTGTGGCCGAATTTCAAGACTAATTCATGGAGTTATAGAGCTCCATAAAGCGACTTTATCCAACACATAGAGATAACTTTTTCCAACAAATGAAAGTCGTGCACAATTATTATTAAAATTATTTATTAAATAAAAGATGAAGTAAGTGTTTACAATGAATGACTATATTGTTATATTCGGCCCCTTTCTACTAACCCACCACACTTCTCAATCCGCTTTCTGTTATTTATTACAACTCTTCGCAATTCTTGAGCTGTAACTTCTAAACACGCTTGCCTTATCCTCTCACAAAGCTGCTCCACATTTTGAGGTCTGGTCTTATAAACTTTGTTTTTAATATGACCCCAAAAATAAAAATCCATGGGAGTGAAATCAGGAGATCTGGCTGGCCAATGTATTAGAGGGCTATTTCGTCCTATCCATTTTTGGGGAAAATGTTCATTCATCCATGCTCTTACTACTACAGAATTATGAATAGATGCTCCATCGAGTTGGAAATACAATTGTTCCAAAGGAAAATCGATTATTGCATTCCACAGATCATTATTTAAAAATGGTCGCAAATGTAACACATTTATATTTTGAAAAAAGAAGAACGGCCCTATTGTTGTTTCGTTTAAAATTCCGCACCACACATTTACCTTCTGGGAATATTGCCGTTTACAATTTATTAACCAATCAGGATTTTCTACTGCCCAGTACCTAGAGTTTTGTGATGATACCACCCCGTTGGTGGAGAAAGTTGCTTCATCCGTGAAAATTATTTTCTTCAAGAAGTCTCGATTGTTTAAATAATTACCTTGGACCCATAAACAATATTCCAATCTTCTCTCTTCATCACCTTCCTCCAAAGTGTAAAAAGTTTGGTTTATACGGTTGTAGTTTATGGCATTTTAAACATCTCCAAATTTTTGACACCGACAAATTCAGGTCACGAGCCATATTTCTAAGGCTGGTAGTGGTATTGGCGTTAAACGCTGCTAATATAACATTATCATCTTCGTGCCTTCGATTAAGATGTACTCTCGGTTTAAGCACATTACCAGTTGTATTGAACAAGTGACATATTCTTGCTATGGTACCATGGTCTATTGGTTGTCTTAGAGGATGTCTTAAATTAAATTCTTCTGCTGCTTCTCTTGAAGACCGTACATTTTCACCGACTATCTTTATTATTTCTACTTTTTCATCAGCAGTTAAAAGTATTCTAGCCATTATGAGTACAAAAATCAAATAAGGAAACTAACAAACTCAACAATAGATAACAACAATCACTTCTGTCATAAAAGTAATAATATTGACAGTTAATTTCACGGCATTCTTAACATTTAAAACAAAAAAACCGTTCCTAAATCTCTGAGCCGATAAGGAGGAAGGATATGATGGAGCGTTACTTCTCAAGAACAGTGACAACAAAAAAAACTATATTACATTGTTAACTTGATGTGTAATAATAAGAAGTGACTCTTTTAGCGTTTTATTGAATCATAATTTTCGCTCACAACTTTCATTTGTTGGAAAAAGTTAGCTCTCTGTGTTGGACAAAGTCGCTTTATGGAGCTGTATAACTCCATGAATTAGTCTTGAAATTCGGCCACAAATAAAGGAGATACGGGGGTGTCTTCACGAGAAGTGAAACAAACACTTTTTTTTTTTGAAAGTTTTCTGATTTTCACCAAATTTTATAAGGGGGCATATCTCGTGATTCTGAACAACTTTTATTAACAAAATTTTTGTCTATTTCTAAGCCTACTATGATTTCTCGACAATTGCGATTTTCTTTTTATCGCAGTAGGCCGGCGTTTTAGATCTAGACGACATTTATGTGTCATGTAAAGTCGCCTTATAGAGTTGTATATCTGACAAAAATTAGAAATGAATTCGGCCACAAATAAAGGAGATACAGGGGTGTCTTCACGAGAAGTGAAACACACTGTAGATCTCAAATGATTTCGGCACCAGCCCATGTCACATTGAACAATAATTACTTTAAATGAATCCATTTAAAGACAATATACACAGTCAATAAAGTAAATGTGTGTAATAATATAAACAAACAATAATAGGCTGTTTTAAGTGCGAATAGTAAGGACGTAGATATTACAGTGTATGTTGTAGTACACGCCACCCATTCCAATTGTGTTCTGTATTCTTAAACAAAAAATTTGGTCAAGGTGAAAGCTAAATTGCCGGTAAAGTGAATTCCCACTTTACCACATAACAAGGTGTTAATGTCGGGATATGAAAGACAATAACCAATCAAATCAATTATCTTACATTAAAGTACCTGACGTATCTTTTAATTCAACAATGGAACCATGACTTAAACAAAATATTTGTAATGTCGCGGGCTGGTCCTCTGATGAGTTACCGTACTCTTATAATGGTTCTTGTTATCACTAGTAAACGGTAATAATAATAATTATTATGTTGTGTCGACGCCTTGGAAATATATCTAACAGGCTAAAAAAACCGTCTTAATGTCGGAATAGCCATGAAACTCCTACTGTTTCAATATGAAAATACGGAAAACCAGATATATAATTACTTCACACACTTCATCTGCTTCTCACCTAATTTCCGAGGTAACGTGCACATATAATTAAATAATGACAACAATGCTAGGCACGTAAGTGCGTTTATGTAAATGATTTGGAAACCGCTTGACCATAAGGTATAATTTTAGATACATTGCATTATCGTTTTGTACATTCCTAAAGAAAATATACAAAGGTCAGATTTCTGTCATGCGGCGAATAATTAAATATATCTGATATACAATAAATACATGAGACATAAAAACTACAAAGGGCGTTACTAATACTAGCAGATTAAAATTGATTCCTGTCTACATAACATTATCAAAGTTAAAGTGGTTTTTAAACACCAGTTATTGATTTTTGAAAAATAGCCCCCACCGACAGGACCCGGACCCAGCGCAGGACTACTCACCATAAAACTCATAAAAGTTGAAGTACGCTTATTGAAAAATTCGGTAGTTGCCTGGTCTACATAACTTTTTTAAGGTCATTATGCAATATTTGATGAATGATTATTTTATCGTTTATATTTCCTAACAAAATCCTTAATAATTTTCTTAATTTTTAGCATCTTTTTGATAATAGTAGGACGTCGACACGTAACATAAAAAAAATGCCGTTCGAAAACAGATCGCGTTGACAATGAAAAAAAAATTAATTGGTCCAAATAAAACCGAAATGTGTTTGCTCAAAGAGGAATGAATGTATGAGTAAGTATACA
Organism: Leptura quadrifasciata; assembly: GCA_963675555.1. Taxonomy (NCBI): domain Eukaryota; kingdom Metazoa; phylum Arthropoda; class Insecta; order Coleoptera; family Cerambycidae; genus Leptura; species Leptura quadrifasciata. Next base: position 178,275,434 of record OY776674.1, read on the forward strand.
CATAATATAGGTATACCGCCTGTCTATTTTACGAAGACCAAACCAAATATCTCGCTTAATATCTATTGTAGAAGAATAAAATTTTAAAAACAGTTATCTCATTTTCTGCGGGCTATATTTCAGTAACAAGAAATTTGAAATTCATAGCCTACTTTGTGAGATATCTTACAAAAACCTGAAAAATAGGAAATATCGTTGGAAAGAGAAAAAAATAAACGGAATTAATGGTGTCATGGCCTACTTTGAGATTTGTTCTTTTCATTTTTGCACAAGAGCGTACGTCAAAGCGAACTGCGTTTTTCGAATTTTTTTATGCACATTAAGTCTTTGCAATCAACTTTCATGCCTTTAACTTTTTTCGTATCTCCTCAAATAAGGAAGCTATAACCGTTTGAGGTTTTCCTTTTTTTCAGATTTTTGTAATATATCTCACAAAGTAGGGTATGGATTTCAAATTTCTTTTTACTGAAATATAGCTGACAAAAAAAATGGGATAATTATTTCTAAAACTTTATTCTTTTACAGTAGATATTAAGCGAGATATTTCGTGTGGCTGTCGTAAAATATACAGACGGTATAATATAATTAACTCAATACGACCATGGATATTTCCCAGTTTCGTTTCTTAAATTTTCTATTAACCATATGCGGCACAAGTAAACTAAACATTTCCAAAAGATAATTATAAAATCCTTGACTCCTGTTTATCAGCACGAGTAATGTAGTGACGCACTTATAAGACATTTTCACCGAATTGCTTTGTACAAAGTAGGATCTTTTATTTTTTTATTTCAGTCAATATTTGTCAAAACTGAGTCGAAACCACAAAATATCCCAGAATCAAGATGCTGTATTATCATATGACATGTTATTGTTTATGCATAACAAAGTTTCCAATAAGAAGTATTAAATCAAACAAATCAAATAAAAGTGTAAAAGATAAATATTGTGATATTCTACGCGTTCCTTGGCATTGATATATTATGTATGAAAAGTAATTTGCTTTTAAAATGAAATTGTGTTAGAAGAATATTTTTTGAGCTAATATTTGTTTGTTGTTAATAAATAGGTGTATATTTTAACGTCTAACTGTATAGACACGTCAATTAATACGTAAATTCGATGAATGTCTCCTTGCTCTTCAGCATTGACGCAATAACACATATTTTCAAATTTTACAATTTAAGATTTCCTCTAAAACAAATGACTGCGTTACGTGGGACAAAAACGTATGTAAACCAACTTACTAACTTACCTTTTTTGGCGGCACAATTCTCAAGGCGAATTGAACTTTCAAAATTCTGATCATTTTAAATTATTATACAATTCTATTAAAATATAATTGACTGTATTTTCAAATTAAATGGGATATCTACATCAACAAACTATGGACCTACTGTAATGCATCACAATGAGTAGTAAACACCTATCTATAGCCAATAATGCCAAAAAGAGAATCTTGTAGACTCATATTCAAAAAGTTAAAAATCTTAACACTACCTAATACCTATATTTGATAATAATTGAAATACAAAAATTTTACTTTACGCACTAGTGCGTAAAATAGAATAATAAGTTAGCAAGGTTAGTTGTTGAATAATGTTACATTCTAAATAGACATACTTGTTTTGTAAAAAAATTAACACATCGGTAGTTAACAAAATATATTGCTTTAATGAAAATTATGTGATAAATTTTACAATTCCTACAATAAAAAAAAATTAAATATTGTTCTAAAAATAAAATTAAATTTGAAGTCTAACCTCACCTTAATCTTTTAATAATATGAAATTACTTGAAAAACGTTAAAACGTAGGCATTACGTTTAACTGTCAAATTTACTTAATCATTTAAAAATAACAATATCGCTCTGGCCAACTTATATTTAAATGAATGAAATTCTTAAAAATGTATATGAAGCTTCAAAATTATAAACAATGCCAAGCATGACTGCTACAGAACACAGAATAGATATATTTTATAATATGCCCAGTGATAATAAACGGTCTACATAAAATTAAATAATTAATTTATTGCAATTTTAAAATAAGATATGATTATTACAGACGATCCGACAGGCATTTTTTACTTTACGCGCTAGTGCATAAAGTGAGTACTTTACGCATGGTAGTAGAAAAATGTCTTTATGGTACTCTTCACAACTGTCACAATAACACGTCGCTTTGACTCAATATAAACCTATATACTATTACTTAATTCATTTTCGATGTTTGAAGAAAGAATAACATGCTTTGTGAAGTAAAGTGACTTTTTTCTCAGCTCAAATGTGCTTTTAGAGGGCGGAATATTAAACATAATATTTTTAGTCGCAAACTCCTCTATAAATCCTTATTTTACTATAAGGAAATAACCAGACTGCAACCAAAGTTACAAATCTGGCGCGTTAAGTGTAATAATTGCATATTACCATCAAAACGCTAATGCTTCGATTGCAACAAACACCAGCCGAAAGACTGATCCTACTTAAAGGAGCTCCCTTGCCATTGCCAGTCGTCACACACCACTTGCAGACTGCAGTTTCGAGCTGTTGGCTTTCTCAGCTGTTCCTAATGTTTTCGACAGGTACTAAGTGTAAATGCTATCTCTGGCAAATGTTTATCGCAAGGTTTACGCGATTTTTCAGACACATTTATTATGAAACAGAATGTTAATTCTCGAATCATAAAAAAGTGCCAAAGAAACTAACTAGATCATAATACAACTAGTATCAGATATTAGAATATTGTATTGATGTTGCAGGCAGATGCTTTGAAAATTAGTTGTAAATTTTTTTAATTATTTTTTGTTCATTAAATTTTAGGTGTGTAATGTTAATTTTGTGTAATTGTCTTAGATCAAATTCGTTTTAGTTAATTAAACTAAATATTAGGTATAGTTTAGATTTGCAGTACTCGGCACACAAAAAACGCAACAAAAACTTTACGACCTCATTGTAATACCATCACTCTTTGTGCTGTCTCGATCGCAAATTGACTCGCTTACCTTTATAGGTTTTTAATATGCGTCGGGTTGTTTGATAACAGGCATGCCGCATGACCTGCGGCGATAATAATTATGTTGGAAAGATTTGTTGCGTTTTTTGAGTGTCGGGAAGTGTTGACTTGGACTATACCTTATTTCCCCAGTTATTCCTGTATAATTGACACTCATCTTTTGTATTTGTTCTAATAATTTCAAACGATACAATGTTATCATTGTGGCAAATTCTAACAACAGACAGTAAAATTAAATCTTTACTCTTAAAACCGCTGGTAGAGTTAAAAAAATTGTGTTAGTAATCGAATTTTAAACAATTCCGTCCATCTCTATGTTCGTTCGTCACAATCCTTGCGAACAAGCAAAAGTCCTATTAAAAAATCGATACCTAGGTAATTTGTGAAACATTTTTTAAAAATGTGCCTACTTAAAAATTGTAGCAACCTTTGATAAGATCTTACAAAAACCAAAATACTGCATAGTACACGGGTGAGCGTTTCGCCAACCGAGGTGGCATCATCAAATAATGATTAAAATTAAAAACAGAACAATTATACCTAAAAAATGTATTTATTTTCAAAAAGTTAGCGATGAGCAAATTATATAATAAAAAAATTAATCGGCAGAGTATGTTTACATCTAGTTTTTCAATATACATTTCATTTATATACCACTCAACATACCATGTAAGTTTACTAATAAATAATCAATAAAAATCAACATAAATATGACGTCAGATGCATGTGTGAAAAAAATTAAATAAATATTGTTTTAAAATTTTCGCGAATTAAATGTGTACTCACACATCGTCTCTGTAAATCGTTGTTAGTCTTATTACGATGTTACGCAGATATATTCCCACGATTTCAATTAACATTTAATTTTCTTTTAGCTTGACCCTCATTTGCTATTCATTAATTAACTGCCTACTTGCATAATACCAGTATAAGTGCAAATTCTCTCAACTAACATATCGAAGTTTGGTGATATTTTAGTCCTATACCATTTGCTCAGAGATATAATTTTATTTTTATGTTTATTATTTTTTCTTTGTTCTTTGGAAGTGGTATTTTGATATTTGTACTTTATTTGTTTTTAATTAAGTGAAATAATTATACAGCGTGTCCTATTTTGCTTGGAAAAGCGCTTTTCAAAGATCTATATTAAAAAAAAAGTTATCTAAATCGGACATTAAATAAACTTTTTATACGGGTGGGACACGCTGTATAAAGAACTTGGCAACTAGTGATCATATACAATATTTTACATATTCCTAGTTGTTCAGCAACTCTAAACAAAATTCCTGGTTGCTCCACTGTAACCTACCTCGTTGTCATCGACAACAAATGTTTGATGTCGATCTTTAAAGTCGTTTTGATACAAGTTTCCTCGTTAATGGAAGTTTGCCCAGTGTTGACGAACAATCTGTTGGTATATTGTAGTACGGTCGAATCAATACAGATAAAAAGATTATACTTACTCATCTGTCCCATTTTAAATTTATTAAATTCAAACCAATTACTGGGAAACTAAAAGCGACATTCAATTCATGTACCTACAGACTAGTGAATAGATTAGATACATAGGACATGTTTTGAAGTTTTAACGACGTTACTGACTAATATGATATATGAACATTGGGAGGCCTAGAAAAACTCTTAGATAAAACGAAGTTTAAAAATTAATTATTCCATTCGTACCTAGGATTTTAATATTTTTTTATGTTCATTTTCAGTTAAATAAGTAGTTTTTGAGATAAAATATAAAGCTTTAGTACACATACAATAATTAGCTACACCTAAATAAGCTAAATTTTCTTCGTAAAAATGGAATATAGAAATATAATCGTTATGAACATTGTATTTAATTTTTTTTTCTTTACTTACCATTAGATAGATCTTATATGTTGAGGAATATGTTCTCTCAAGCATTATCAATACGCAAAACATGGACAAAGTCTAGACATCTGATTTTTTTGTGAATACACCTTTGCAGATAATTTACAGCGACATTTTTTTATTTCAGGAAGGAAGCATAGGATCTCATCTAGTAATACGCCCCCTTCCATCTCGCCTGCGCGCTTCCGTGCATCCATCAAATCAAAGCATCTCCGATGGTGAATCCATAAACGATGACGAGATGTTTCTGGACCAAGATGGTGAATTAAGTGCCGAAGTTGCCATCGATACAGGCTTGCCAATTAAACGAAATAAAGGTGTCCAGCACCATATTATATTTAAGAGGAAATACGATGAAACGGAAGATAGTTTAAGCGATTATGGTACGTGACGCGAATCCCTCCCATCAGTTCAAAATGTAATTGAAGGAAATGAATACAAGGTGTTTCATAAATAACTGGGCATACGCTAATAAGGAGTATAGAACACTCTTAGACGATTTCAGAATGACCTTTATTATATATTTAAAAAAAAATAACTACATGGTTTAGGTACATTATTAATTAGAATGTTTTAAAAATTGGTATTGAAAATTATCAAAATTTATATACAGTGATATTTTTAGGTAACAGCAAAAAAGATTTGGCTCCGGCCATGGTATTTTTCATTTACTGTACTGAATTAAGCAGACCTCTATTAGTGAGACATATATATATGTTTGGTTCAATTCGGTGAAGCCATTCAAAAAAATGTTGACATAAAATAGAAATGTATATCAGAAACGAAGAGCATGGGGATACAATAAAAATCATTCTGAAATCGTCTCAGGGTTCTATACTCCTCACTAGCCTATGGTCACCCTGTATAAATTTATTGAATTATTACTTCTGTCATAGAATATAAGAACATTTATTAATCATTTAAATATTAGTGACAATAGCAAGCTCGTTCTAGTTTTCCTTAAATTTCCTCATGACATTTCAGAATGTTCAATGGATGTGTTAAAAAAATTATCCATTAAATAATATTGGAACCTTTAAATTCAGACCTCTTACCTGGATCAAAAAAATTTAAAATTCCTCGTTTTCACTTACAGGGCGTCAGAAAATATTTGTGTAACATCGATTCCTGAGCTACTTGTGAAACGCCAAACTAATTACATATGAAATTTCATGTTCCTAGTTAAAATAGCGCCGGAAATAAAACACCGCTTTTCTTTTTTGGAAACAGAACCCTAAAACAATGTAAACTATATAGAATAGTGATTTCTATGATTTAGTTACTCTTCCTATATGTAAAAATATTACACTGCATTTGTTTCCAGCTCTGATGGAGCCGGATCATATATCCAAAAGGTACAAAAGGAGTACCAATACCAAAGCCAAATCATCAACGAGGAGGAAAAGAGAAGCTCCATACACAATTTATCCAGAAATTTTAGTGATTGTTGATTACGACGGCTACAGATTACATGGGGGAGATAATCAGCAAATCAAGAGGTACTTCGTGTCATTTTGGAATGGTGTGGATTTAAGATACAAGTTACTTAAGGGGCCCAAGATCAGGATTTCAATTGCTGGAATTATAATCAGTAGGGTAAGAGGAACAAAATTTATTTAAACATTAAGAATGTTAACATTACTATTAGTTAATTTTAATATAAAATTACAAAAAAATAAACTAGAAATGATACTCTGTAACACTTTACAGTTTATCAAGAGAAAACCCGACTTCCTCGTCGGTTTCTATTCCAACATCTTCAAATAAATGTTTCTTTGTTTTTGGATAGTTTTCCAAAATCGAATTGACTATATCCATACAGATGCGTTTACGTTTCTTATACTCACTCAAATACTTTTCGTATGCTTCTTCTGCTGACACTTTCCTTTTTGGACAAATCACTTCTGTCCCTGAATATTTTCCTAGTTGCACTTTTACATCTTCAAGTTCTTTTTCCAGTTGCAACTTTTGATTTGCAGCATCTTCCAACGTGATTTTCCCTTTCAGTTGTGCAATATCAACCGAGTAATTTTTGAGCTTATCTGAAACTTCTTTCAGTTGCAATGTTGTTTCATTGATTCTTCTATCCATCACTAGTAAGTCTTCTCTTACTTCGCTAGATGACGCATCGTTTTTTTGCAGTATACAGTATACCTGAAAATTTTTTGAAATTGTAAGTAATTAATAAAACCAAAGAGAGTTCTAGAAGTAACACAGACCAAAGCAGTGAACACTATACTCAACGTGCGTTTCGACAACAAGGTTGCATCATCAGGAGATGAGTTTTATCAACTGATGATGCCAAGTTGGTTGTCAAAATGCACATTATGTATATTCACGAAAGGGCATATCGCTTAGTAATCGCATAAAGTAGTCACGAGCACTTTTAAAAAAATGTTTTCTACATAAAAAATTTGAGAAATGTATTTAAAAGTCGACGTGTCTGCACGAATTTTTGTCACTTGCTTTGTAACGATTTTAATGAATTTATTCCAACCTTTACGTGCTCATTGTATATATTTATTATGGACATTAGTCGGTGATTATTTTTATTTATGACGCGTTCTTCGATATACTAGCAGTTCAACTTACATTGATTAACTACTATTAATAAAAGCGTTCTTTTAAAATAAAATTTCACTATTTCTATTTTTTACTCGCAAACTTTTTATTACACCTAGTCCAGTGCTGATAATTTTTTGTCCAAAAAAATATTCTTAGCAGTATATGGATGGTCGAAAAATTTAGAATTAACGGTATACTTATAAATGGGGAAAAATCGATTGGACCTCGACAAATAACCGGAAGTAGGATGGGGGTGGAAATAGGTGTGCTTTTAGGGGTGAAACGTGGTTTTTCCGGCAAAACTGGACATCCTATCGAAAAAAGTTAAATGCAAAAGTTGTAGATAATTGAAAGATCTACAACTTTCATTGTTATATTCTTTCTCTTATTTTTCAACAAAACCTCAAAGCTATTGAGAGAAACTTCAGAAACCAATTTTTTATTTCTATCTAGCTGTAATTTTTTTGAAGCGAAATATTTATTTTTTGATTCTATGTGAATTTTATTTGAAAAAAAAGGGCTAATTTTCAATCAAAAAAGTTGATGAATGAAATTTTGATTTTTGCAAACAGGACAAATTTTTTTTCGTTGAAACCGCTACTTTAAGATGGTATAAAAAAATCATACTGTTACTATGGAAAAACATTGTCAAACATGGAAAGCAGTAGTTTTACATAAAAAAAATTGCTAGAAATTGACAGTTTTTGTTCAAGAAAAATTTTTTTTATGCTTCATGGACAAAAATAAACTGAAAATAAGTTTATTAAAACAAATATTTAAAATAATTTCATTTCACAAAGTAGGAATATAAAATCAAAAATCTATTTCAACCTAATTTTTCTGGAAAGCTGCACTACATCATCAGATTCAGTATAGTTTTCTGTTTCTTCAGGATCTCCAACAAGGTCTTCGACATTGTCAGGAACCTCAAGTTCAACAAGATCTTTATTTCCACTATTAATTTTAAAATGTGTAGTTGCTTCGTCATCACTTTTCTCCGAATCACTGTTCTGTTTCACCATTAGAACAGTTTTCGGACCCGTGACAATTGGATCATAAAATGTAGCATTTTATTCCATGTTTGCGACAGCCGCATCTTTTACTAACACAACCAGTTTCACAGCTGCACCATATAGTTTTCAGCAAATTACTTCTTTTTCTGTCAATTTAAGCATTATTCCGGTTAGGATGGTGTTTCCATCCCCAATCCGTAGCAGTAAGTTTGTTGCCAAGCCAAGTTTGTATCTGAAAATAGACCCCCCCCTGTAGCAGTTTTGTTCGGCTGCTCCTTCAGTTGGTGGTAGCTTTTCTAACTTAAATGAATTTTTAACTGTTGCGGTTTGATACATTTCAAATCTTAATTCGTTTAGAGACATATTTTTTTTACATTTATAAATAGACGCTACTAGTTTCCATCCATTTTCAGCAATTGTTTGTTTGTTTGCATCTTTCCGATAAAAAAGTTCTGCTAGATTTGCTAAATTTCGGTTAGCCAGCAATATAATAGGTTTTTCCTTTTCCGGTGAAACTGGAAGTCGTGGAAAATCAGGGACAAGTGGGTTGTATGCGAGCTAGCAGAAACGAACAAAAAAGGACTGCGCGCGTGCTCGAGACCGCGTAGCATAAGAACTACCCCGCCATTTCAATCACTTGAGATATTTATTTTAATGATATTATTTTCGGTTTATCTTTGTCCTTGAAGCATAAAAAAAAATTCTTGAACAAAAAGTGAATTTCTTTTATGTAAAACTATTGTTTAAACAATTTGTTTCTCAACAGCCAACAGCCCGAACCTTAACTGTTTAAGGTTCCCTTATTTGATATTACATTGAAATTACCATTTTCCATCACTCTCAACACTTCATTTCAATAAACAATGAAGAATTTGTGACAATTACGGAAAAATCGATCTTGAAAAATCTTTGTTTTGGTTTTCCCGTTTTTGACAATGTTTTTCCACAGTAACAGTATGATTTCTTTATACCATCTTAAAGTAGAGGTTTCAACGAAAAAAATTCCGTCCTGAAATTTTCAAAAATCAAAATTTCGTTCATCAACTTTTTTAATTGAAAATTAGGCTTTTCTCAAATTAAATTCTCATAAAATCAAAAAATAAATATTTCGCTTAAAAAAAAAATACAGCTTATTTGAGACATAACAATGTCCATTTTCACCAAATTTCATTAAAATTGAATCATCTTTGTGGGAAATAGAAATAAAAAATAGGGGCGAGCGTGGTTGCGTCTTTACTATGTACATACTTCGGTATGCGATGTAAAGCAACGTTAGGCGTGGTTAGTAGTTGGATTGGTGACCGTTCCAACGAAGACCACGTCCTCGCCTCACCCATCTTCTAGCGGCTTGTATATCAGTGTATGCGCGGAAGCTATACAACCTTAGGCGAGGGTTGTATAAGAGATATACCATCCTTCGGAGGGGATGTAAAGCCGTCGGTCCCTTGTCTATTAAATGTTAGGCAAGTAAAAGATCCCTACTCTTCTTAAGGGAAGAGGTTCGGCAAAATTCCTGGTTGGGGGTAGCTCGTCTACAGGCGTCGGTGTTAGGCCTCAGTAGCGGAAATAGGCCGACGTTAAATAAATGTATAAAAAAAAAATAAAAAAAAAATGGTTTTTGACGTATCTCTCAATAGTTTTGAGGTTATGTTGAAAAATAAGAGAAAGAATATACAATAAAAGTTGCAGATCTTTCAATTATCTACAAATTTTGCATTTAACTTTTTTCGATAGGATGTCTAGTTTTGCCGGAAATCATAAAAATCACGTTTCCGGTTATTTGTTGGGGTCCAATCGATTTCCCCCATTTATATAGCATTAATCCTAAATTTTGCGACCATCCATATACCTACTGCTAAGGATTTTGTTGACTTTTGGCCTCTGAAAACCGGTTTGGCACTGGACTAACCCTTGTAACTAAAGATTAACTTAAATAGAAAAGCTTAAATTTGAGGAAAGAGGGATCACCAAAATTTTTTTTCAAAATCAATCAATAGCTAATCTATTTTGTTATATTTATTGGCATTTTTGCTAAAATTAAGATAAAATATGGTTACATTCAGCAAATTGTGATGCCCTTTCTTTTCATTGCCATTTTTGTTGGCCTGCTTTATCCGTTTTTGTAAGTAACACTTAAATTCAATAAAGTTCTAGTATCAATAGATACTCTATTATTTAAGTTTTTAGAAAGTGCTAAGTACTCGTGAATAAAGCACTATATTTGAGTACTTAGTTCTCGGCACAGCTCTGATTGTCAGTGCTATATTATAATCAATTATTAACATATGAAACCATACAGAGTACAGAGCAGTGACTGGGAAGTTGTAGGGTGTAAATGTATGCAACACTTCATGCACAGAAGTAGAATTGCCTATATGCATGAATAACAATAAGTACTTTATGCTGGCGCTAGCTATTAGATTAGATAGTTGTGCAGCATCGTTTTACCTGTACTGTATTTATTTTACTGTGGTTTTACATTGCCGAGGTGGTCCAATAGGGATAGGATTCAAATACAGAAGTGTGCATATTTTCATTTCTCCGTTTTAACTTCTATGAGCAGACGCTAATTAGAACACTGTTTATGTTTTGCATTAATTCATTGTATATTTCAGATAATTCATTCATTCTAGGTACCATATGCATTCAAATTCTCCCTCAGTTGTACCTCTTACATTTTCGTACACTTTTATAAAATTACTATATGCAATATCTCTACCTACTTTACTTCGTATATCTGTACATTTTTCAATTACTTATTGGAAACCAGATGTACCTTTTGTTTTCCATAAATTTTCTCCTTGACTTTCCCATTTTCTACCAATGAATCCAGTGCTTTTTGGACTGCTGTTTTACTGACGTCACTTTTCACACCTTGTTGTATGTCGTTCACAGAAAACGGCCGATTGTGTTCTTCTAAAAATCCCAATACTGCATCTGCTGCCATATTCTAATTCTAAAACAATACTCAATTGAATTGCCTGTTTGTTAAAATTTAGGAAATTTAGATAACTTTAGTGGTGCCTCAGAAAAAATGTTCAGACGAAAATTCCAGAAAGTATGTATTATACAAATTTTTTGTAGTTACAATGCCATTTATATACATCTGAGCATTTCTTTTTGAGAATCCCATATTGTTGCTTTTAACAATTTTGTCTATTATTGTGTTTGTAGGGGAGAGACGCCACACCATATTTAGAGAGGAATAGGGTTGGTAGAGATGCAATCGATTCAGCAGCCGCTTTAACTGATATGGGAAAATATTTATTTAGAGAAAGGAGGCTTCCCGTATACGATATAGCTGTTGCCATTACAAAGTATGTATATCTCTTACGTTTTCTTCATGCAATTTAAACTAATTTACCTTTTTTTAATTAGGGAATAGAATGGCATCAAAATTAATATTGATATTAATTATTATTAATTTACTAGCGACATTTATAAAATTCAACTTACAAAAATTGACTTGAGGCTATATTAAGTTTAATAATAAAATACCTTTGAATTTACTAACGATTTACCCACTATACATTTAAACATTGTTATGTATTCTTAATACAAAAAAGTCCATATTTATGAACACCTAGTTTAAATATTTTATGACATATACAGTGTGCAATGTGATTTTTTTAAGTAACGATTTCTAAATGACCTTCATTAGGTATATCTCTAGTGTCCTTCGTTTCTGATATACAGCGTGTTTTCTATTTTTCTGCCAAAATTTCGATTATTTATATTTTTCTAATGGCTTCACCAAACTGAATCAAATTTACCACTTAATATGAAAAACGTATCAGGTCTGATGGCGTAAATTTTTTCTTTGCTATTACCTAAAAATATCATCCTGTATATTCTAATAACGTAATGAACAAAAATAATAATAAACTAACTACAACAAAATGTCTGTCTCAAATTTATCTCTTCTCACTTAAATTAAACTGTGTATTCACATAGATCTGGGCTTTTCTAATTTGCATATTTAAAGATTGAATTAAATTAAACACGTTTTCTACAAGTATTACAGGACAAACCATGTTTTCCACAATAAATTGTAAAAGCATACGTCTCCTACAGACTCCTCTTGACGCACTTGACAAAACCGAATGGGTCATGACCCCACCTAATGGACTAGCAATGCAAAACAAGACGAGGGACCGTAACACATATCTCTACCTTATTTTTTTTTTAATTCTGTGACATAACCATCCCAAATACTTCTGTGGTAGGGTGTTACATCTTTAACCCGCAACATTAAAGTTATTTCAGCAATAATATCAATAATAATATTTCTTATTAATATCTAGATACGACATGTGCCGCCGCAGAAAAGGTGGACGCTGCACGAAAGGCACAGCTGGTAAATCACTGTTTTACCATTTTATTTTTATTAAATTTAGTAGCGTGTACATATGATAGCTGGTTCTACTAACTTGGATCATATATACCTATGAAAGGGGCCTACGCTACCATTCTGGCAATAATAATATTGGAACTAATATTTTAAACCCCTCTAACATATGCCACATGCAAATTTTCACACAATAAACACAGACGATGGTAATATTCCGAGAGTATCAATAAAAAGTACACACTCATATGTCCTAGTAAAAAACATAGAAATCTCACGCTCAATTTTATTAACCTTTGATACACATATTAGGATGTTTAATAAATAACTGAACTGTATTGGATAACCAAAATTACCCAATGGGTTATTAATGGAAGTCCTTCAAACTATAAGTTTTTACAAAGTATATATTGCATAAAACGTAAATAATGCTATATGCATGTATAACAAAATATATGAAAATAATATGACAATTACGGCAGTTGATTCACTGAAGGTTTCTTAAAATTTCATAACATATCTTCTCTGGGTATTTTACTTGGGTTCTTGGCCTTCATTTCTTCTCCTACATAATGGACTAATCAATTTAATATCATTGTATTATTTGCAAAGGACCCCGCAAACTTCTTATGGAAATCCGGCTCCCATTAATTTTGCTCATTTTTTCATGTTATATTTTACACATCATCCAGATCAAAAGTCCCAATGGTTCTGTAGTACAGGCCATCAATGATCAATATTTCAGACATACGCTAACATATGTGCTTGAAACAGGACTAAGTAAAAACAGCGAGGCAGCCTTTTCTAATAGTACTTTAGTGTATTTTCTAGTGGTTTAACTAACAGTACTCTTAGCGGTACTCATGGTAGTACTTGTAAGAGTGCTTTTTGGTAAAACTTTTAGTGGCAGTTTAGCAACGCCATTTTTACGGCGCACTTGTCAACATTATCACAGAATGTTTTGTGGGCAACTTTGAGGTACTTTCAGCAGTACTCCCTGAGTACTCTAATTTATACTTTTGCAATTACGTATATGCTTGGAACACGGTTGAATGGAAAGAGCAAGGTATAGGACAATGTGCGACATTTACTTTTTACATTGGTAATATTTTACTATATTTTCTAGTGTTATTAGTAGCAGTACTCCAAGTGGTACTATTAGTAGTACTTTTAAAAGCACCTTTGTAGGGATTTACGTAGAACTTTTAGCTGCAGTTTAGCAATACCATTTTAACAGTACTGTTATCAGTTTTACCGCGGGACGTCATACGAGAATCTTCGAGGTACCTTTAAAAGTACTCTCTACAAACTCTTAACTGTACTTTTACAATAAGTATGTAAACCTATACTTCTATAGTACTTCGCCTTAAACTTTGGACACTATTTAATACTTTTTATGAGCAATGTGCCGCCGGCATCAGCATGACTCAAGGTATACCACGTGGAGGTTGCTCTTTCCATTCAACCGTGTTCCAAGCATATACGTAATTGCAAGTGTATAGATAAGAGAACTGAAAGAGTACTGCTGAAAGTACTTCAAAGTTACCCGTAAAATGGAATGCTAAACTACCGCTAAAAGTTTTACCAAAAATTTCACAAAAAGCACCCTTATAAGTACTACCATGAGTACCGCTAAGAGTATCGTTAGTTAAAAAAAAAGGCTACCTCGCTGTTTTTACTTAGGCCTGTTTCAAGCACATATGTTAACATATGGCTAAAGTACCAATCTTTGAAGGTCTGTGCTACAGAACGGACTTTCTGCTCATGGGAACTTTTGATCTGGATGATGTGTAGAATATCGTATCAAAAAATGAGCAAAAATAATGGGAGCCAGATTTACATAACAAGTTTGCGGGGTCCTTTAGTGGAGAGATCTTTTAGTTAATTTAAATAATTATTATTTAGTGTTCTATTTTTTATATCACTAAATATATTATTTAACTAATGAGGAATGACGTATAACAAACACTGTCAAGTACATTGATTCTTCAAGCTAATTTTCTACTCACATTCTTTTTCACTTTCATTTATTATGGAAATATTCGACAAACTACTTTGTATAGTGACACTAAAATACCAAAACGTGTACATTTTAATGATATTCTCGGTATTTTCGGATTATAGCCAACTCTACAATATTCTACTTATCAGAAGCTCAAAAATATAATTGTGTGATAATTTTGGGTAGATGAATAATTAATTCATAGGTTTAATCAACAATGGGACCACGTACACATGCACACACCATGCCCAACAAGGTTTTTAACTAGCATATATTTTTGTACACTTTTGACCGCGCATTTTTTAATTTTTACAGACTAGACATGTGCAGAAGATCGTACCCCAATGACGTATGCAATCGCGGCACGGCAGGTACGAAAAATAAACAAAAAAATCAGCACGTTTTTTTCGTACTATGAACTTTTCTATTCTATTCCTATACACACTGTAGCGATTTGTTTTTTTTTTTTTTTCGTTATTCCATTCATAAATCATGTAAAAATCTCGCACGTTTCTGAATCAATTTCGAAAAGTCTGCACGCATAATATAGAATAATATAATGGCTAATAAATTTTATTTTTAAGCAGTTGCAAAGAAAATTATAAGTATGTCTTCATTTTGTTAAAAGATATATACTCTAACTTTTGTTCTCCTCAATCTGAGCTTTGAATCAGAATCAGAATTAGTGCCTTTAAAACACTTTGAAATATACGGATAGATAAATTTCCAGCAATGAAAGAATTTCATTTGAAAATAGCACATCTGATTTATACAAAATTATTAGCCTTTATAACAATTCTTATTATTCTCACAACACACATACTTATTTTATACAGAGTTTTTGAAAACTTCAAATATTTCATTTCTTTATTGAGTTTAAAGTGTATATACAATTAAAAAAAGGGAAAGTTTTGTGTTTGAAGAATTAAAATATATCTAACCAGAACCGCAACCATTATCCGTTTGGCAAAAAATACTATGCCAGTGGTTGAAACAGGGCAATTTCTAAAGCATATAAACCAAGATAATCTCAGAAGAACTGTTAACTAATTTGAGCATTATACAGGGTCTAAATGGTTATCTGTCTTTAAAACACTGGTAATGAGGAAAGACCAGACAAACAAAAAACCTACATAACATTTTGCTCCAGTGGCGCTTCGAAAGAAACTGACCTACCTCAGTAAATTTAATAAATGTGAATAATTTGTTTGAGAACCTCTGCCTGGGGTCAATGTACTATTGCGGCCGAAACAAAGTAACCGATTTTTTATCAAGTAGTATGTTTTTTCGAAAAAATTTGTATTGTAAATGGGAGTTTTCATGTCCGTTATGTATGTATATTTTGACAAGAAATCATTGATGGGGATGTATTTAACGGTTAAAAAAAAATTAACAGATAATTCATTAAAAAAAAATGTTATAAGAAAAGAAGTATGGTCTGTTAGACGGGGCTAGTCTCAACAACGCACAGCATATGAAGTTGATTGCAGCAATGGCGTGATTCAAAAATTTAATCGAAAGTTAATAAAAACTCCTAACCTGAGTAGGACTCATTTTGAATTTCCTTAATTAAATCTTCTCTATTTCTGGGCCTACATTCAAATTTGCTTCAAACCAGTTTGCAGTATGAGCTGGACAGTTGTCCTTAAAAAACAGTATTTTTAAAATTTGATATCTTAAAAAATGGATAATAAATTTACGTGTTGAAATATTGAATCTATCTTGTACTAAGGGCAAGGGCATAATATCATCCAAAATCTCCACATATTGGTTATCGGTTAACCAGCCTTCGACGATATGCATATCAGCCCTTCTGAAGATACACAAGTGGACAGTGTACCTTCTATACTATTATCAGTTTTGTGCAGGTATTGCTCGTTGAACTTATGACCTCTGGGAGGGTACTCACGATTGAGCATTGTAGCAGGATTGAAATATTTTTTTTGTCGCAAAAGACCACTCACTGCCAACAACAATCAACTTGATTAATATAATTACTTGCAAACCTCACTCTTGCATTTTTAATAATGTCCGTTAGTCAAGGCTTTTTAGCACTGGTGCAATTAAAAATACCTTGAACTCGCAACCACTTTCATGCTGTCCTAAAGATGCTGGAAAGTTGGTTTCCCTCTTTGGCTTGAATGGAGTTGGAAAATGGATTTTGCCCCACATATTCCACATGGTTATTGTTGTTTACTGCAATTGTTTTTCTAGATCGGCCAGAACCCACTGTCCTACTTTTATTATAAATTTCTATCCACTTTTGGTTTAGAACCAATACATTTATCTATATATCTATTGATAGATAGATAGATTTATTGATATTATTGTAGAAGGTACTTACACGAGTCGAAGTATACAGTAAAAAAGTGATCAAATATCGATCAACAAGATAGATGTGATTTAATTGGATTGAATCTGTGGTAGGTTCTTGATGAAACATATTCAATAGAATAATAAAATTATAAATATTCAAAAGAATAGTTATAATACGCACTTGGTTTATTGTTTCATGAGTTTTGTTCAGTTTTGTCTGACATATGTTTCGGCTTTGCGACCATTATCAAAGAGTCTTAAAAACTAACTTCAAAGTGATGGTTCACAATATGTATCTTTGGAATATTCTACCTACTTAGAGGGGGATAATAACTTGGTTTGCTATTTCTTTAAATTTAACAGAACTACGAACTTAATTTTATTA
This sequence comes from Leptura quadrifasciata, assembly GCA_963675555.1. Classification (NCBI taxonomy): domain Eukaryota; kingdom Metazoa; phylum Arthropoda; class Insecta; order Coleoptera; family Cerambycidae; genus Leptura; species Leptura quadrifasciata. The sequence continues at coordinate 178,292,958 of OY776674.1, forward strand.
CGGTGTCTAGTACAGGGTTGTTCATAAATTCTGTTTGTGTATTTGCAACGTTTTTATGGTTTCATAGGGCCTTATTAATTTATGAAATTTCAAGCATGTCTAGGATTTTTCCTTTGTTTGCATTATGCAAAAGTTTAACATTACTACCGTTAAAAAAATGATTTTTCTCAATGTAATGTTCGGCGAAACCAGTTGATTTTTATTGTATGAAATAGACTTTTTGTGTTCTCATTAACCTCATATCTGTGCTATTCATATACCCCCGATTTTTTAATATCTTCTGTCTTTATTATTAACCAACAAGCGACCTAAATTATTTTTATTCGTTGATATTGTATTAATACCTAATTTATTTAATCTATTACATACTGAGTTGCTAACCTTATTTACATATGCCACTTTTTGTTTTCTATATTTGGTATGTTATAAAAATGTTTTTGTAATAATCTTCTCTGTTTATTTTTCATTAATTTGTCAATAAGTGACTTACTTACAAAACAAAATTATTTTAAATTCAATAACAAAATGTATACACAAGTAAACGGCTTACCAATGGGTAGTCCGTTAAGCCCATTATTAGCTGAAATATTCATGGCAAATTTTAAAAACAATCTTTTTACCACAAACAATAATCTCCTTAAATATATACATTTTTGGATATGATATGTTGACAATGTGTTTTGTATATGGATCGGTGCTGAGAGACAATTGTCACATTTCATTCACTTTATTAACTCCCTAAACAACAAAATTCAGTTTACAGTTGAAGTGAAAAAGAACGGTCAATAAACTTTTTAGATATTACGCTGACACGTAAAGAACATGGGCTAGAATTTGATATTTACAAAAACCCAAACTTTTACTGACACTCTTACACATGCAAATTGTAATCAATCTTGGAATATAAAAATGTCTCCGTTTCATAGCTATATAGACGGACTATTATCTCTAAATTTAAATAGGGTTAACTTTGAAAAAGAAGTTAGAATTCTTAAAACACTAGCAAAAAACAATGGCTATGATGAGTTACTTATATATTATTAAATTAATGAAAAATAAACAGAGAAAATTATTACAGAAACATTTTTATAACGTACCAAATATAGAAAAAAGTGGCATAGTATAAATTATGTAAATAAGGTTAACAACTCAGTATGTAATAGATAATAGATTAAATAAATTAGGTATCAATACAATATCAACGAATAGAAATAATTTAGGTTGCTTGTTGGTTAATAATATAGGGGGTATATGAAATAAAGTGTGATGACTGTGATGCCGCATATAAAAGTCAGAGTGGCCGTAGCATAGATGTGAGGTTAAAAGAATATAAAAGTCTATTTTATACAATAAAAAGTCAACTGGTTTCGCCGAACATTGCATTGAGCAAAATCACTTTTTTAACGGTAGTAGTGTTAAACTTTTGCATAATGCAAACAAAGGAAAAATCCTAGAGATGCTTGAAATTTTAGAAATTAAGAAGGCCCTAAAAAACCATAAAAACGTTACAAATACACAAACAAAATTTATGAACAACCCTATACTAGACACCGTAATAAAATTAAAATTAAGTTCGTAGTTCCGGGCTGTATTGATAAATTTAAAGAAATAGCAAATCAAGTTATTATCGCCCTCTAAGTAGGTAGAATATTTCAAATATATATATTGTGAACCATCACTTTCAGGTCAGTTTTCAAGACTCTTTGATAATAGTCGCAAAGCCGAAACATATGTCAGACAAAACTTATGAAACAATAAACTAAGTGCGTATTGTAACTATTCTTTTGAATATTTATAATTATTCTATAGACATGATTTTACATCACTGGTCATAAAAATATATAAACACCTAGACACATTACACACATATGCATATCTGTATATAACAATGTTACACATGACGGTAGCTCAGTGTGTTAAAGCGTCTGGCTAGCAAACTGAGTTGCCTAGCAAAGTGGGTTCGATTCCCGCAAGGCAAAACAATTTTTCATTAAAAAAAATTGCCCCAAGAGTGGTTCGGAGTCCACATTAAACTGTAGGGCCTCGTCTCTCTTTACCTAGCACAAGATCCTTGAGACCTTCCAGGAGGTTACTTCGGTAACTTGAGAGGCGGTTAAGAAAACATTTTAAGAAATTATTGGCACACTATTACTAAAAGCTGTAATTTAAATACTCCTCACAGGAATAAAATGCCTTACTTAATAGAAATTGTTTTAAATTTTTCTTGACTAGAAGGCAATATTTTATATTCAGTGGGTAGAGTCAGTGTGATAATTCCAACTAAGAGTGGGGTCAATGGTCGCACCATCTCAGGAATCAGGATTATCAAATATTTTTTAAAGATAATACCATTATTTGTGTTTTGGATAGATTTAAACTAAGCCCATTATGACAAAACTATTGCTCGGCATCCGACAGGCTAACACGACCTGCACCAATGGCCTCACTCAGAACTTTGCCAGTATTAGATATTGTAGTGTTATCTGCAAAAAATATAAAATCAGTGAATGGTACATTACTAGATAAGTCATTGACGTATATTAAGAAGAGTAAAGGACCCAACACTGATCTCTATGGCACGCCCATGTTTATATCCATTTCTTGGGATATATCATTATTGACACATTTAACTTTTCCAGTTCTTCCAATTAACTTCATCTACTATGCGTTGTTGAGACCAACCTTGTCCAAGTTTAACGATAATATAACCTTTTTTGTTGCACATAACACATGGTAAGGCATAACAAAGTAACAAATAAAAATACATTTTTATGTAATATGACAATGACACTGACAGTAAAGCAATAATATTGTGGTTGGTGCGACGTCACTGAATAGAACTACATTTACAATGGAGAAGTCAGTCAATTAGTTTTTTTCGGCCACAATGTGTACCTACACTTGAGAAGAAACCTGCTGAAAACTTATTTTTATTTTATTCTCGAAAACCATACTTAGAACTAACATTTTAGAGGTTTTCTCACTAATAAATCCTGTGTACTCAACATTTAGTTTAGTCATTGGTCCCTAAATTCAATATGTTTTCAGACACTCTGTTTAAAACATATATACTCTCATACTTTGCACATCTCCATTTCATATTTATTAACTTTATTGCAACCATCTACCTTATCTCTTACAAAGCTATTAAACTTATTAATTCGCATTAATGTTTAGCCAATTAGTCATAATTACTGCTTAGGTATACTACTAACATAATACTAAGTGTAACCAGCAAATTAGAGGGATTAAAACAATTTTGATAATTTTTTCTGATTGTAAGGGAAATGATATTTACCAAATAGGAGCTTGAAATGTCAGAGATATGCACTGTAAATTACTTTAGTTCACTTAAAAGGTCAAAATACATTTCAAAGTGATTTATATTTTTCTATTTTACAATATATAAAATATCCTAAAATGGAAATTAAGGTATCAATTCAATTATTCTGGATAAAAAAGTAAGTAAGTATAATTGGTGAAAAATAAATGGCTTGGCTTTGCTTCCGAATACCAAAAGCCTAGTAACAAAAATCGTTAAAATATTTACGGATGCAAACAATCAGTGCCGGATCTACTATATGGGGAAAAGAGCCGCCTCTCCAGGCGCCGGTTCAAGGGGGGTGCCAAAATTCACGAGTACCTACTAAGTATTGTTTAATAATAAAATTGTTTTCGATTATGGGGCCCCAAAATAAGATCTCGCTCTACCTTGAAAATATATTAGGGCTGCGTCGCTGCAAACAATAGTAGAAAACTGCTTTATATATAAAACGGGTTTCCATTAAGAACACACGAAGCGCACCTTACTAACTGTAGTAATTTTACAATGTCTTTCTATAATAACATTTCTTGGTGGCAGAATATGTGCTTCTAGATGGTGAAGGGCTCCATAACATTAATGCAACAGATACTTATCACACCCAAAACTTTGTTAGGATTTGCCTATGTTGGAGGAGCATGTGTAGTCAACAAAAGACTAGAAAAGGTCAACTCTGTGGCCATCATTGAAGATACTGGTGGATTTAGCGGTATAATCGTAGCAGCTCATGAAGTTGGCCATTTGTAAGACAAAAATACTAAATTAAACAAATGCTTCCTTTGTTTGATAATGCTCAAAACATTGTCAGCTAAATCTGAACCACACATTGCACTTGATTCAACAAAAAAGTATTTATAGCTAGAGCCTTTATAATTTAGCTGGCAACGTGCAAACTACTCAATGCGGTAAATAAATATATTTATTTATAACGTACTTGGATGTTTAAGTGATAGAAAATTATCATTAAAATCTATCGAAAATATATTATAATGAATGCAGCTTTTAACCTGACACTTCTATCATACTTTAGAGTTGTTCACGAAAGCATTATCGAATTAGAATCAATCTTAACTCGTCAGCATTACATCAAATTTAGGAAGCGCTGTAAAAGCAATTTATGAAATAACACAAATTCTAGATTAGGTGCTGTTCACGATGGAAGTCCACCACCATCGTATTTGGGCGGACCTGGTGCCGAGAAATGTCAATGGACTGACGGATTCATTATGTCTGACTTGAGACACACTGAAAGGGGATTCAGATGGTCGCCGTGCAGTGTTTCCAGTTTCCATCATTTTTTGAAGTAAGTACATTCTTATTCTATCAGCTCATTATACACTGATTTGCTTTTAAATGCAACTAATTCAAACTGAAATTAATAACTTTATATTTAGTGGGGATACAGCAACGTGCCTTTACAATGCTCCACACGAGGATGAAAATTTACCCAGAGTATTACCAGGAAAATTGCTAACATTAGATGCTCAGTGCCGAAGAGATAGAGGCACCAGTGCTTGTTTTGTAAGTAAAAAAATTGTTGCCATTTTCAAAATGGTAATTTTACATATTTATACAAATTTTTCAAAATATTTAAGTATTTATTAATTATATCCTGAACTTTAGTTTGATGTATTTAAGTTCTCTATTATGGGGTATATAGCGCTAGTCCAACTAGATCATCTTTCCCATATAAAGAAGTGAGAACATTTTGAAGTGCTTCTGACAAAATTTACATAGAGCTATTTGTATGAAACCCATACCTGTAAAAATATCAACAACAGTTCCTATAAACCAAAGAATAGCAATTAGACCATAGAATTATCCAAATTGAAACATTTATTAATTAATTATGGATGAACATCAGTGTAAGGTACGGAAATTCAGTGCATTTCATCTATTCAAACTATTTACTTTAGACCCCAGATTTATACGTTTTTGTAATAAGCTCTTCGAGTGGAAACTAACGACCAAAAAAATATGGTGTTCCATTTAAAAAAATTGTAGGTGGTAGAGCTAGTCTTGGGCCTATCCTATAGGAAAACATGTCCCCCTATTATTTCTTTTCGACACGTATTTTTGCGTTTTTTGCAAAAATTAATATATCCAAATTCATTTAGGGTAGATGGTTTCCATATTGAAATACACTGGATAAAATAAAATATCAGTTTTTGGGGTTCTAAAATTTTGTCATTGACTTACAGTCTCTTATGAGGGAGTACAATGGAATGAACTTGCTGACAGCCTTGCAAAAAAAGGACGAGCACCATTCATTGGACCCGAAACGTTTTGTGGCCTGGCCAAAGGACACATAGTAGAGGAGATCCAAGAATGGGAAAAGGACCAGAAAAAGTCCTACTGGAGAAATACTCCAGGCCAAAGACAAGCGAAAAGTTTATAACTTATTCGACAAAGAATGCCACAAGGCTTCTCGAACTTGAAAAGTCCAAATTAAGGCTAATCACAGGCCTTCTGACTGGCCACTACCCCTCGAGATATCATCTCAAGAATATGGGCAAGGCGGCAGACAACAAATGCAGATATTGCGATACTGCAACTGAAACTACGGAACATATACTTTGTGAATGCAAGGTGTTAGTCCGCACTAGGCTAAAATTCCTAGAACAGGCGGAATTAATGCCTGAAGACATAGGGAAATTAGCCCCCAAGAAAATCACAAGCTTTGTAAAAAGTCCTGGAATCCTGGGCAACAATTAGATGTAAGGTAAATCACAAAAGATTTTAAGTCGAAGTGAAGTAAGGCTGTTCAAAGTCAAACGACCCCATAAAACAATCTACAGTCTCTTATGTTCCAGCATCCATTCCTTTGTTACCAATTAATAATAATAATCTGTATTTAAATAGGCACAACCTAATAAAAAATATAATTTCTATAAAAATTATATAAAAAAGAAATGTACAATTAAATACATACAAGTATGTTTAAAACGAAATATAATTACACATATTTTAAATATTTTCTTAGTGTAGTTTTAAAAACGTTTAGCATATCTCAGTTTTTTATTTCAGTTGGTAATCAATTATATTCATATAGTCGTTTAAAAAACAGACAATTCATTTATTTTTTATTGTTAGTTCTAACAATATACATGTTGTCTCGCCCTCTAGTAACATGACCATGAACTTCATTGTTATAGGTTTATTTAAAATTTTATGGATAAATACCATGGTAAAATATTTAAATCTGAGCTTCACTGGTACCCTTGAAAAAAAGAACAATTTTTTAACAATCTTATTTTGAATGTAATTTAAATCAACTTGTATTAATGTGTTATATATTATAAATCCTAGGTATTTTCTTTCAGTATAGTAAGCTTCCCATGATCGTGAGGACATTCTTCTCCGCTAGAGCCGTCGTAATTTTTGGAAAGGTGGTTCTGTCGAACGCACCTTCTATGTCTATGAAGACACCTAGGGTGGACTCTTTATTGTCCAAGGATCTCTCAATCCGACTCACGACTGCATGGAGGGCGGTGTCGGTGAATCTTCCCAGGGTGTATGCGTGCTGGTTAGGATGTAAGGGGTTGTCTTTTACTACAACATACCTTATGTATCGTTCAAATAGCTTCTCCATCGTCTTGAGTAAGAACAAGGTTAATCTGATAGGTCTATAGGCTTTGGGGGTGGTATAGTCCATCCGCCCTGCCTTTGGGATGAACACAACTTTCACTTCCCTCCATGTCTCTGGAATATAAAGGTGTGTGCTAAGCACGCCCTAAATACTCCAACCAGGTGCGGCAGTAATTCATCCAGTCCCCATTGCAATAGGGCGGGATAGATGCCATCAATCCCTGGCGACTTAAAAGCGGAGAAGCTCTGTATTGCCCATCTTATTCTGTCCTCACTCCCTATTTGGTTGGCCATTTGCCAATCCAAATCCGAGGGTTGGGTGTCGACTTCGTTTGGCCACTCCTTCCATTCTGTTATCACAGATCCCGGGAAGTGAATCGCCATGAGTAACTCTGAGCTTTCACGAAAGTCGCTGGTTCTTATACCATCACTCTTTGTCTTTGGCGAGGATTTTGCATAACCTAGTAGTCTGTGAGTAATCTTCGATTTCCTCACAGTGGGTTCTCCACGCATCTCTTTGTCTCTATCTGACTAGTTTCTTAAACTCTTTCAGATTGGTTTTGTATAATTCCCTATCAAATTCCTGTCTTATCAGTTTTGCTTTGTTGAACGAATTCCTAGCCTTCTTCTTGAGGTCAGTCAGCTCTTGGCACCACCACTTGGTGGCCTCATTGGGTTGTTGAGATGACCTCAAGGGGCAGAATGTTTCAAAAGCTTGTCTCGTGGCTGTTTGCAAGATTTTGACATATTGCTCTATTTCGCCACTCGTTCTGGGCACCCTCTTATTAACCCCTTCCAAGTTCTCCCTGAGTTGACATCGATATTTATCTCTATCAGTTCTCCGGGGATCTTGGAATGGTTTTTTTGGGTGCTTTAATGAGATTAATTTCAAAGCTTATCCATTGGTGGTCTGATAGTGTTATACAATCAGACACATGCCGATTCTGGATTAGGCTGGATATACGCCACGTTGTTGGTGTTATATCTATTATAGTTTGACTTCTAGTGTTAATAAATGTCGGTGTACAGCCCCTATCACTAACTATAATATTGGTATCAGTTGAATGCAACGTTGGAGCCCAGTCTGTATGAATTAGTTCTAAATTAATCTTCTCGAGATTAGTGCCAGTCAAGTTTAAAAAAATTTTTTTTATTAAAGATTTGTGAGTAATATTATCAGTAACGCTAAATATTTTCAATTAATGGTCTGTAATTTTGGGTGTATCACTTACTTCATACTTCTACTGATATTGGTACACCTAGCTGAATGAGTTATTACTTGTTCTGAGCCCAATATTTTTAAAATATGTTTTAATTTGTTACAATAGTAATCATCTATATTCAAATAATTTATATTAAAGTCGCCAATAAGTAACAACTTAGTTTTCACACTGGGCGAGTCAATCAAATATAACCGTGATTTTCTATGTACTTATTTACTAGTTTAATTTTAAAAGTACTGGCACTCTGAACGACTAACGCCATCTGGTCGTAATTTACTGAAACACTGAACTACCATACAGTGGTCTATATCGGATGGCCTACTGATAACAAAACAGACGCGTTTCCTACTATCTTTCTTTTTGTTTTTTTTTAAGACATCATTATAAACCAAATTCCTATAATGTTTCAGAAGGATGACAGAGTCTGCGCACAACTCTTTTGTTTTGATTCTGGAAGTGGCTACTGTGTAGCTTATAGACCTGCTGCCGAGGGATCACCTTGCGGGGACGGTCAGGTAACAATTAATTGACACATAATTTAGTTGTTTAATTAAAGAAAACTATTTTTTTTTCAGTACTGTTTAAATGGTCGGTGTGTAGCGGAGCATGAAAATATTATCCCCGATTACACACAGAATGCGCCTTCTTATATAAGAAGTAGTGGAAATCAAGGAAGGCCGTTGTAAGTAAACTTTGACCTGAGATACTGTTTTTCAGAATACCTATATGGAGTGTATCTTATTTTAAATAAGAACATATTTAAACAATCCATCAATGATGATATACAAAGTATAACCTATGGAATAAATGGATAAATAAAATAAGATACATTTTTAAAAGAGAAATATGTATGTCTAGCTGAAGGTTTAATAGTTCAAACAAGTATACTTTCTATGAAAGCGCAAAGTATTACCAGCAATGTAAATCTTAAAACATTTTTCTTTTTTAAGTACCGACATTTGAAATTTGAATATGTGTCTTAGAAATATAAAATGATAGAATGTTCATTTTACTTAAATGCTGCCAGAACAATAATGTTTCAGGTGTTAGACATTCAATGATAAATAATATGTTTAGACCATTAATTTTCGGCTAGCCCACAAATATCTTTACCATTACAATAATCAATTTTACACTTAAAACAGGTTCCACGAAGACGATGAAGAAGTAATAAATCAAAATCCAGTACAATTTTACAATTACAATGACGATTCCACGTCACCACTAAACAATAACCCGCCCCCGCAATACAACAGTCAATACCAAAACAACCCGTACGAGAATCAAAATAACCAGTTTCCAAATCCTTTTTACAACCTAGAGTATTCCGGCTCCTCAACAATTGCATATAAGACACCTGTCACAACTAAATTTACCTTCAAACCTCTGAACATATTTACGATTTCTACGACAAAATCTCCATACGATTTCAAAAATTTCGGCAATCCTTCAACGACGAAGGCACCATTGCCGCCTACTAACAGTCAACAAACAAATGCTGTCAATACTCACACAAGCACAAATAGTCCATTCTTCGAGAGTTTCTATAATCTCATAAGGCAAACCACCAAAAGTCCTTACGATTTTGGAAATTTTGGAAAAACCACCCAGAGTTCGTACAATGATAACGTTGACAATAACTATCTAAAGCGGTCGTATAACGCCGCTACTTACTACAGTGACAGTAGCAACATTACGCAAACTGTTGTAAAAAGAAGACTTTCGTAATAGGGTAAGACGTTTGGAAAATGTTGAAAATCATCTCTTTAAAAACCATTTATCCGCATGAATAGTTTCTGTAAATCCAGAGGTAGACTTTCACTTTGAACTGTAATCCCATTTGTTTCTAAAATTTTCAAATTAACATTCAGACAAAGAGGTTCTAGAAAATTCAGATGTTACTAAAAAGTTACTTGATTAATTTTATATCAATTTATACAGTGCGTCTCAATGAAACCTATCCACCCTAAATAAATAAATAAAAAGTATTAAAAATATTCCCAGAACTTTGGCTGAAGTTTCAAAACAAGATGTTTTATACCAAAACAGATTATTATCAAAAATAGTAAAATTACCAATTATTAGTTGCAAGGACCAATGTAATAATATATATGCATTATGCATGTACCGCTTTAAATCTACTATTACATCTGATTTTTCTCACCTCGGAACTTATACAAATGACTGATTGGAGTTAAGGAAGAACTTATAGAAACCTAAAAGATTATATTATCGAAATATCAGTTGTATTCCTTTTATACATTTTTTTTTTTTTAATTAACAGTGAAGATGCTATAAAGGCTGGTATTTTTAGGTTACCTTCTTCCAATAATCTTTCAAAGCTATATTTTAAAAAGTACGTTCTCTGTGTAGCATATCATTTTTCTCAATCCACTGTCATTGAAATAACATTCTTACATAGGTATATGCATCCCACTGATATGCATGCATCTTTTCTTCGTATGTTCCACCAGCGTTACTGTACTCTACATACCTACCCACCCTTCTATGACTTCCTCAGGAATTGTACTACAAATATAGAAACTAACACTACTCTTTACATCAACATTTTGTATTCTATTCTTCCACATCTGACAATATATTTAAATATAACACAAGCATGACTAATTAATTACATCTAAATCGATGGAAAATTTGTTTAAGTGAAAATAAATTTAAATAAATTCTCCATAAAAAAACTACACCCTGTACAATTTAAAACCTTCCCTTAAAAAAATAAATTATCAATTTAGATGTAATCAATTTTATACACATTAATACGAAAATTACTTCTTACTTAATTGTGTCTGTTGTAATTAAGGTCACGAACTTTATTTTCTTTATGTGTGCCATATAATGTACAGAATTGGTCAGACTTTATAATTTGTATAATAAATAAATTCATAGTTATTACATCAAATAGTGAACCAAACTTGTTTAACTACTAAATTATAACACTACCAGTAAAATTATCTTGAATTTTACATACATTATGTTCATTTAAATTAGAATATTACTGTACATTCTAGATTTATTGTCCTAAACAAAAATCTAGAGATGAATTTTGCCAAAAAATTTTAAAAATCTTAATTTCCATGTCAGCCAAGTAAAAAATTTGTATTTCCACAAATCCAATTTTGTTCCACGCAAATCGCACCACCTCAAATATAAGATAGTAAATTATTTAATGTTAGTTTGTAAATGGTACTTTTTGGCAAACTTTGTTGTTTTCCTAGGAATTACATAAATCAACTAAAATTCGTGGCCTACAATTTTTACACTAAAAACAACCATCGATTATCATTTATTTTTATTTTTTTGCAGCTGAACTTTTTATCTGAAGGATATTTCTTCAAACATTACCTGTAAGAAAAAGCCGATGGACAAATTTCAGTGGTTGTGATTTTTAGTGACAAATAATTTTGTGTGTGTACAGACAAAAAACAAAAGACAAGAGTGATAAAAGTGTGAATTGAACCTAATCAAACATTAAATTAATAATAGATAATTAATCGTTCTTCTCTATTTCCTCTAAGTAAAGTGTACATATCTTTTGTTAAGACATACTGCCAATATTTTGATAAAATATTTTAAAAACGATTTAAGTTTAAGTGAGGAATTTTAAAAATTCTTCATTTAATAAGAAATTCTCGATGTTATTTATGCGAAGACATAGTGCAATTTGTTATATTTTATTTTGTAAGACTCTTTTTGTAAAAAATCGCAATTAGAAATTAGTTAAGTTCCTAAAATACGATGTTAAGTGAAAAATTGTACTTACGTACTTTTCTCTGTTAGTGTAATATAAAAATGTACATTTCATGCAATTAAAAGACAAGTAAACTCGAATCAACATAATTCTTTACACACCACACTTTCATAGAACAAGTAAAAATGTAAAGCAATGAATCAGAGATGTGTTTTAGATTGTGACCAACTCATAAGTTCTGTGATATTTCCATTGGTATGGTATCCTTTCCTTCGAATGGCCCTATACACAAGGTAGTAGGTAATGGGAATTGTTAATATTACCCTCAGCCAAATAGCAAAGTTACTTTATAAGTTTCTGGTAATAGAATTGTTATATTATATTGTTGCTTCTCAAATGTCAATTTATTTTATTAAAATTGTGGGAAGACACTATCTTATCTTGTGACCCTCAATTGTTATTTAATTTGATGCTTCAAACATTCTTACAGTGAAATTATAAAACGTCAGATAATAAAAGAATTATCACATCCTTATGTAAACTTCTATGTGACTATATCAATCTCTACACGACATTCTTCTTTGCAAATACAAAGCGCATAGGATGTGAATAATATAAAGTCACGTCTGCTGAGGCTACAACAGAAGTTCCGAGTGTAACGATTCATTTTACAAATGAATATTACAAGCGTTAGTCGTAGCTGCAACAAATATTGAGCATTCTGTCAATACTCTGTCAACTCAGTAGCGTGCAGTGGTTAAAAGACTGAATGCAGTAAACAGAGACATGGTGGTGAAATTAAACGGGTGCTTTAATCAGGAAAAATGTAACGGATGTTCCCTTTCACCTTTGCAAGAAATCCATGAGTTGAATTGTAAAATTAAATGTGGCAACGGATGTTAAAATTCATTGTATCGCATGCTATCATTGTCCAGATATTTTCATCACAGAATACTTGCCTTTTGCATACGTTAATACGCCCATGCGTGCCATTCCGTGTGACATTGAGATGATTTGATTCAGAAATTAAAAGAAGAATGTGAACGAAAACATTCATGATTTCAAATACGAATACCTTTAAAAATAACTGGAAACTTACCAGAATCAGACCAATTCTCAAACAAGGTAACTCTGGTTGACAATTACAGGGCAATTTGTTTGCTATCCAACATTGCGAAGGCTTTCGAGAAAACAGCAAAATATTTGCTCAAGATAAATCCATTATCTCCCCATTACAACAGTCGAAGGCCTTTGACAGATTGGATCATGCTATGATACTCCTAAACGCGTTATATCATATTTGTCAAACAGGGAACAATTTGTCAAATACAGGGGTCACCCACCAAAATTTACTGCTACTGCACCACAAAGGCAGTAACCTTGCTCGCCTGCTCTTCTCTCTATTCATTAATGATATTTACAATAAAGTTGTTAGCAGCATGCTTATTTGCTGATGACTTAAAAATCTACAAAACAATTCAGTCACTTGTGGACTGTTTGGATCTGCAAGAGGATCTAAAAGAGTAGACTTCAAAATAGACTACCCTTAAGCATTGAAAAGTGTAAAGTCATGACCTTCAATCTAAAACAACAAAATTCCATATAATTATACAATCTAATCGATAAGCATTGAGCCTGCCAAGCTAACATTTAATATGCATCATAAAACTTACTAAATCCGCACTAAAAATGTTAGAGATGGTAAGATGAATCTTCAGAAGCTAATGCTGATACTTTGCAAACATTGCTTCACTCAAAATTTTATACTACTGTTATGTAAGATCTAAATTGGAGTATGGATCAATAGTATGGAGTCTTTTCTATAATGAATACATATCCAAGCAGGAGCAAATTTAAATAGACCTAGCAACAGTTTGAAGGGTCTTGATAGGTAACCGTTCGTAATGCCTTGTTTTAAATTTTAATTTAATAAATAATACCACAGAAACTAGACAACCCTCATTTCCAGAATCCAGAGGCTTGTGCAGAAGGGGGTTACAGATTTAAAAACGCAGTCATACAACCATATCCTCCAACAGTGCTGGAGCCGGAATTCGCTCTCAGTAGCATGATACCTGTTCGATTAATTGCGATTGCCATGTCACCCCTATCGGCTAGCTATTAAGCCATATGAGCTGATTTATTACGTCTTTAGGCATACAACTAGGGTGTCTCCTAATGGGGAAAAAGTTTATTCAAATAAATCGAATTTTTATACAAATTGTTTTATTATTAACCAGTAAATACCATATTATATGCATTCCAAACATAATACGTAAATGTCTAATGAAAACGGCATACAAATTAGTTGTCTCTGTGTCCATGGCATGCGAGCTCAAACGTGTCATTTTTGACTGTCTCAAAATTTAATAGTTAACCGCATGAAATATTTTCTGTATTTTAAGTTACGATCACAATGAAAAGTACCATACTTAATTGGCATACCGATTGACTGTCGCTGAGCTGGTGGCATACACAGTCAAAGTTACATAAACTCAAGGTAACTTTTTATGATTGTTAACTGTATACCATTTGGTTTCTCCGTTTATTTTGAAGTTTTGAACCAACAAAATAATTGGCATACCAATAATTGACCACAGCTGAGCTGGTTCTGAAATATATACAGTTGATATATTATGTAATTGATTTTTTTTTTTGATGGCTTATACGTTCAAAAATGCATTTTTTTGGTTCGTAGTAGAAATTTTGTATGTTTAACAATTTAATAAATGTTGGAGAATGAAGGTGATTATAAGTAAGTGAATTGAATAGTATTTAGAAGTTATAAAAATAAAGATTAATCATAAATTATATATAATTATAACAAAAATAGTGAAAAAAAAAACAGGTAAGAAAGTTATAAAAATTACAATATTTTGTAAAATTTAAATATGTTATTAAAAAGTATTAGTCATTTTCAGTAACTTCTTCAATAATATATTCTTCAGAATTTGAATCTTCAAAATCTGACAGTAAAACATTATCAAAATAGAATCACTGCTGGTTGAGTTGTACGAATCAATTGATCATCTGCAAATAAAATAAATCATTCAATTTGTGTAAGCTATGATTAAAATTGTAAAACATTGTAATTTTACTTTTATTTTTAAAATGGAAAAAATTTAGAAAAAAATGAAAAACTATGTAATTTTGTTAAATATAAAAGACAAGTTTTAGTAATAGAAAAATTAAAAATATTTTGTACCTGGACATTCATCATCTGAGTGTACAAATAACGTCATTCACAATCTCTGGAATTTCTGGACCATCGAATCATTTGAATTTGTATTCATTATCTTCTACACACCATCCATACTTGACTGGAATTTTATTAGTCGGTGATGCCAAATTTGTATTTTTCCATATGCAACTAATGTAAATAGTTCGTAATATATTTGCTGCTGCAATTCAGCTTTGCATGATGGTAAAGTTATACTATAATTTTTTATGTGTTTCTTGAAGCTTTCAAATTTTTTCTTAGGCTGATACTTTTACTAAATAAACTCAAGTTGCCCTCATCAACTTCATTAATGCTTCTTAGCCCTTACATCCAGCAAACAAATTCCTCAACTTTTTTATTGCATTATCTGCACCCTCATCATTTTGAAGGTTCCCAAGTAATGCAAAATTAGCTTGATGGTCTACTGAATCTTGGTGTATTTTAAATGGCCTTAATTTTGCCTTGTTGTGGAATGAAGGGTTAAAGTCGCAACCAGTGAGAGCATGAAAAGCAGATAAAGTATTCGACAGATTTCTCCTAATTTTGCGTGCAATTTGTTAATTTGCCTTATTACATTTTTCATATTACCGTACATAATGATCAATCAGCCATATTGGATTTTACCGCTTTCATACTTCACTTTTCAGCGGCATGTTGAATTTTAATTCAGCTAAATTTATTATAACAATATTTATGCATATTTTATTGAAATATTGGGTTACAAGAGGTTTATAGTGTAAAGCGCATGCTCTATAAACGCAGGTCATTGGCACCGTTTCGTTTTTATGTGTTCCAAAAGGTATAAACTCATCAGCATGAATATTTTAAACGGTCCTTCAGTTACCAAATATGCAATGTTTATAACAAACTTCCAAATTGTTTGAAAGAAATGAGCCTGAGTCAGTTTAAATCAAATTATAAAAAGATTTTATTTAAAGAACAATGTGAACAAAATTAGCCCTTTAATATTTATTTTCATCTATATGATTTTATGTATTCTTCTTAATTTTTTAAGTATACTATTTGAGCACTAAAAAAAATTATCAATACTGTAGCATGCGGTGCAATTTAGGTTAAGTGGTAGAACAAATCTATAATTGTATTATAGATATTGAACTTCGCCTTTTATGCCAAATGTATTACATTAATTTGTAAATTTATTGTACAACCAAAGTTGGCTAATAAAGACGTTTATTATTATTATTATTATTATAAATTATAAACAGTACAGCTACGGTCGATTGGTATGCCAATTATTGTATAGGTTTAAAACTCCATAATAAACAAGGAAACCAAACGGCATACAGTTAATGATCATAAAAAATTGGCTCAAGATTATGCAACTTTGTCATCAAACTTTGACATTCCATAGTGAGAAAAAAATTATTATAAATTATTTTTCCAAGACCAGGTATTGCCATTAGAATACAATATGGGGTTATTCTGAGCTAATTTACAAGTACTATAATTTCGTTCAAATATGTCTTGGTTTTCATTTAACTAATGGCAAAATCATCGACCCCTATACGAATTACCCCCAACTTGAAACAGTTAGCTGCCAATTATTTTAGATGTTCCCTGCACACTATGGATGATAAGTGAGAGAGTATTTGAGCCAAACATATCCACGAAGATGGGTCAAGCATCTTAGTCCAATTCTGTGGCCACCCTGGGCTCCAGATTTAAATCCACTGGATTCGCAAAAACGATTGTTTAATAATCAGTCATATGCTCCTGAAATGTTGTATTTCTTGAGATGTGACGTAATAATTCATTGTCGTAATTCTCCTTTGGTGTTGCTTGATTTTTGGTAAACTATTTCTCTAAGGCATCCCCTGTAGTACAAGAGATACGTTTGGTCTATTGTCTCCATAGTATTCTAGACATGCAGCCACTTTCAGCAGTAGGAAAAAAACCAAAATTAACATTTTAATAATTTATTATATTCATACTATAACAACATTTATTCTTTCAACACTCATATTATTAATTAACCGATACAACATATTAAAACCAATTAGTGGGAATTTCTGCTCATAGTAAGTAAAAAATGAACAATGGAAGCCAAAAGGGAAGACTATTTGAAGATTACATGAAAATGACTAAATATCTACCAGTTAAAAAAAAAATATGGATTTATTACTCCAGTTAATGATTACTTCACTACTATTAAGACAATGGTAAAAATAAAAGGCATTTTACTATTTGGCACTTTGCATCTACGAAGGAAAAAATGAAACTATAAATTCAAGCTCAAGAAAGAATAGAACAACGATGCTTTTTAATATAAATGGAATTCTGTTTTCTAAAATTTATAAGTATAGATTATACTTTAAGGAGAAGTTTATCACAAGAAAAACAATGTTCTAACTCATCTATATTCTGTACAAAAGAACAAGAATTATAAAATAGTACCTACCTCTAAAAGACAACAGATACATTAAAATATTTTCACCAATTATATATATCGAATATTGAATAAAAATAACTAAGATGTTTATACACAATCTAAAAATCTGACATTTATCAAGCATCCAACACCCACTTATACCTATGTAGCCAAGCTATAGGTGCATATTTTACGTTACGTAGTTAAACAATTACGTTGTCCTAGGACCAGTTAATCCTGTCGCTTTTCCTGCAATTCTGACAATCATGGCTACAGATAATAAACAGACCGCACCAGCAGGCATCAATTTTCCTGAATTGTAAAAACGATAACCCATAATTCCAGCTAAAATTGAACTTGCTGCCAATTGTATGGAGTAGTTCGCTGGATCCCTACTCACTTCATAAGCTCCATAAGCTAGAGCACCTCCAAACAATAAACCTGCTGCCAAAGATGGGACAGAGCCTTAAAAATACAGTAAAAATAGTTAGAATCGCGAATAATCATATAATGATATTTTCCAAACATGCAAAGTCACTAAGTAGAGAGGTACTTGAAGGTTATTATAACACTGTTCATTTACCAGCTTTGTAATATCCCAAAACTCCACCAGCAGCAACAGCACCGGCGTATATAAATCCAGGAATATCCACAGGCATCTTAATTACTTTTTTAACAAAAATTTAAGTCAGCCTTGTAAATCGAAAACTAATGTTCGGCTAATGTAGATAGATTTTCGTAGTAAGTAGTCTGTATCTTTTTGACAGTAAGAACTGTCAGCTGACACACAATCATTAAGCTGTATCTACACTATACTAATAAAAGCGTGTACATGGCAAAAATGTTATATTTGTAAAAAAATTTTAAATGAGCCTAACTCAAAGGCTACTTCACATGTTCAAGTTGACCGTCAAGCCTCTTTCGATTGGATATGACAGTTTTTCGTGTGGAATTTCGGAAAAATTAATTTGAAAATATTTGTGGCGGGAAACCTCATCAACTTTATAAATCTGTAACAGCTTCCACTGACATTTTGCGTAGTGCATAATATAGAAGATCTATCAAAATAACAACCTGCTGATAGTTAACAAGTATAACCTGTTCAATTCAACCGAGGGATAACAGAAAACAGACAGAGTTATCAGACTACTTGGGGAAATTCGCATTTGTGAGTACAAAATGTCTGATAAGATGCTACATATCGAAATCAGAGAGTTCGAAATCCGCATCAACAAATTCACAACTATGTGAACTAACCCACTCGCGCATTTGTAAAATTTGTATACATACACCTTTTGTGGCGCAAATTTTTACAGCGCATTAGCGCAACTATAAAGCTACGCGCCATGTTTACATATATAACCAAAGATATGTTGAACATTGTTACATAAATGAATTGCGTAAGTAAAAACTGTCAACGATATGTTTTAAAGTTGCAACACCATTCATGTACAAAGTGTCACCCACTTTTTATTGCGAAATTTAAGCTCCAAAATTTTTAATGGTGACAAAATATCGAGTGGAACTGTATAATACGTTTTGATGAAGATGACTGAATACAAGCTGCTGCCTACTTACCACTTATATGTTCATATATGAAGTAATAATAAACAATTTACAATTATTATTATTATTTATTAACTGTTAAACTTCTAGTATAAAAATTGGTTATAAAATATAATTCAAACGATTTATTTGAACTAATATGAAATTGAAATGGAGAAATGGATTTAAATAAACCCGTTTTAGGTTAGAATTTATTTGACAGGCTTTAAAATTTTAAAGTGCGTTAAAATTTAACATATCCTTTACAGAATACCCACTAATTGTTATTATTATTTAGTTTTAATCCAGACTTCATTTCTTCTACACAATATAAGTTGCACTAAAGAATATGTTGCACCACCAATAAGTCGATGCCTATTTATATTGCACAGCTCCAGTAGTTTTTACACTTTTTACTGTTCATACGTAGCAATAATATTTTTAAAGTGTACGCAACTTGAAAGTATACAATTTTGAAAGTGTGCAATTTTGAAAATGGCGCAATTTTTAAACATGCAACGTTATTCACATCAACGAGGTTTGAAGGCGTTGATTCACACTTTGCAATACTAGAATGGCGCCACTTTTCAGGTTGCACAATAAACGAAAAGTGTACAGCTGTACACACACCTTTAGATTAGACAATATTAAAATACGTTAAAGTGAGAAGATAAACTTAAAATACCTACTTGAAATAATTGTAATTTGTCTTTCTCAGCTTCTCATTCAAAGGAGCAGTAAGATACAATTTGATGATTTCAATTACTTTAAACCATAGAAACAAATAAACTAAATCCCCTCAACACTTGCACTACAGCCGCCAGCGACACTAAAACCTGACGACCTGACTGTGACGGTGTTCTATGACTCTGACCACTAGCACAGAATCAAACAAGAACTTTTCGCGGGTAAATCTGAGAAGTGTGGAGGAGAAGAACCAGGAACCCACGGTTATGTGAACCAAGTTGTGTGTCTCCACCTATCTTCTGGAAGGGCAATTAAGCACTTGTGTACGATGGGCAAACAGTTTTGAAATTGATACAATATTAATGGGAACATTCTCTTTCATTTTATCCCCCAGAGTGCACCAGCTGTACTCGGTTGTTTGTCCGTCAATGTCAATACGAAAAAAATATGTCTTTGAATAAACCCTCTTTGGAATAAACAAGGTTAATTAGGATGTACAATGAAAACTTGTTGCTGTGTGTCAAAGTGCTCTAACACAGTAGGGCATTTATTTACTCAAAATGACCGTTTCCGACAACTATATGATAAATCTGGTGTTTAAAAATTGTACTCTATATATCTTCATCTTCAAATGTACTAACTAACATATTGTCATAATTGATTAATCTAGAATAAAAGAGGATTTATAAACAAAAAATTCAACAAGTTCATAAATGTAATTATATACCTTTCAACCAAACACAAAGCAACGAACTCTATGTAATCTCTGCAACCAAATCAGCTTTTTTTCCATGAACTCTATAGCACCTGTTTTTCTCAGCTCCGCTTTTAAAGTTTTAAACGATTTAATGACCAACTACCGTAATCCTTTTTATCAATTTGGCTCATTTCTACGAATAAGAGATTGGGAAACTCTCGGAAATCGGTAAATTTAAACTATTTAAAGGTTATATAATAATATGATTTCAGAGTACGCATGGCGTCATCTATTGGATATATTATGAACTGGCTTGGATTATTCCTCATTCTTTTTTATCGATTTGACTCGTTTCTACTTCCGAGTACGCATGGCGTCATCTATTGGATATATTGGGAACTGGCTTGGACTGTTCCCCATTGACAAAAATCAGATGTAGGTTCCTCTGCTGAAATTTACAAGGGGCACCGTCGTCCTTAAGTCAAAATACCAGATGTCTCCGATTTGGTAGATGTAGATACCTATATTACACTACAGATTTCACAATTTACGACAGCGATAAATTGAATACAAAAAGAAAAAAGGAAATATAATACAATGAACAAGGACTACCAATATAAACGTCTCTGACTCCCAGAGCGTTGAGATTGGTTAAGGTCTTACTTTTTGTTTGTTTGGTGCCGCCATATTTGAAAGATTTGAGGTTAGTCTTTGGGTAGTCTGTGTCTTTGGTGTCAAATTTTAAGAGGAGTGAAAATGAAACGTGTTATTATTGTGTTATTTATTATTGTCTCGAGTTGTAAGAAATAGAATTTCACTAATTTCGAAATGGAATTGTTAGAATTCAGGGATACAAAATGTACTCCTGATATAATTCATCCATATACCTCATCCTTGAGGAATCTCTCAGTACCCATAGTAATCGATAATGGTAACTATATAACACTTTTATTAACTGTTCTTTAAAGAATAAGATTTTAGGTTCATATATGTCTAGAGTAGGATGGGCAACCAGTGACGAACCCATATTATTATTCAAGAATTTAATTGCGAAGCCCCGTAAAGAGAGAACAAAAAAAGACACTGTCGAAATACCTCAAACTCCACAGCTACAAGTAGGAAATGATATTCCGAATATAGAAGCAGTTCGGTTTCAACTAAAAACTCAATTTGATCGTAATGTTGTTACTCATTTTGAAGCCCAAGAACATGTGTTTGATTACATTTTTACTCATTTGGGAATAGATACAGAAAACTCAGTACAACATCCAATAGTTATCACTGAGGCTTTTTTAAATCCGAACACTTCTAGACAGTGTAAGTGATAAATCATTAATATATGTTTTTCCATGCAAGTTGAATTTAATTATGTGATTAGTATCTTTATAAGTGTTATTTTTCATTATAAACTTTCATCAAGAGTTGATTAAGGGCTCTCCCACACAAGGCACGATCCGAACGCTTGCGATCTGTATCGTTTGATTATTACATTTCTATTCAGTATCAGTATATCCCTTCGAAAAGATTAGAAACTGATCGTGGCGATCCCGGTGGAAAGCTAACGCAGATCGCGCTCTGTGTGGAGGGGATATACTGAGTACAAATGTGATAATCAAATGATAGAGATCGCAAGTGTTCGGATCGCGCGAACAGATCCGACCTGTGTGGAAGAGCCCTTATTGATTTCTACTGCCAGCTCTAGACCCTGTTTCTATTCTCGGATAGATTTTAGAATGACATTGAGGTGACCTAGACGAAATAAATTACCAAGCGATTCAAACTTTATAACATGGTATTTATGTTTTAGTAATGTCAGAACTTTTGTTTGAATGCTATGCCATACCTGGATTAGCGTATGGAGTTGATTCTTTATTTGCCTATCATTTCCCGCAGCAAGAGAAGCCTATGGAAAATGCGCTGATTGTAAGTCTGGGTTATCAAACATGCCATGTGATTCCTGTAATTGGAAATAAAACAATTTTCGAAAACGTGAGACGGTTGAACACAGGAGGATGGAATATTATAACATTCTTGCATCGTATATTGCAGTTGAAATATCCTGCCCATGCTGGAGCTATTACGCTAAGCCGAGTTGAGGAATTATTACATACAATCTGTGTCATTGCACTTGATTACAAAGAAGAATTAAGTAAGTGGAATGATTCTGAATATTATGAAGCAAACATCAAGAAAATTCAGTTACCTTTTACATCTGCAGGAGTTAATTCGGCGTTAACATGTAAGTTTATGTTAGTTTATATTACATTTTGTTATCTAGGGGAAATTTTACAAAGACCAGTGAACTGAGGTACGAATTTTTTTTAGTGGAACAACAAAAAGAACGTAAACGTGAACTTGCTAAACGTCTTACCGAAATAAATGCTAGAAAACGAGAAGAAAGATTGGCTGAAGATCAGGAGAAACTTAGGCAACTGTTGGAAATTCAGGAGATAATTGAATTTGGTGCCGATAGAGAAGAAATAGAGAAGGCATTGGCAGATTGCCAGATAAAGAACGTTCAAGAATTACAAAAAAATGTCGTTAATTTAAATATGAAAATTGAAAGAACCAAACAAAAGATTATTGCAGCTAACAGTATTGAGGAAGTTGAAGAACCTCCAGCAAAACAATCGAAATACTCAAAAATGGTATTCGAAAATGATAGTGCATTGCATTCATTTTTAGAAAATATTAAGAAAATGGTAAGAAATTGTACTTATTGAATCTTCCTTATCGATAAATTTAGAATATAGAACATTCTTAAGTTTTTAACTATTGACTTAGGGACATCGTTATTATGTACTTATTTCGACATCAGATGTGGTTAGTACTTGGATGGGTGATTTATTTTACATCAAATTAATTTACAATAATTAGTCCTTATAATTACAATACTAATTACATTAAACTACTAAAACTCCCTACTTCTCACTGTACTTTTTACTAGTCTGTTCACTGTTCTTTCTCTTGATCTGAAACCTTTTCTATCTGAACTAGAACTACTTTGATGCATTGGTCTCACTTCTTTAATACTTTATGAGTCTTATTACAGATCCTTCCATATCATTCTAGTCCATGATGCTAGACGAATTCTGTCTTATCTAGTATCTCTGTGGTAGGAAGTACCAATCTTACTAATGGTACCATCTCTGGGCCAATTGGCGAACTACCATTGTATTGGTAGCTAATTAGTTAGGCTTCTTTCTACTCTACTAAGAGGTATTAAACCTCTGTCTGTAAGGGATCGTGCACATTTTCTTTGTTGTTCTTCAGACGAAATTATCCATTTTTTATTATTTGTTTTCCGAATGCAAATATACAGTGCTTTTGTAAAGCAGTGAATAAATTCAATGAAAAGTGTACAATTTTTTTTTCTTTTCGAAAATCGCTTAGACAACAGAATGTTCATATTGAATTCCATCGTTTGATATATTTTTGAAGTTGCTTTAGCGGGTTTTCACAAAGCATTAAGCAATGATGTCGTCCATATATTTTTTTAAATGGCAACTCCCATCTTTTGTTACTGAGAGGGGATTTTTTGAATAAAATAAGATAAAGATTGATGTAGGTTGCATAAGGAGACTTTTAAGAAAAACTGTTTTGAAATTTTAAAATACTAACTATTAAAAATGAAATTTCAAAAACGACTGAATTAAATATTCAAATTGCGGTAACTATTTAGATTCATATCGTCGGTAAATCCGCCAATACTGACATTCACATCCTCGACCACTCTTGTTCCTAGATGTGCCCGTCAATGTATTAAGAAACAATTTTTTTATTATTATTTTAACGTCGGTCTATTGCTGCAACTAGGCCGTTTACTGACACTTTGAGATTGGCCTACTCTCAACCAAAAAATTTTGCCAAACCTCTTCACTGTTGAATATTAGGGATCTCTTACTTGTCTAACATTTAATAGACAAGAGACCAGAGACCATCAAAGGCTGGTATATCCACTACGGAATTCTCTCCAAATTACTGTTGCTTTACAATTTGTATCGCAAGTATGAGTGTATAAAGACAGATCTGCACTTGTCCCTAGAAAGTCAATTGTGTGTGTCTCTTCCACAAATTTTCACTGTTTGATCAGTAATTCAACACATCTTTATTTTTTGTCCAATTTAATTGTAGAGGCAAGATATCCTAAACAAGAAATTGGTACGAAAGCAAAGGAAGCAAGATATATTCAAGAGAAGAACTGCTGCCGGACAAGAAAGAATGAGAATTATATCACAATTAGCTAGAAAAGAAAAGGGAAATGATGATTTTGGACTTCGAGATGAAGACTGGGATATTTATAAAACAATCAGCAAAGATGGTAATTTTTCTTCTTTTATTATTTGTCTTATTCAATAATTCATTACCTGTCGAGAGAGCTGGATACAGATAAAGTAAGATGTATTTAAATATTGGATACAAATACATTTTATTACATATGGATATCGACTACAAGATATAAATACTTTCTGCCAACAAGAGTATTCAAATTCAAATAATTTGTTCAGATATAGATGCAAGATACTATTTACTCTTAATTTTATGCTACGGAGTCATTTTCTAACTTAAATTTTCTTTATAAGCATATCCTACTTTTTAAATTTGGACTAATAGCAAAGTTTTCGAGAAATTCTAAAGTTAAAGAATTTGATGAAGCTTTTGTCAGTTGAGTAAATGTTCCAAATAGTGACCAGTAATTTCCCTACAATAGTAAAGATTTTGCACAAAATGTTGCCACATATTCTGTAACATTTGTATATTAATGGAGAAATACTTTATAGAAGACTGATTTTTTCGTTGACATAATTTTCTCTGATGAAGCCACTTTCATCATCAATGATGTTGTGTCTAGCCAGAATTAACACATTGTATCTTCTAACTATCCCAAACTCATCCCTAAGATCAAAAATTTCCATGTAGTCTACAATAATTTATCGACAGGACTAAGTGGCTGTTTAGCCTTTGGATTATTGACCAAATGACCCAAGGGTGAAATCGCCACCTAGCTCAGCATAATTCACTGAATACAGCTTGTAGTTGCAATCTATTTATTTAATTTTTTTTTTAATTGTAAAGGTGGAGATTCAGACAGCGAAGCAGAAACGGAAAAATTATTAGAATTTGAAGAGATAATAAGAACGCATGAGCCTTCCGAACTAGATGAAAATACAAATCCAGGAGAAACTCACCAACTCCATGTGGGTATTGAGCGCTTTAGAGCTCCAGAATTATTATTCAAGCCATACATGGCTGGTTCTTTTGAGGCTGGTCTTTCAGAAGTGATCGGTTATGTGTTGTCATTATTTAATCCAGATGACCAGTTAAAATTAGCGCGTAATGTTGTAGTGGTGGGTGGCTTGGCAAATCTGAGAGGTTTACGTGAACGTATTCTAGTCGATTTAATATCTATACGGCCTTTTAAATCTGAAGTAAATGTGACAATTATGAAAAACTCTAGTTTGTCTGCTTGGCACGGAGCTAAGAAATTTTCAAACTCCTCAGAGTTGACAAATTATCTGTTAACAAAGGAAATGTACGATGAGTATGGGCCGGAGTATTTCAAGATACACGTGGCGTCCAACCTTTATTATCCAACACCTAAGGAAAATCCCATAGACGTCGATATATGACAGTATAGGATTGCTAGTTGAAATTGAGAATTAAACTTATTTGTCTTTGTTTAACTCCTTATTTAAACTAACTTCACAACCATTCCCTGTAATATACAAAATGTTTGGAAATACAACAGGTGATAATAGTATTTGCAAAAATATGAAAAAAGTTCTTATCATTCAAAGTCGCTTTATAATTAAGACAATATCTTGGGGCTCAAGATAATCTCAGATAAATGAGATGCTGAACAGATTTCTTTTTCCCTTATAAATTGGTCTTGAAAGTTGTCCTACCCTAGTCGGGGTGTTTGCTTTTATCTAGGGCGAGCTCCATTTTTTTTTAGGGGTGATGCGCAAAAAAAACAAAAGTATTGGAATCAATGGAAAGTTCGATTCTAAGAAAAATAGCAAAATGGAAAATTGCCATTTTGCATGCAAAAAACGCATGCTCTGAACACCTTTCTGTTAATAAATAGTAGTAAAATATCACATTAAGCAAAAACTGGTACCTATTAACCAAAAAAGATTGCCCATAAAATGATGATGA
This sequence comes from Leptura quadrifasciata, assembly GCA_963675555.1. NCBI lineage: Eukaryota > Metazoa > Arthropoda > Insecta > Coleoptera > Cerambycidae > Leptura > Leptura quadrifasciata. The sequence continues at coordinate 178,319,497 of OY776674.1, forward strand.
ATTTACTTTTTTATTAACTTTTGTAGGCCTTCTGTTTGTAGTAATGGTAATATCAAAATAACGCCGAATATTTTGACTTTTAAAGTGTAATGTTAGAAAGGTAAAAAGAGACAAACTAATGACACCTGCATTGAAAATGGCAATCACAAAAATGAAAGCTAAAGAAATTAGAAATGGTACCTTCAGAATGGCATCCAAATATTTTTACGAAGTATAATGTTAAAATGGGACAAACGGCAAACGAATGATATAGTCTAGTATACTTTAACTTGGAGTGTGTATGTATGAGTTAATATTTCCGTACGATTTCATTTTCTCCCATATTGTACACAAAGTTAAAGCAATAGTCCAGAAACATTGTCTACATGGACAATATTTCTGGATCTTTGTGTACAAGAGAAAATGAAATCGTACGGAAATATTAACTCATACATACACACGCCAAGTTAAAATATACTAGACTATAACTATGTCAAAAATGGTAAGGACTAAAATTGAAGCAAAAAAAATAAACTTTAAGGTAAAAAAATTAAAAACTTATGACCGAAGAAAAATGCAATTTTGTAATTTTTTTTTTATGTATAAACTTGGCCATTTTTTTACATAATGTGTTAATTATAAACAGTAATAATCTTAAACACTGTGTTTTTTGTTAAAATCTACCATCACCTTGATGCAATTTTTCAAATAACTTAAAAAAATTTTTTACTATTTTAGGAAATCAACATAAATATTGATTTTAGTTCATCAAAATTAATATTTACGTTGATTTGGTAAAATAGCAACAAATTTACGTTTTTTAAACATTCCTGTAAATTTAGAAGCCAAATTAAGCAACCAGGTGATGAAAAACAGTACTTGATATTTTTGTTGATAATTTATACATATAATAAACACACATAGTAATAAACACCACAGAAATTAGACAACCCCCAATTCCAGAAGTCAGGGCTTGTGCGGAAGGTGTTACACATTGAAAAAACGCAGACATACAACCATTTTCTCCGACAATGCCGGAGCCAGGATTCGAACCCGGTGGTGCGATGTCCGTGTGATTAATCGCCATTGCCACCTCGCGCCTTAACCCACTCAGCTATCGACCAGCCATATATGTATCTATATATACAGTATGTTTGCAGATGGGGTTAACAATAGGCGTAATGGCTAAAAATTTTCACTTCGAGAAAATGTTATTCTTTATAAAAGTTTTTGCTTGATAAACAAATAATAATGATGTTGAGAAAAATTATATTTTTATGCGTTATTTAAGAATTACTAAAACTTGAAATTGTGTAAGACTAAACTGGTTCTATTTTTTATTTTGGAAGAAAATGTGAAATAAAAAAGTTGTTTCAAATTATATGGTCTGTCCAATTCCAAAATTTCATTTAAATATACAGTGTTTCCAAAATAAGTGAATTTTAATAAAATACTTGTCGGTTTTTGTCAAATTTTGATATTCTTGAATTTTGTTTTATTTTAACAAATACTACACCCCATGGAAATTTGGAGTCCTATTTTAGGAACAATCCGCATAATTCCTGTAATGTTCTATTTGATTGTTAGTTGCGTCTACATATCATGACATATCTGAATTAAAAAATATTTTTAAAATGTTAACTGTTGTGCAAAGAATTATTTTAGAAGAGTGTTATGGAAACGGTAAAAGTGAGTAGTAATTCAGTGAGAAATATCCCCAATGTGTATGTTTCGAGAACGGCAATTCATAAATTCGTGAAAAAATTTTTAAAAACTGGTTCAGTGCTAGACGTAAAGAAAAAGAAAAAACATATGACCAAAATGGCGCCGCCGCAATATTAGTGTTAGCATCTGTTGCTCAGAATCCACAACTATTTTTTTATCAAGCAAAAACTTTTATAAAGAAAAACATCTTGAAAAGTGAAAAATTTTAGCCATTACACTTATTGTTAATCCCATCCGCAGACATACTGTATATAATTTTATAATTATGTTATTAAAATAGCAGAATTTGCAAAATAGAAAAAATATATGAAATCAAACATTTCTTAGGTCATAACTTTAGTTTTTTGCCGTAGATTAACAGCTAGGGACTCATTTTATTATTCATTTATTTATAAGCCAAGCCCATTTCTAAAATGCAATTTAAAAAAGAAAATAGCAATAGTACTAGTACATTCCTAGGGTAAACATACACAAAATAAATATAACTAAATTTACATGTATATGTATGGATATGTCATAACAGAAGAAAATAATATTTTAATATGGTATAAAATAGTCTTCCAGTAATTAGGAAAGGTACCAGACCCCAAAGATAGCGCAAACAGGAGAAAAATAGGTTTTGTAATGGTGCAAATGCATGATTTCAATAGAAAGGGGGGGGATGCCATCTGGTCTGAAGGATAGTTAGGTAAAAAGGATGAGATTACATTGAAAACATCCGAGACATTAAGGGAAACGTTTAAGTTCACCTGAGAACCAAACCGGGAAGTTTGAACTTTTAAAAGTTTTGATTGGTAGAAATAAATTCACAGCAGTATAGAGATGATCATAAAATTGCTCGCATGCTATGTTAATATCATGCTTGTCAAGCGCAGTGTCCCAGTCAACAGACGCCAGGTAATCATTAATCGATAAGACATTCACAGTCCTAAAATCATTTTAATAAGTTAAGAATTTAAGATCGTTACTATTACTAAGACCAATCGGTAAAAGAAAGTTATAGGGTATATGATGAAAATATTGTTTAAAGAAGCACAATTTATTGTAATAGTTTACTTAATGTACAAAAACTGATCACATATAATGATTCCTCAGTTCTTTACACACATATTGATATAAAATATAAGTATATTGACTGTGTTTTTCTACTATAAAACTCAACTTGAAAATCAGCAGTAAAAGTTCATGTACACTGTATGAATTAATTATGTTAAGTAGTAATTTAAGATCTCTGTGGCGAACTCTAAGAGAATTAATATGAATATCATTTTCAAGACTTGCATAATCAAGATTTTTATTTGATTTAAAAGCGATGTAGCGTAAAAATGTATGTTGTACTTGTTCAAAATTCTTGATGTGTATATCATAGTATAGAGTCCAAACACATGAAGCATATTATAAGTGTGACCTTACAAGCGAACAGGAAAGTAGCTTAAAAGAAGTAATATTAGTAAAATCACATGAAGTTCGTTTAATGAAACCTAACATTTTTAATGATTTGGTAACAGTTTGACAAATGTGAGATGTGAAGATTAATGATGGGTCGAGTATTATACCCAGGTCTTTAATAACAGAAACATTATCAAGGGATGCTTTATTAATGTAATAAATATATTGAAGAGGATCCCTGTTGCGATAGAACGACATAGTATGTTACTTGCATTAAGTTCTATACTATTACGGTGACATCATGCGATAAGGCTATTAAAATCTGTTTGTAATTTATTGCAATCTTCAGTAGTGGTTCTTTTAGAAAACAATTTAAGATCGTCGACAAATAAGAGGAAACCACCATTAGTAAAACACTCATGAATGTCATTAATAAATAAATTAAAGAGCAAGGGTCCCAAGTGAGAACCTTGTGGTACGCCTAACGTAACTTGAATTTCTTTTGATCTGAAATTGTTTACGCAAATGATCTGTGTACCGTCAAGTAGGTAACTTTCGAACCATTTAAAAAAACGTTGTAAAGTTTATTTTTTTAACTTAAATTATTTACAGTATCATTTTTGACGTAGTTATCATTCGTTTACCTTTTTTTCCATTTTAACATTACACTTCGTCAAAATACTCAGACGCCATCCTGAAGCTACCATTTCTGTAAAACTACAGGAAAAAATGAAGAAGCAATGTCATTTTTGACACATACATTTTTTCGCTAAATATGATGTTTTACTTCCTATTTATCGAAAAGCATTCAGCGGTATCTGTTTTTTGTGGGTAAAATTGAAATTTTCAAGTCATTATATTTTACCTAGTTTTTATCTTTATATCGATGTTCTCTCTGTTTTTATAAATCACCAATTGTTAGTTGGGACTGTAGGATGAGCACTACAGGGTCATTTTGTGACCCAATTTCAATTAAGAATCTAAACTATCTGACACAAAGAAGCTTTTTAATTAGGAAAAATTGAAGAAAAAACTATAGAGGCCAGCTTGTTTAGTTTGTTAGTTAAAATTGGGCCACAAAATGAGTCCCACCTTCCTTATGCGCATTGTTCAATTTCATTTTGGCCTATGCCATGAAATAAATAGTCTTATTCGATACTAAATAATGTACCGAATCTCACTATTGTGGAACAAAGGCCTTCAGAAATATTAAATAACCAACTTAAGCACCACCTTCAAAGGATTCTCTCTAGCGTTGTTAAGGAACATTTTCGGACACATGTCTACAGGAACTTTTTTCATATTTTTACTTCAATTATCAATTTTTTGGAAGTTATATCCCAGCTTGGTTGGCGAAATGCACATTGTGAGTATGATGTCACACATCAAAAGTTCTCAACCCCCCCTTTCAACTTTCTACACTGTTGATAGGTATTTATTTTGTTATTGTATAAAAACTATATTTAATAAACATTTATAAATATTAATATCGGCTATTTTTTAACTACTAAGGGTTTTATAAATTTGCCCTTGAACCCCCAGAACATTTTCCCACCTTTTTCCCAATTCCGGAGCCTTCTCTATTTCCACTTTTGACAAACATGAATATGAGCAAAAGACGCGAAGGTACCTAGTAAATACAATAGAGGTTGATAACACTACCTATGCAGTTTTCGTTTTCTGAATAACCCTTCATGTGTCACCCTTAAACTATGTTCGAAATGAATGAGTTGATTTTTGCAAACAAGGATTTTACTTTTGAATCAAGTTCAAGGTCTAAATGATGAATAAAATGAAAAATCATGTTTCGTAGAATACTTCATTATGTAGTTTCTGATGAAATTCAACAGTATAAAAAAGCCACTATAAATAGTGTTTGTTAAATCTGAATTGACTAATTAACATTTTTTTTGAGGTACCTGTAATCTCGTTGACGTAAATTTGCCGAGCTCGATGCAGTGAGAAAGACTAGCGTCTAGGGGCCGAGCATCCCTTTCTATTTTTGGCTCCTGAGACTTGCACAGATTGTTTTATCACAATGCTGCAGTGTGTGTTGCCTATTAGCCCCTTGTCATTAATATCTATTATTTAATGTAAACAAATTAAATATCAAAATTATTTATTTATTTGTTATAGGTACCTAGATTACAAACATTTGATGATTTACTTTTAAATAAAATTCTGTTAAAGTCGGATTTGATAATCAGCTATTTTATCAATATTAAAATTTCTAGGTATTTTATATTTTATTATTGCTCTAAATGAGAATAAATTAATAAAATAGTTTTTCAGATTAATATCCATTATTAAATACTTGTAAAATTGTAATTCCCTTCTTTTGTGAAACTATATTCTTTGAAATTCAATTTAAACAAATACAAAGTTTTTTTTGCAAAAATTTATTAAATAATTTAATTATAAAATAAAAATAATATATATTTTAATTATAAAATAAAAAAATATATATATTCAGTAGGTATTAATTAAAAACAAACATATATTCTGTGTTTAAGTAATTTACTTATTTATTAATATACATATATGGGCGAATCCCTATATTGCTAGAAATTAAAACAAAGAGTAAGAAAACATGACAAAAGTAGTTCTACACAAGTATAAAAGTACAAAAAAGTAAAAGAGTAGGTACCTATGTATAAGACTGCATGGGGAATTGGAAAATTCATACAAAAGTGGACAAAATGAATGAGTGATAATGGATATGCAATAACTAGTTTCTTACAAATTGACAAAGTTGATGTTTAAATTTTGAAAACTGATGTGTACAATTTTGCAATACATTTTCTCATCCATAATAGGTAGTCAAATAATGCAAACCAAAATATTATTTTTCTACTAAATCGCTGCTGCGTATCATGATTTCTAATAATTATTTGACAAGATGGTAATAGGCAACATACAACGCACCATTGTAGTAAAATAATCTGGGCAAGTCTCAGGAGCCAAAAATAGAGAGTGATACTTGGCCCCTAGACGCTAGTGTGAGAAAGCACTAGTTGGCTTTTAGACAAAGAAAGGCAAATCGGTTGTAAGGCAGGTATGGAAATTAAGATTTCAATGTGAATACAGTTAAAAATAGTAAAACGACACGTCCTGCTCTATATTCGAGTCTTTTTAAACGTCGTGAAATATTTGTAACAATTATTTAAGCATATCACAACAACAATTAAAAAAAACATTTGCATTATTTTAGGTATTACCGCCCCTGCCTGGTATGCACCGTGTGTAAATGAATCGAAAAGTCCAACTGTCATGATTCAGCGTCCCTTTTTTTATTCTTGATCAATTAAAAGATGACGTAATGTCAATTGGAAATTCGTATTTAAGGTTATGACGAGCACTTTTGAGGTATTGCAAACAAGTTTTTAAATTGAGAACGTCTAATTAATAAAAATATTAATAAAATGGCCAAATATAACTTGGAAAATGTTGAAAAGCTAATAATTAATACTGGGAATATGCTGTCAATAAATGATATCACAAAGAAGCCAAATCAAAATCCAACTGAAGAGGTAACTACTAAATATTTTGTAGATTGTAGGTAATTATTTTATAACATTACTATGCATATCCACGTCCACTATAATTAATCAACTAGGAGTAATTGCAGCATTTGTTTTAAATTTCAGTTAGTTGAGGCCATAAATATTACGATAAAAGATTTTCAAAATGGTAGTGCCTTAAATCCACAACCAGACCATTTGCTTGTTGTCAATAGAAACACCGACGATCTGTTAACCAAAATTAGTGAACATGAGCGAGCCGAATTAAAAATCGGCTTTAAAATATTCCTAAATAATGATAATCAAAAATTTGTGCAAGAAGCTATTGAAAAAGGTGAGTACAATTTTTTTTTAAGTGATTAATGAATATTTATTTGCGTAGAATTTTGAAACCGTTATATTCTGATTGTGTGTTTAATATGTGTACATTTTCAGCCTCCCTGATGTTAAAAGTCGATAGTATAGATGATGTCATAATAACTTTTAAACAGAAGCAGGCGGAAGACAAAAAAGATGATTTGGACCAAATTCAGAATGTGTGGAGAATACTGGAGAGTTTCGTTCATAGTGAAAAAATCAAACATATAGGAATAGCTGACGTTGAGGAGAATACTTTCAGAGCATTGTTTGATTGGGCCGAAGTTAAACCGAACATCATCCAAATAAATTTAGCAACTTGTTGCGTTGTGCCTCCAACCCTTCAAAATTTCTGCAAAGAAAATGACTTAAAATTGTTGACCCACAGTGACAATAGTGGTAGGTTTTAATTTTTACCTTTTCACATTAACAGTAACTAATTACCAGTGACACCCCACACTCAATATGTATATACGTACGTTAACCATTCAACTAAATATCTTCCAATATAATTTTAGTCAACTCTTAACGCAAACTAGGAATTGACAAAAAGTGTTTGTAAATTTGTTTTCGGTAGCAAATCATATAGAAATAACACAAAGGTCATAATTTCTCCTAACCCGAACGATCGGTAACCTATAAAAATGATTATATTTATTTTTAACAACTCTGAAATAATGAAATAGAAAGTTCATTAATCTGTTGAGTACGTATAATATAAACATTGCATAATTATATAATACTTGATATAAATTCTTAGTGTTAAAACTATTTAAAATTTAAAAAAAATCGATATTGATTTCTTGTTTTTTTTATAGGACATATATTATAGTCTGTTCAGGGAAACCCAATTACTTATAATTGTTTTCTAAATTTTTTTAATTAATATTACACTTAAAAATCTAAATGAACTAGGTATTATTTTTTCCCACAACAGATAATAAATAAGTACTTAATATTTTTATTAGAACATCAATATTTGATTCTATATTTAATCTTTGTTTCATATTTTTTATTAACAAACAAAACACTCGAGCCCCTCAATTGAAAATACCCCTATAATAATAGTTTAAAAATTCGTTATCTAAACTATTATTAAGACCGATAAGACTTGAGATTTTTATCATAGTCTCGGGTTATTAGTTGTGAAAATTTCTTCTTTGACTTTTGTTGATAATTTTGTATTCAGGAAATTGAATTTGACATTGTTGATAAATAAATAATTATCCACAGGAAAGAGGGCTGATAAGAAAATGAATATTCTTTTGTACAATGGTTTCGTAAAGTAGTGGATAAATTTGATAAAAGGTGTGTAGGTATACTAATCTTTTTTGGGTAAATCATTCAGACATGTCAAAAGGTTCATTTTATTTATTTATTTTGTCATTTCCATACATAAAATACAAAATTAATGAATAGAAGAAACATTACATAATAAAATTATTAAAATCATAACAAAGATTTAAAGATACTTTTTTAGTTCTCTTTTGAATATAAAAAGGCTTTGAAATTTTTTTATTTCATTTGGTATGGTATTAAATGCCATCACAGCACAGTAGTAAGCACCTTTTTCCAGTGTATTGGTGCAATGGAGAGGTATACGTAGTACATTACGATGTCTTGCAACAATACCATATTGTGCCTTGTGCCCTGTACATATCACAATCCCTCATGATTTTATCAGGGTTCTTTTTAAAAAATAGATTTATCAAATAAAAGTATAATATAGGAAGAGGTATAAGTTCTAATTGTTTAAAAAGTGGCTTACTAAGTTCATATATACACTTCTTAAGCATACACCTAATGATTTTTTTTTTGAGCTATTAATACATTTTGGACAGATGGCGATGATCCCCAGAATATTGAACCATATCTAAGGATGGCTTGAACATGGGCAAAGTAATATATTTTTAATACACTAATGTCAACTGATGATCGTATGTTATTTTTATTGGCAAACCAAGTTTTATTAAGTTTACTAACAAGGCAGTTGGTGTAATTTTTATAAATTAATGTGAAATCTAGATAAATCCCTAAAAACTTTGTCTTTGCACACTCTGGTATAGATTTACCATTAGTTTTAATATAATTGCTGCTGATAATAGTACTATTTTTGAATTGCATTAATACAGTTTTATTTTCATTTAATATTAAATCATTATCTTGACAATAATTAGACATGCTTCCTACTACCTGATAACCTAATATGGATATGGGCTAGAAAAGTGGAAACTAATTCCGTCATTATTATCAGTCTTCAAGCATACCCTCTGTGTTCTGCCAGCGAGATATGCAGAATTAATTTGCTATTACAACGTACCATGCATTATTCCATAGCAGTATGACATATGGTCTGATAAACTGGGGAAATTCTTGCCATGTGCAAAAAATTTTTATTTTACAAAAGAGGGCCGTTAGGGCGCTGTCAAGTATTTCTCAACATGACACCTGTAAACCATTTTTTATTACTTATAAAATTCTTACCCTACCTAGTGCAATAATTTATTGCAGTCTTATTTATATAAAAAATAATTTAGGAAAATTTAATACTCATTCAGAACACCATAATCATGACACCAGAAGCAAAACTAACTTAATTATTCCTCAACGTAGGCTAAGCTTAACGAGCAAAAATATGCTAGGTCTGAGACTGTTCAATAAGTTGCCTGTTTCATTGAAAGAGACACCCATAAATAAATTTAAAATTTTATTGAAAAAACATTTAATAGAAAAGGCTTACTATGATACCACCAGTTTTTCTTATGACTAAATAGACATTCACTTCAATGACTTTAATTTATTGTACAATTAAATATTTTTACATTATTATAAATTATAGCTATTTATGTGTATGTTCATATTTATTGTATTTTTTGTATTGCTGTGATATATTCTATATTTTTAAAATTATATTTATATATTTAATTATGTAAGTACCTGACTTGTCAAAACACTACGGTGTATTTGTTGATCAATAAAAGATCTATCTATCTATGATTTAAAGAATTCGAGCACAACTCCTCTGATACCATATCTACTAAGCTTATTAATAGTTTCTTATGATTAAGTGTGTTGAAGGCTTTAGATAGGTCAAAATAAATTCCCGCCACACATTCACCTTTGTCCAAGCACTCAACTATATAATTTAACGACTCGTATATGGCACTTTCTGTTGATCTGCCTTCAATAAAACAATGCTGAAATTTTGTCAGGATATTATGGTCTTTCAGAACTGTAAACAGGCGTTTATATACTATACTAATCTTTCAATAATCTTTGAGAATACAGATAGCAAAGATATCGGCCTATAATTCTTAATGCCTCTCTTTTCTCGTTTCTTATAAACGGGTAACAATGTGGCATGTTTCAATTCATCAGGAAACTCACCAGATAGAAAGTATTCATTGATAACCAATGAAAACCGAGTAGATATCTCCTTGGCTACAAGTTTAAGCAGCGAGCAAGGTATACCATCTAAACCAGCTGAATGCTTGTTTGGCAGGTTCAAAATAATGCCTTCGACTTCTTGTGGAGGTGTAGGAAATAGGAAAAAGCAGTTTGGTAGGCCTGAATTACATTTGTGCTGAGTATTGTTATCTGAAGTATCATGGGATAAAGTAAACTGGTCAACGAACAATTCAGCTACTTGAGATTCATCCTCAATTACTACACCGTCATTATTTTTTAGAAATATTTTGGAGTTTGCAAATTTATTTTTTGATTCCTTATTAATTATTTGCCATGCTGCACTTGATTTATTATGAGATTCCAATATTATTTTGTTATTATAATTGATTTTAGTGTTATTGATACAGTCATTATATTGATTTTTTTCGGATTCTGTTATATCGTTTAAGTTCAGCATTATTACTTATTACTGATAAGTGATTCAAATCTCTTAAATTATTAGACAGTTCCCTGACTTTGAATTTCGTCTTTTGATTTGTTTTTGAAATTTTTTTAATAAGTTGCCACACATTAATTGGCTGCGAAAGGATCATAAATTGAACACTTCCATTTAGTTGTTTTTGGAATTTGTTTATTACTCATAAAGTTAGTATACATGGCATTTTAATTAAAACAATCCATCGTGATTTTAATTTTTGCTCTTTCATATTTTGAAACAAAAAAATGAGAATTGCTATTTAAAAAAATAGATAGATAATTTATTGACCAAAGAAGACACATAAAGTGCAACTACTGGCAAGTCAACAAATGCAATGAATCAAACTTTAAAATGAAATAAATATAAACACATGAACAATAAATTCTATTCTATTTATAAGTAGACAAATGGGTACCTAAATACAAACACATAAAAGGATATATAATAAATTGGGTGATAATAATAAATAAAAGAAACACATTAAAAACAATCAATAAGAGCCAATCAATTTGAATATCTGCTTAAGCGCAACAATGTCACGTATCACGAATATTGATGACATCATACTTTTGTGAAAACTTGCCCAAAAATTTGAAAGAGTGTGGAATAATATCTAGTTTTCTCTAGTAAATGTTTAAATGTAAAGTAGTCTCTAGATCACAATACGTCAAAGTAATGATTACGTTGATATTTGCTGGTCCTCTGGCTTCTATCTAAAAAATTCGTTGACAACTATTGCTGAATTTATCATCACCATTATTTGTGATAGATCGCAAAGGCATTATTTCAGAAATGTGTATTAGGTTCTCATGTAAAGATAAGTTCACCCTTTATTACACAGCAGCAGACTTTTTTGATAGCAACTTGCGACTAACTCAACCAAAAGTCCCAGTAAGATCACACAATTGTAAAGCAACAAAAAAAAAACTACGTTCAGTTTGAGATGTATTATGAATGTGAATATCTGAGTAGCAGATTAAATTCATGCGTTCACTTAAACGCATGCATTCCCAGACAATACATAGTAAAAAATAATAAATACCTATACAAGAACTTATGTTTTTAAATACTATGTTTATGTTATAAGCATATCAGGCGGTTAGTGCTGTGGACGAATGATAATTTTTTTATACATACTTTCTACTATATTTACATTTGATATTTACATTCCTATCAAATATCAATTTTTTTAATTACAGATATCCTGCCGAAAGAATCAATTGAGGATATTTTTGGGAAGCCTTTATCCCTGAAGTGGGCATTGAGATTTTTGATCCATGTCAAATGCAGGGGAGTCCTAATAACGAAGGGATATTTGTTGAATTTAGCAAAGGACTAATCATTATTATCTATATGAGTACATATAAATTGATTTTTAAAGTGGCTGTCACTGATAATAATTATACCAGGTAGAAATCGACAAGCAACTATAAGTCGTTCGGTGTGCTCACAATGATATCACCAGCGGACAAGGTGGAGTGTCCAGTCCAACACTGAGTTATACTGTGTTTCACACCTGTGATGTTATTTCAGACGCACCATTGGTACACACAAGTTACACATAGTTTTGTATGTTAAAAGACTTCAAGTCAAACACAGTATTTTCATGTTACAATGCAATGGGTGTTTATGTTTCTACCTAGCATAATAAATAATTATTTATGTCCATTTATTCACTTTGTGTTGTTGTCAGTATTTTAAAAGTATACTTGATATTTTTATGTTTTATTTATGCATTCCATAATCAACATTTTTAAATAAACCACTTTATTTAGATCCTTTCGTATTATTTGTGCAGAAAATCTGCTCATGTTACAGAATTTAAAGACAGTGACTTGCTAGTTCACTCGTTAATTCTTGATTAGAATAGACAATTCCAATCTTTCAAATTTAAATACTTTTTGCTGCCTTCTAAATCACAGGGATATCCCCTTGATTTAGTAGAATTAAGGAGAAATTAGACCCAAAATATAGAAATTTCAAAATATTAATTGACATTTCTTGGAAATAAAGCATGGAACAAAAGTCGTCCATTAAACAAAACAATATTGGTGTAATTATTGTTCTGGAGTTTAGAACAGATATTTTGCTGGGGAGCTGGTGGCAGAAATTTTTATATGATTTTATTGTGTAAGTGAAGTTGAAAAGTGTAAAGATGTCATAATAGAAAGCCTGAAAAACCATTTCAGTCAGTATGGCGTTGCTATGAGTTTTTAATTAATAGTTAATTAAAAATGCAATGGAAAACATTCTCCTATATAATTTTATTGTGTCAGCCACTTGTTTTAAATATTCTGTTTTTTACAATTATTTTCTTTTATCTTGAATAATTCTGTAGCAATTTAAAATATATCCATAAGTAAATCAGTTTCAAACAGATTTTTGACCTTCCAAATGCCATATACTATTGCGTCCGAGAATAAGTAATCGACTGATTTTCCCATTATAAGCATGGTTTTATTTTTAAAAGCTTTTATTAAACTTGCGGACGATTTTTGTCATTTATGGTCCAAATCGATATCTGGGGATTTTCGGGTTCGTCGATTACGAATTTCTAGTAAAAAATTTAGTTCAACGTGGCGGACGACTTTACCGTTTAAGATCCGATTCAACTCAAAATCGTTATCTGGGGGTTTTCTAGGTCGCGGATTATGAATTTTTAGCAAAAATTCAGAAATTCAAAATGGCGGCGCCAATATGGCTGACGACATTTGTCATTTAGATATCCACATCGATCATAATCGATATCTGGGGGTTTTCGGGGTCGCGGATTACGAATTTCTAGCAGAGAGTCGGAATATAGAGTAATAAAGTGGGCGTGACAACTGGCCCCGAGGCAAATTTGTTTACCCACTTACGAATATGGCAAAAACATGAAACAACCGCATCGATAGTATCTGACATGAAGTGGGAAAATAGTTCCGCCGTCGCCCCGCAGCTCCATAATTGTAGTATACCAAACTATTCAAGTAGCGGCATATATGGAATATATATCTCTGGTCTATTCCAATTCTCTGATTTCTAGTAAAAAAATTTAATTCAAGATGGCCGACAACTTTACTCTTTATGATCCGATTCGTCTCAAAATCGATATCTGAGGATTGCAGTATATCAAAAGACTAAAAAAGTAAGAAATAAAATTATATAAAAGAATATTTTAAAAGAAAGCTTTTATTTAAATGCTCTAAAAAGTAGAAAATAAACTTATAATTCAACAATAAAATGATGGGTTCCATTTTGTTGCATTATAGGTATACCTAATTTTTTTTATGATATAATTATTAGTGTCAATGTCATTGTGATGCCCACCAATAATTTCTTGACAAAATAATTTAACAGACATTTGAGACAAAACTTTATATTGATTATTGATTACCATTATAATATTGACGTTACTTGATTATTGCATACTCTGATATAGGTGGATTCATATCAAATGGCTAGGTACATCGAAACAATTCTCTATAAATATTGCGTGTTGCGTAAACCCTATTTAAGCCTGAGTGAAGGAGCAGCGTACACAAGATAGCGGAAGGAACAGCTGCACCATCACAAAAAGCATTAGAATAAAATAAAAAATATGAAACAATCATTACTTTTTCTATCTAATAAAAACATGGCAACAAATTCAGTCACATCTAGTTTCTACCAGTAAAATGTGTGAAATTTCAGAGGGATCAATGGTTGATTATTAACTGCTCACGTTTAATGTGAAATATTCAGTAATTGTTTATGGACCCATTTGTAAAACAACAAAATGTAATGAAAACGGTAGCATATTTAAAAAAAAGTTATATAGGAAAGCTTATATATGTCGCACTATTGAACTATTTTTGACAGAAATAAAACCACCTATCCACAGACTACACCTATCTAATGTAGGGGTGCGTTTAGATACTACCATAGATCAAAGACTTATGATACTACACCCGGGCGCGCCCAGGTGAAATGAAGGAGCATATGCTCAACTATCTAATCTATGATATGCTCCTTGATATAACGCCAAAGCGACAACTTTTTGTCGTAGTCGAAAGTACGACGTTTGTGCGTGACATGCGCAGTGTGTTGGTATTTTTAGAATTTAATTAAATACACAAAATTAACATTTTTTCTAAATACACCCTAGCCTATGGTCGCGTTCATCACGCGGTAACGCTAACCACCGCTAACTGAGAACAGACTACTCAGCGATCTCGTATCATTTATGCAAGAAGCCAATGGAGTTTAAGCATGTGATCAGTGACCGCTACCTGATCGCTCACCTGATAAACGCCACCTATGATACCTAATTGGTCTATAACTCAGATAAACAAAGACTTGTCTGAGGTCTATAACCATATTTTATTTGTCTATGGCTGATAGCTCTCAAATGTCAAAACTGTCAACTTTTCCTTTTCCCGAGTTGACATTATACATAGTATAGTCTTGTGGGAATTAGTTTTTTAGTTTTAGTAAGTAACCGTAGAAAATATAAAACTGATCTATGATTAGATCCGACGAATGAAAATTAAATCGTTATCTGGAATTAAAATACTAATATCGCAGATTCACGATAAATTACTGGTAATTATTATCTATTCAGTGATTTAAGATAACGTAACCTCTGTTTATATCGATTTGATTTTGCATGTTAAATATTTATAGGAATGAGTTGTTTAATGTGAATTGTAAATTCATACCCACACATCATGGGGGCAAACAGTAGCAAAAAGCTGGCAGCCAAATGTTCATTTTTATCTAAAGATGAGCAACTCATTGTAAGCAACTCTTTTAAATTGGCTAGTAAGAATTCAGAAAAAATCAAAGAAGAAGAACTTACAGTAAGTACTTTTTCATTTAACTAAATAATCTGTTAAAAATGTGACATTTTATAACAATCACATGATAAATATCGTTCAGAAATTCATGATTTTAATATCTAATTTCTAAACTTTTCCACTGCAATTGCAGTTGAAGCTGCCCTGTTTTAGAATGAAAGTTTATCTTACAATTTCATTGGCCGTCTGCTTATAAATTCGCAGCAGTTGCCATTCTAGGTAAAAGAAGGTTATCTACCTGCGCAGAATTTACAATTTCATATTCTTCATGAATGCTACAGGTGTCAGAACTGCAACTGCCATAAAATGACCCTTATGCATCGAGTTCTATAGCTCTTTGATATAGAATTTGATGCCTTTGTGTTATTTCATTTTTGGTAATCTGGCCATTGGAATACACATACTTGTTGTTATCACCGAACAAAGCTAAATTATATTCTTACTAACTAGATTTAGGTGCTTAAAGATGCTAAATATCTTTAGCAGACTTCAGCTGAAACAACAGAACCCATCCAGTGAATGTGGCTGTGCGTTTGGTTGATGACAGACTGAGAACTTACAATTCAACTTCTTAACATTAGATCTTTCAAAATATGTAAAAAAAAAAATATTACCTAGAAAAAATATACTATAGTAAAGCAAATCGCAAATCGGTTTAATTGTCTTGACATTAGGCAAATTTAAAATTTTTCATTTAAGTATGTTTTTGTTTGTCAGAAATAAAATTGTATATAATGTGGAGTCCAACAAAAGTAACAAACAATTTCGGTAGCTGTGCAATTAAATTTTTCTCAAAGATAATGCTTCAAGAGTATGTTTAGTACTTGCCACCATTTACATTTTTGTCAGCAGTTGTTAAAATATGACCTGTTTATTAAATGATAAACAATTTTTTTCATTTTCTTGATATTATTTTTAATCCTGTTAAGTTTCACAAAGTTGATTGGACAGTCTTATAAAACAAATTAATAATGATAAAAAATAAAGATATTTAATTAAAAATCTGCGTAAAATCATCTACAATGGTAGAGCATTTAGTTCATGTTTAAAATAATGTCCATAATTAAGCATTTTTTTCTTTAAGTTACTGGCAAAAATAATATTTCTTACTTTTGCTCAACCGCATAACCACATACTCATTATGTATTGTTGAAGTTGTCATTGTCACACTCTTTATATTTCAGAAATTATGGGGTTCCCAAATGGACGCAAGACTGTTACAATATTTGAACAATTATTTGTTTGGTATTGGCGATCAAAAACAAAGCACTGTAGATTTGGAGAGGTTTGCCGAATTGTTTGTGTTCTGTACTAGGGGTACTGTCGATGAAAAAGTTAAAGTTCTTTTAACCTCACTAGGAAAAGCAGAAAGTGAAAATCAAAATATCCCATATGCATTAGTTAAAGAGGTAAAAATGTAGACAGTAAATTGATATAACTCTAGAGTTACTTAATTATAAAATTTTATTTTATATTATCCTTTGAACTGATAACGTTATACATTTTCTGAATTATAAAAAGATATTATGTAGATATAATTTTCATGAGGGGATATTAATTTGGTTCAGTTCTGTTTTATTTTAAAATTGTTATTGATGTGCTAATTTAAGATACATATTTGAGATTGTTGATAACTAAGGCAAATATTTGTATAAGGAAAGTTTCTAATTATTCTCAGCTATTTGTTATTTTGACAGACTTTTTCGATTGAGCAAAATTTTGCGTTCCACATTGCTGGGTTTGTTTAGCTCATAAATGCATAAGACGTTTGAGAGCCTTGTGTTTTTAAATATTAAGGAAACACACAATCCCGAACCAAAATGGAAGAGAATGTATTTATTACGTAATGATTTGCATCTGTTTCAAATTGAATTTTTAGAAATTACAATATTGCAGATATTATGAACCCTTGTTCAAAATGTATTTCAATGAAAGTTATCCATCCTAAATAAATTTGGATATATTGGTTTTTGCAAAAGAAACGCAAAGACACGCCAAAAAGAAATAATAGTAGGATACAATTTCTTATGAATAGGCCTAGGATTAGCTTCACCACCAGAGTCAGCCCTACAATTTTTTATAATGGAACACCCCATATTTCTATATTTTTATATCATTAACTTTCCCTCTAAGAGCTTATTACAAAAATGTATAAATGTGAATTGTAAAGTGGATAGTTAGGGAGCTATACATTATTTTATATTTAAAAAAAAAGTGTAATAAATGATTCAGTTCCAAAAATTACTTTATTAGGTGTTTAAATTAGCTTGCAGTGACCTCCATACAATGATACAGTTTCATTTCAAATGCTTGTCTAACATTTCTAAAAACTTATGGCATTAAGTGTTGACATTCTTGAACAATCCTTTTTCGTAAATCATCTAGTGACTTTGGTTGAGTTGGATAGACTTTAGTCTTCGAATATCTCCACAAGAAAAGTCTGATGACCGAAGTGGTCATTCCATCATCGGATCTCTTCTACCTAGTCAACGACCAAGGTATTGTTACGTGCTTACATTTTCAGTAAACACTCTGTGGGTTTAAATAACTTGCAACAAGAATTTTCACTAACCACTGATTTTATTAATCACTAAAATTACACTAGCAAATACTTAAAAATCACACAACTAATAATAACTTAATCTAATGTAATTTCACTACTTTTAAAACACTAAGCACTTTACTTTTCTTCTTAAACTTGCCAACTCTTGTCTAACCTAAAAACTCTCTTGTCTGTTTACTTCACTAAACTGCATACTTCACTCAACTGAACTGTTCCCCCATCTGCTGGCTTCACCTCTTTATATACCCACTTGGAATGTCCAGAATATCATTGTAGAACTTTCCAGAAATATACTGGAATTCTCTATAATTTTCTTAGGCACTACTAAATGGTGGTTCGCCAGTTGGCCCACAGATGGCGCCGCCCTTCTGGCCAGGGAGTAATTACAACTCTCCTCTCTGTTAGAGGGCAGCACATAACACTGCCCCCTCCTTAAGCCTGAACGTCCCGGTCAGGCATTTCAGATACCCCAGTATACTTTGCCAACCTGTCCAGGTGCACGATCTTCATCTTGGACTTCTTTCTACGTTGAATCCTATAAACAACGTCGTTGATCCGAGTGATGACAGAATACGGTCCTTCCCAAGGTGAGCGAGGCTTCGAGAATCCTTCTTCACTCCGCTGTGGGTTATACAGCCAAACCGAGTCCCCCACCTTGAATCCTGCTGAACTGGCATTGCGGTCATATCTAGCCTTCATTCGATCACCACTCCCTGTAGGTGACCTCTTGGCAGCCACATTCGCACAAACCTTGCAACTGCGACACCAAGCCTCCACATCCTGACAGCTATTTACCCAGTAAAATCGCTCCCGTACTCTAGCCAAAGACTTATTTCTGCTAAAGTGCTCTCTGGATATTCCCTCGTGCACTTCCCGAATTACTTTTGGTACTCGGCACCTGGGTATCAGCAACCGCATGGTAACTTCCTTCCCATCTGGACTTTCCCAAGCTCTCTTTAATAGTCCATCTACAACCTTAAGGGAGTCCCATTGTGCCCACAATGCCTTCAGCTCCACACTTTTGTCCGAAACATCCTTCCATTCCGGTCGCGTTCCTTTTTCTTTTGCCCTTAATATAGGACCAATTACGCTGTCATCCATTTGTTCTCGTCTTAGAACTTCCTTTGTCCAATCATCTGGAACATCTACCTGAACTGTGTTTACTATCACCGTGCCCTGTGCTTTTTCAACCCGATAGCAGTGCTTGCACGGTCTTCTTGACAGAGCATCTGCATTTTTATGAGACTTTCCAGGTCGGTGTTCGATTGTGAGGTCATATTGCTGCAGTCTTTCTATCCAGCGAGCCAGTTGACCTTCTGGGGTTTTCAGCTGCAGTAGCCATTTTAATGCAGCATGGCCGGTCCTGATTTTGAAATGTTGACCATAGAGGTACTTGTGAAAATGGTCCACGGACTTAACAATGGCCAATAGTTCCTTCCTTGTTACACAATAATTCCTCTCTGGTTTGGACAGTACCTTACTGAAATACTCGATTACTTTTTCCTCTCCATTTTGGACTTGAGATAGTACACATCCAATTGCGGAGTTGCTAGCATCCGTGTCAAGAATATAGAGGCCCTTTTGTTGGGGATATGCTAGCACAGGACTACTGCATAACGCTGCTTTCAGCTTCTTCCATGATGTTTCACACTCCGGTGTCCACTGATATTTAACTTTCTCCTCCGTTAGCTGGTGTAGTGGCTTTGCTATATCCGCAAATCCTTCCACAAAACGTCTATAGTAAGTGCAGAGGCCAAGAAAGCTTCGTAATTCGTGTACATTTGAAGGTCTTGGCCAATCACGCACGGCAGAGATCTTGTCCGGGTCTGTCTGTATTCCCTCCGAAGATACGACATGTCCAAGAAATTTCACTTCATTTTGGAAAAGTAGACACTTCTTTGGATTCAACTTTAGATGTGCATTTCTAATTCTCCCAAATACTTCTTGAAGATTTTCCAAATGTTCCCTGAAGTTTCGTCCCATAACCATTACGTCATCAAGATAAACTAAGCACGTCTTCCAAGTTAGTCCTCGGAGTACAAATTCCATCAATCTTTCAAAAGTAGCTGGCGCATTGCAAAGTCCAAAAGGCATCACGGTGAATTGATATAAACCACTACCTGTCGTCAGGGTGAAGTCCCACCTGCCAATACCCACTTCGAAGGTCTAGAGTTGAAAACCATCGTGACCCTGCCAGCGTACTTAATGTATCGTCAATTCGTGGTAGTGGATAGCTGTCTTTCTTCGTAACATCATTCAGCTTCCGGTAGTCGACACAAAATCTCAAAGTTCCGTCCTTCTTGGCAACTAAAACTACCGGTGATGACCAGGGACTGGTTGATCCCTCAATTACTCCATCTTGTAGCATCTTTTGAACCATCGCAGCAGCTTCTTCCTGTTTAGCTAGTGGCAACCTCCTAGGTTGTTGGCGGATTGCGGCTGAATCACCAGTATCTATCCGATGCTGTACTATATCAGTTTTCGTGAGGATGTCTGTGTTTTTGGCAAATACCGTACTTTCTTTTTCCAAAAACTTGATTGCCTCTCTACGTTCATCCTCAGATAGGTGTTCAAACTGGGAACTCAACAAAGTCACAACTTCCCTGTCTACGCTGGTTGACAAACATTTCTCCCCTTGTTCCTCGCACCTTGCTATCCACTGGACTGGTTCGTAGGATCCTATTGCCTCGCCGTCCTTAAAAGTTACCGAGTGGGAATTTAAATTAGCCACTCTAATTGGAATTCTGTCTTTTGTCCGGGTTAGAGTTCTTGCTAAGACTACATTTTCTGTCTTAATTGAATCATCGTTTTCAACAAGGCCAACACGGTATCCACCAGAGTTTCCTTCCAGAATGGCCTCGATTATTTGTTCTGAACGGGCAGGAATCTTGATTGTCTGAGCCGTCAGTAGCCTCACTTTTTGAAATCGGTCATTTGCTGTTGACAAAATAAATTCTTCATTTCCAATCTTTAGAACTCGTTCTACCACGTCAAGTACAAATTGATCTTGTACTCCCATAACATCCAGCCCCAAAATGAAATCATCCGTGATGTCAGCCACAATAACCCTATGACTAAAGCACAGGCGTCCAAACTGCAGATCTAGGTCAACTTCTCCATGAACCCTTACCCTGTCTCCTGTGGCTGTTCGAACGACCAATCCATTTTGGCTTTTATCAACTTTTATTCCCGATAAAAATCCGGGCCGCACTATTGACGACGTGGCACCTGTGTCGATAGTGAAGATACATCTCCTTTTGTTTACATAGCCATCCAAAAGCAGACTACTCGGGACTCTTCTAATCTGGGAAACCCGTATCTCTCTGGGGGCACCGTGTTCACCAGCCAGCACAGCCCCCAAGGTGCTGGCTATCTTTAGTTTTCCTGCGGCTCTTCAGTCATTGCGGCACTTACTCTCTCAGGGCTCCGCTGCCGACAGTTTCGCTTAATATGCCCTGGTTTGCCGCACTTATAACACCGAATCACCTTCCTTGACCGTTCATCGCTCTGTTCTCTTTCCTGCTTCCTTGGAGCATCTGGTTTTGTCATCAACTGGCTTATCATTTTGTGCAGGTCAGCCATCAAAGATTCCATATTTGATTTTTCTAAATGGTTCCCTTTTTCTACTTTCATGGCTCGTACTCTCGGATGTAGAGTCTCTTCATAAGCGGCTTCAACTTCGAGGGCATGGATCAAGGCTTCGCTACCAGTCTTAGCTCGAGTTAATCTAAGGACTCGCCTGATCTCCTCGTCTCTTATGCCATCAATGAAAGTACCAACTGTTAATTGTTCCTGGAATTCTTTGGGTGCATCCGGGTAAGCCAGGTATGTCAGTCGCTCAACAGCTGCTTCAAAATCTTGTAAACTTTCCCCAGCCTTTTGTGTGCGTGATTTGAGCTGAGTCCTGTATACTTGGGCGAGGTGTTGGTCGCCATATCTTAGATCTAGTGCAGCCTCCAAAACTTTAAAATCCCGTTGCTGCGTCACTGGGATACTCTGAAGCAACTCTGAAGCTTGACCTCTTAATGCTAGCACCAATGCCATAGCTTTGTCTTCGTTACTCCAATTGTTTGCGTATGCCGCTGCCTCAAATTGTCTTTTATAGGTTGACCAAGAAGTTTGACCATCAAAGGAAGGCGGTTGTAATCGAGGACCTGATGATGATAATACCAGCTGGCCTCCTTGTTCTCTTAACAGTCGCTTAAGTCGCTCTACCTCTCCTTCAACTGCACGAAATTTTCCTTCTATATCGGTAACTTTCCCTTCGACGCCAGTAACTTTCCCCTCGACACCAGTAACTTTTTCTTCAACGCCACTAACTTTTCCTTTGACTTCAGTTACTTCCTCTTCAACCTTATTTACTTTTCCTTTGACATCGCTTACTCCTTCTTCAAGTGTAGTCACTTTTCCTTCGACGCCAGTCACTTTTTGTTCAACTTTATCTACTTTTTCCTTGACTTCATTGGTCGCTGACAGGATAGCATCTTGTTGCACCTGTATAATTTTTCTCAATTCTTCTTGCCGTCTTCTTTCTTTTTCTTCTTCACGTTTCTCTTGTTCTTCTTTTTCTTCCAGACGTCGTCTTTCTTGTTCTTCTTTTTCCTCCTGACGGCGTCTTTCTTGTTCTTCTTTTTCTTCTAGTTTTTCTTTCTGACGTCGTCTTTCTTGTTCTTCTTGACGTCTTTCTTGTTCTTTTTTCTCTTCTTGGCGTCGTTTCTCTTGCTCTTCCTTTTCTTCTTGACGTCGTTTCTCTCGTTCCTCTTTTTCCTCTAGCATCATTTTTCTAAATGCGGCGAACATGTCTTGCATTTGTTTTTCAGCAGCCATGCTTCTTGTTTCCATTCAAAAACTAACAAACAACACTAACAAGCCTTATTTAAAGTCTATGCCAGGTACAAGTCAAATATTTTCTCACACTAACACAAATTAGTCTTGTCTAATGTTTATTACTTCCCAGTTCAACTCACTTCACTATCTCCAGTGGTTTCCAAATAGAACACTATGGAACTTCGTCAAATTCTTCAGAAATTCTGTTGCAATTCCGCTTCTGACACCAATTGTTACGTGCTTACATTTTCAGTAAACACTCTGTGGGTTTAAATAACTTGCAACAAGAATTTTCACTAACCACTGATTTTATTAATCACTAAAATTACACTAGCAAATACTTAAAAATCACACAACTAATAATAACTTAATCTAATGTAATTTCACTACTTTTAAAACACTAAGCACTTTACTTTTCTTCTTAAACTTGCCAACTCTTGTCTAACCTAAAAACTCTCTTGTCTGTTTACTTCACTAAACTGCATACTTCACTCAACTGAACTGTTCCCCCATCTGCTGGCTTCACCTCTTTATATACCCACTTGGAATGTCCAGAATATCATTGTAGAACTTTCCAGAAATATACTGGAATTCTCTATAATTTTCTTAGGCACTACTAAATGGTGGTTCGCCAGTTGGCCCACAGATGGCGCCGCCCTTCTGGCCAGGGAGTAATTACAACTCTCCTCTCTGTTAGAGGGCAGCACATAACAGTATATATCCGTAAAGAATTGACAAACAGTAGCAGCAAAATGTGTCCTCCACGGGCAACAAATTCTCACACAAATGAGAAGTTAGGTTTTCAGATAGATCAGCTGTTCGTTGGTTGACCTCGTAATGTGTGTTGCATAACTTATGTTGCAATCGTTGTGCGTAACTGCCTAGATGTCGTGGTGGTTACCTGGACCCAGCGGTGTTAAAGAACAAATTCCTTCGCCTTCCAAAAAATGGCTAAAGATAACATTTACTAGCTGGGACACGTGGAAAGTAATAGCAATTTGTTTCGTTATCAATGACTTCTACACAATGTCGAGTTATATTGCCTATTTAGGTTGTAAATTGCATATCTCCTAGGCCACATCCAAATTATTCCCCATCCAAGGGATGTATTATCCAAATTACAAAATTTCGCATAATCAAATACCCAAAAATATAGTTCATAGGGATATATCCATTTACAAAAAATAGTGATAATAATAATAGTAAGATAATTATGACTCCAAATAATAGATTCAACTAATAAGCTTCCAACTAATATAATTAATAATTCAATTAAAATATCTAAAACAGAAAAGAGAACAATGAGAATAACAGCTATAATACATTAATAAATTTATATTACCACGTGGATGATATCCTTTGAAGAAATTGAATTACCGGGAGCTCAAGCTTAAAGCAGCCGTTTGATTTAAAGGTTCTTAGCAAAAAGAACGTGGCACGTACGGTCCTTTCCAAATGGAATACTGGTAAAGCTCACATGTGTAATACAAATTTACTCTCAAACCATATAAATATATATACGTTTTACGTGATAAATGATTCGACAAGCTGTTATTCAAATTGTTTTCAAAATACTAAATTTTGATTATAAAAATGACTGGAAAATTAGAAAAATAGGAAAGTACGGGAGCTCTACTGACATCGTACCACATACAAATGTAGCGGTAGCGAATTCTGACTGGCCAAGAAGATGAGCCACTAAAGTTTTCAAATTTAAAAATTGTAACGAGTATGAAATCACCTTGTTACATAGTGCAATATTTTCATCTAGTTTTGTGATAATTTTTCTTTCTTATTTTAGTATGTAGAAAGTATAGTTGCATCTTATATGAAAATCCAAAAACTGAGTAATACGAAACAGTTCAAATCTTGGTTTTCCCGAGGTTGTTTTACTTCAGCACAAAATATACAAAGGTTTGCTGAGAGCCTCACACATGACCTTGCGACAGATGAAACTATCACGAGAAGAGCCTTAGAAGTGTGGCTTCAAGGCTCCACTGTTCTTGGTCAACTGCTACTTTTTGTATCTATGTACCTCTTTAATATTTCTCATAAAGAGAAAGGAGTTGTAGCCAGTGATAAGTCAGGTAAATGTAAAAAAATGTTTTTGTTATTGTTCGATAAATTATATGTTAAAGATTTTTAAAAAGTCCTCGTCAATAAAACGTGCCTCATTGTAATTTTTTTTTATTATGCTGTGTATTTGTGTCATTTATTTTTATATTTGTGGATGCGGATGATGTGGTTAATATGAATTTTTCACGACTTATGTGATTTTCTATTAAAATTTTTAGGGGCATCTATTTCTGGGGATGAACACCCAACCAGTGAGAAGGAAAAAGACAGAAGCTTGGTCCCTTTTTGCAGAGGCCTCGATTTGATCCCGTCCTATCCTAGCATCTTGGATCTCAACCAGATAGTCTTCATCAATGCTCATCTTCCACAGCAATATCAACTAGAATGGAGATTTCTTTTCAGCTCAGAGATACATGGTGAATCCTTTTCCACATTGATAGGTTTGTCCACGCAATTTTATTTTTATTGTATTTATGGTTTCTAATAGAATAAATCCTCACTTCAATGCACCATATCAAAGTAGTTTTTTTTTTTTTTTTGTTGTCGTAAATAACCTCAGAACTGAGGTTTTTCACAGTCTTATTGAACTTGGAGGGTGCTTCCCAAGTTGAAATGCCTCAAAGGAGCCTCAACTGGGAAGTAAAAGTTCGACAAAAAAATGTGTCTTGCGCATTTATTTTTTAAGGCACACATTAGAATATTTTATTTGCCTCATTGTCTAAAATGATATGAGTCTCCCAATTTTAGTTTTACCATTTTCGTGTATTAATCTATGGTTTAAATGATATTTCAGGTAGAATAGTTAATCAGGGTCCATCGGTATTAGTACTCGAAGATCGAAATGGTTATATGTTTGGAGGCTTTGCACCTGCAAACTGGGAGTTAGGCCCCAAGTATTTTGGAGATGACAGCAGCTTCTTGTTCACGTTAGCACCCCGTATGAGAGTTTTCCCATCGACAGGGTACAATCAACATTTCCAGTATCTTAATTTACATCAGCAAACTATGCCAAATGGTTTGGTAAGTTCACAATATTTTTTTTTTACTTTCTCATACAAAGTGTAAGAGTGGCCCAGAGGGTATCAATACCTATCGGAATAACTACCATATATTTTATTCAATTATTTGTCAAGCCGAGACAGCTGGGCAACTGAGACTCGGAAGTCGGGAGTGGTACAGCGACTAACCGTATTCTCTCACACAACACCATCTAATCCACTGCTACCAACTTGGTAACACATTAAACATGCCACTAAATGTTCATATCTTAACCAGAAGTTGAACTTCCTGATTTACAAATTTACTTTTTCTTTTAAGTAAATTTTTTTTTTCTCATATTTTAATATCAGTATCGGGTAAAAAGAGTTTAATAATAATTGTTGGTAAATAACACCATAGAATAAAAAATGAAGGCAATCAATCAATATTGGTTAAAGGTACCTGAATGATAAATCAGTAAATTAATAGACCATTTGAACTATCACGATTGAATGGCCTAACATACTTAAACTTCAATGGCTTCTTATATGTTTTTGATGAATTTGAAATTGTGCCGTGTAATGTGGTGTCAAAATGATAGGTCCCCTAAATCAACTTACAATAATTAGTCCTTGTAATAACAACACTAATTACAACTTTTAACTGTTATAGCTCGCCACGTGTCTGCACTTTTTGCTAGTCTGTTTACTCTGTTTTTTCTCTTTATCAGATCACTTTGCTATCTGAACTAGAACTACTCTAGGGCGTTGGACGGTGACCCTTATTCCAGATCTTTCTCTTATTTTGGTTAATGATGCTGGAATAAAACCATAATTTCTTGAAATCTCCAGTTAACCCAGTTTCTCCATCTCTGGAACAACTTTTGAACTACCATTTTATTAGGAGCTAATTAGGAGGTTTTTTTCTACTACTAAGAGGGACTAACTATACATAGACCTGTGTCCATAAGGAGTAAGCACATAACATTTGGAATGAATAGAAATCGTTTATTTCAAATTTCTGCGGAATGAATGCCACCTATAGTTTCAGATAGAGCACTATTTTGCGAATTTGATAATGTAATTGGCTTATCATTGTTATTATCGACATACAACACATTAAATACAGAATACACATTGGACATTTCAAAGGGGCAGTATTTCTTTATAACAGAGCGTCACGGTGTAATACAGTGTAGCTATCACTAGAGTATGGAAAAATTAATTATTTAGTGAATAGACTACTTTTAGTAAGGGGGCGGACTATCTTTAAGATTGATAAATTATCGAAGAGGAATGATTGAATGGTCACCTAGGTCTCAAATTTAATATCCTGGGTGAATATTTGTTTTGATATTTCAATAGAACAGTAGACAGACTATTTTCTTGGGGCTTAAAAAAACACAACAAAATGGAAGTTTTAAAATTTCCTCTTTTAGTGATGACAAAAGTTCAAAAGGAATTTTATTTTTTGCCTCTCTTACTGTATTCTTACCGAACATCAACAGTTTGAATATTTAGTGTGATTAAACCAGTGTTGATTATCTCTTGAGTAGCATATTCGAGTGTGGTGGTCAAGAGCTACTGCATTTTTCAATGGGTATCTTTGGTCTAAAAATCACTTTTACAAAACGCCAAAATATTTGAACACTACACTTGAATACACTACTTGACGCACGGTTCACTAACCAGGTCAATATCATCGGGAGACAAATAAGACTGATTTTCAGTTTTAATCGTCTTCTGATGATGTTAACTTGGTTAGCGAAACGCGCGTCGAATGTAGTGATCAAATGTTTTGGCGTTTTGTAAAAATGATCTTTAGGTATCAAACATATTGATTTGTGAAGAAAAATCTGGACCTGGACCCAGTGTAGATTGTCCCTTTAAACAAGAACACGCACCATAAAATTTGAAGGAGATTTTTAGACCTCATTAAACAATTAAGTAATTCTTGGTCTATTATGTTTTTTAGAAATAGTTAAATTGTCATGTTTGTCCTGAGAAGGTTAATAATATAAATGTCAAGATCCACGATAAATCACCCAATCTGTCTACACTGCCTATCGAGCGTGTCACTCTGTCTGCACCTATACAAATTTACTATAGTGTCTGGTAAATAGAACTCCAGCTTTGAGTAAAGACCTTAAATTTTATGATGCATTTCACCTACTGTACTTGTTAGAGCGATCAGATTTACTTCCAACTTGAGTAATTTAGATTCTCTATTCGTCTCTAAATAAGCTTTTTTTTAATCTAAAATTTTCGAAAGATTAGACCATCACTTTGATTTTGGTTAGATTTACACTGCATTGAACGAAATATTTTATATTTTTCAAAATCATATTCATAAAGACACTTATTTCCTTTATAATATTCAAATTTTGTTGTTGACGGCGCCATCTATTTTAATCAGTTAGTTTCCTTATATCTGTACGAAACCGGTTACATTAAGGAGAGTATCAAAACAGCAATAATAAGAGCACCATCTATTAACGAGTATTATTTGAGAGGTTCAGAGAAAACTATTGCAGTTTCCTTAAATAAATCTGCATTAATGATTGATTATTTTATTGTCATTGAAAGTACACTACGTACCAAATTTCAACGGTCTGGGACTGGATCTTCTCATAAAAGGATTTATTCCATACTTTGGTACAATACTGTATGCAACAAAGATAATGTATAGTATGTGCAGTGACTAATCCCTTTTTGTTTGGTAGTTCTAGTAAATAGATAGATAGATAAATGCAGGTAACACTGCATATTCATAAAAGTTCCAAATGTGAGCTCTTATGTTGTTTGTCGTATTATTTTCAGGCAATGGGCGGGCAACATGGATACTGTGGAATTTGGCTAGACTGCGAATATGGGAAAGGTCATACCTGTGAATCCTGCACAACTTATTCAGGTTACCAACAAATGTCCCATTCTAAAGAATTTTCCTTTAGACACCTTGAAGTGTGGGGCTTAGGTTTGCCTCCTCCCACTCCACAAGAAAAAGGGGAAAGAGTTGGAATGAGTGTGTTGGACGGCAATGCGGAAAGCAAAGCACTTTTAAAAATGTCAGGAAAAACTATGCACAGTGAAGGTATCAGGGAACCGTCTCCACTTTAGGTAAAAAAGTTATATTTTTGTGCAGAAAATGCCTTATATTCCCACTAGTCTATTCAGAAAAGAGTGTGATACTTACGAGTATTTGAAAAAATACGTGAATAAGCAGATCTAATGTTGATATTATGTAAAATTATAATGAAATTTTCTAGGCATCGTCAAAAGTTGTTTATTAATTTGTTGTTAAAAAAAAATATACGTACTATTATTTAAATGGGCACTGATTTATGAAAAATAATCCTGAAGAGTAGCATTCAAAGGAATGAGTAGTAAATGTGAAGGTTCAAATTGTAGGCACATTGCTCGGAGTTAACATACAGGGTATGTCACGACAACCTTGACCTATCTGTATTTTCGAAACTATTAAGAGTACAGTTATGAATTTTCTACCTGTTATACCGGAACTGGCAACTAACTTCCTTATTTTAAATGGAACACCCTGAATATTTTTGCATTTTTAGATTCTACAGTAAATTCTTATATTATTTTATATACCATACACGATATAACAGTGTGTCCCACTTCTTACTAAGCCACCCCTATAACTTGGCTATTTGTATTTGGATTTGTATATATTTTTTACAGCACATAATACCCATAATGAACTACCTTTGGAAGGTAGAACTGACTGTTACTCAATCTCTATTTCAAAGCCAACTGTGATGTTTTTAAAATGGGAATTTGGAAAAGTAACATTAGCGATTGAGATAGAGGAAAAATGTATTTGGAAAAGTCATTCAGAAAAATTAAGTAAGTTCAAATATGAACTTTCATTTGAAAATATTGATTTTTAGTTTTTTTTTTTTTTTTTAATATTGCAAGTCAGAGAAATTCGAGGTTTGGGTTAATTTAGAGCATCCAGATTGCTATGAATTCCAGAAAATAATTGGAATTTTTTAATTTAATAAACCAGTTTACATAATGTTGATAATTTATTTAATTCAAAGAAAACCGAACACAATATTAACAATGCTAACAATAATAATTATCTGAAATATTTTTCCAATAGATTGCCTTCAATTTCACTGCATTTTATAATTCTTTTTTTATTATGATTCGATACTTTTCTTAATTCTTCAGGAGATACTGATTGACAAACTTCCAAAATTCTGTTACACAATTCTTGTTGTGTGTGTGGTCTGCTTTTTATAAACTTTTTCTTTAAGTGCACTCCATAAATAAAAATCCAGGGGAGTAATATCTGGGAATCTGGGCGGAAACTCGCAAAGTGTACTATTACGTCCTACCCATCTTTGAGGAAAATTTCGATTAAACCATTATCTCACAATCAAGACATTATCTGAGCAGCCATCTTATTGGAAGCAGTCTTTGCACTGCAAACGGTAAATCGTCTATAGCATCGGACAATTCGGTGTTAAGGAAATTCAAGTAAACATCAGCATTTAAATTTCCCTCGAAAAAAAATGAACCAATTAGCCGGGTTCCCAGGACACCACACCATACATTCACTTTTTGGGAGTACTGACTTTTGCATGTGATTACCCAATTTGGATCATCCGCAACCCAATATCTACAATTTTGTGATGAAACCACGCCATTAGTGGTAAATGTGGCTTCTTCTGAGAAGAGTGTTTTATCAATAAAACCTCCTCTAGAAAATTGCCTTGCAGCCAATAACAATATTCTAATCTTCGTTATGGGTCCCCTTGGAACGTGTGAAGAAATTTTGGCTTGAAGAGTTCTAATTTGTGCTTGCGAAGGCAACGCCAGATCTTGTTTTTTGATAAATTGAATTCCCGCGCAATTTCTCTTATACTGGTTCGCGGGTTTCCATTAACAAAACCCAGTATAATATCATCATCTGGATGCCTTTTGGTAGGTTTCAATTTTGGCTTTACAATAGTGCTGGTTTGATCAAATTTCCTATTAAGGGCAGTTACGGTGCAATAATGTACTGGAGGACGATCGGGATGTCTACGATTAAATATTTTAGCAGCCTCTCTGAAGGAACGAACATTATCTCCGAGACGAATAATTTCCAGTTTTTCTGGAATTGTTAATGTCAAAAGCATTTTGACGTAAAAATTGACAACTATGGTGTTTACAATAATTGATGTAAGTAGATTGACATTCATAGCGATCTGGATGCTCTAAACTAACCCAAACCTCGAATTTTTCTGATTTGCAATATTTAAAAAAAAAACTAAAAATCAATATTTTCAAATGAAACTTTATATTTGAACTTACTTAATTTTTCTGAATGACTTTTCCAAATATATTTTTCTTCGATCTCAATCGCTAATGTTACTTTTGCA
The DNA here is from genome assembly GCA_963675555.1 of Leptura quadrifasciata. NCBI lineage: Eukaryota > Metazoa > Arthropoda > Insecta > Coleoptera > Cerambycidae > Leptura > Leptura quadrifasciata. Next base: position 178,351,004 of record OY776674.1, read on the forward strand.
AAATTCCCATTTTAAAAACATCACACTTGGCTTTGAAATAGAGATTGAGTAACAGTTCTACCTTCCAAAGGTAGTTCGTTATGGGTATTATGTGCTGTCAAAAATATATAGAAATCCAAACACAAATAGCCAAGTTATAGGAGTGGCTTAGTACGAAGTGGGAACATACTGTATTATCAAAGACTTAACGATTTAAGCAGTATCCAGTTTTTAAATATATTTTTTAATTAAGACAAATTTTAAAGAGACATGTTCTGGAAGAGATGGTAGAGATTAAAGCGATGCAACAACAGCTTGATCAAAAATATCACTTGACTCTCGTTTATCATTTTTTTTTTTTTTAATGGCAACCCTCAAATTTGATTTCAGTTCATGATTCTGCCTTAAATAATAATGCAAAACTGTGTTAGCTTCCATATATCAAAAGTGTACATGTAAACTTTTTCAAAAATGTATTTTCAAATTTACTTTATAAATTGCCAACAATTTTCAAATGAAAGAACATGTTCAAAATAGCTGCTGCCATTCACTTCTAAACATTAACAACTTTTTGTTTACTTCCCGCTTTACAGCGGGTGCTAATTATTATTTATCTTCATTGCTTCAAGTGTGTAAAAAAATATTTAAAAAATTCTACATCAATAGCAGTAAAGAAACAGTAAAAAGAAAATGCAGATACAAACATAATTCTCTAGTTCACAAAAAGAAAAGACTTAATAGAGAAAATCTGTATCCTTGTAGTATTCATCTAGGCTGTAGTAGACCTTCTACAGCAGTAATTGTTTGAGTTTGGGTTTTAATTTCTTTGTAGGTCTCAAGTCTGATGGAAGTTTATTGAACACTTTAATTATGATTGTACATCTTACATTTTTTCAATATAAGTAAATTTTGCTGTGGAGTAAGTGATTCAAACACATTTCAAACTCATTCTTGGCAATTTTCTTTTTTCATTCATTTTCATTTTTGCAAAATCCTATATATTGCCTTTGATAAACCCAATTCTAATTCTGCATCTCTCAGAGAAGCATATCAGTAGCTCTAAAGTATCCTAAAACCATAATTTTGTTATCGATATTTGGTTTAATTGTTTTATTTTTGTTAGTAAGAGATCCAAAACTTTTACAGTTGTTCATCATTCTTGAAATAGTATCATGGATTGGTTTCGGCTTTACGGGATATCTCGTGGCGAAAGTATCAGAGATTCTGGTTACAATTTTATTACATTCACCTTAATAAGAATAATATTTAGAAAATCTTCATTTGTATACCCTAAGCGTTCAATTTTATCAGTCACTAAGTTTTCATAATAAGCCGAATGTAACTAAATGACAACTATTTAAATATCAATTGTTTCCCTTAATTTCAGATATTATTCCTTGCCTACTAGATTATTATTGAGTATTTCAAATCATACGTACAAACATTTCCTGCTCAAACTTGACAGATATTCAAATTTCAACTCTTTCTCTTATGGCATAAAATATTCCTTGCCTAAATCATATGCAGGTACAAATATGTTCTACTTATTTTGGAAATGTGGAAGTTACAGGGGTGGCGTACCATTCATTTACACCCAGTATAGAAATGTGATGTTATGTTCGTCTTTATGGTTCCTTTTAGGTAGCGGGTTAATAACAAGACATTCACTATTCACTAGGAAATTATATACGTATATTTAAACTACGAGTAGGATTATGTACATGTTTACAGTTGTATAGCTTGGATTCTATTGCCGCTTGGTACTGGCAAAACTAGTGAGATGTGACAACACGAAGTGCAACCACATGTATATAGAGTTGCGTGCGGCTATGATACTAGCGTAATATAAAAATGAGTAATTACAGTTGCATAACTACATCACACATCATGTGAAACCAAAGCATATCACACTTCCCTTCTTTCCTGGGAAAGCATAAGAACTAGGACCGACTATAAGGGTGATGGGGGAGGAGGGAGTTAAATGGAATATCCTTACAAATAAAATGAAATTTAATTATTGTTAAATTGCAAAAAATCAGTACAAATTGAAATAGATTATTTTTGTAATGACTAATATGTAGTATGTCATCGTAAAAATATTTTTGAATATAAACCATTTTATAATCAGCATTAGAGTTGTTTATTCCAAAAATATATTTAAAAAAAATGTGATGTTTTAAAAGAAATCTATTGATTTTGCTTAAATAATACAAGGCTTTCATAAGTGACAGTGCAAATAACATTCTTTGGATCAATCATAGTCTCAATATTTATTGTCTTCAATAAGGTATACAAAACAAGCTATTCTGCCGATGCGATCCATTAAATGGTTTCACTGGATATCTCGAGTATTAAAGCATCGGTCTTATTCATACCTTTAGAGAGGTTTAACTGAAAATGCAACATTAGACCTTAGACCATTCAATGTATCACTACACTCATATTGATTGCTATTTCGCATACTTTCCAATGTGCTGAAAATATTCCAACATATAGATGAAGCACACGATATTAGTTGTTTCAACATCAATATAAACATAAAAACTAGGTAATTCCTTATCAGTGTGGAAGTTTTGCTTGCGTAACTCTTGAACAATATATTTCTCTAGTAGTCATCTATCAAGCAATGAAATCCAAAGAATAAATTCGATAAAGGGATAGGCTTATAAATAGTATGAATGTTTAGTTACTTTCTCAATACATTTAATCAAAATAATGTCATATATTAATTTGACATCAACAAATAGCATATTATATACCGAGGTTGAGAAGTAAGCTATTATTTATCTAACAGTTTTATAATATGTGAGGTTTATAATGGTCTTCTCAATCGAAGTATATATAGAATTTTTTTACTACTAACCTGATAAGTCACCATTATTTACTCCATTTCTCTAATGAGAAGTAGTGTTTCTCTCCCTAGGTAAAAAATTACAATAAAAAAACCACCTAGGTAAATAATGAAATATAGAAAATCTTTCGATTAATTTTACTTGATAGTCATAGATAGGGCTCCAAATGAAAGAGCCGTACTCGAGCTTAGACCGAATATAGCATTAAAATAATTTAATTGAGACAAGTCTTAATCTAGTCTTAAAATTAACCCTAACATTTTCATAGAAGAGGAAACCGTTAACTTGACGTACTTGGTAAACGAGAATTTATTATCAAATAATATCCCCAGATCTTTGGTTGAATCGGTGCAGGTTAAAGATTATTGTCAATATGATAACCATAATCGATGGGTTCATCCTTTAGTGGGTCTTACAACCTTACGCATGGTTATATTTAGGTCAACAGCATTTAAATGACACCACTGCTTACTTTATTGAGTTCTCTTTGTAGAATGTGACAGTCGTCTATAGAATTTATTGATGCAAAGATTTTTAGGTCATCTCCGAAAAACAGTTTTTGCAGCTAAGCGTGTTATATGTATAAGTTCCTGACCTCTTTAAATAATCTGTTTCTAAGACCATTGTCACTGTAAACTTGTGAAGCTTTCTCTTCTGGTAGCAGTTATCCACAATTTTAATAAATCATTGTTTTTATTGAAAATCAATAAAATAAGTTATGATGTTTAAAACTAACACACGCAAAAATAAATATACGTACTGAAAAATATACGAGGATTATCTTTCGTATATCTGTTTATATCAGTTTAAAAGCAATCGTATTTGATGCATATAAAATGAATTTTCGTTACCTAATTGATCACCAAAAGTTATATAATATATTCTAAGATTTTATAATAGTATATTATTCGATGAGCATATAATGATGACTATTATTCACCAAGGTGAAGTTTACAGCACAAACCGCAGACGAGTCTCAAATTAAATTTAAACGTCGGTGTTGTTTACATTCTACATATTGCTGAAAGCAGTTCAGTTTGATATTCTCAAAATTGTACCTACTTATAAATTTCTTCAGTAAAAATTGGCCCCATACAATTGTAACTGATCATAAATTCTAGCAAAAAGTTACGAGATTGCACTCAAATTGAAGATGTACCTGCTAGTAGTCATTAATAATTAATCCCTGCTAGTAGCAAATAATGTATATAATTATAATTGAAGAGGATTATAATTGGTATATTATAAACAGTCGTGGACAAAGGTACTTAACAACACTTCTATATAACCCAGATAGTATTAGTTTTATAACGAGGTAACAGCATACCTTATACAAACTTGTAATATATACTGTGGTAACGGTTATTGTAGGTTTTACAGAATGGCCATGGAAATATTTATATCGCTTCATTATATACCTGGAACTTGCAGTAATCTTATAAAATCATAATAAATCTTGGTAACAACTGTTGACAAGTATTGTAACTTTCTTATATACCTTTATGTATTCTTTATATAACTAAGTATTGCCATTAGTAGTGTGCGTTTATTGGGATCTGTATGATGTTTTTGAATCATTTCCACTTCCGAAAAATACACAGATTGGCTAAAAAAGATTTTTCAATTTAGAACTTTTTGAATTAATTTTCTTCAATTTTTTCAAATGGAACATCCTACATATTTTTCGGCCATATGATGTAGGAATGAAAAATCAATATTTTTTGTTTGACTATGACTATTTGTAACCATATTCGATTTATTGAGCAATAAGTACAAAATTCAAGAATAAACTTAAAAAAGTAGAACTTCTTTCAAACAACTGAACAGAAAAAATTATAATAAGTGCTCCACATGCTGCCTACTTTGATTGACACACATCTCTATACGTCTTTGAAATAAAAACAGTAGAAACTATTTTTAAAATTTCTAGCTATTGAAGTCGAGCACACTATTGCCCCACCCTGTATACTTTTACTCCCCTAATTGTTTGTTAAAAATATATGTGTGTATTACTGTTACATTCATCAATATTTTCAGCCCTCTTCGTATTACCCTTGATGTCTATTTAATACGACATATACGTACTTGCGCACTCTCATTTCCGGCTAGAAGGAGATAGTTGGGATGTTCTATTTCAATAACGTAAGAATAGCTTTCACTAATATATTAGCAGTCCATTAGTAGCAACGCATTGAATGGTCTAAGTATTAGACACATATTGCAGAAATCCCTAGCAGGAACTATATCTGAAGGAGAAAAATACAATTAATTGTTTAAGTGGTTTGTCATTATTTATGAAAGCTCTGTCTAATGAATGTACTTATGCATTTTTTACTTATTTATTGAGATAGCAAAAAGGTTGCAATTGTAAAAGTTGTATGTTACCTCCCAACTTTTTGTTATTAGTGTGAATGCCTGACTAGAGGCTAAAGGGATAGAAAAAAATGTCTGAATTATACAAACTCAAATTTGCTTAGTGCCCATGCAGTTATAATGTGCCACTGGATATAGATAGGCAAATAGAGGATCACCTATGTAAAATTAAAATGAACCTCTGACCAGCTATTCTACACTTAGGATCAATATTTTTTTTTAAATCTGAAATTAACTAACTGAGCTATAAAAGAGTAATGAATGAAATCCAAATACACAATGGAGGGGAATCTTAGCAGATTAATTTGTTATTTTTCCATTTTACCATCTTTTGTTGCAAAAAGATTGCAATCTTTTTCCAATTTCTCTACTCTATTAACGAAAATCTATGATACATACTTTTGTGAATGCATCCAATCACTATTTTGCATATCATTAATATTCTGCTAAAATGCACAAGTTTTTGTAAAAAGAATGTGTATAATATTGTTTTCTTAATTGTTTTTAAAAGACCAATGTGCCAAAAACATTTAGCACAATTTATTTATTTATAAATACTTGTTATGCATATTCATAGTTTAAATTATTTCTACTTTCTGACAACCTGATAAATGTAATTTTATATTTGTGTTATATGTATATAATATATATTTAGATTGAAATTAAATAATATACCCATATTTGTGTGTTTTTATTATTTGCATATTTTCTGAATGACAGAGAATGTCAAAGCAAAAAAAAATGTTACAGGACAGATGTTTCAGTTGATGCGTTATGCTCCATTTTTTCGGTTGCGGTTGATTATACATTTTTTATTCACAAGTCTATATGATGTAGCTCCATCCGAGGAATCCGATGATGCTAACAAACGATTGAGCGCCAAAGGAAAAACTTATGATCAAAGATTAATTTAATTAATAAAAATCAATATGGCGGATTTTTGCAATATCTTAATTGACTATAAAATAGAAGTAAAAAAATCCTTTTTTTTTTTTTACCTCTTCCCTTAAGAAGAAAGAGTAGGGATCTTTTACTTGCCTAACATTTAATAGACAAGGGACCGACGGCTTTACATCCCCTCCGAAGGATGGTATATCCCCTATACAACCCTCGCCTAAGGTCCTGTAAACTTTAATTATTACTTCCAGTTTTTACATAAAAATGACGTTCTATTTCTGAAAAATAAAGTTATAATTTTGTTAATAAGATAGAACATAAAGTTCTCTTTCCATCTTTCCAAATACTTTCTCACTTTAATTATTAATTAACTTTCTATTCTTATATGTGCATTTTTATTTGTGATTATCTTAAAGCCTCTTTTTTTCTTCTTTTACCATCGAACACCTATTTATTGTATAATTAATAGTAAGTAGTGAAATGTTATATACTTAACCTGTTTTTTGTATTATATTCATTTATTGTTTTTCTTATGTACTGATGTACCGGACATGTCTCACCACAGTGAATTTATGACCGATAAATCAATCAATCATATGTGTAATCTAATATCTAACATTTCAAAGTGGTGGACTTTATATTTTATTGATTTATTGCCGACAGATGGACTTCATATAAGGAACAATAATAATATTAATAATACAGAGAGGAAATCCATGTTTAGATAGTAACTAATTTAATCAGTAATAATTATAAATCAGCTGCCTTAAACTTCTTTCCAATCATTCTGCGATATTATTACATTTGAATTAAATTCCCACAAATAAAAAATATTCTTATCACTATTAATCCTATTACAGAGATTTAGGTTTATTCACGGTATATAGTTTAATTCAAAATTTAGATTGGAATTTTGACTTTGATGTTAATACCAGGTTCATCTTATTATATTGAAAAGATCAAAAAAGCATCTGAAATTGCATTTCCGGAAAAAATAATTTCTACAAATAACGAAGTAAAAAAATAAATTAGTACTCCAACAACCTTCGGTAAATGCTGAAGCCCACTTAAATTCTTTATGCAAGAAGCCTTAAATGTGACACATTCTGCAGAGTTAAGGCAACAGGTAAAAGAATATAGACTACGATATTGGCAGGTAATAACTCGAGCTAAATTTATGATAACTATATAAGAAATTCCAATAAACACCCAAAAATCGTTGTGAAAGAATATTAATAGAAATAGAAACCGCACAGTAAATGATTAGTTAACAGAGTCAGCTAGTGATTAATAATTTTTTTTACTACTAACCTGAAAAATCACCATATTTACTCCATTCCTCTAATGAGAAGTAGTATTTCTGTCACTAGGTAAAAAATTATAATAAAAAACCATTATTTACCTAGGTGGTTTTTTATTATAATTTAAAAAAGTAAAAAAAAACTGTATATACTTCGGTTGAGAAGGCCACTATAAACCTCTCACAAAGTACTCGGTAAATAATAGCTTACTTCTCAACCTAGGTATATAATATACTATTTTGTAAGTACTGACTATACTGTACTATATTTCAATGTAGGTTATCAATTGGGTCATAGCTGTTTGTCTATGTGATGACATATTTCATTTTCTTGTACTTATTTTAACAAAATCTGATCTGTATACATACATGCTTGTATTTTAACACTAATATATCATTATTACTATTACTATAATAGTTCCTCGATTCAGTCATCTTATTTGACTTTATATGTAAAATCATATTAGGTACCTAATACGAAATTAGTGTTTGCAGTATAATACTATCAGAAAAGCATTCATGAATAATTTTTCTTTTTTAAATTTATATTTTACTCCCTATACATGTAAATATTCAGAAATATATGTATATATAAATCATATATTTAACGTCTGCCTATTCCCACTACCAAGTCCAATCACCGACACCAGGGGATAGGCTCATCAGTGTCTGTGCAGGTACTGGGATCCCTAAGCTGGATATTTTGCCAAACCCCCACACTTGTCGTGTTTACATGCTCACATGGTAGATACACTGAACCCACAGTTTTACATCTCTTTCGAAAGATGGTGACGCGAGCAGATCCGCTCATCCACTATATCTCAATTGACTTGCTGTGACCCGATTTTGAACCCGGGCCGTCTGCGTGAAAGGACGCGCCACTGTCCAGCACACCATCAAGTCGACCCAGAAAGATAATTTTATACTCCCATCTTACTATTTACAAAATTATGATTTAATTTTTTAGAAACTGAGCGTCATTTCCCTATAAACCGGAAATTATAACTAAAACTTACACGCTTACTTCCAGTTACCAAATAAAACCGCCATTTTGAATTTTTTCATGAAGTTGGTTTTTCGGCCATCACTTTTTTTTGTTTGCTTCTTAGTGGCATCAGAGATTTCTAGGAAGAAATTGTGTCAGGTTGGCCTTTGAACCAAAAATTTATCTCGATAAATACCAAGAAAGTCAAGCGTAACACATTAACTGGGAGACCCTGTAAAATGTGTATTTAAAATGTATATGCAGAACTATTAATCATGGATAGGATAATAAAACATCTATATCTTGTATGAACACTTCACTAGAAAATATTAAAAATTGTAAATATCTAGGACGTGTTTCATGTAATTTTCTCCAAAGCATTTGATCAAAGGATGATATTTACTGTATATTATTTTTTTGTGCTTGTGATTTTATTTCCTATTTATACAGAATTACTTCATATTAACACAATTATCATGAAATCCATAATAACGAATATGTAATATATAATGATGACGGTTCAAAAAATGATCATGGTACAGGCTGCGCATTTACATTTCAAACATCAATAGTTCCCACAAAATCAGAGTTAACAGTTTACGTTCACTCCACACTGCAGGGGGTATGAGATTCAGGCTGTTCTTAAACGGCTTTCAGAAAGCAATATGGGGAATTTTGTTGAGGCATATTCCAAATCAGTTATGAAGTTAATTAAGAGCTGTCCGGAGTGTATTCGTCATCGATGCTTCCAATTTTCATTTTAAAAGATAGATGAAATGGAATATGACATTGTACAAATTTATTATACCTAATTCTTAAATCTCTATTTGTTCCTGAGGACATATAGGGCTAATTTTATTTTAATTCTACAAAAGGGAAAATGTTTATTTTAATAATACCTATGTGGGATGATAACAATTGTTTTTGCAAATCAAAAATAGTAGAAAAAAATTATATTTTTTATATATACTTTTTTTTTCTCTCTCATCATCCCACATTGTAACATGTTTCAAATTTCTTTTAGTGAAAGCCATTTTTTAAAATAATGATTTATATGAAAGTATATCGAAGCTTCTTGACGGCTTATCTTCTGAGCTCTCTTAATTCACAAAACCTCTATAAAAATTACCAAAACTCCATCATTTGTAATATAAAATACCTATTAAATAACCTTAACAGAGAGATTAAAGTTAGTTTCATTTGGGTTAAAAGTCACTCAGGCATTCCCATAAATGAAATCATAGACCAGTTGGCAAAGGAGTTCACTCATTTAGATGCTGTTGATGATATTTTTGTAAACTTGAATGTCTTTAAGGGCTAAAGAAAAGAGTTGAAAATTAAATGAGAAGATCACTGGAAAAAATATGTAAACAACTCTGTAAATCCTTACACGCTTACACACACATCTTCCAACAAAAATAAAACATATTTTTGATTGCTCTGTTCCAAAATATTACTTAACAGTTATTACCAGACCAAAATTAAATCATGACACAGTAGATCGATGATGTATTCAGCTATATTGTTCATTAAATGGACGCTTATGCCATATATATCTTCACTTTTTTTGTTTTAAAGTTGCTTTATTAAAGAACAAATATTCTCTGGAACCAGTGGATTTAAGGATATTGAGTTAACTTTTGAAATTTGTTTCTTTCTGCAGTGTTCTATTGAGGAGCTGGCTTGATTCATTTGGAGGTTATCCACAATATTTTCACCGCAATCTGTGAAAAAGTAATTTAATGTGTCTGGCGTAAGATTTTCACCTGGAAGACTTTGCTGTTTATACTTCCTGCCTGTTTCGTTGTTTATTATATTCCAAGTGGTTATACATTTATTCTCTGAATTTGAAATTGTTGTAAATTTTATATTCAGTTTTGTTACCTTCTGTGGGGTTGTTCTTGTACACTGAATGAATAAATAGCAGTTTTCCTTTTGGTTCTATGACCCCCTGTGTAATCCAACTTTTATTTTTTCTTCCATTCACTTTTATAGTTGTGAATGAAGTCATAGTAGAATAAGAAATTTTCCATAAAAGTTTGCTGTGTATACCTCCACCCATTGTTCTTTTTGTAAATGATTTTTAAGATTGTTGCTTCTATAATTTCTTCTAGTATTATTTTTGTTGTTTCCACTCATCTCCAAAGAAGTATTTATGTTAATTATTTGAACTTTATGGTCTGAAACTAGATCATCTAGTGTTTCGGCATTATATGTATGCACATTTGTGAATATGTTGTCAAGACATGTTTGTGCATTTATGTGTTCATGAGTAAAATCAAATATTGTTTGTTTTAGGTCAAATGTGTTTGTTATGTCAAGGAGTTTACTTCTATTTGTACTCTGTTCCAAAAAGTTAATGTTAAAATCTCCTGTAAGGATGATATTCACTTTTGTAAATCGATCCAAGACTGAAGAATGTTAAGCATTTGGTTTGCGCAAGGATTTATTGGAGAGCGATATACCACTAAAATAACAGTATTATTTTTTTATGTGTACTGCTGCTATTTTCTCAACTGATAAGGAAGTAACAAAATTTAAGTCATGACTTGCAATATTTTTCATAAATTGATATGCCTGATATGGTAAAATTATAAGTTTTTACTTCATCTTCCAGTAGCCAATGTTCGGTAATACATAAAACAAGTATGTCTTTTGTTTTTGGCTGGCTTCTAGATTTAATAATTTATTCCTAAGGCATTGTACATTGTAAGATGTTTAGTGTACCGTTAGATAGTTCACTTGTGTTTTGGTTTTCATGCAGTACGCTATTATTAATTGGTTCTTCTGTGTTCTTAGGATATTTTGTATTTTGATTTATCTTGTTGAGTATAAAAAATCTTCACTGGTCCTTGAGTAGACTGATTTTTTTTTGTGTATTATCTAAAAATTGTCGCCCTCTATAGAAATTGAAACGATCAAAAGCTATACCTAGCTATTATACCGTCTGTCTATTTTAGAACACCAAATATCTCGCTTAATATCTATTGTAAAAGAATAAAGTTTTAGAAACAGTTATCCCATTTTTTGTGAACTATATCTCGGTAAAAAGAAATTTGAAATCCATAGCCTACTTTGTAAAATGTATTACAAACACCTGAAAAATAGGAAAACCACAAACGGTTATAGTTTCCTTATTTGAAGAGATACGAAAAAAGTTAGAAAGATGAAAGTTGATAGCAAAGACAATAAGAATAATAATGTGTATAAAATAATTCGAAAAACGCAATTGGCTTTGATATACGCTCTTGTGCAAAAATGAAAAGAACAAATCTCAAAGCAGGCCATGGCACCATAAAATTCCGTTTATTTTTTCTTTCCAACGATATAAAACATGTCAAAAATTTTAACTGATAGTGTCAATATTTAATATTTTACAAAAGCCACAATTCATATCATTGAATCGTAAAAATCAGCTTAGATATGCCATGATTAGTGAAAAATAATGTATACAGTCGTTAACAAATTTGACAGATTGTCACTGTTGTATGTTGCGTTATCGAGTTCTAAGACAAATTTTATATCGGTAATTATGGTGTACACCAATAATAACAAATTCGATATGATTAGCATTTATTGTCAGTGCAAAAGTTTTTGTGACATGTTTTATATCGTTCAAATGTGCTTTTAGAGGGCGGAATATTAAACATAATATTTTTAGCCGCAAACTCCTCTATAAATCCTCATTTTACTATAAGGAAAGTAACCAGACTGCAACCAAAGTTACAAATCTGGCGCGTTAAGTGTAATAATTGCATATTACCATCAAAACGCTAATGCTAATGCAATTATTACACTTAACGCGCCAGATTTGTAACTTTGGTTGCAGTCTGGTTATTTCCTTATAGTAAAATAAGGATTTATAGAGGAGTTTGCGACTAAAAATATTATGTTTAATATTCCGCCCTCTAAAAGCACATTTGAACTATGCTAAGCCAAGTCAGGTTATTTTTCGATTGCAACAGACACTGGACCGCTAGATGGCGCCTGCTGGCTGTTTTACATGTCGCTATTGTAAAAATACCGGGATGTACTATAGTCAAAGAATTCTCATGTCGGTCGTCGCATACCTACCTTGCACTGACGAGAGCCAACAGCTCGAAACTGCAGTCTGCAAGTGGTGTGTGACGACTGGCAAGGGAGCTCCTTTAAGTAGGATCAGTCTTTCGGCTGGTGTTTGTTGCAATCGAAGCATTAGCGTTTTGGTTATTTCCTTTTAGTAAAATAAGGATTTATAGAGGAGTTTGCGACTAAAAATATTATGTTTAATGTTGTATATCGTTGGCAAGAGAAGAAATAAACGGAATTAATGGTGTCATGGCCTACTTTGAGATGTTCTTTTCATTTTTGTACAAGAGCGTATGTCAAGGCCAACTGCGTTTTTTGAATTTTATGATACACATTATTATTCTTATTCTCTTTGCCGTCAACTTTCATCCCTTTAACTTTTTTCGTATCTCCCCAAATAAGGAAGCTACAACCGTTTATGGTTTTCCTATTTTTCAGGTTTTTGTAATATATCTCACAAAGTAGGCTATGGATTTCAAATTTCTTTTTACCGAAATATAGCAGAAGTAATACCTATATATAGAAAGTGGGATAACTTTCTAAAACGTTATTCCTCTACAATAGATATTAAGCGAGATATTTGTTGTGGCCTTCGTAAAATAGACAGACGGTATATATGTATAGTGTCGTGACATTACATATCTCCTCATTGTGTTATAATAATTTTGTAGGAAAGAGTTTGTTTTTCTTGCCTATTATGTTCAAAATATAATTTTGAATATTAAATGAGTTTATGTGCTTTTTTTGAACCCTCCCCATATGATGACCATAGCGAATTCATAATTCAAAAAGCGCATTATAAATTATTGAGATTAATAAGCTTTTTATTCAAAAATTCTCTTAATAAATAGGGATTTATTTATCAGTTTACAAATCTTACTTGTCAAATATAAATGTTTATCGAGAATAATCCCAAGCTCTACCTCACTGATTGACACTGATTGATTGTTTATTATTGGCGATTTCAATACTGACAAAGTTCGGGCGATTTGCGCTTATTATTGAAAATACTATGGTTGGCTATGGCTATGGTTTTCTTGATATTTAAGGATAGTTTAAATGTATTTAGCCAATTTTTTATGATACCTACAGCCTCAGTTGCCTTTCTTCTCATGTATTCCCGAAAAGAATATCAGCATATGATGAGTAATATAGGCCCTGAAATAGTGGCACCCCAATTTCATCACCTATGATGTCTGTTAGCTAGATAACTTTCAAAGACATACAGCACAGTATCACAAATCCCATAATGTGACAGCACCTAAAGAAGCTGATCATGGGTTACTAATTCAAATGCCTTGGCAAGATCCGATAAAAACAGCAATATACATTTTTTTGCAAGATTGAGATTGCTTGTAACCTCCGATGTGAGATGATACATTTCATCACAAGTACTTCACCTCTTCATCAGCGTTAAATATAGGAGTTACTACAATTGTAGTTTTAAAATCAGAGGGTACCAATTCCATTTCTGAAAATTAAGTTTATTATGTGAGTTAATGGGGTTAATATGTCTAAATGAACCAACTCTTAACTGGTATTTACAAACGTTTTTCTTAAAATCCATAAAGGTGACTAATGATTTTCTTTCTGCAGATGGCTTTATTTCAACAAAAAAAATCACTACATCCAAGTAGTTGGGAGATAGTCAATAATAATTATAGTAAAAGGAGTATAGAAAGAAGCTTCTAAAAATGTACTGATATTTATAGCAATCCATTTAAAAAAATTGCACTTGGTCCTATACAATCGTCTTGGTTCACCCTTATATTCGAAAATAATTTCCAGTTATAGACTTTCTATGTAGTTTACCTGTATTCTCGAGTATTGAAATCGGACATACTATTGGCCTACGCTGCATAATAGAAGTAATGATTGCATTTGCAATCAATTTTTTTGTTTTTTTACTTCTCTAACTTTTACCGCAAGCCTTGTTTTTGATTGTTCCATTTGATCAGTAAATATCGGTAAATATTTTTGTAAACATACTATGCTGTTTCCGAGTTGAGTTGAATACGTCAGATTTTGGGATTTTAGTGTAGTTTGTTCAGATTTAAAATAATGACATTTAATGCTCAAAATCATTATCAGTATTAGTTACAGGTTTGTCACTCTTTATATTATACATTATTAATGGATAATGATCTGTAATATAGTCGTCCAGTATGAATAATTTAAACTTTACAGGTTTTTTTTTTTTTTCTAATACCTATTATGTGGATCAATGTAGGAAGTAGTGTCAGCTGCTACTCGAGAAGGCCCTATATATGGTATAAAGCCACAGTGGCTCATAGTGGAAAGGTATTGATAACATTATCATTCTCGCTATTTAAATTAATGTTAATATCACCCACAAATATCTCAATATCTTTGTTTAATTAGTCATTAGTAAATAAGAGTTCATTTATTTGAGGTGGTTTATGGGTAGCTGTAATACCAACAGTGACATTGTGATGCCTAAAAATGATTCTACAAATTCTTTCAGCATATCAAAACACCATTGCTTTGTTATAATTACTGCCATTGTAGTAAGTGGTATAAATAAGAATATTAAACTGATCACTTAAAAATAACTACAACAAATGGTCAAAGTCTTTTCTTTTTTTTTCTTCTGAACTGTAGATAGATACATTGACCCATCAGGCAGAACTAACTATTCGGATTTATTAAAATTATTGAGGTAGGTCAGTTTTTCGAGTGCTCCTAGAAAAAAGAGATATTAATGGTTTTGTTCCCCATCGGCATTTTTTCTTAATGAGCAAACTAATTACATCTTATATTTGCACATTGGACTCCCAATTGTTGCGTTATAATTTCCAAAATGTGTTGTAGCTAATTAATTGTAACATATTGTGAGGAATGGCAGAAAGAATTCGGTTATCATTTTTTCAGCTTTCTGGTTATATCGTGGACATTATCATTAGCTAAAATTAAGAAAACAAATAATGTTTAATATTTAATAAGAAAAACAGTAACAAACAATGTATATCTTCATTCATAATATTGTACACACTAATAAAATAATCGGGTTACAAAAAACTTTAATACAAGAAAACCTAACATAATAACATTTCCCACTTTTAAAAATTGAAATAAATGCAATGGCAAAATTATAAAACTGTGCTACTGTTTCATGCATATTTGAAACGATAGGCTACTATCCCGGCCACACCAACTGCCACAGTTGCCCCCAAAGTTGCCCATAGACCTACCTGAAAAGAAAAAAAAAATAAGAATTAAGTACTCAAGCAAAACTTTCATAAGGAACTACCTAGTTTTCATCTTTATATCGACGTTCTTCCATCTGAATATGCCATATAAGAGTACTAAGTTTTAAAAATCATTATTATCAAATCCAAACTTATAAAATTACCCAACCTTTTCTGCATTTATATGAACTTCTGAATGTATCAACACATTCAAGCCTTATTGAGTAAAATCCCAGAGTCCCCAGCCTACATCATTTTAGCAAAGCTAAGATTTTCATAGTATGTGTAATATGTAGGTAAAAATGTATTGCGTACTTGCTAGCTTGAAAGCAGGACCATTTTACAGATGATAGGTACTAAAGGTATAAAAAAAATTTACTATTACATTCAAAAGTATGTAGTTTCATTAACAGCCGTCCGTGGTGTATTGGTTGAGTTGCCTGATTCTCACGCGCGAGGTTGAGCGTTCGAATCACGTATTTTGAATTTTTTTTTAAATTTTGTACGAGATGAATTTCGGCTCGATTAGCAACTGAAATAACTAATACAAACATAAATACGTAAAAGTAAGTACGCATGCGTTTTTACCTACTAAAACACCCCCACCCCCCCTCAGTTAATTACAAATAAAAATCCTGGTCACGTGAACCAGTGAAACTTCTCAACGCCAGGGGTGTTAATTAATATCAAAATCCTTAATCGTGAAGCAATCAAGAAGTTATTAATTCCTACCCAGTAATTATTTATCTCAATTTTATATCAAGATAAATAAACAAATTGGCCATTTATGTGATCGTCTAGTTTTATGTGGTTAGGACCTTAATTACGTTGTGTGTGTATGTAACCCTTTATAATTACCCCAGGTTCTTTGATTTAAAGTTTGGTATTACTTGTTTCTGTCTGATACTGTAACTGAGAAAATTAATCACTCTGTTATTGTAAATACACTGTAAGTTTGGATACACTGTCTATCATTTGAGAAACCTAGTTAATGTTTTATGCTATTTATGTGATGTTTTATTACTCAAGATTGCACTGTACATTTATAGTAGAAGTTTGTTTTCTAATTTATTTGATTAGACTGAAATCATTTATTTAGTTTATTACTTGTGTGATAAAAAAGGTAAAGGTGGAAGAAAAGACAATAATTGATGGGAAAAAGTAGTCAAAAAAAACCCCATTTTATTTTATATAAATTGATGCGGCAAATAGCCGTACATGAAATCAAAACAATCCAAATATTTGAGACAATTGCCTAAATATTATATAGGAAGGATTACGTCGCTATAGTAATGACATACTATACATATTTCAAAGCTGGTTATGCAATAACAAGTACTAAGTTAATACCATCGTAGGCCGTGTTATTTGTAGGTGTAATTAAAGATGCGGCAAATAGCCGATTAAAATGTAATTGGAATTTTGGTGTTAGCAATCGCTCTGATAAAATAAGTTTACTGCAAAACAGAGGACCAGCATTATGTCGTGTTCGTGCATTAGAGAATGTAAGTAATAATGAGACACTCATGTAAGAGATCATAGAATGTTGGGGGAAAGCTCCCTTAATTGAATAAACAAACTGCAAATCCCAAATTGTATATGATTGTTCAACAACGTGAACAGGGGGCGTCGATGTAAATCAAACAGACAAGACGTCCCGGTTCAGTACTCGACGATAAGTATACCCCTAAAAATAAAAGCAAGTATACAGGGTGCGGGGACCCAGTACTGACCGTTGGCCTGAACAGTTTGTAGTTTGTAAGGTAGAAACGTAGTTGAGTACAAACCCACAATCGCGGTGTTTGTACTAGAGCCAGAGAACTCTTTATTAATTTGATGGATCGTTATTAAACAATCATAGAAAACTAGGCATTCGCAGGTGAGAAATATCTCACAATAGTTTGACTGGAAATATTCTAGTGAAACCTTACAGGTGAATCCAGGCGCACGGCAAGCCCTTGATAGTAAACAACTGAAGTATAATGGAAGCTAAAGTCTCTTGTCATTGCATAAACTCTGAAAATATATAGTTCTAGAATATAAACTTGTTAGGGTGCAAACGTAAATCTTCCTAGCAAAACATTCAATATGTGAAATTTCATGAATTAAATTCGTGAATGAAATCATAACTGAATAACTGGTAATATAATATTCTTTATAATAAAAAATCAAAGCTAGTATTTCATAAAAAAAACTAATATTCCTTTAGTACCACAAATAAGCCAATTTCCCCTATCCCCCCAAACCAGAATGTAAAGTCAATATTAAATAATAACGCAGAGAAGTAAATAGGTTTGATACTTAGATAGTTATGTTGGTGAAATTGTCGTCGTGTAAATTGCGAAGTTATGTTCTAGCAGCCCAAATCTTTTAGTAGCCAGCCTGGATTTATTCGTAAAATTTATGAATGCATTTAGAGAACTAAGGCGGGCTCGAGTATTTAATCGTCGACAAGCGTCCGGCAATTAGTATCTCTTAGCAAATTCAGAGGGTTCGAAAATCGACGACAAACATTCTCGATGAAATTTGCTATTACTGGAATAAGTATTCTTCCGGGCAAACCGAGAGGGCTCGTAACGTCGGCAAGCATCCTCTATCAGTTCTGCCAGGAGGTATAGCATCGCCTGGCTTTTATTCTGTTCTTCCAACAACGCGGTTCCAAAATCACAGTGCCAATTCTCCCATTAGCTGAACGTGGCTTGTATATTTGACACATGAGACGTGGCTTCGGTATCCTGCCCTATCTTCGTCTTATACGTTTGCATAAAGTCGCCTTATTCACTTCATACACAACTCTCGACGCTTTGCTGGTTTTACTAATGCATTAGTCTTGTTTTTAAAACTGCCAAGTTTTAGATAAGAATTAATAACCATGTTACCAGCTATTTTAAAGTGGCACTTGACATATGTACAACTTTCTACCCTAATAAGTTAAAACGTAACGGCGCCCTGAAGTCGGCTATCATCTGGTATTGTGAAAATAATTTCTGTTGTAAAATTAATATTTGCATAAATTTGGAAATGAAATTAAGAATGTAATGATTAAATAATTTCTGGTTAATTGTAGTTATAAAAACGATATTTCCCTGAATTTAAAACAAATTTAAGACTTATTTTTAAAATAGGGCGGCCCCCAGGCGGTCCGCTTTACTACATATTACACATTCATTGTGATTCTCCAGCTTTAAAGGGTCTGGCGGATAGAGCCCACGGAAAGCCTCTGGCAATAATAAATGTTTGTTCTTAATAATATTGTGTAAGACATATATAAAAAACAGCTATGCTACTTTAACGTAAAAGTAAGTACGCATGCGTTTTTATCTACATATTACACATTTATTGTGAAAAATCTTAGTTTTGCTAAAATGACGTAGGTCTGGGGGCTCTGGGATCTTGAACTATTAGGCAAACAATTATTAGACACAAAACTAAAAGGCAAACTATTGGAGGGCATATCCTTATCCTAGTTAATGATAGAAGAAACTTGGTTATATGTATAGTAGAATTCATAGCATTTTGACGTAAAAAAAATAAAATGAGAATTCAAAGAACTTACTGCAAGACTTTGATGAGCTGACATATTCAGGTGTAAGAATGTTCATATAAATGCAGAAAAGCTTGGTAATTTTATTAGTTTCCATTTGTTAATAATGATTTTTAAACTTAATACTCTTATATGGCATGTTCAGATGAAAGAACATGGATATAAAGATGAAAACTAGATAGTTTCTTATCAGTGTGGAAATTTTGCTTCAGTAATTCATGGAATAATATATTTCTCAAGTACTAATAATAATAATAATAATAAAGGCCTTTATTAAACGGGCGAGATTTAGTATGGTGTAACAGAGTTACCCATCTATTCTTCCATCTAACCCTAGCAAGTCAGATTACACAGCTCGTGTAAGTAAATTAGAGTATGAATATATAAAAGTATATAGTATTTAAAAAAAATAGTTTCTCTTAAATAGTACTAACGTTAATATAAACAAATAAAAGTAATTGTTTCTCTCTTATATAATAATGAATGCGCAATAAACAATTCAACAACAACATATATTGGCATGCTCACTTGCTTGTTTGTTCATAATAAAAATTGAAAGGCACTTTTTAAAACTGTTTATTTGAATTGTTACACCTTTTAAGTTCATCAGGTAGATTATTAATACACTTTACTATGTCACATGTGAAGGATCGTCGAAATAACTCGGTGGAAAATCATGAGAGGAGTGAGGGTAGTAGCAATAACTAATTTTTTATTGATTCAATAGAGCTGCATAGAATTGACATGCAAAATGCAGATATTTTCGATTTTTCATATTTAGCCAATTAACCTGCTTAAGTGTGTGACTATGCTCATATTTTCTGATGCCAAAAACTAATCTCAAACAAGAGTTTTTTAGCCCTTGAATACGATTAATCTAGGTTATTTAAGCATAGATCACAGACTGTATTACAATAATGTAATTGCGATAAAACAAGAGATTCACACAGCATTGTTTTCGTCCCTTTATTTAGGAACTTTCTATGTTGAGAAATTACTCTCAAATTAAAGTAAGACTTTTGAAGGCATTTTGATATATGTTTTGAGAATCTTAATTCAAAATCCATAAGAAGTCCTAAATTCTTAACATTATCATTATAATTAATTCTCTCATTATTAAGAAGAATATTTGAAGGGTTATCATTGAAATATCTTAACCTATCATTTTTCCTGCCAAACAATATTACTGCTGTTTTGGAAGTATTAAGTTGCAAACAATGTTGAGCAGATAACACATAAATATTATGAAGATCATGATTTAAAGCTGCTATAGCTTGAGTATGTAGATTGCACGACAGACAAGTATTGGAAAGTTTGATATGTAAACAATAAACAGTAAAGGGCCAAGAACAGAGCCTTGGGGGACTCCATTTATTATATTCTGAAATAATGAAATATTTTGTTTATATTGAACAGCCTGTGCTCTATTAGATAAATAATTATAGACTAATTTAATAGCTGTTGCAGATAATCCCATAAAATGTAAAATTGATATTAACACACTATGGTTTAAAGTATCGAAGGCCTTGGAGTGATCTAATAAAACTAATAATGTTAATTTCCCTCCATCAGTTGCGCGAAAAATATCATCAGCTATATTAAGTAATGATGTGCTACAACTGTGGCGAGTTTTAGAGCCCGATTGCATACTGGGAATTATTTCATTTTTGTTTAAATGCTTTCTTAGCTGAACATCTATAACTTTTTTTCCAGAATCTTGGACAGACAAGGTAATATACTAATAGGCCTAATATCTTTAAAACTTGTGGGATTAGAGATTTTTGGCAATAGGAGAATAAGGGCCTTCTTGCACTGGTTAATAAATACACTATCTATCTAGCAATAAAATGCAAAGAAAAAATTTAACAGTATTCAGCACACAACAGAACTTTTATATTTTTTTATTTAACACATTCAACAAGTTAAAGGTCGTAAAGGTATTACAACTTACAACCAGGATCAATCGTGTCACATACTGTAATATATATATATCTCATGGTAACTGTAAACACAGTTGCTGGCAGGATTTATTCTAAATCGTTACACTGCGATGGAAGCTGCAAGAAGTCATCATTTTCAACATCACTGCCATTTTTTAAGCATATAAGAATTTCATCAGTCAACCTATACAGGGTGTTTCCTACGTACATTAAAAAAATTAATTAGGTGATTACGTTACATGGCCAACTTCAAGCATAAAACTTCTAATCAAGGTATGTCCTAAAATGTTCTTAATGAAACTACAGCTCTATAAAGATGACGTAACGTACTTAGTAAACACCCTTTATAACAAATATTGACGATCCAACAAACGATGTTTCCATTAAAAATAATGAAACAACCACTTAGCTTGCGTAAGATTTTGAGGGCCATTAAAAACCGCACAAAATTTATAATTAAGCGAGAATGGCAGTGGGTACGAACTCTATGTATTGCCAAGTAATTTTCAATTACAAATTATCCACAAGAAATGCTTCATAATCTGCAATGAACTGTAGGGACTCAGATAAATATAGCAGGCCTCTTATCCTAAGCTTTGACTTGACCTGGACGGTACTTAAAAACATTTTCAAAATGATTAAAAAATGACTGGAATTGAAGAATGTTATAAAGTTGACAAAGAAACTGGAAATTTTGATTTCCCTATTGTATTTGTTAATTGATTTGTTTGTCTAGAAGATTTTGGGTCATAGGAAAATAAAAATTTTCCTTTCCCTTCCACATGGGAGTTACAGTACATAAGCAGGATTATTCATTTAAAAAACCTACTAATGCTGTGAGCTATCGTTTAATAATATAGTCTTTTATAAAAAAAGCTAAAAGTCTATAGAACCATCTTCGTGGCACTTATAAAAATAAACATACATATAAAAAAATATATTTGTAGTATTACAAAACTTTTGCATAATGACCAGATATGTCACTAGATAAGGAATTTTCAAAATGATAGAAAAACAGCTTTAATACACTCCCCAAACCAGGATAAAATTAACCAGGTAGAGAAGTAGAAATCTGATAGTCGACCAGTGTCTCCCAAAGATTGAGACTACAGCAATTCTGATTACAATCATCTGATGTTAGATGGTAACCTTTTTGGAAGTTTAAAAGCAAAATAAAAAAAGTGATGATTATTAATTCTGATTTCCTACCTTACTTTTTCCATTATCTTTTTTGGATCCAGTCTTAGAATTACATTTTTTTGGTCCATTAAACATTCTCCTTGCTAATTCACGTTCGCTAACTTTTTGTTTTTCTAGAACCTTTCCAACTAAATTGATTTCCTTTTGAATTTCAACATCATTCGGGGAGAGTTCCTTCGCTTTCTGCAAACATTTCATTGCCAATAGTAGATCATTTTTCCCTATGTATACCTAAAAACACAATCAGAGAACATCCACAAATTAGTGGCATTAAAACCTTCAGCAAATCCAGAGAACGTTATGTATGAATTTACCTTAGCTTTTCTATAATGTGCCTTCACATTATTCGGCTGACATCTCAAGACAATTTGTAGTGAGTTTAGTGCAGCATCGTACATTTCCATTTTTATTTGTGCTGCAGCCATATTGTTACAAACGCTAATTCTATCTTCCAGCAAACTTTGCAAATCAGAATCTGTTACCTTGTTTCCATTATCACCCACTGATAATGGCCCTGTGATACCACCTTCCACTTCATCCAAGTAGTCCAATGCTCGCCTATAGCACTGAATTGCAATGTTGTTTTCACCTCGGCCATACCACCAATTTCCTCTCTCTCGCTTTTTATTACTGTAATGGATATACCTATTTAATATAGTTTAGGAGTACTTTAAATTCCAATAATTATGATAACTTGAGGGTACTGCAATATCGCCCTTCCTCTCTAGGTTGGCAAAATAAAAATATTGCAGCCTATTTAAGATGGCCTCACAAAATAATGAATTCGCAAACCTATGTTCATGTATTAACACTTACCCAATGTATTTTCGCTGCTCTATTGTCAACATTTCAATTTCATCTTCTGGTTCAACAGAAACCAATTCAACATCATAAATGACTACAGCATCACCAGGAATTTTTGGAGGCAAACCTTTTTTACCAAACCCTAGTCTTGATTCAATTCTCAATCTACATTTCTCGTTAATGTTCATCAGACCTATTGAAACATCTAGGCCTTGTATCACCTAAAAGTACGTGTCTCAAGTTTACTAAAATATTAAGTACTGTAAAAGCACGTCTTACATCCGATTCTCCCAAATACAACTCAAAATTATTTCCGCTTTCTACTACCGTTTCGTCTTCTAGTAAACAACTATAATTAATGGTACATTTCTCCATACGCTGTGGTCTCGTATCGACTTTTCCTTCATTGATAATTTTTTTCAGGATAGCTCCACTACCAAGAAGGTCTATCCAATCATCTTTTTCCTTTTCCACATTCTTATCTTCTTCATCATCCGTATTAGGTTCTTTTCCTTCAATTACGCGACTGAGATCTTCATCTTTTTCGCCCTGTTCTATTACTTTATCATTCCCAATAATCGTTTCTGCTGAGTATATTTCGTTATCAATAAAATTATGGGACATTTTGTCTTGACAGTTCACCTACAAATTAAGATTAATTAAAAATATTGCAATGTTATATCAAAAAGTAACTGCATACGTACCCTAAATACAAATGAATGAAGGGTGAAAATAAATTTATATTAATAATTATGCCAAAACAAATGAAATTTGCGTTTCTAACCTAAATTTACTTATGACATTTTCTTAGTTTACGTAGGTTAGTAGGTTGTTAAAGTAAAATTTGTACCAACCTTTTATTTGAAACTGGGCGGGAAATTATTTATGACGTTTGTTCTGGTTTCAAATTAAACGAAAATTTAAAATTTCTTCCATTTTGCAAGGTTTTTACTTAAAATTTTTCATTATATATTTATTTGACATTTTTAAAACAAATGTATTTATAAGCTAACTAGAATGAATTCAACAGCCAACAACGAACATAGATAAAATACAAAAATACAAGGAAGGTAAACTGAAAAACTATGGTATAGTCTGGGTATAGTCACATTTATATGTGAATGTGATTATGTGGTATAGTAACCCTTTCCCTTTGGTAATACACTGTGGTAAAACTTTGGAGCTTGCTGGATGCAGTGGTGTAACTAACGCTATGAGTGGACCTTGCATTAAGGCAGGTAGGCCCTTGCAATAAAAAATATCAGTAGCTATCACTTCCTAGGCTCATTTTCGTAAAACTAACTGTTTACGAGTTACAGAGTGCATCAAGATTTACAAAAAATATTTTTTGCAAATTATAAATATATTGAATATACCTATACATTGAAATGTCACATAGCAATCTCATATAGAATATTCAATTTTCAACAGTGTTTATTTCAATTTTTTGCATCACTAGCTTACGAGCTACAGCCTCTTAAATGTTATAAAAGTAGTTTTTAAAAGATGTGTCCAAAACTTTTCATCGTATTTTAAAAAAAAACAATTTTTTGCACGATGGAGCTTTTTTGTTTATTTACAAGATCTGTTTCCAAGACGGTAGATTATGTTTACTGGTTGCTAGGCCTAACACGTCGGTAAATAAATCATTTACCGACGTCTGTATGGTAAGTAAAATTAAAATAATACATATATGTCAACACCTTTGAATATTCAGAATAAACCTACCACATTTGACAAATTGGGCTTGCCACGAAATATAAACGTCACTTTTGACTTTTTGTTTATTTCTTAGAAATTAAATAACTTTAATTGAAGTGTAACTCAATACGATCGTGCAAAAAACGGTATGAGCAGGTTGTATCGGTCCTCGGCAAAATTGGAAACATTGCCGTCGATCGGGTAAACGTCCCTTACTGTCCTTGATACTCAAAACTCAATAGGTATACTATTTCGTAACATTTGACAGGCTGTAGTTCGTAAGCTATTGTTGCTATAAAAAAATTGAAATAGAAATTGTAATGAATTAATTAGTGCTCTCTAGAATTGCTATCTGACATTTTGATGTGCAATCAACACCTACTTTTGCAAATTTTAATGTACTGTAAAAACGCTTATTCCTCTACGGAAATGTGCCTAGGAAGGAATTTGTAGAGAATTTATAGTCCATTGAAATGTTACATTTAGGGTAATATTTTGGGTAGGTCGCAATTTTTTTTGTTTGTTGCGTAGGGGACCCGCCCTAGGTTTAAAATTGAGTTTTCGGAGGGAGAGTGCACGTTGATCTTGCCTCACGCGGAGACACTGATCTCCACGACTTCTACGAGACGGAGAGTGTACAGAACCCTTTGTGCATAACTTGTGTCTTATCTGTGAAATCATACAGCTCGATAATCAAGTTTACACATCCTTCTACATGCGCGTGATTTTCGAATCTAGGATGAGAGTGGATGAGATCTTCTTTTGTTTTGTTCTGAACTTTCCGTGGCTCAGTGTGATTGGTCAGAAACGTAGGAAAGAGATAACATAATGTATATAAGAGCTAGAAACACAGACAGGGATCTGTGCTAATCTGTTCTGTGGCTGGTAAGAAGCAGCTGCTCTAAAATTGTTCATGTAGGTATTTCATTTTTATCTGTTTTTATCTTAACACAGTTTGTAGCAGGTACCATATCTTTTTTGTTCCTCATCTTTGACTAAATTTGTTATTGGCTAGTGAAATAATGTTTGTCGTTTTCGAATTTTCGATATTTATATCTCATCCATCATTTCAGAGATCATTCACATTATCGACGCGTCGTTCAGGAAGGACAGAGAGACCGGGAACATGAAAATATTAACGAGTTGTGCACTCTTAGTCTTAGTTTTTTTTACCAGTGGTAACTGCGATGACAGTACAAAAAATGGACCAAAAGTAACCGATAAGGTTAGTATTAAACCTCAATTTATTATTTATGCTTTTAAATATAAAAGAATATTTTTAGGTTTGGTTTGACATCACAATCGGCGATGAAGCAGTTGGCCGTGTTGTTATTGGATTATTCGGAAAAACTGTACCAAAAACCGTAAGAAACTTTAAGGAATTGGCCGAAAAACCCACTGGACAGGGTTACAAAGGTAGCAAGTTCCACAGAGTCATAAAAGATTTCATGATACAAGGTGGTGACTTCACCAAGGGAGATGGCACAGGTGGTAAGATGCTTTTTAATTTGATACATACCTACAGAATGAATCTTTATAACATGTTAGAGCGGGGCATATATTAATACATTATTTTATTTACCACAAAATGATACAGGAGAGCAGTAACAGTTGTACCCTGGCAAATAAATTTGTTTTACATTTGATTTCAACCACAATTTTAAGTTTTTAAATAAATCTTTGAACGTTTTTCTTATGTAATGAAGCGAATTAATAGTGTTCTTTATTTATTGTACATGTGGTCACTTGTTGAAATGATTTTAATTTAGTGTTTACATATTTCAATTGGCGTATTGTTTACACGTCAGAAGTAGTAGGTAATAATTATTTTCATTTATAAAAACATGCAATTTACCACCGAAATACTAGCACCGCCTTTACTTTCACTACATTAAGAGAAATCCTCTTCTCGCATGGGGACCAGCTGGTTAGGCACAATGTCACTACTACTGATCTATTTACAGGAGCCCCAGTTAAAAAAGAATGGGAAGTAAAAATGCATCTAAATTTTAAATATCACTTCTAGTTTACCAGCAAATGCCCAGTAGGCCCCCTGGAGTCTCAACATGTGGCCCGCTGCCTAAATTCAAACCTATTTATTTTATTCTCTAAAAGTTATTCTTCCTTATATTTTTTGTTTTGTTGTTTGCTAAATATTATATTGGTTGTCTTCATCGTGTTATGTACCTAATAGACCCAGAGCTACTAATTGAGAATATCTTACAACATGTACTTGTTTCCCTGTATAAAAAGATAACACAATGCAGGGCCCAACGGTTCGGACTGAGGAGGCGTTTTCGTATGATGTCCATTTTACTCAATTCAGTGTTTTTCACTGAAAGAGTTGCAATGGTTATTTTACTCCTAAATTGTTCTAATTTTATCTCATTTCTGACTGATCGATTTGCTTGAAATTTTGTACAAACATTGCGTAAAACTGCTTTACATTTTGCAATTTTCATTGCCGGCAAGAGATTGCGGATTTGATTTTGCAGCTCACTTTACACTTGGCAATTTGAAGCAGCATAATGTGCTTTGTTAATTAGTGCTGCTGCATACTATTACAGAACCAAAGAGATAGAAATAGAAGGTGGTGGATAAAGCCCTGGTTAAACATCAAAAGGAGGTTTAGATTGATTTATGGTCTAAGTAGTCAGACAGGTAATAGGCCAAAAAATGAAGCCATTCAAATAAGGGAGGAATTTAAGAAATATGTAAATGGCTGCTGTTAGTGTTCCCTGATAGGATAATATGATTTAAATTTTCGTTAGTATATAATATTTATTTTGTAATATAAAACAGTAAAAAAAAGGAATAGTAACAGTAATTTCTATTCCATTGTCTACATGTAAATACTCTAAAAATATCACTAAACTGCCGCCTCAATGCAATTAAGGTTTAGTTCTCTAATTTCTGCAATGCAAGGAACATTTCCATAACTGATCAAAAGATTTTGTAGTGTGCAAACGCTCAAGGTTAGTTTTATTGCCAACAATGAAAATTACAAAGTGTAAAGCGGCTTTTACATCTAATACAATTAGTTGAAACAATCACGTGTCTGCCTGTTTGAACTAATCAAGCTATGTCATTAGAATCTCATTAATGTGATGGCCGATGGGCTTATATTAATTTCTTCTGAACTGTACAAGATAGAAGGCTGGTAAAATTAGAGAAAAATTGTGCATTGAGATTTGCAGATTAAAATTTTTTTTTAAATAGTTTCAAAGTTACCCTGAAATAATGAAAATTGCCATTTTTACTTTTTGCTAATGACGAAATTTTTAGATAAGAGCTGAATAGTATTTGGTTAATTATTATGACACTAAGCGTCGTGACGCCCGACTTGTTTTTTGATGCGGATGTCTATTTCTCTTTAATTAATAGAATTAGCACTATCTAACTAATACAAAGCGGTACGAATTTAATTTTTAGCGCAGTGGTGCAGGGCGCGGGTAAGTCCAAACTTCAAAATTTGCCAACATACAATTTCTGTTTTCGTGTCGATACTTATTCCTAATGGTACACTTTTTCGAATATTTTTACATCAATACTAAATAAGTACATACCAATATAACCAACAATAGGTAACAACATGAATGAACATGAACAATTGGTATAAAGCACAGAACCAATCTTACCATTTTGTATTAACTCAGATTCTGCCCATTCAATTTCTTTAAAAAAGGATATAGGGCTTCCATAAGGAAACAAAAATTGGGCATTGCGGGGCCGGTGCCTAGCATCGAAATGGTAAAAAGGTAAATTTTCAATATACCTATACCATTCAAGTTTTGGCTAATTTTTTTTTCTAAATTCTATAATTTGCGAGTTATTGCCAAAACTAAGAATGGCTATTTTGTCACTCTAGGATATCCTAGAGTACTGAAAATACTGAAATACACAACTTTCCTCTAATTTAACCGACCTTATTACTACTTACTTATTGTACCCAGTTCTGCTGTGACAAAACGGATGAAATTTTAATACGATATAGCTTAGGCATAGACATATGAAAATATGATGATGGTATCACGAGGCGTGACAAACCCTTCTTGGTCTTTTGTTTTGCATTTTTTCCAATTTTTTTAAATGGAATATCTATAATTTTTTTTACAGGGATGAATAACGTATTACAATTTCTCACATTTTGATTTCTTTTAATAATTACGAACGGTTTTTGAAAATGAAATGTCCACCATTTTGATTCACGCAACATTGTAACACTTGATAAATGAACCCCTGATATTGTATAACATATCAACATTTATACAATTGAAATACTGAAAAATCCTTTCCATCATATCGTCTCGAGTCGTTAGTTCTACTTTATAAACATCTGACGTCACAAATTCCCAAAGGAAAAATTCCGTTGAAGTCAGGTCGGATGATCTAGGCGACCATCCAGTGGGAGCTAACATAATTTAATAAAATAGATATAACTTAACAGTTTATTAAAATATCAGACCTCCTCTTCCTATCCACCTTTCAGGAAACTGGTAACTAATGGTCTGACTACTAAAATGTGGTGGTGCACCATGAAGTTGTAAATACATATTATTTGTAATATAATCAGGAATTTAGCTCTATCATTTACGGAAACATATGTTGCATAAAATCCAAGAACACACTGCTCCATTCACATTTCCCTCAGAAAAATGAGGACCAATAACATAATCATGTACAATTCCAGAAATGCCATGAAGTGAAGAACAGAGCAAAACAAATGACCAAGGCCATATTAGATTTTAATGTTAAAATAAAGATCACCCTAATTTACGCAAAAATTATTTGAAATAATCATCTCAAAAACCGTTTCATCCATGTAAAAAAATTATAGGCATTTCATTTAAAATAATTGAGAACAATTAAATATCAAGAAATATAAACAAATATCTTGGACTCCCTGTATAATAATAATTATTTTTTTCAAAAATATTTTTCAGTAATTACATCATTATCAAAATAACGTCTTACATTTTTAGAAAAAACAATTAATAAATTGCGGCAGTATATAGTAGTTAAAAGAATGTTTGTAAATTGATTGGCGAAATATTTTAAGATGTAATACAGGACCCTTGGAGGCTTAACTGGCGCCAAAAAATACAGGGTGTTCCTTTTAATAAAATTAGACTTCTTGTGTAATTCGTTTTTGTGACACCTTGTATAATTGAAAATTATTTTATGTTGTAGTGAAGATGAAATATTGAAAGTTTTGTTAAGAAAGTTTTTTTTTTTATAAAGTTAGTCATTTTTGCACAATTCTCCTAGGGAACACTAACTGAACACGCTATATATATTTTTTTATTGCTGTTCCTATTCCCTCTATTCACCGATCATAAAAATTCCTATTATCAGGTACGAGCGTTTTTCGAAATGATGATCAAACAAGCAGAAGGCCTGTTTAATTTTCTGGTGCCCCACCCAGCATATAATTATACAAGTTATAAAGTATTATAGTTTGTATGAAAAAAATCTTGTACACTATAGTAGCTATTTTCAGATAGAAAATACTTTGTTTCCTTTCCTAAGCTGTGAAATTTTTTATGCTGGAAATTTCATTTGATCCTAGTGTGTTGTAACAAACTACAATTATTATAATAAAGATAATGTTTAAAGTTGCTGGTTATATTATATGATCAGCATATCTTGTATGTAGTTATAATTTGAAGTCACCTTTGTGAATTTGTTTTTAAGTTTAACAAAGTGTGTTGCATTTTAGAATGCGTATGCTAGAAATGGTTAAGTCTTTTTATCAAACAGAATTGCGTTTGATAATGTAATAAGGCTATGAAAATCACGGCCACTCACCTGTTTTCAACATATAGTGGCTTGTTTACCAAAGTAAAACAATGTATTATTTTAATTTATGTTCGTATTCTAACTTAGAAGCTTGAATTTAAATTTAGAAATCTCGATCAGCCTGAGCATATAAGTATATGTCAGATTGATATACACATAATATCATATTGGTTTCAATGCTTGCTGAATATAAATTAGTTAAGGTCTTTATTATTTTCTTAAAAAATCTTTAATAATTTTTAGGCCACAGTATCTACGGTGATAGATTCGAGGATGAAAACTTTAAACTGAAACATTATGGGGCTGGATGGCTTTCAATGGCAAATGCTGGAAAAGATACAAATGGGTCTCAGTTTTTCATTACTACGAAACAAACCTCCTGGTTAGATGGTCGCCATGTTGTTTTTGGTAAAATTCTCAAGGGCATGGACATTATAAGAAAAATCGAAGCAAGTAAAACTGACAACCGTGATAAGCCAGTAAAAGATGTGATTATTGCTGCTTCTGGTGCCGAAACAGTAGATGAACCATTCTCTGTGTCGAAAACAGATGCCACCGATTAATTTAATTTTCATATTCATAGGCATATGAAATTCAGACTTATTTTTAACAAATGTATTTCTTTTTTATAGTGAAATAGAATAAAACATTTTTTATTTATTGGCGTATTGTGAACGAAATACGTTGAAACATACCAGATGTACCCATTTCGGCCCATTCCTCCTGTTTTTCTATGAAATCAATTTGAAAGTTTTACTCTTTCGTCGGAGTTAAAAGTATAGAATCAGTCTGAAAAACCTGCAAAGTGTGCAAAGAAGACTTGTCCATCGATAAAGTTGTTCCAGTTCATAAGGCGCTTGGCAGATGACGGACACACCCATTCCATGAACCCATTTTTTCAATTTGGTACACAATTTTGCATGGTGCATTTTGTGTTTGTTACAGAGAACAATATGGTGCTATTAAACGAACAAGAAATGGTAAGAGATGATTTCTGAAAGCTATGGTACTTTGTATCAGTTCTTTCATGAATACGCTGAAGACATATCTTCACGTAAAATGGATTCTAATGTGGGAACTGGGATCATAATATATTTTTTCTACTCCCTTATTAAATTTGCCGTTTTCTGTACAGTCTGTAGAACTGTATAGTGGATAAGTGATTCCAGTTAACTGAATGATATTTCGTTTACACTCTAGGATGGATGTGAAATCTACCAATCACAGTTCGCATATTAAGTACATAGGCAACTATTCGTTTTAAAAATTCAAGTTAATGCGTAAGCTGTCAAAGCATTGTGTATTTGTGCAGTTTTAGCTAAAAATAACCTAAAAATGAGTGATTCCTGTGAAGAATCAATGAATGATATACCACCTCGTAGAAAAAATGTACTGTACAAATCGAGTGTGTTATTCATATCGCACTCGAAATATTGAGGCACTCTGCCTACGGCGGCGCCGTGCTCAAACTTTTTTCTCGTGCGATACGGCTATCATACCTATCCACTCTTGTTGCACAAACTACTATTATTTTACAAATCACCTTCAAATAGAATGGATGGACTGGCCATAGAGTCAGGGTGGTGTTTGCCACCCGGGCCCTAGCCTATGAAGGCCCCTTACCATCGAATACTCTGAAGAGTTTATTTTATCTATGCTCTGAAGTGTAACTGTCGTAAAAATAACAATAGAACCATAGACTATTATAAGGACCGGCTTCGCACAAATGGTTTGATGGGATGGGTCTAGTTTGTTATTTTATTAAAATTTACATTAAACGACGTCTTTCATTATGATGAATAAACAAAGTGACGGCGAGACTCGATGTCGGTCTAAACTTAACGAGATCTCGTCCTGCTCCAATGGCCCACGTTTCAGTCTTAAAATTAAAAAATATAAAAATTACTTAAATCATTACGTAAGTTAAACATACATATTCTTTTATCAACAAGGCGAATATTTAAAAAGCAAAAAGATATACTGATACAGTGTCTTTTGGCAAGGCGTATAAGATGGTAAAAAGTGGAACTGAATAATTGAAAACATTTATTGAAACTGTTCCACGTAATACATAGGTAATACTCAATCTATAGAGTTAAATATACAAACCGTTAAGTATCCATTCTCACCTATGTACTGTATATTTATGTAAACGAACGTGTATACGTAAATATTTTGAACTTTTTACGAACTAAACTATAATAATAAACGTTTAAAAAGTTAGCTTGCATCATCTGATGGAACACGAAAAAATCATATGAGCAATTTGTTGGTGTATTTCTACATTTCTTAGCTGCATACACATTTCTTTTTAAAGCAAGTTTATCCATTGTTTTCAAAAAGGCACATAAACTGCTTCTCACGTAACTAGGCAACAGCGACTGAAAATAAAACTAGGCAACTCTGGAAACGCAACCAAGAAAATGGCGATTTCACGCGCCGACTTCCCGCCAATGAGAGTTAGACTTTAGGGTATCCGGTGGTCTTACTACCTACACGCAAAACAGTTCATACACGGAGAGAAATGAAATATAAAAATTATAAAGCCAGAGTGACGATATTATCATACAGAACAGTAGGAGTAGACTGGCAGTCTACTGTTCTGTATGATAATATCGTCAAGACTGGCAGAGTCGCAAGATAACAGTATATGAAAAATTCACGCCTATTCCACAAAAATTCCAATGCTAGAACAGTAAAATTGACTAGCCTCTACCATTATTTTTCCCTTGTCATTCCACAAACATGAAAAAAAATTGATAATCAAAGACATGACATGACCTACGTCATGTCCCTGGTGCCGCTGCTGAACCAGTTTTGTCAATGTTTTACTTTTTGATAAAAAATATGAATGTATTTTAAAAAATTAGCATCGAAAAAAACCTAGTAAGGCCACCAAACAAAAAATGTGTAGGCCAAATGCATATTAACCCCGTTAGTATTACATTAGGTAGTAACGGTGGTTGCATAAAAGCAAGGATTTTTAACAGTCCTTGGCATAAAAGAGATGTTGTACGTTACTAGTGTCTACGGGCAGAGTATCAGTATCACTTCTATTTTTGGCTCTTACGTCTTGCGCAGACAATAAAACTTTTTAATTGGTAAAAAAAAATGGTTTTCACAGCGAGGTCGAGGGTTCGAATCGGCTTGTTACAGTTTTTTTTTTTACTACATTTTGTTACCAACGAAATATGTAATACGAATATTTCTCTAGGTTAATTCGTTGAGTTAATTATAATATTATTTGATGTAGTAGTAGTATAGTTGCTTATGATAGATAATTTTCCTTGCCCTTGACATTTTGTTAACAACTAAAATACGTAATACAAACAGTTCTTTAGGTTAGTTCGTCGTTTTCAAACGACGCGATGATGAGTCGCTGCGCAAGCTTAAGAGCCAAAGGATTGAAATGAAATTGGATTATTGTAATCTGTAGAGCAGTGTAAATATAAATAAATAAATACTCTGCCCGTAGACGCTCGCTAATGTTAAATGTTATGTTAGATAGTAAGGTTGGTAAAGTCGAGGCAAGAATTCAAGCGATGCACGTCACGAGTGATCTCATTAAAGAAATTTTAATACTAAAACATAATTTTTAATCATTAATTACGTTAAAAAGAGTAATTCTTGACACCCAGTTTATTAAGCTTTTTTCAAAAATAGGTAGTTTAATGGGGCTTCATGATTCTTAGCAGTATTGTCTTATTTATAGAATCGATCTGTGAAGTGCATCGCTTGAATTCTTGCCTCGACATAGCATCAGTACTTATCGTTGCATATAACAATATCGATGTTATTGCATTTTAAAAGAATTTTCGCTTTACAATAAAAGAAATATAGGAAACAATAAGAATTAGACTACCTGGTATGTTTGGATTTTACATAGTTTTTGGGTTGCTATGTGTACACATTATTGGCTTGGGTGGTTTTAGAGGAAACAACTTCTTTTATTAGATCAAGAGTTGTAGACATGGTATAATTTTTTATTAGATACTTTTTACATTCTCTTTTGAATTTCTTTTTATCATGGGCTTTTATTTGTTCAGATAGTTGGTTGATGTATAGCTTGATTCCATTGTATTTGATTTGTTTTTGACAAACTGTTTCGATATATTTTTTAGTTTGGTACCTATGCGTTTTTAGTTTTATTTCTTGTTTCATACTTCTCATGTTGAAAATTGTCCTTAATTTATAATTTTGCGTTACTTGAAGATGCTGCAGGATTGTATTATAATAGAGCCCCAAATATTAATGCCATAGGTACCTAATTATGGATTTTGCGAGGTTATTCTTTGTCACTAAGAGTGTTTTCCTGTTTAGGATACTTTTCAGGTTGTAAAACATATATTCATTTCCTTAATTTTTCATTTAAATATTTAATATAGTTTTCCCATTGTTGGTGACTGTCAAAAATAACGCCAAGATATTTAATAGTAGTGATATTATGAATGTAATCAATTGTATCACCGCCTATATGTACCTATAGGTTCCATTGTTTGGAGCATTCTTGCTTTTGTTGGCGAAAAGCTAATAAATTTAGTTTTTGCTATAGTCAGGTTTAGTTTAGTCATGTTTTAACTCTACTATTGTAGTGGCTGCCTTTTCTCTTGCTGAAATCGTTAAGACAATACCCACAAATGCTGACGTAGAGAAAACTCTATCCCACCAGTGTAGAGTGTGCAAGAAGCTACGACATACGTACACTATTATATTACGCATGTGTCAAACAGCCTGACCATGCCCAATTAAGTAATGCTTGGCATAACCTGTAATAATTACATAAATTGTAAAATAAACAATGGACTCAAGCAAATAAAAAAAAAACGTTCTATGAACAAACCACAAATGATTCCAATTAATTGTTTTGTCATTTCCATATCCATTACCTTATGATAACATATTTCAAACAGTGACAAATCTATTCCAAAAAAATATGTAAATTTGACGTTGACTTGCATTTTCAACATTTTTGTCAAAAATATAGAGATTTTTTATAAAATACTAATTAAACACATAACAGATTTTTAAATATTCTATGACCCATATAAATTTATCGGACCCGCTTTCATCATCCTCCCAAAGATGTACAGTTTTAAAATTTTCAGTAGTAGCACCAAATTTTTTACAGAATGTCCTAAGACCCCTGTTTTTCACGTTTTCACAAAAACAATCGGTGGAAAAAGAGTATTATTCATAGATGAGCAAATCATTATCCACATTAAATATACTTGCCTTCTATCGTTTTTCTAAAACATTACATATTCTTCAAATTCATTGCATACAAAAATAAATAATTAATAAATTAAATAAATATTTTTTTCTAAATTGCCAATTGCACTCCCACTAAATTTGTCCGAGATTTCTTAGGATTGTTATATATTTTTCATTTAAAAATAATCTGTGGAAAAGACCCCTCATAGAAAAAATTTTATGAGGGTACAAATGGGAATTTGGGAAAAAATCTTTATATACAGGGTGGACCATTAATAAGGGGTAGATTCTTTGGGCCAAAATATGAGGATATAACCAAATTGCTTTAGTAAAATGTTGCTGGAAAAGGATACAGGGTGTCAAAGTTCAAATTATTTTTTCGCGATTGCACCATTTCTATTTATAACTTATATAAGTGTATTTGGCATAGAATTAAATAACCTTATACAATAATCATTAGTAATAATATTTTCCCATGCATTATTTACTATTTCCAGTAATTCTTCGGCATTCCCTGGTCTCACATTTCGTTTTTGGATACTTCTTATGAGTAGTCTCCATACTTCTTCCACAGGGTTAAGATCTGGACTATGACTGGGCCAGTTAAGAACATTGTTGTTGTTGTCTTGAACCCAGTTAGTTACGGTATGAGCAAGAGCAGTATGAACGGAACAATTGTCCTGTTGAAATATGAACTCATTATTAGGAAATTATTGTGACACAGAAGGCAGCATAATATTGTCTAAAATCCTCATATATACGTTCCACTATTAAATCCTTCCTCAATATGCCACAAAACACCAGGACCACGTGCCGATATTCAAGCCCACATATTGACGGAAAATCTACCACTTTTATCATTGTTAGATATATATTTTTCATCGAATCGAGTATTCGGAGGGCGGTAAACACAAATACGACCGCTGTGTGTTGACTGGAAAGTTTTTTCGTCTGTAAAGATTACATTGTTCCAAAAATGTACATCATGTGCTAAAAATTCAAGCGCAAATCCTACTTGAGCTTCTTTATGTTCAGCTTTAAGTAAGTATTTCTGTGCTGCTGCATGACAGCGTAGCTCCGATTCTCTTACTCGCCGGCGACCAGTACTACCTGATCCAGGAAAATTCGTTTCATCAGCAGCCTAAATAACTGAGTAAAATGAATTTTCTAATAAAGCAGTTACCAATTGCAAATCTTGTTGAGTTGATATCCTTCGTCGCCCTGATCCAGGATTTCTACTAATCGTACCGTTTATTCTCCACTTTCTTAAAATGTTACACACCGAATTTTTGTCCATATTATAGCGCAATGCAATTTGTCTCACTGACCGTCCATCTACTGCTTTAGCAATAACTCCAGATTTAACTAAATCACTTATATGAGGCATATTAGTTTTTTGCACACTTGCAATAAATTATGACAACTAACTGACAATGTCACAAAAATTAAAGTTAGATGTACACAACTAGATTTTAACAAAATACCGTTATAAGACGACCTATTTTTTTTTTTGCTCACGACCGTACTAATAATTATTGTAATAGTTATGCAGCACACAAGTTTAAAAGGCGCAAGTTCAGTTGCAATTGCAGATGGGAACGATACCTCTAAACACCCATAGACAATTTACACTCTCTTGGCAATTCGTTTAAATGTAATGCTATATTGTGAATAAAAGATCTTTGGAACAGTGAGGATTTATGTTGAATAGTTAACACATCTTTACGCCTGATATTTATATTGTGAATATCTGTTCTGTATTTTATTTTATTATGCAGATATGCCGGGGTATGACTAATTGAGATTTTATAATATAGTACGTTTGCATGTAGCTTTCTATGGTTGGTCATGTTCAGCCAATGTGCATTAGACACGGTATGTGATATTCTGTCGTATTTGTATTTACGTAGGTATACCATATATAAATCTTAGGCATGAATTTTGTAATACTTGTACTCTCTGTACTCTCCTAGCATCTCTTGAAGTAGCATGGTGCATAAACATAATCACAGTAATTGCACTGAGAGAGTACGACTACAAGAGAATAACACAAAATTATTTTTGTTTTTTTGTTTAAGGTATGTCTATTAGGATACATTCATTCTTAGTATGTAGGAAACATGATCAGTAAACCTAAGTTGGTGATCAATAAGCAGACCCTTTTGCTTCAGATGCCACCGCTATCTTCTCTCCTTCTACCTGAATTACCATATCTTTTTCAGAGAGATCACCAAATAATATAATAGAAGATTTTGAGGAGCTAATTTTGAGATTATGTTGTTTGGAAAGATTTACTACTAGCTAATGATTATTAATATTTTGACATTCAACTGCAGTGTTTTTGCGGTAAAAAAAGTTATACAATTGCGTGTCGTCTGCATACATATGGTAACTACAGGTGTTAAGAATAGTGAGAAAATTGCAAGTATAAATTATGAATAAAAGTAGTCCCAAGATTGACCCTTGAGCAACCCTTCTAACGGCTTTATAACTTTCCGAAGTTTCCTCAGATAACACAACTTTTTGTGTCCTATTATTTAAATAGTTTGTTAACCGCATTATAGCACTTTGACTTAAATCTATAAAGTGGATTATTGCTAGTAATATGCCATGATTGATTATGTCAAATGCTTTTGTATAATCAAGTAGTACTAGGGCTTCAACGTTTTTTTTGTCTAGTTGTTTAATAATGTCAAATTTAATTAAATGCTTACGTAATTGTCCTTAAATTATCCTTTATATAAGGCAGGCAAAGCAGTGATTGGACGGAAGTCTTTTATCTCCTTAGGGGAATCAATATTTGGCATAGGGGTGACTTGGCCTTCTTTCCATTGTTTCGGAAACACTGAGTGCTCAAAACAAAAGTTTATTATACGTGCGTTATGTAAGGCAACAGAAACGGACAAGAAAGTTCAATAATTACTATATTTATACCATCCATCCCATAGGCTCTAGATTTGATACTACTAATGACTTTTAAAACTTCAATTTCTGTGACCCCGGTTAATTTAAACAGTTCCAAATTATTAGATTTTAGGTTGTTATTATAAAAGTTTATTAAATTATTGTTTGGTTCTTCTCTAGTGGAACATACATTAGAAAAATATTCTTTAATTTCGTTAATATTAAAGTGTGAATATATATTTTACGAAACGTGGTACTTCTGACCTGAGGGCGTCATTTCCATATATAAAAAGTATACTTGGTAGAACTTGATAGCTCCATCCGTTTTCGAGGAAAGTGCCGTTAAACATTTCAATAATTTTTTGAAAGACAAATTCAAATTTAATGAATCAAAAGTGTATTTATTGAAAAAAGTACAAGACCTTACGTCTTGTACAAAATCGTAATAACAACGTAAACTTTTTCTCACTTTCTTATGAACTAATGGATTATTTTCGTGGTATTGAGTTAAATACATAAATCAATAGATTGTCTAAAATAAGGATCTAATCTTATTAGAAGGCCAAAAAACAACGTAAAAGTTGACTTAATGACATTATAAACTTTCCCCCCATGCAAAAACTCCATTGCTGCAACTTAAGAGTAAATGTTCGATATGGTCTTCACTTACTTCTATGCCTTTTCTAATTTTATTCATAAAAAATTTTCTTACTTTGAAAAATACATTTTCTTGTCCTCTAATAAAATTCACTGCGTTTTGTATTTTATCCCACAGTTCCTCTCTTGAGTTGATAGTATTTGCATAGACTTCATATGTCCCCACAAATAATAATCCAAAGGATTATAATCAGGACTCCTTGGTGGCCAAGCAAACTCACTTCCTTGACCTATCCAATCTGCGTGGGAAAGTCTCATCAAGATAATTCCTGACTTCGATGGAGAAATGAGGGGGAGCTCCATCTTGCATGAACCACATTCTGTTCCGTATGTCTAGCATGAAAGCATGTAATATATAAGCAAGAGTATTTTGAAGAAAAAACAGATAAGATTGTCCATTTAAATTTGGAGGAAGGACAAATGGTCCCAATAATTGATCGCCGATGATACCACACCAAACGTTAATCTTAAATTCTTGCTGAAAATACCTTTCTTTAACGGCATGAGGATTTTCTACTTCCTAGTAATGGGTATTTCTCCAGTAAAAAAGCCTCGGCGAGTAAAAGTTGCTTCGTCGGTACGCACGGTGTACACCATGCATGGTTGGTATCTAAATAAAGTGTTCTTAACAAAATTTCGATCCCTGTTGTGTTTATTTAGAAAAAATTGACAAAATTGTAGCCTTTGTGGAAGATCCCTTCGAAGTAAGTTTTGTACAGGAGTGAGATGATATCGGTAGAAGCGTTCTTAGGACAGATTGTTTACTCACCCCTGTTGCCGCTGCTAAACGACTTCAGCTGACTTGAGGATCTTCATCCACACAAACTAAAATTTCTAGTTCTTGATCTGGAGTAATTCGTTTCGGTAGTCCTACATCGTTTTTATGGCGAAATGAACGACGAATCAGATCTTTGAAAATCCTATGCTCTGGCTGTATATTCTATTTGGATATTGATGCAATGAGTATCTTCTCGCTGCAGCACGTTCGCTAAAATTATTTTGTGCGTAAACACATAATCACATTTCCCTATTTGAAAAATTATTATGTCTAGGCATTGTAAATAAAGAAGTTAAAAAAATTAGCTCGAGGAACACAAGAATAAAATAAAAGACACGGATTACAGAACGCTCTAGTACAGTAATAGATTTAATTGTTATATCAGATATAAATTTAGTGAACAATGTTGAAGTCATTAACATGAAAGGTATTTCGGATTCGGATCATTCATTAGTAAATTGTAATTCAAAAATTAAAAAAATTAAACAACCTCAAATTTTTCGAACGTTTAGGGATTACTCAGAATTTAATTTTAATATTTTTCTTAAACTATATTTTATAAATTGGTCACATATTTATGATCTTCAGTCCGTTGAAGAAATGATAGAATACTGGAATCTAAATATAAATGCACTTTTTGAATTTCATGCTCCAGAAAAGCAGTAAGATATCTAAGCCGCCAGCTCCTTGGTTAACTCAAAATCTAAAATTCATGATAAAGCTCAGAGACAAAGCCTATACTAAATACAAAAAAGTTGGTACAGAGGCATCATGGAACTACTACAAAGAACTACGAAATATTGTAAATACTACGGTGAAATTAGAAAAAAAAGCGTTTTTATAACAAAAATATAAAAGCAATCCTAAAGAATTTTGGAAAACATTAGACTATTTAAATATAAACAAAAAACATAAAAGTTCTTTTGTGGATTTCAGTAACGTTAATGATCTGAATAATTTTTTTATTAGTCGTTTACCACAAGTATCAGATCTGGATAAAAATAATGCAATATTAGAAAAATATGATGGAAAATATTCAGATTTCGTCACGGAAATAAATTTTACTCAAGTTACAGTTGAAAAGTAGAATCTATTATACGAACCATTAAATCAAATGCAAATGGAGCTGATGGCATAGATTTGAAAATGATAACATTAGTGCTACCGTACTTAAGTGAATATTTAACTTTTAAAATTGAGAAAATTCAATTTAAAATGTTCTTAATTTAAAAATAATTTTTGGCCACCCTGTACATTTTTAGGAAATGAAAATGATTCAAAACATTAATTGTCTCGTAACTGGTAGGTATTCGCATAAGATTTTCTTAAAACCCATAATTGTGACTGTGGTGATTTTTTTAATATAGTCTAGTGTACTTTAACTTGGCGTGTGTGTATGAGTTAATATGTCCGTACGATTTCATTTTCTCTTGTACACAAAGATCCAGAAATATTGTCCACGTAGACAATGTTTCTGGACTGTTGCTTTAACTTTGTGTACAAGAGAAAATGAAATCGTACGGAAATATTAACTCATACATACACACGCCAAGTTAAAGTATACTAGACTATATCCATCTGCAGATTGCATCATTTCAACAAAAAAATTCATTACATCCAAGTGGTTGGGAGATATTCAATTCTAATACAGGAATGAATAGAGCCTAGAACTATACATAGCATATTCCATTTAAAAAAAGGCACTTGGTCCTGTAATTTCATCTTGGCTCGCCCTGTATGTTCGAAAATAATTTCTAGTTATAGACTTTTTATCTAGTTTACTTGCAATTTTTTTTAAAATGCCTAGCTATCGTAGAACTCGAGATATCGAGGTCCGACGCCCTATTGTCTCACCCTGTATAAGTGTATACCAACATTTCAAGTCAACATCATAAACGGTTCCAGAGCAAAGGTGCGCACAAAAAAGTTACAGACAGACCGACAGACAGATTTTTTTAAATAAGCCTATTTCAACAAAAACAATTGTGACTATATAGTTCCGCTGGACGTGGAAGTAGTAACAGTACCTACTATACATAAAGTTATAGTCGTTTCGCTAATCAAGTTGACATCAATGGGAGATGATTAAAATTACAATTGCAATAATTATCTAAAAAGTTAACTTATTTTCAAACAACTGTGAAGAATATTCTATAAAATGTTCAACTGTTAAGAATTTAGAATGTTGAAATCGTTGTTATAACTGACCCTAAACATTATACCTACCTACTGTTCTTTTCTAGACGATATTTAGGTATGGTTTTAGAAAAGCGCCTGGGAAATATATAGGTATTACACAAAAACAAACTAGTCTATAACAATAATACATCTTTAAAATAACTTACTTACCATTTCACTGTTTATTTTCAAATTTATAAACAAACCTCTCAGACTTCCACACTAATTTCCCTTAAACTGTCTGTTATTTTCACTTATTAATACCACAAATACACTGCAATAATAATGCATTATTCATTTCTTCCCGCCAACAATAAGACTGATGTACACAAGAAGCGTAGACTAACCACTTCGCTGACCACGTGACCAATCAGTGTCACCGACCATCAACAAACGCAGGAACCAAGTTTGTTGAAATTCTTGGAAGCGGCGCGGCGCGGCGCGGCGATTGGTTAGCGGAGCGCTTAGCAACTAGTGTTATTGGGAACGCGGCTGCGCTGCCACGAAGAATACCGAATCGAGTGACTTTGGGCCATTCGTCGCTTTAACTAGGTCAATTGCACGGTATGTTTTGTGGTCAATTGTCTCCTTGTCTGGATCTGGATGTTTACTAATACTAATATAGTATCATGATATCACGGTGTTAACAAAGTTTAACGATGGCGCGGCGCGGCGTTTAAAATACTTCGATTTGTGTGTAACTTAATAAAATTCAAATATATCTCAGCAATATTAAAAAGTGTTAACTGTGTTAAAGAGAACTCTGTATAATGTTGATCGGTATTAAAACTCGAGCGGTCATTGAGGCTTTTAGATAATTTGCCGAACACTAGTGTATATAAATAAATGTGATAGTTTTAATTCTGGGCATACTTTGAGATTTTAGTTTCAACCAGTAAAACTTGAAAACCATGAGCCAAAGCTGCAAAGTGAGTAGGTACCTACCGTTTTTAATTTCCTCTTCTTTATTTTTGTCTCTATATTTATATACCTAAAACAGGGCTCATATTTTGAATTATCTCCTCCGTAATATTTAATTTACAAAAACATTAGTAAATTTCATACAGATAAGTAATTGAATTTCTATATTTTATGTATCTCGCTAATATTTTGTGTATTATCTAGGAATACCTACCTATACGTGTAGGTATTTATTTTAACAAGAATAAAGAACAATACTTTGTAAAGTTGACCTTGTTGTGCCTCACAATGTCCTAAAGAAAATAATAAATCATATACTTAATCATACACTGATACAGTTGTAGTACAGTAACTGGAGATTTTAATTTAGGAGAATTTTATGGATTAAATTTCGGTTCTTTTTTGATAATTTAATAGTATAATTTAGTTTATGTATTCCTTGCACTCAAAAACCGCAACAAAAACTTTACGACATAACTATTATCGCCCCTGGCCCAAGCGGCATACTGTCATTAAACAAACCGACGCATTGGTGCGCCGCGACGCACATTAAAAACCTAAGATAAGCGAGTCAATTTGTCGGCGGCATAGTACAGACAGTAACGGTGTTTTAATGAAGTTGTAATGTTTTTGTTGCGTTTTTTGAATGCAGGGAATAAATAAAACTGGGTCAAGAGTGGACCGTATTGGGGTGCTGAGTGGATAAAATTGAGGAAAATACGACGTTTTTAGGTCACTTTGAAACGATTGCAAACGAGGGCAAAAGTAAATAAGATAAGAGTCATTACAGCATTATATCTACTAAATACGTCTAACTTAACTTTTTCGGTTTGCAATGACCAATACGTAAACGACCGAAAAAGGAGTAAAAGTAAAATACGACAATTTCAGGTCACTTCCACACGAAAAGTATTTAAAGTCATTTCAGGGCAACGGAAAATAGGTGTCATGACAAATTTGAATGTTTATTGGGGTATGACGGGACTCAATGAAACGAGCAATGAAATCGACGAATTGCAGTAATATGCAATCAAATGCTCTTGTTTACCCTTGCCCTAAAATGACTTTTTCAATGCTAATCCTTTCAAAATGACCTAAAAACGTCGCATTTTCACTCGCTCTATTCGGTCAATTTTCTTCGATTTTTTCGATTTAAACATTTGCGCAACGTTTCATTAGGCACAAACGCTTTATATAACTTTCTTATTAATGTATCCACAAAAAAATTCAAAAATCGGGAAGTGGATAAACTGCAGAATTACCAAAAAGTGCTCCGCATGTTGTCGAATTTCATTGACACACATCTCAATGCATGTTTGAAATGAAGTTCTACCGTTTTTAAAGTGCCGGTCTGATCGATTGAAAAGCAGTTATTATTCTTTTTTTTTCATATTTTGGATTGTAGAACATTCAATTCTAAAAATTGAAAAATCATTTTTGGTCACCCTGACATTTTTAGGAAGTAAAAATGATTCAAAAACCTCACACAGATGTCTTGTACAATCCATAATAGTGACTGTAGTGATTTTTTCAATATGCAAATATGCATCTGCAGATGGCATTACTTCAACAAAAAAATCACTACATCCAAATGA
Source organism: Leptura quadrifasciata (assembly GCA_963675555.1). Taxonomy (NCBI): domain Eukaryota; kingdom Metazoa; phylum Arthropoda; class Insecta; order Coleoptera; family Cerambycidae; genus Leptura; species Leptura quadrifasciata. Next base: position 178,395,899 of record OY776674.1, read on the forward strand.
TTGTGAGATAGTCAATAATAATAAGAACAGTCTAGAAGGAGACTTCTAAAATTTATTGGTATTTATAGCATTCAACACTACATTAACACTCAATTGTATGTACGTTTCGCCAAGTATGTTGGCATCATCTGGAGATGATAAAAACTACGTTTTAAACTTGAACACTACCAGTCAACACCATCCTTGCTCGACACGCTTCTCAGAGATGATTCAAAATGAAATCATCTCCAGACGATGCTAACATGACGGGCGAAATGCGAGTCAAGTAGAGTACTGGAGTGTACTGTTGAAATTAAAGCTCAGTTTTCAAATTATAGTTCAGTTTTCATAATCTCCAGGTGATGTCAACATGGTGGGCGAATCCTGCATCGAGTAGAATATTCGAGTGTTGCTATAAAATTAAAACTCAATTGTAATTATGTTCAGATGATGCCAACATGATGGGCGAAACGCGCGTCGAGTAGAGTGCTGGAGTGTATTGTTCAAATGGAAGCTCTCATCATATCTAAGTGATGTTAGCTTAATGGGCGAAAACCCTGTCGCGTAAAACGTTCAGGTGTTGCCTTTAAAGCTCAGTTTTAAGCACCTCCAGATGATGTCAACCTGGTGGGCGAAACACACGTCAATTAGAGTATTCCAGGGTAGTATTCCTAAAATGCTACTGTATTAATCATATCCATATGATGCTAAACATAGTGGGCGAAACGCATATCGCGTAGATTATTAGAGTAGCGTTCATTCAAGTGTAGGTAGTATTTAAATGCAATTAGAACAAGACTTTATTTATTTATTTATTTTTTAAATCTAGTAATCTCGTATCTAGTTGATTCATACATACATTATTTGAAATATTTTACACAAATTTATATACATAATAATCGGCAGATGCAAAAATTCTACGAAAGCTGGACGTGTCCCCTGGGTATATACAATTGATTTTGGTGATATACCTAACTACCGCCACTGATATTTCAAATTTCGTGCTCTACAAAATTATTCACATGAAATTTTATCCTATATCTCGCCGTTTTGTCAGCGTTCGTGGTAGAAGCTAAGCCATTCGAAATGTTGCCAATTACCTTTCAGGCTCTTCATTTCTGTTCGAAGTGTGTCCATTGACGGCAACGCAGCATTTTCCGACCAAATCTTCTAAGTTGATAGGTATGTTAAAAATATCACATTGGATATTGGACTTGTTTCATAGTTTAACACCATTACAGCACTGAAAAACGTAGTAGGCCATGGAAAAATCTGAATGCGACTGACGCCGCTTTCTGTAGATCGAACATTTTGGGTTTAAAGAATTTGTTCGGAGTTGTTTGCCGCGTGAATTAAGTTTTTATATGTCAAGTGACTTTTAACCTCGTTTTAATGGAATTTGTATAATCTTTGGTGTGTTCGTATCGGTTTGATGGCCACTGATGGTGGGAATAATTATTATTTTTTCATTAACTTTAAGTTGACGCCTCTATGGCCATTAAAGCTAAAAAAAGATATCCAAAATTTTGATTTATAGTCAAAATATATTGTTAAAACAAAAGCCAGATCAAGGAAACTGGGGTAGTAGGCCAGTCGTCAAGTAAAGTGACATCGTTTTAAATCGAACAAGAGAGCTTTTACTGTTGGAATCAGTTCATTATAGGCGTCTTTTAGACGTACTAATTTTCCCCCCTCGCCCGCCCCCCGGAACACCCCCAATTTTGGGGCAATATCACTTAAAAATCTTTTTTTCACTTAAATTTTTTTTTTTTTCAAATATCTCGATTGTGAATGGTCCTACAAAAAAAAAAGATGGTTATCAAAGTTAAAGATAAGAAATTCTTTATCGAAATGGTTCAGACACATTTTTACGTAGTATTATATTAATATTATTGGAGTTACAGGCGAGGGAAGGGAAGTCAAGCATCGTATCGCATATTCTCGTGTAGGTATATCGACACTTGTCTATATTTCCGCGCTTTCTACTTGCTATTACGTTTAATTTTCAATTTTGAAGTTTAAGTAAATACATTTATTATCAATTTTGAAATTTTGAACGTGTCAATATACAGCGCTGATGCGATACAATAGTCCGGGCGAAATCTTTACGTGAGCAAAACCTGGACTCGGTCGGATTAATAGTTTTCGCACAATCTCCATTTGAATTATTTTTTTTGCAAAATTAGGGGCTGGATGCGTTTGAGGTCGTCCGATTGAAATTTAAATTTAAAAAACGGATTTGGAAACTAGACGTGAACACTGAACAGCAAGAAAACGTCTATTCTGGTTTTTCGATATTTCTTCAATAGTTTCATTTTACAATAAAAAAAATTAAAAAAGCGATTTTTTTTGATAATTGTTTATAATAAATTAATAAATGTCACTTTCGAGTAGGAAACAGTGGAATAAACTACGGATTGTTCTGCACGTGATGACACAGGCGGTTTCCATGTAGGTTTTATGTCAAAAAATCAATCATTTGAAGCTCTCTATTGCTTGGCCTAAAAGAAAATATTTAAGCCCAATCTGTGAAAACTTAAAGATTATCTAAACCAAAAAGCTAAAAAATATAAATAAAATGGAAACTTTATGAAACCTTTACTTTAAAGTAACACAGAACAAAAAATGTTCATAAAATGACGTTTATGTTTACACTGCCTAAACTTATATAAATCAAATATAGATATTTCTGTTACTGATTTAAAAAAATGGTAATAAAAAACGAAATGACTAAGTAAGTAGGAAGAAACTGAGACATAAAAAACATAAAAACTTTACAACCTCATTAAAATACCGGTACTTTTTTTTGTGCTGTTCGCAAATTGACTCGCTTACCTTTGTATCTAAGTTTTCAATGTGCATCGGGAATGTTTCATGTCAGGCTTGGCGCCATGGCCCGCGGCGAGATAATTATGTCGTAAAGTTTTTGTTGCGTTTTTTCTGTGAACTTATTATTTGAACTATACCTGCATATATTTTTACATTTTTTTAGTCTATCTTTACCGTATTTCATAAACGTTTTCTATCGTACTGAAGGTTTGAGGTAAAGGCACTCTTAGACTTAACAAACAATCTATTCTGACCTTCGCGTTTTCCTTCTCCTACATATTACAACGCTTCAAACATCTGCTCCGAAGGTCGTCTACATTGAATGCCTTACATAGATTGGTGAGGTACATATTTTCTCCAGATATGGAGACAATAGGTTTTTGTTTCATTTGTGAAAAGACGCTGAAGACGTGAATTTAATTTAATAGCTGTTAGCAAAGCTCGACAGGACGATAAATATAAACCGCTTCAAAATATTACGGCTATATATATATATATATATCAAATTCAATGTTGTCGAGGAGAAACGGAATGGGATTGAGAGAAAGTGGGCAATATTTTAGCTCCTATTTACGCCACCGAGTTACCAGCACCAATTTTCACCCTTCAGCTAGTTTCCTGCAGCTGCAAAAAAGGTTGCGGAAAACGATGTCCCTGTGTTAAGGTTGGATTGCGCTGCTCAACAATATGCTCTAATTGCCACAGGCAAGGGTATTTAAATTCCGAATTTGAAGAATTGTTCGTCGATGAAGAACCCTCTAATGAGTAAAATTGGACAGAATTTTAGTGGAATAGGCCTACAAGGTAAACCACTTTAAAAAACGCACCGAGAGCTCAAATAAAAAAACGCATCTTTGTGGAAAAAAAGGGGAAAATAAGTAAAAATCACTTGCGTCAACATCCGCTAGACATGCATCTTATAGAGAAAATTCCGCTCTATAAATTCATTCTTGGGCATTTTTCTCGTTAAATCAACCGGTTTTGAGATATTCGCCGTGAAACTTCGTGTAAGATCTGTTTTTACCCGTGCGCTCCAAACTATTCCTTAGTTTGGACGCTGTTACTGCGAAATGGATGGGGATAAGCTACAAGGTCAATAGGACATTTTTTTATACAGAATTTAACGATAAATTTTTATTTCGTACACTTCTCTTCTTTCGTACACTTTTCTCTTCCAACGAACGGTTTACAAGATAAAAGTGATAAACCAACGTGAAGTCCCCGTTAGGGGTGGTTTTTTGCAAAAAACGAACTTTCTGTTCCTGAATGGGTTGAGAACTTTTCGGGTATCTATTTCTAACTCTATGGAGAGTACGCATCTCAAATATTATTTCTTTATAAATTATTTCTTCTATTCAGTGTTTTTTAATCTAATTTACGTGTACTACTCCTCCCTGTATATAAAATCGCACTAACTTTCGTGTGTTGCTATCAAGTTAAAGCTTGGTTCTAAACACTTCCAGATAATGCCAACCTGGTGAACGAAAAGCTAAAGCTAATTTTTAAGCATATCCAGGTGATGCCTACATGGTTGGCGAAATAAGTGTCGAGTATTCAAATCAAAACTCACTTTTAATCATCTCCAAATGATGCCAATACGGTGGACGAAACGCGCGTCGAGCAGACTGTTACGGTGTAATGTTTAAATTATAACACAGCTTTCATCGTCTCTAGATGATGTCAGCATGGTAGACGAAACCCACGTTTAGTAAAACGTTGGAGCGTTTTGTTACCAAATTAAACTACAGTTTTAAGCAGCTCCAGAGGATGCCAACATGGGGGGCAAAATGCGCGTCGGTCGAGTAGAGTGTTGGAGTTTAGTGTTCACATAAAGTTCAGTTTTACGTATCTACATGGTTCGTGAAACGCGCCTCGAGTAAAGTATTCAGGTATAGTTTTAAAATTAAAATTTATTTTTAATCATCTCTAGATGATGCCAACATGGCATGCGAAATGCGCATCAAATAGAGCGTTCGAGTATATTATTCAAATTAAAGCTCACTTTTCTTCATCTACAGATGATGCCAATACAGTGGGCGAAAGCGTGTTGAGTAGAGTATAGGAGTGAAATGTTCATACTAAAATTCAGATTTAAGCATCTCCAGATGATGCCGACATGATGGGCGAAACACACGCCGAGTAGAGTATTAAGCGTAATATTTAAATGACTTGGTGCTTGTGGAAATTATGTCACATGCAACATCACATTTCAACTTTTCAACACCTCATTTTCCTTAATTTGAATTTACAATTAGGAAAGAATTTCTATTAAAAAAAATTCTTTAAAGTAGGTACCTACTTAATTATATAATTCATTAATTATTTGAAATTTGATTCATTACATATAATAATACTCGGCAGATGCAAAAATTCCTCAAAAAGTGGGCGTATCCCCTGCTTAAGCAATTAATTTCGATGATATATTTCCACATTTGCCACTGACATTTGAAATTTCATGCTATACAAAACTCCTATCTGAAATTTTGTCCTATCTCTCACCGTTTTCGCCGGCGTTTCTGCTAAAAGTTAAGCTACACGCAATGTTGCCAATTAGTCTTCAAGCTCTTCATTTTTATTTGAGTAGTGAGCTTTGTCAGCAACCCCGCATTTTCCGACCAAATATCTCTAGTTGATCGGTGTATTAAAAATACCGCATTGGATTTGTTTCGTTGTCTAACATCGCCACAGCAAGTGAAAACCGTATAGTAGGCCATGGAGAAATCTGAATGCGACTGACAGGACGCTTCCAATTTCGTTTCGTTGTAGATCGAACGTTTTGGTATTAAACAGTACAATCTGCTGAGAGTTATTTGTGATGGGAATTAAATTTTCATATACGTAAAGTGAGTTTTAACAACGTTTTAATGTGAATTTGTAATCTGTGTTGTGTTGTTCGTATCGGTTTGATGACCACTAAACGCAAGATTAAAACGTTAAAGGTAATAATTATTATCTCCATAATTACCTCTAATTATTGTTAACGTTTATCTGCTAATCAATTGTATGTGCTTAGTAAACTCAGTTCATTCTAAAGTTTCGTAAAAGCTCGGCTTTTAGATTATTTATGTTTGCATGAATATTATTATTCATTTGCAACTTGGAATAATTTTTTTTACTAGGTTAGGTTAGGTTCTCAGACCATTAAACTTGAAAAGAGATATTCAAAATTGTGATTTAGGTATATAAGTCAAAATATGTTACAAGAAAACCCGATAAATGAAAAAAATATTAAATTGAAATCTGCGGTAGGATGCACCCAGCCTCTGCACTGACAGTAGTGCGTTTATTTATTTGTCAGATTGTTCCAAAGTGGACAGGACCATGTAGAGACAATAGGAGAAAGTAAGAGTTTATTAGTTTTCCAATGTATCTGTGACTTTCTTTCAATTAATAAGGAATTCATGTATTTTGTCTGTTAACAACACGACCGTCTAAATAAATCAGCATAAAACTTGGTAAAAGAAATGAAATTTTTCAGTAGTTATAGACATATAATTTATAGAAACAATTTTGTAAACAAAATATATGCTTTCTCCTAATTGGCCACAAACAATCTTGTTTAAATAAATGAAATGCTTATCATGACATCATGACCATGTAAATAAATCAATATAAAAGCTAGTGGAAAATTTGCCATTTTTTGCCAGCTAGGTACAGCTCAAGGTTTGTAAAGTAAGATAGGTAGCATGGTAACTTTCGACCAATCAGAGATCACTATTTAAAATGCGGGAACGCGTCACTCTGCCTACTCATTCGAATTTCTGGCATTCAAACCATTAGTATAGAAGTATAATTAGTTATGATTTTTTGATTAATGATTATTAACATCGATAACGTTTTCCTTGGAATTTAAAATTGACATTACTATATATCAAATTTATAAGTAATTAATGTATGCAGTTAAAGAAGTACATTTTATATCAAGGGACTGAAGTAGGTTCTTTTAATCTTGTGTGCAATTTCTTGCCCGAGACTTCAGTCTTGATTTCATTGCTTTATATAATAATTAGCGAATTTAATAAGTTATAAGATAGATGAAGAAACATACATGATACTAATTTTCGCCCTAACGAAAAGAGTTACTTAGAAAAGTTTCTTATTTTATGACGTACTGAGTAGAAATTTTTCCCCAGGCCAACCATTACAATTATGTAGTATTAAAAAATTTTAATGCAAATTTTTTATTAGAATTAGATGTGCATACAATAATTTATTAATAAAATTTAACAAGAGAGCCATTAAATTTTATCATGTCATATTAGACACAGCAATTAATAAGAGGGTCTTTAGGGAAGGAAAAAAAACATCAACATCTCACCACTCTCTTTTGCCTTTTTTGAGTTGTTTTTGCAAACAGCTACACTAAAAAACTTTCCTCCAGTCATCTAATAATTGTATGTAGCATTGTTATTTGTTATTATTATGAACGAAAAATAATAAAAACTGTTTACCTTGAAATTATTCCTGTAAATACACAGGTTACAAACTTCTCTATACTATGAGTGTTTTCTCTTTAACAGTAATTGACAATTAGATTATACACTAAATAACTATAACTGCACGATTATAAACACTAAAATAACAAATATTTCGAAATAACTCAACAAATAAGTGCAACGTCTCAAAAAATGCATACGTACAATTAAGTTTCGGCAGGCACGATGACGCGCAAGATGGCCGCCTTCTCGTAACCCCTCCATTCCGTTCAAGTTACCATGCTACCTATCTTACTTTACAAACCTTGAGCTAGGTATACCTATGTATAGCAGCGACAAACTATAAGTTATGTTCGGCCACTGTTCTAGATGGTTCTGTTTTTATCAGGAGATTCAAGTAAGTTAAAATTCAAGTTTTGTAGAATGAAATTGATCGGAAACTTATTTTTTTAAACAATTCTTCCGCGAATTTTTGGTATTTTGTGAATTTCGCTTATATTATTTTCGGAAACCGCTGACATGAATGTGACAATATTTTACCCCGATCGTATTCTCCTTTTTAAAAAAATGAGCATTCCAAACAATGAACTATTTTCCAGTATATATATAGTTTTCTCCATGTTTGTGACGCCTGACATCAAACGTTAGCATTTATTTGTACGCGACGCTTTTACACCTTATTTAACGATATAGTTCTTTTGAAAACTTCATGGCTCTGACGTCGTTTCACAAATATCAAAACTCTTGAACAGTACTCGTGAATACTCTATTGGATGTGCGTTTCGCCAACTATGTTGACATCATCTGGAGATAATAAAAACCCTACTCGACGCGCGACTTAGAGATGATTAAAACTGAATTTTGATCAACTCCAGGTGATGCCAGCATGGTTGATGAAACGCGCGTCGAGCACAGTATTCGGTGTAGCATTCAAATTAAAACTCAACTTTAATATCTCCAGACGATGTCGGCGCGCGCCAATATCCATTGGCTGGATGTCGGTCTCGATAACTAGGGCCGAGTAGGACTATTACTCTTTGCACCTAGATTATCTCTGTAGACCTGGACCGGCCTGATGTCGGCATGATGGAGGAAATGTGCATTGAGTGTTCAAATGTATTCAAATAAGCCTGAATTATCATCATCTCCAGGTGATGTCAGCATAGTGGGCGAAACCTACGTCGACTAGAACATTTGGGTGTTGCTATCAAATTAAAGTCCACTTTGTCACTTTTAAAATTGATATTTTGTAGGAGGCGTTTCTTTGAGGAAGGTGGTGGTGACCAGGGTTGTGTAACCGACCTCGGGGGTTGTTCTCGCCCTTCAAAAGGGTGGAAAATAGATTTATGAAAACACTTTAATAAACACATATTTTATACTATTTTTCAATTATTATAGTACCTAGATGAAAAAAAAATTAACCCCCTTGAAAGGTGAAAACAACCCCCGGAGATGGTTACATAATCCTGGTCATCTACCACCTTCCTCAAAGAAATACCTCCTACAAAATATTAATTTTTTTCTCACAAAAACAAATATCAATTTTCCTCCTCCTACAATAGTGGATCAGATGTGGAAGGAAACCAGACTGGAATAAGGAAACATCCGTTTGTGATTTTTTTTGCCAATAAATAAAGGGGGGGGAGAGGGAAATGGCATGTTAAATGTATGGGTAAATGGTTTTTCGAAGATAACGGCGTCTTTTGATCTGACGAAAAAAAAATTCAGACCAAGAATGAAGAGCTTACGAAAATAAGCAAATTTTGTTCCCAGCCTCATCGATGTGAGACCGTTGATTCGCGAGATATCTTGAATCCAAAGTGCAAAAATAAAAAAAATTAAATTAATTTTTTGTCATGAAGGAGTGGAGTTGAAGACCCAATTTTTTTGTAATCATTTTATCGTGTTCTGGCCGGGCGGAAATTAAACGCCATTAAAAAAGCTATTGGCCAAGAGGATTTTTTCCCCCACTATGCCAAAAAAACTGTTTGGAAAAATTCGTGCAATTTTTATTTTGCGCACCAAGCATTTGCAAGGAAATTAGACTGTTTTAGAATAAATTTTATAAAAATCCGCAAGACATTAAAAACGGGACGATGAGAGAAAAAAAAGTATAAGTATTTTCGATTTGAAAAAATAATTCTTTTCATTCCACATACCTATGTATTATTAAAATAAACATTTTCTCTTTTGTAGAACTAAAATAAAATTAACCCTAATGTCCTGAAGTGTACCGAGAAACTTAAAGATTAGGTATAATAAATTTGTCTGTCATATTCTATTACATCTCTTTCCAAGCACACCGTCCATTAGGCTGCGTCATTTTATTGACGTAAAGTCATTTACAATTAAAATTGGAAGCATGGATGACTAATACAATCCGAACAACTCTTAACGCAGGAACCGCGTTTGTTGAAATTCCTGGAAGGGAAGCGGCGCGGCGATTGGTTAGCAAAGCGCTTAGCAACTAGTGCCAGTCCAGTGGGAATGCGACTGCGCTGCCACGAAGAATACCGAATCGAGTGACTGGGGCATTCGTCAGTTTAACTACTAACTAGGTCACTTATCTTATATGTTTGATGTACTGTCTGTTTACTCTGTTTATTTGTAATTTAACAATGGCGGGGCGCGGCGTTTAAAATACTTCGATTTGTGTGTAACTTAATAAAATTCAAATATATCTCAGCAATATTAAAAAGTATTAACTGTGTATAACGGGTCCAGGATTGATTTTAATTCGTTCATTTGTGATCGGTAATTCGGTATTAAAAACCGAGCGGTGATTGAGGATTTTAGATAATTTGCCGAACACTAGTATATATAAATAAATGTGATGGTTTTAATTCTGGACATACTTCTGGATTTTAATTTCAATCAGTAAAACTTGGAAACCATGAGCCAAAGGCCAAAGCTGCAAAGTGAGTACCTACCTGCCCTATTTAATTTTCTCTTCTTTATTTCTGTCTCTATATTTATATTCCTAAATTAGGGCTTATATTTTGAATTATCTCCTCCGTAATATTTAATTTACAAAACATGGGTAGTAATTTCATACAGATAACTGAATTTCTATGTTTTATGTAGCTAATATTTTTTGTATTAACCAGGAGTACCTATACGTGTAGGTATATATTTTAAAACAAGAAAGACCACTACTTATGTAAAGTTGACCGTGTTGTGCCTCACAATGTCCTAAAGAAAATAATAAATCATATACTTAATCATACACTGATATATACACTTATAGTAATACAATAACTGGGGATTTTAATTTAGGAGAATTTTATGGATTAAATTTCGGTTCTTTTTTGATAATTTATCAGTTTATGTATTCCCTGCACTCAAAAAACGCAACAAAAACTTTACGACATAATTATTATCGACCCTGGGCCGAGCGGCATACTGTCATCAAACAACGACGCACATTAAAAACCTATAAAGGTAAGCGAGTCAATTTGTCGGCGGCATAGTACAGAGAGTAACGGTATTTTAATGAGGTTGTAAAGTTTTTGTTGCGTTTTTTGAGTGCAGGGAAGAAATAAACTGAACTGTATAAATAATAAAATAAACACTTGAAAAATTAGAGGTTTTTCCAAATAATTGAACACAAAAAATGATGCTCATTCTGCAGTTTATTCACTTCTCGATATTTGAGTTTTTTTTTTGTGGATACATCAATAAGAGAGTTTATATGAATCGTTTGTGACTAAAGAAACGTTGCGCAAATGGATAATAATCGAGGAAATTGACGGAAAAGTGGAGCGTATAGGGGTGCTGGGTGGATAAAATTGAGTGAAAATCCGACGTTTTTAAGTCACTTTGAAACGATTGGCATTGAAATAGTCATTTTAGGGCAAGGGTAAATGAGATAAGAGTCATTACATTACTTTTTCGGTTTGCAATGACCAATACGTAAAGGACCCAAAAAGGGGTAAAATACGAGAATTTCAGGTCACTTTCACATGAAAAGCATTTAAACAGTCATTTCAGAGCAACGGAAAATAGGTGTCATGACAAATTTGAATGTTTATTGAGGTACACGGGACTCAATGAAATCAATGAATTGCAGTAATAAGCAATCAAATGCCATGACTCTTGTTTACCCTTGTCCTAAAATGACTTTTTCAATGCTAATCGTTTCAAAATGACCTAAAAACTTCGTATTTTCACTCGTTTTTACACACCCAGCACCTCTATTCGCTCCATTTTCTTCGATTTTTTCGATTATTAAACATTTGCGCAACGTTTCATTAGGCACAAATGCTTCATATAACTCTCTTATATCCACAAAGAAAACTCAAAAATCGAGAAGTGAATAAACTGCAGAATTACCGAAAAATGCTCCGCATGTTGTCCATTTTAATTGATACACATCTCAATGCATGTTTGAAATGAATTGAAGTTTCTACCGTTTTTAAAGTTGTCGGTATCATCGATCGAAAAGCAGTTATCATTCTTTTTTCCATATTTTAGATTGTACATTTAATTAAAAAAATTGAAAAAAATCATTTTTGGTCACCATCATGTAGTTTTTAGGAAGAAAATGATTCAGAAACATCACACAAATGTCTTGTAACTTGTATTTACAATTTTTTTTTCTTAAAATCATAATAGTGACTGTAGTGATTTTTTCAATAAGCATCTGCAGATGGCATTATTTCAACAAAAAAATCATTACATGTGAGATAGTCATAATAATAATAAAAACTAGAAGGAGACTTCTAAATTTATTGACATTTATAGCATTCAACACTATACATGAACACTCAGTTGGATGTACGTTTCGTCAAGTATGTTGGCATCATCCGGAGATGATAAAAACTTCGTTTTAAACTTGAACACTATCCCTGCTCGACACGCTACTCAGAGATTCATCTCCAGACGATGCTAACATGACGGGCGAAATGCGTGTCGAGTAGAGTACTGGAGTGTACTTTTATAAAGCTCAGTTTTCATCATCTCCAGGTGATGTCAGCATAGTGGGTGAAACCCGCATCGAGTATAACATTCGAGTGTTGCTATCAAATTCAAACTCAATTTTAATCATGTTCAGATGATGCCAACATGATGGGCGAAACGCGCGTCGAGTAGAGTGTTGGAGTGTATTGTTCAAATGAAAGCTCTCATCATATCTAAGTGATGTTAGCTTAGTGGGTGAAACACACGTCAAGTAGAGTATTCGAGGGTACTATTCCTAAAAAGCTACTATATTAATCATATCCATATGATGCTAAACATAATGGGCGAAACGCACATCAAGTAGATTATTAGAGTATAGTGTTCATATTAAAACTCAGTTTTTGTTGGCGAAATACGCGTGGAGTAGAATATTCGAGCCTAGTTCAGATTAAAACACAATTTTAATCTTCTCCAGATGATGATATGGTGAACGAAACGCGCATCGAGCAGAGTATTCTGTGTTCAAAATAAAGCTCAGTTTTCATCATCTCCACTGATGTCGAGCTGGTGAGCGAAACCCGTGTCTAGTAGAATATTTGAGTGTTGCTATCGAATTAAATGTCAGTTTCAAGCATCTCCTAATGAGGGTAAGCTGGTGGACGAAACACGCGTCGACTGTGTATGTAGTATTTAAATGCAATTAGAACAAGACTATGTATTTTTTAATCTAGTAATCTTGTATCTAGTTGATTCATACATTATTTTTTCAAATAATTTAAATACAAATAATTATAAAAAATAATTTATAACATTAAATAATTTTACACAAATTTATATACATAATAATCGGCAGATGCACATATTCTACGAAAGAATGACGTGTCCCCAGGGTATGCAATTACTTTTGGTGATATACCTATTATAACTACCGCCACTGACATTTATTTCGTGCTCTACAAAATTATTCACATGAAATTTTATCCTATATCTCGCCGTTTTGTCAGCGTTCGTGGTAGAAGCTAAGCCATTCGAAATGTTGCCAATTACCTTTCAGGCTCTTCATTTCTATTCGAAGTGTGTCCATTGACGGCAACGCAGCATTTTCCGACCAAATCTTCTAAGTTGATAGGTATGTTAAAAATATCACATTGGATTTGTTTCATCGTTTAACACCATTACAGCACTGAAAAACGTAGTAGGCCATGGAAAAATCTGAATGCGACTGACATGCCGCTTTCAATTTCATTACTGTAGATCGAACATTTTGGGTTTAAAGAATTTGTTCCGAGTTGTTTGCCGCGTGAATTAAGTTTTTATATGTCAAGTGACTTTTAACCACGTTTTAATGGAATTTGTATAATCTTTGGTTGTTCGTATCGGTTTGATGGCCACTGAAGGTAGGAATAATTATTATTTTGTCTTTCCAACATGACTTGTAATAATTGTTGTTTACTTTTATTTGTTAATTAATTGTAAGTGCTTAGTAGATGCAGTTCATTCAGTCCCCCCCCGGAACAGCCCCAATTTTGGGGCAATATCACTTAAAAATCTTTTTTTCACTTAAAAATCTTTTTTTTCAAATATCTCGATTGTGAATGGTCCTACAAAAAAAAGATGGTTATCAAAGTTAAAGATAAGAAATTCTTTATCGAAATGGTTCAGACACATTTTTACGTAGTATTATATTAATATTATTGGAGTTACAGGCGAGGGAAGTCAAGCATCGTATCACATTCCCGTGTAGGTATATCGACACTTGTCTATATTTCCGCGCTTTCTACTTGCTATTACGTTTAATTTTCAATTTTGAAGTTTAAGTAAATACATTTATTATCAATTTTGAAATTTTGAACGTATCAATATACAGCGCTGATGCGATACGATAGTCCGGGCCAAATCTTTACGTCTGCAAAACCTGGGCTCGGTCGGATTAATAGTTTTCGCACAATCCCCATTTGATATTTTTTTTTTTTTACAAAATAAAATATTACTTTCGCGGAGGGCTGGATGCGTTTGACGTCGTCCGATTGAAATTTAAAAAACGGATTTGGAAACTAGACGTGAACACTGAACAGCAAGAAAACGTCTATTCTGGTTTTTCGATATTGCTTCAATAGTTTCATTTTACAATATAAAAATTCAAAAAAGCGATTTTTTTTTTGATAATTGTTTATAAAAAATTAATAAATGTCACTTTCGAGTAGGAAACATAGTGGGAATAAACTACGGACTGTCCTGCACGTGATGACACAGGCGGTTTCCATGTAGGTTTTATGTCAAAACATCAATCATTTGAAGCTATATTGCTTAGCCTAAAAGAAAATATTTAAGCCCAATCTGTGAAAACTTAAAGATTATCTAAACCAAAAAGCTAAAAAATATAAATAAAATGGAAACTTTATGAAACCTTTACTTTAAAGTAACACAGAACAAAAAATGTTCATAAAATGACGTTTATGTTTACACTGCCTAAAGTTATATAAATCAAATATAGATATTTCTGTTACTGATTTAAAAAAATGGTAATAAAAAACGAAATGACTAAGTAAGTAGGAAGAAACTGAAACATAAAAAACATAAAAACTTTACGACCTCATTAAAATACCGGTACTTTTTTTGTGCTGTTCGCAAATTGACTCGCTTACCTTTGTACCTAAGTTTTTAATGTGCGTCGGGAATGTTTCATGTCGGGCTTGGCGCCATGACCCGCGGCGATATAATTGTCGTAAAATTTTTTTTGCGTTTTTTATTTACTGGTATCTATTTATTTTAACTAGCGATATGCCCGCGGCGATAATAATTATTATGTCTTAAAGTTTTTGTTAGGTTTTTTCTGTCTCGGGAATTTATTACTTGAACTATACCTACTTTTTTCTTGAGGAATCCATTTACGATATTTACTTTTAATATCATCCTTGTAAAAATTTTGGGGTGTAGGGATGCATAGATTTCTAGAGCAGATTTAATGCATTCATCTGTTTTGTAAATCACCAAAACCTCATTAAGTTTAAAATCATGATTTAAAAGTTATAAATAATAAAGAATTTGCTTCCCTCCACTTTAGCGGCCCAGCCTATAACTATTTTATTTTTTAAATTTATTTATCGCCTTATTTAGATTAACGTCTTGGCGGAGTTTAGCATTAGCTCTTTTACCATACTCAACCAGGACACATATATACAAGACAATTATACAGCGACCATTCCCGAACCATTCCTTACGACATTATTTCCATCTGCCGCAACTGAGACTCGAACTCAGCAGTGGTACAGCAACTATCCGTGTTGTCTCTCACGCAACCTCGTCAAGTCCAGTGCCACCAACTTTGTAACACATGAGAAACGCCACTAACATCCATACCCTAGCCAGGATTCGAACTCGGGACTCCTTGGTTGCAAGCCTAACACGTAAAAGTTGACTCATTTAGCCGGTATTTAATAGTTTTCTCTCTCCAGACAATAAATAAAAGTGTTTAATAATTAGTATGATTATTAACAATACCTAGGATTATTTACTAAAAGGTATGGCAATTAAATTCATAATTTATGCAAACTTACGGATAATTGATAAGAAAATTGGCCTCAGGTGCGTGCCACCTGGATAGTATTTTCTCATCATCCCTTATCTTAATATGTTTGTAACTCTCGAAGAGTATCACTATCAGACAAAAATTTGTTTGGTGCTCTGACAAGAAATTTGCAAAATGCGATTTCGATGTTCCATTCGATTCAATTTTTATTTTAAACATTTGTTTTTTTGGGTCTCTTCTTGAGCCTGCCTCCCTTGGATCTTAGAAAAGAAAATAAACAAGAAAGTAGAACGGAAAATTAACTTGACCGCAGTTTTTCTTGACGGTCTTTAATCTAACGAGAAATTTACATGTTATAGTTCAAGTAGGAAGAAACTGAGACATAAAAAACATAACAAAAACTGTACGACCTCATTAAAATACCGGTACTCTTTTTTGTGCTGTTCGCAAATTGAATCGCTTACCTTTGTACCTAAGTTTTTAATGTGCGTCGGGAATGTTTCATGCCAGGCTTGGCGCCATGGCCCGCGGCGATATAATTATGTCGTAAAGTTTTTGTTTCGTTTTTTATTTACTGGGATCTATTTATTTCAATTAGCGCCATGGTCCGCGGCGATAATAATTATGTCGTAAAGTTTTTGTTAGGTTTTTCTGTCTCGGGAATTTATTACTTGAACTATACAACAACAACAAAATTACCAGACAGAAATTTGTTTAGTGCTCTGACGAGAAATTTGCAAAATGCGATTTCGATGTTCCATTCGAATCAATTTTTATTTTAAACATTTTTTCTTTTTGGGTCCCTTTTTGAACCTGCCTTGGAACTTAGAAAAGGAAATTGACCAAGAAAAATTCCATCCTGAACAGTTTTTGTGTACTTGATATAGTTTTTGATTGAACTACAAATTGTTGTTGGGCCATTTCGATGCAATTTTTCATCCTGAGCAATTTTTAGATTTGGATGAGAAATTATTTTTTGTGATTTCACCAAAATTCAGTAGGGTCCTACCTTTTGGTCCTTCTAGGCCTTATATCTAAATATATATCAGATTTCTATGTTGAGTCGTTTTCAAGTATTACTCACAGACAGACATCTACAGACGGCATCTCGATTCGGATATATTTTCTGGCTTCAAAACGTCCATTTTTGTCATATCTAGAATTTGGATTTATTCACGTCAATAATTTATCTGTTTATAGATTAAAAAAATCCTACCACATTTATTGAATAACGTGTTGGCTATTAGAATGCATTTTATTATTTAAAAAGATTAATGAAATTACAAAAAGCCACGAACAGAGATATTTTTTATATCAGCTTAATATACCTATTAACCCACATCTTTACTGGGATTGATTCTATTTGTTATTTATAGTTCTTGTTGTAAAATACAGGCGTAATTCGAATCATCAAAAATATCTATTGGTTTGACCGCTCCTGTTCGTTTACAATAATATAACAATAACAGAGACGCACACACGTTCTGTCTGTTGAAATTCCTAGAACGATGACGGCGCCGGCGTTATGATGAATAACGTGCATTGGCATTGGCGAATCCGGGACATCTCCTCCCCACTCCCGGGTGATTGACCTCTCTTGTTTACAGGTGCACCGACCGACTGCACTGTCGTGTCGATTGTTAATTTAGCAGCAGTGAGACGTTTTAATTGGACGACAATTTGGAGTAATTTAACAAATACAAATTATTTATCAATCCTGTAAATTAATTTGCTTAATTAAAAGTGATATTTAGGTATTTTTAATAATTTACTAGTGATAGTGATATAGGCATACGTAAATAGTGAAATGTGTTCCAACTATCTTTAATGGCTCTTATTGCGATGTTAACAATTAATGGTTGAGGTGAAACGTATTCCAGGGTAAGTAATGTTCAATCAAATTTTAATTTATGAATATTGTTTAAAATTAAAATGCGTTTATAATGCTGGAACGTTAAGCAAAGAACCTCTCAAATTGTTATTAACAAGCATCTGGTCTCGGTATTATTTCCTTCAAAAAAGGATCTAGGTACATGGAGATAGTGTACTTAAAAATCAAATATAGCATCTGATTAAAACTTAGTAGGACTTGTTAGGAATTTTTCGCGACAAAATATATACCCTATTTATAAAGAACTAATTAGCGTCTGGGTACATACAGGTTATTTTGAATATACAAGGTGAAACAAGACGATTGTGTAGGACCAAGTGCTTAAATATGGAATGCTATAAATCTCAGTATATAAGCCCCTTTTTAGATTCCATTCACTCATTATTGACAATCTCCCAAACCATTCGGATAGTATTTTTTTGTTGTTGAAATAACGCCATATCTGTAGATGCATTTTGAAGAAATCGTTACAGTCACCGTTATGGATTGTAAGAAAAATGTTTGTAAATACCAGTTACGATGCATCTGTGTGATGTCTTTGTACGAATTAAAAACCAACACTTTTTGTAAGTACTTCCTATGACTATTTCTAACCATTTTCCATTTTATTGAGCTGTAAGTATATAATTCAAGAAAAAACTTTCAAAATTAGAGAATTTTTGAAATAATTGTACAGAAAAATTATAAATAAGTGCTCCACATGTTGCCCATTTTGATTAACACACATCTCTATGCGTCCGTGAAATGGAGTTTATACTGTTTTTAAAATTTCCGGTATAATCGATCGAAATGCAGTTATCTTTCTTTCTTTCATATTTTGAATTGTAGATTGTATGTTGGTATTGGTTCATCCTGTATATTCGAAAATAATTTCCAGTTATAAAACTTTGTATGTATTTTACCTGTATTTTTTTTCAATTTATAGCTATCTTAGAACTTGAGCTATGAAGCGCTATTACCGCTAGTCCCACGCAAATTAGATATTTTAGAAGGCATAATTTATAAAGGAATAATATTTGAGATGCGTACTCTCGATAGGGTTAGGAATAGATATCCGAAAAGTTCCCACCCCATTCAGGAACGGAGAGCCTTTTTTGCAAAAATACACCCCTAACGTTGACTTAACGCTGGTTTTTTACTTTTATCTTGTAAACCGTTCGCTGGAAGAGAAAAAAGTGTGGGAAATAAGAATTTGTCGTTAAATTCTGTATAAAAAATGTCCTATTGACCTTGTAGCTTATCCCCACCTATTTCGCAGTAACAGCGTCCAAACAGGAGGGTAGTTTTGAGCATACAGGTAAAAATCGATCTCACAGGAACTTTCACAGCGAATATCTCAAAACCGGATGATTTAACAAAAAAAATGCCTAAGAGTGAATTTATAGAGCGGAATTTTCTCTATAAGATGCAGTCTAGTGGATGTTGACGCAAGTGATTCCACTAAAATTCTGTCCAATTTTACTCACTAGAGGGTTCTTTATCGATGAACAGTTCTTCAAATTCGGAATTTAAACATTCTTTCCCATGGCAATTAGAGCATATTGTTGAACACCGCAATCGAATCTTAACAATCCGTTGGTTCCAAATTTTCTCCTCGCCAAGATTGAATTTGATATATAAAGCCGTAATATTTTGAAGCTGTTTATATTTATCGACCTGCCGAGCATTGCTAACGGCTATTAAATTCATCAAGCCTCTTTTAACATGCACAGTGTCACCTTCCTTCTTAAACCGTCTTTTCGCAAATGAAACAATCACTTATTGTCTCCATATCTACAGAAACACTTTCACGCGCATTTACGTCTATGTAATGATGTATAGTTCAAGTAGGAATAAATCGAGACATGAAAAACTCAACAAAAACTTTACGACCTCATTAAAATACCGGTACTCTTCTTAGTGCTGTTCGCAAGTAGACTCGCTTAACTTTATGGGTTTTTAATGTGCGTCGGGAATGTTTAATGTCAGGCTTGGCGCCGTGGCCCGCGGCGAGATAATTATGTCGTAAAGTTTTTGTTGCGTTTTTTCTGTGAACTTATTACTTGAACTATACCTGCATATATTTTTACATTTTTTTAGTCTATCTTTACCGTATTTCATAAACGTTTTCTATCATACTGAAGGTTTGAGGTAAAGGCACTCTTAGACTTAACAAACAGTCTATTCTCACCTTCGCGTTTTCCTTCTCCTACATATTACAACGCTTCAAACATCTGCTCCGAAGGTCGTCTACATTGAATGCCTTACATAGATTAGTGAGGTACATATTTTCTCCAGATATGGAGACAATATGTTTTTGTTTCATTTGCGAAAAGACGCTGAGGACGTGAATTTAATTTAATAGCTGTTAGCAAAGCTCGACAGGACGATAAATATAAACAGTTTCAAAATATTACGGCTATATATATATATATATCAAATTCAATGTTGTCGAGGAGAAACGGAATGAGATTGAGAGAAAGTGGGCAATATTTTAGCTCCTATTTACGCCACCGAGTTACCCGCACCAATTTTCACCCTTGAATTTGAAGAATTGTTCGTCGATGAAGAACCTTCTAATGAGTAAAATTGGACAGAATTTTAGTGGAATAGGCCTACAAGGTAAACCACTTTAAAAAACGCACCGAGAGCTCAAATAAAAAAACGCATCTTTGTGGAAAAAAAGGGGAAAATAAGTAAAAATCACTTGCGTCAACATCCGCTAGACATGCATCTTATAGAGAAAATTCCGCTCTATAAATTCATTGTCATTAGGACATTTCTTTATACAGAATTTAACGACAAATTTTTATTTCCTACACTTTTTCTCTTCCAACGAACGGTTTACAAGATAATAGTGATAAACCAACGTGAAGTCCCCGTTCGGGGTGGTTTTTGCAAAAAAGGAACTCCGTTCCTGAATGGGGTGAGGTGAGAACTTTTCGGGTATCTATTTCTAACCCTATCGAGAGTACGCATCTCAAATATTATTTCTTTATAAATTATTTCTTCTATTCAATGTTTTTTAATCTAATTTGCATGTACTACTCTCCCTGCATATAAAATCGCACAAACTTATACTTTAAATAGGAATATTCCGAGACATAAAAACGCAACAAAAACTTTACAACCTCATTAAAATACCGGTACTCTTTGTAGTGCTGTTCGCAAATTGACTCGCTTATAGTTCAAGTACTAAGTTCCCGATACATAAAAAATGCAACAAAAACTTTACGACATAAGTATATCGCCGCGGGCCATGGGGCCAAGCCTGACATGAAACATTCCAGACGCACATTAAAAACTTCGGTATAAAGGTAAAATTTTTATTTCCACGTGTATACCTGACCGCTATTTGCACTCGGAATGGCTCCTTATATCGCGTCTGCTAATTTGAAATAATTTCGCGCTTTAATAATAGTTCTTAAATTAAAGCTCAATCCATCATATCCAGCGATACCAGCATGGTGGAGAAAATATTCGAGTGTTGCTATCAAATTAAAGCTTGGTTCTAAACACTTCCAGATAATGCCAACCTGGTGAACGAAAAGCTAAAGCTAATTTTTAAGCATATCCAGGTGATGCCTACATGGTTGGCGAAATAAGTGTCGAGTATTCAAATCAAAACTCACTTTTAATCATCTCAAATGATGCCAATACGGTGGACGAAACGCGCGTCGAGCAGACTGTTACGGTGTAATGTTCAAATTATAACACAGCTTTCATCGTCTCTAGGCGATGTCAGCATGGTAGACGAAACCCACGTTTAGTAAAACGTTCGAGCGTTTTGTTACCAAATTAAACTACAGTTTTAAGCAGCTCCAGAGGATGCCAACATGGGGGGCAAAATGCGCGTCGAGTATTGGAGTCTAGTGTTCACATTAAAGTTCAGTTTTACGTATCTGCATGGTTCGTGAAACGCGCGTCGAGTAAAGTATTCAGGTATAGTTTTAAAATTAAAATTTATTTTTATTCATCTCTAGATGATGCCAACATGGCGGGCGAAATGCGCATCAAGTAGAGCGTTCGAGTATATTATTCAAATTAAAGCTCACTTTTCTTCATCTCCAGATGATGCCAATACAGTGGGCGAAAGCGTGTTGAGTAGAGTATAGGAGTGAAATGTTCATACTAAAATTCAGATTTAAGCATCTCCAGATGATGCCGACATGATGGGCGAAACACACGCCGAGTAGAGTATTAAGCGTAATATTTAAATGACTTGGTGCTTGTGGAAATTATGTCACATGCAACATCACATTTCAACTTTTCAACACCTCATTGTCCTTAATTTGAATTTACAGTTAGGAAAGAATTTCTATTAAAAAAAAATTCAAAAAATTCTTTAAAGTAGGTACTTAATTATAATTCATTAATTATTTGAAATTTGATTCATTACATATAATAATACTCGGCAGATGCAAAAATTCTACAAAAAGTGGGCGTATCCCCTGCTTAAGCAATTAATTTAGATGATATATTGCCACATTTGCCACTGACATTTGAAATTTCATGCTATACAAAACTCTTATCTGAAATTTTGTCCTATCTCTCACCGTTTTCGCCGGCGTTTCTACTATAGAAGTTAAGCCACACGCAATGTTGCCAATTAGTCTTCATGCTCTTCATTTTTATTTGAGTAGTGAGCTTTGTCAGCAACCCCGCATTTTCCGACCAAAAATCTCTAGTTGATCGGTGTATTAAAAATACCGCATTGGATTTGTTTCGTTGTCTAACATCGCCACAGCACAGAAAATCGTATAGTAGGCCATGGAAAAATCTGAATGCGACTGACAGGACGCTTCCAATTTCGTTTCGTTGTAGATCGAACGTTTTGGTATTAAACAGTACAATCCGCTGAGAGTTATTTGTGATGGGAATTAAATTTTCATATACGTAAAGTGAGTTTTAACAACGTTTTAATGTGAATTTGTAATCTGTGTTGTGTTGTTCGTATCGGTTTGATGACCACTAAACGCAAGATTAAAACGTTAAAGGTAATAATTATTATCTCCATAATTACCTCTAATTATTGTTAACGTTTATCTGCTAATCAATTGTATGTGCTTAGTAAACTCAGTTCATTCTAAAGTTTCGTAAAAGCTCGGCTTTTAGATTATTTATGTTGGGTTATTTATGTTTGCATGAATATTATTATTCATTTGCAACTTGGAATAATTTTTTTACTAGGTTAAAACGCCTCTCAGACCATTAAACTTGAAAAGAGATATTCAAAATTGTGATTTAGGTATATAAGTCAAAATATGTTACAAGAAAACCCGATAAATGAAAAAAATATTAAATTGAAATCTGCGGTAGGATCCACCCAGCCTCTGCACTGACAATAGTGCGTTTATTTATTTGTCAGATTGTTCCAAAGCGGACAGGACCATGTAGACAATAGGAGAAAGTAAGATTTATTATATGAAGTTTTCCAATGTATCTGTGACTTTCTTTCAATTAGTAAGGAATTAATATATTTTGTCTGTTAACTCAACACGACCATCTAAATAAATCAGCATAAAACTTTGTAAAAAAAATGAAATTTTTCAGTAGTTATAGACATATAATTTATAGTAACAATTTTGTAAACAGAATATATGCTTTCTCCTAATTGGCCACAAACAGTCTTGTTTAAATAAATGAAATGCTTATCATGACCATGTAAATAAATCAATATAAAAGCTAGTGGAAAATTTGTCATTTTTTGCCAGCTAGGTACACCTATGTATAGCAGCGACAAACTATAAGTTATGTTCGGCCACTGTTATAGATGGTTCTGTTTTTATCAGGAGATTCAAGTAAGTTAAAATTCAAGTTTTGTAGAATGAAATTGATCGGAAACTTATTTGTTTAAACAATTCTTCCGCGAATTTTTGGTATTTTGTGAATTTCGCTTATATTATTTTCGGAAACCGCGGACATGAATGTGACAATATTTTACCCCGATCGTATTCTCCTGTTTAAAAAAATGAGCATTCCAAACAATGAACTATTTTCCAGTATATAGTTTTCCTCATGTTTGTGACGCCTGAGATCAAACGTTAGCATTTATTTGTACGCGACGCTTTTACACCTTATATAACGATATAGTTCTTTTGAAAACTTCATGGCTCTGACGTCGTTTCACAAATATCAAAACTCTTGAACAGTATTCGTGAATACTCTATTGGATGTGCGTTTCGCCAACTATGTACTATGTTGACATCATCTGGAGATAATAAAAAGTTTTAAACTTGGACTAACTTTAACGCCCTACTCGACGCGCGACTTATAGATGATTAAAACTGAATTTTGATCAACTCCAGGTGATGTCAGCATGGTTGATGAAACGCGCGTCGAGCACAGTATTCGGGTGTAGCATTCAAATTAAAACTCAACTTTAATATCTCCAGACGATGTCGGCATGATGGAAGAAATGTGCATTGGGTGTTCAAGTGTATTCAAATAAGCCTGAATTATCATCATCTCCAGGTGATGTCAGCATAGTGGGTGAAACCCGCATCGAGTATAACATTCGAGTGTTGCTATCAAATTAAAACTCAATTTTAATCATGTTCAGATGATGCCAACATGATGGGCGAAACGCGCGTCGAGTAGAGTGTTGGAGTGTATTGTTCAAATAAAAGCTCTCATCATATCTAAGTGATGTTAGCTTAGTGGGCGAAACACATGTCAAGTAGAGTATTCGAGGGTACTATTCCTAAAAAGCTACTATATTAATCATATCCATATGATGCTAAACATAATGGGCGAAACGCACATCAAGTAGATTATTAGAGTATAGTGTTCATATTAAAACTCAGTTTTTGTTGGCGAAATACGCGTGGAGTAGAATATTCGAGCCTAGTGTTCAGATTAAAACCCAATTTTAATCTTCTCCAGATGATGGCATGGTGAACGAAACGCGCATCGAGCAGAGTATTCTGGTGTATTGTTCAAAATAAAGCTCGGTTTTCATCATCTCCACTAATGTCGACATGGTGAGCGAAACCCACGTCCAGTAGAATATTCGAGTGTTGCTATCGAATTAAACGTCAGTTTTAAGCATCTCCAAATGAGGCCAACCTGGTGAACGAAACACGCGTCGACTATGTATTCAAGTGTAGTATTTAAATGCAATTAGAACAAGACTTTATTTATTATTATTTTGTTCTAGTAATCTTGTATCTAGTTGATTCATACATTATTTGAAATATTTTACACAAATTTATATATATAATAATCGGCAGATGCAAACATTTTACGTGTCCCCTGAGTATACAATTACTTTTGGTGATATACTTAACTACCGCCACTATGAAATTTTATCCTATCTCTCAGCGTTTAGAAGCTAAGCCATACGAAATGTTGCCAATTACCTTTCAGGCTCTTCATTTCTATTCGAGGTGTGAGCTTTGACGGTAACGCAGCATTTTCCGACCAAATCTTCCGAGTTGATAGGTATATAAAAAATATCGCATTGGATTTGTTTCATCGTCTAACACCATTACAGCACTGAAAAACGTAGTAGGCTATGGAAAAATCTGAATGAGACTGACATGCCGCTTTCAATTTCATTGCTGTAGATCGAACGTTTTGGGTTTAAAGAATTTGTTCCGAGTTGTTTGCCGCATGAATTAAGTTTTTATTAAGTGACTTTTAACCACGTTTTAATGGAATTTGTATAATCCTTGGTGTGTTCGTATCGGTTTGATGGCCACTGAAGGTAAAGTATAAACGAACTTAATTGAAACCGTATAAAAACTAAAAGCCGGTAAAAACAGTCGGCATCTCTTTATTGTACATGGGCGGAGGTAAATAGAAATGCTTGTCATAAGAAAATGATAAGAATTTCGGGCGTTATTATATTATCCTCTGTTTCAAATGGTCTCCAGAAAGCCATGATAAATTAGTAAATAATTAAAATATTTTACCTTTTATATAGTAGTAAGTATTTATAAATAACTAACTAAACTCCTACGCTTGATATTATAACAGGTATTTACGCACTGCACTGTCACAGGCAGTACATCTCTAAGTCCGCCGTTGAAACAATTTACGAGTTTTTTATGCTAGTAGGCCTGTCTGTTTTATTATCTTTAAACCAGCGCAGTCGTAGATGGTTCATTCAGGCTGATTACATTGCCAGTCTCGGACTCGCCTGCACAGTTTCAACTACCATTCGAATACATAGGACAAAATATCAAGTTCACGGACCTGTGCTTTAACACTGACCAGTTTCAATTATCCTCGTTTAAAGTATAGGAATAATTATTATTTTGTCTTTCCAACATGACTTGTAATAATAATTATTACAAGTATAAACAACAATTATTGTTTCTGGGGAAAAAATTTTATATTTTGTAGGAGGCGTTTCTTTGAGGTAGGTGGTAGGTGGCCAGGTTTGTGTAAGGGACCCCGGGGTTATTCTCGCCCTTTAAAGGGGTTGAAAATAAATTTATAAAAACACTTTAATAAACATATTTTTTGTACTATTTTTCTATTATTATAGATGAAAATAAAAATACCATCCCCTTGAAGGGTGAAAACAACCCCCCGGGGGTGGTTACACAATCCTGGTCGCCTACCACCTTCCTCAAAGAAATGCCTCCTACAAAATATTAATTTTTTTCTCACAAAAACAAATATCAATTTTCCACCTCCTGCGAGGGTTGGAAGCCTGGTGTAGGGGTGCCTGAGGTCATGTCTTTCGAAGGGACCTTCCGTTCTACTCGAGGGAACAACAAGTTGAAATACTGGGGAAAATAAACGGGTTCACGGAAAAGGGGAATTTGAGGAGCTTGTCGCGAGATTTTCCTATTCTAAAGGAGATTGCTCGCGACAAGCTTTTATATCATAATAGGAATTGTACAATGTGTAACAAAATGATGGGTTTGATTTACTTCAAAGTTTATTTTCTTCTTTTTAGAGCATTTAAATAAAAACTTTTTTTTTAAATATTTTTTTTTATAATTTTATGATAATAGTAAAGTCCAACATTTTCATATTGTATATTTCATAAAGCAATAACAACATAATATATGAATGAATAATGGTAGAATTAACAAAAAACATGTAATAGGAAAAAAAACTAATTTACAGTAACTATACTGAATAAAAATAAATTTCAAAGCAAATAATCTAACGGCAGCATTCTACGAAATTTTATTTTCTCATCTTGGATATAGTTCATAGTGGCACCAATTTTTCCTTATCCTAGACGGTACATATAGACTTCTAGAGCAAATTAATGCATTCATCTGTTTTATTGTAAATCACCAAAACCTCATTAAGTTTAAAATCATGATTTAAAAGTTAAAAATAATAAAGAATTTGCTTTAGCGGTCGAGCCTATAACTCACTTTAATTTTTTTTATTTACTTTATCGCTTTATTTAGATTAACGTCCTGGCGGAGTTTTTTTTTAGTTTTTTTTTTATTCTACCAAACTCAACCAGGAGACATATACATAGACAATTATAACAGCGACCATTCCCTACGACATTGCCATCTGCCGCAGCTGAGACTCGAACTCAGGAGTGGTACAGCAACTAGCCGTGTTGTCTCTCACACAACCTCGTCAAGTCCACTGCCTCCAACTCGGTAACACATGAGAAACACCACTAACATCCATACCCTAGCCAGGATTCGAACTCGGGACTCCTTGGTTGCAATCCTAACACGTAAATGTTGAGCCATTGAGCAGGTATTTAATAGTTTTCCCTCTCCAGACTAAATAAAAGCGTTTAATAATTCATATGATTAATAACAATACCTACGATTAATTACTAAAAAGTATGGAAATAAAATTCATAATTTATACAAACTTGGGGATAATTGATAAGAAAATTGGTCTCAGGTGAGTGCCACCTTGATAGTACTTTCTGATCATCCCTTATCTTGAATATATTTGTAATTCTCGAAGAGTATCACCATCAGACAAAAATTTGTTTGGTGCTCTGACAAGAAATTTGCAAAATGCGATTTCGATGTTCCATTCGATTCAATTTTTATTTTAAACGTGTTTTTTTGGGTCTCTTCTTGAGCCTGCCTCCCTTGGATCTTAGAAAAGAAAATAGACAAAAAAAAATGTCTAAACAATTTTCCATCCTGAACAGTTTTTGTGTACTTGATATAGTTTTTGATTGAACTACAAATTGTTTTTGGACCATTTCGATGCAATTTTTCATCCTGAGCAATTTTTAGATTTGGACGAGAATTTTTTTTTTTGTGATTTCACCAAAATTCAATAGGGTCCTACCTTGGTCCTTCTAGGCCTTATATCTAAATATAGAGGTATATTTATTTCTACGTTGAGTCGTTTTCAAGTATTACTCACGGACATACAGACAGGCACTAAGTCATCTACAGACGACATCTCGATTCGGATATATTTTCTGGCTTCAATACATCCATTTCTGCCATATCTAGAATTTGGATTTATTCACGTCAATAATTTCTCTGTCTATAGGTGAAAAAAAATCCTACCATGTTATTGAATAACGTGTTGGCTATTAAATGTATTTTATAAATTAAAAAAATTAATGAAATTACCAAAAAGCCACGAACAAAGATATATTTTATATCGGCTTAATACCTTTATAGCCCACATCTTTACTGGGATTGATTCCATTTGTTATTTATAGTTCTTGTAAAATAATACGCGTAATTCGAATTATCATCAAAAATATCCATTGGTTTAACCACTGCTGTTCGTCTGCAACAATATAAGAATAACAGAGACGCACACACGTTCTGTCCGTTGAAATTCTTAGAACGATGACTAGACAGCGCCCGCGTTATGATGAATCCGGGGCATCTCCTCCCCACTCCCGGGTGATTGGCCTCTGTTGTTTACAGGTGCACCGACCGACTGCACTGTCGATTTTTTTTTTCAATTTAGCAGCAGTGAGACGTTTTAACTGGACCACAATTTGGAATAATAATTTAACAAATACAACTGATTTATCAATCATGTAAATTAAGTTTAATTAAAATGGATATTTAGGTATTTTTA
This sequence comes from Leptura quadrifasciata, assembly GCA_963675555.1. Taxonomy (NCBI): domain Eukaryota; kingdom Metazoa; phylum Arthropoda; class Insecta; order Coleoptera; family Cerambycidae; genus Leptura; species Leptura quadrifasciata. The sequence continues at coordinate 178,424,439 of OY776674.1, forward strand.
ATAATTTATTAGTGATAGTGGAAACAATTTTTTTTTTTACTTTCGGAGACATACTTATGCAGTTAATTATTTTTTAAATTTTAAATAATTATGACAATGTCTGAAATCCTCGGGAAGTCGATTGAAAATAATGAGACCTTTATAAAACAACGTTTTGGCTATCTGTTATTTACGTATTATGTGTTTACATGTCTCACAAATTTAATTTTATTTCTTAAATAATCTGGTCAATTAATTTTTTATTTTGAAGATCATTTATCTAGTATCTATCTAAAAAAGAATTTGTTGTTTAACCTTCATGAAATGAAATACAAGCATTAATTTATTGGTATGTACCTATTTGTTACATTTCAAGAAACCGCTGCCCAAGGAATCACTACTTCCACATCCAGAATTTATATCCAAATCTTATGCACACTAAATCCCAATGTAATATTTTATTCCCTTTAATAATAGGGTGGGGGTGGCAGAGGCGGTTGCTAAAGCCAAAAAATTTTTTTTAGACGTTTCGTTCTTGTATACACACTAAATCACATTTTAATTTTTTTATCCCCTTTAATAATAGGGTGGGGGGGTAGAGGAAGTAGCTTACACTAAAAAAAAATTTTAGATGTTTTGTTTTTGTATATACACTAAATCACATTTTAATTTTTTTACCCCCTTTACTCTTACTTGCTTGTTTTGTCCATTTACCCCATTACCCCCGAACCTTTCAACGGAATTAGATCAAAATCTAGTTCCCGATCTCGTTACAATACATAAGTGTACCAAATTTCAAGTCAATATTGTAAACGGTTCCAGAGTAAACGTGCGCACAAAAAAAAATTACCGACAGACAGGAATCGCTCAAATTTAAAGTCTCGACGTTTCATGACATTTTAAGTTTATTTCAACAAAAAAAAAAAAAAAATTGCGTTACTATACTTCCACTGGACGTGGAAGTAATTATTCTGATGTTTTATATTCCAAGTTTATGTACTTATTTCATTTTGGCTTAGGTTAAACATACAATGGCACTCCACTATTGGTGTATACAAGTTTTATAGAATGAAATCTATCAGGACCATATATATTTAACAATTTAACGGCATTTCGTAAATATATCCTATTTTCGGTGTCACTCATTTTTACGCGATGCTTTTACGCCTTATTTGATGATACAGGCTCATTTCAAAACTTCATGCCTCTGACGTAGTTTCCTCGAACACCAAAACACTAACGGCCGGTTTATCAATCTAGAACTCTAGAAGATAATATCCATTGCTTCGCTGAGCATTTATCCTTTGGTTACGAGTTATCCTTGCATTGATAAACCGACCCTAAGTGAATACTCTATCGGACGTGCATTTCGTCAATCATGTTGGCATCATCTGGATGATAAAAACTTTTATTTAAACGCTGCCATCGAACACTCTACTCGGCACGCGACTCGTGGATGATTAAAACTTAATTTCAATTATCACTATTTGATATTAATACTCAGTTTTCGTCATTTCCAGGTGATGTCAACACATCATTTTCCCTAATTTGAATTTACAATTAGGAAAGAATTTCTTTAAAGTAGTTATTTAATTAATTCATTAATTATTTGAAATATTTTATTCAGATTTACATATAATACTCGGCAGATGCAAAAATTCTACAAAAAGTGGGCGTATCCCCTGCTTAATCAATTAATTTCGATGATACATTGCCACTGACATTTGAAATTTCATGCTCTACAAAATTACTTATCTGAAATGTCGTCCTATCTCTAGTCTTCGCGGCGTTTCTACTATAGAAGTTAAGCTACACGGAATGTTGCCAATTAGTACGGAAGCGCTGAGGGGCCAAGATAAACTTCTTTTTTTTAAGTCGCTTGTTAGACGCGTTTAAGTCGACTAACAGAAACGTTACTGTTAGGCGAGTTTAATAACGACTAACAGATGCGCGATTCTTAGGCACGTTTATCTCGACTGTTAGACGTGTTTAATTCGACTAACAGATGCATTACTGTTAGACGAGTTTAATATCGACTAACAGACGCGCGACTCTTAGTCATGTTTATCGCGACTATTAGGCGTGTTCATTGTTCTGTGGTTTTATACATTTATTTAACGACGGCCTATTTCCACTACTAAGGCCTATCACCGACGCCTGTAGCCGAGTTACCCCCAACCAGAAATTGTGCCAAACTCTTCTCTTTCGAAGAGTATAGGGTTCTTTTACTTGCATAACATTTAGTAGATAAAGGACCAACAGCTTATTTACATCCCTTCCGAAAAATGGTATATTCGCTACGCAATCCTCGCTTAAGATTTTATAGCTTCTGCGCATACATTTATATATAAGCCGCTAAAGGGTGGAGCGATTACACTGTATATCCTTGAAATGAGGAAACCATCCAAGTACCCATCAAAGTAACACGTCTATGTTTACTGCGCAGGCGCTAGACATATTATGGCGAAGATAGATTCAAGTATGGAGTGATGCTTAATAGTAAAATTTAAACTCGCCTAACAGTAACGCACCTGTTAGTCGAATTAAACACGTCTAACAGTCGAGATAAACGTGCCTAAGAGTCGCGCGTCTGTTAGTCGATATTAAACTCGTCTAACAGTAATGCATCTGTTAGTCGAATTAAACACGTCTAACAGTCGAGATAAACGTGCCTAAGAATCGCGCATCTGTTAGTCGTTATTAAACTCGCCTAACAGTAACGTTTCTGTTAGTCGACTTAAACGCGTCTAACAAGCGACTTAAAAAAAAGAAGTTTATCTTGGCCCCTCAGCGCTTCCGTAAATTAGTCTTCAAGCTCTTCATTTTTATTTGAGTAGTGAGCTACGGAAGCGCTGAGGGGCCAAGATAAACTTCTTTTTTTTAAGTCGCTTGTTAGACGCGTTTAAGTCGACTAACAGAAACGTTACTGTTAGGCGAGTTTAATAACGACTAACAGATGCGCGATTCTTAGGCACGTTTATCTCGACTGTTAGACGTGTTTAATTCGACTAACAGATGCATTACTATTAGACGAGTTTAATATCAACTAACAGACGCGCGACTCTTAGGCACGTTTATCTCGACTATTAGACGTGTTTAATTCGACTAACAGGTGCGTTACTGTTAGGTGAGTTTAAATTTTACTATTAAGCATCACTCCATACTTGAATCTATCTTCACCATAATATGTCTAGCGCCTGCGCAGTAAACACGGACGTGTTACTTTGATGGGTACTTGGATGGTTTCCTCATTTCAAGGATATACAGTGTAATCGCTCCACCCTTTAGCGGCTTATATATAAATGTATGCGCAGAAGCTATAAAATCTTAAGCGAGGATTGCGTAGCGAATATACCATTTTTCGGAAGGGATGTAAATAAGCTGTTGGTCCTTTATCTACTAAATGTTATGCAAGTAAAAGAACCCTATACTCTTCGAAAGAGAAGAGTTTGGCACAATTTCTGGTTGGGGGTAACTCGGCTACAGGCGTCGGTGATAGGCCTTAGTAGTGGAAATAGGCCGTCGTTAAATAAATGTATAAAACCACAGAACAATGAACACGCCTAATAGTCGCGATAAACATGCCTAAGAGTCGCGCGTCTGTTAGTCGATATTAAACTCGTCTAACAGTAATGCATCTGTTAGTCGAATTAAACACGTCTAACAGTCGAGATAAACGTACCTAAGAATCGCGCATCTGTTAGTCGTTATTAAACTCGCCTAACAGTAACGTTTCTGTTAGTCGACTTAAACGCGTCTAACAAGCGACTTAAAAAAAAGAAGTTTATCTTGGCCCCTCAGCGCTTCCGTAGTGAGCACTGTCAGCAACCTCGCATTTTCCGACCAAATCTCTCGAGTTGATCGGTGTATTAAAAATATCCATAGGCATTGGATTTGTTTCGCTGTCTAACATCGCCACAGCACTGAAAACCGTATAGTAAGCCATGGAAAAATCTGAATGCGACTGACAAGACGCTTCCAATTTCTTTTCGTTGTAAATCAAACGTTTGGTACTAAACAGTACAATCTGCTGCAAATTGTTTGTGATGGGAATTAAATTTTCACATACGTAAAGTCTTTTAACGTTTTAATGTGAATTTGTAATCTGTGTTGTGTTCGTATCAGTTTGATGACCACTAAACGTGAGATTAATTTAAAGGTAATAATTAATTATTGTCTTTCCATAATGACCTCCAATTGTTGTTAACTTTTACTTGTTAATCAATTGTAAGTGTTTAGTAGACTCAGTTCATTCTAAAGTTTCGTAAAAGCTCGGCTTCTGGATTATTTATGTTGGGGGGATTGTGTTTAATAATAAATTGTTAATATTTGCATGAACATTATTATTCACTTGCAACATGGAATTAATTTTTTCTAAGAGATTAATACGCCTCCCTGACCATTAAATTTGATAAGAGATATACAGAATTTTTGATTTATGATATATAGTCAAAATATATTGTTATAACAAAGCATGATAAATGAAAAAAATATTAAATTGAAATCTGGGGTAGGATGCATCCAGTAGAACTGATAAGCAAGCCTCTGCACTGACAGTACTGCGTTTATTTATTTGCCAGATTTGCGGGCAGGATCATGTAGAGACAATAGGAGAAATTAAGATTTTAATAATATGAAGCTTTCCAACGTATTTGTGACTTTCTTTCAATTGATATGGAATTAATATATTTCGTCTGTTAACTCAATACGACTGTTTAAATAAATCAGCATAAAATTTGGTAAAAAAAATGAATTTTTTTAGTAGTTATAGACATTATAGTTGATTATAGAAACAATTTTGTATACAAAATATGTGGCCATAAGCAATTTTGTTTAAATAAATAAAATGCTTATCATGACGATGTAAATAAATCAATATACCTAAAAGCTAGTAGGTAGGTATAGTGTGCTGTTCGCAAATTGACTCGCTTACCTTTTTAGGTTTTTAATGTGCGTCGGGAATGTTTAATGTCAGGCTTGGCGCCATGGCCTGCGACGATATAATTATGCCGTAAAGTTTTTGTTACGTTTTTTATTTACTGGGATCTATTTACTCTAGCGTCACGGCCCGCGGCGGTAAGAATTATGTCGTAAAGTTTTTGTTGCGTTTTTTCTGTCTCAGGAACTTATTACTTGAACTATATATGTATAGCAGAAACAAACTAAGTTATGTTGGGCAACTGTTCTAGATGGTTCTGTTTTTATCAGGAGATTCAAGTAATTTAAAAATTAAGTTTTGTAGAATGAAATTGATCGGGAACGTATTTTTTTAACAATTCTGCAAATTTTCGGTATTTTGTGAATTTCGCTTATATTATTTTCGGAAATCGGCGGACATGAATGTGACAATTTTACCCCGATCGAATTCTCTTTTTTAAAAAAGTGAGCTATCCAAAATACAATGTTCCTCATATTTGTGACGCCTGATATCAAATGTTATCATTTATTTTTACGCAACTCTTTTACACCTTATTTAACGATATAGTTCTTTACACAATTACACAATCCTGGTCGCCTGTACCACCTTCCTCAAATAAATGCCCCCTACAATAGTTATTTGTTTAATTAGGCAGCAAAATGGTAGATTGACTGCCGCGGCTGATAACAGGCACTCAATCTATTTTACTGCTGAGTTGATAACATATAATTTTTTCGTCGATTGTTTAAATATATTCTAAAATAATGAAATTATTGCAATTCTCAATCTCTCTATTTTTGTTGTAATAAATTCAATAAAAATTCATTAAAAATCGCAGTTGTTACTAGTTGGTTACCATGGAAGCAGGCAGGGAAAGTGACACTTTGCTGATTGATATTAGTCAGCAACAGCAAAGTTAAGACTTTGCTGTTAATCGGCGAAAAAATATTTTTTTTCTCACAAAAACAAATATCAATTTTCCACCTCCTACAAGGGTTGGAAGCCTGGGGTAGGGATGTCTGAGGTCATATCCCTTGAGGGACCTTCCGTTCTACCCGAAAGAACAACAATTAGTCGAAAAGTTGGGGACAATAAACAGGTTCACAGAAAAGGAGAACTATGGGGTTGGTTTGGGGGGGGGGCATTGTCTAGTCGAGGCGCAAACATTGGGTAGTTCGTCAAACACCTTCAAAGAACCATTTCAAATTTCGTACTCTACAAAATTATTCACATGAAATTTTATCCTATCTCTCACCGTTTTCTCAGCGTTAGTATTGGAAGCTAACCACACGAAATGCTGCCAATTGTTATTGAGGCTCTTCATTTCTATTCGAGGAGTGAACATTATTAGCAACGCAGCATTTTCCGACCAAATCTCCCAAGTCCAAGTTGAATTGGATTTGTTTAATCGTCAAACACCGTTACAGCAACAGCACTGAAAACTTGGTAGGCCATGCAAAAATCTGAATGCGACTGACAGGACGCTTCCCATTTCATTGCGTAGAGTATAGGTCGAAGGTTTTTGGTTTAAACAATTTGTTGCGAGTTGTTTGTCGCGTGAATTAAATTTTCATATAAGTCAAGTAACTTTTAACCACGTTTTAATGTGAATATGACAATCTTTGTTGTGTTGTTCGTATCGGTTTGATAACCACTAAAGGTAATAAATAACTATTTTGTCTTTCCACATGACCTGTAATTGTTGTTAAGTTTTATTTGTTAATCAATTGTAAGTGCTTAGGAGATTCAGTTTATTCTGTATTATTATTAATGCTGTTAATGCTGAGAGGATTGTATTTAATAATTAACTGTTATCATTTGCAAGAGCACTAAACTTATTCGCTTGCAACTTGGATTATCATAAAATGCCTCTCTGACTATTGAAGTTGAAAAATGATATAAAAAATTGTAATTTGTGATATTTAACTCAAAATATGCAGTTAAGACAAAGCCAGATAAAGGAGAAAAAAATTATATAAAAAATATTGTAAGAAAAGCTTTTATTTAAATGCTCTAAAAAGAAGAAAATAAATTTTGAAATAAATCAAACCCTTCATTTTGTTATATTATATAATTTCTTTTATGATATAAAAGCTTGTCCCGAGATTTTCCTGTGTAAAGGAGACTGCTCGGGACAAGATTTATATCATAAAAAAAATGATATATTGTAACAAAATGATGGGGTCTGATTTACTTCAAATCTTATTTTCTTCTTTCTAGAGCGTTTAAATAAAAGCTTTTTTTTTAAAATATTTGTTTGTACAATTTTATAATAATAGTAAATCCCAACATTTTCACTATTGTATATTTTATAAAGCAATAGCAACATAATACATGATTAATGGTAGAATTAACAAAAAACATTTAATAAAAAAAAACTAATTTACAGTAACTACTGAATAAAAATACATTTCAAAGCAAATAATCTAACTGCAGCATTTTACACGTAATATAATTTTGCCCTTCAAATTTTTAAAAATTATTTGCACATAAATTTTGTACTAACATCTCATAACATATTCGATGGAATTTTCTCATCTTGGATGTAGTTCACAGTGGCTAACGCCGACGTTTCGTTCTTGTATGCACACTAAATTACATTTTAATTCTTTTACCCCCTTTCATAATAGTGTGTAGTGTGTGGCTGATGCCAAGAAAAATTTTGAGACATTGACTTTTCGTACATGCCCTAAATTGCAATTTTATGGACTCTTACATGCTTGCTTTGCCTATTTACCCTTATTTACCTCATTTACCCCCGAACTCTTCAACGGAATTAGATCAAAATATAATCTAGTTCCAGATCTCGTTATAATACATAAGTGTACCAAATTTCAAGTCAATATCATAAACAGTTCTAGAGTAAACGTGCGCACAAAAACGTTAGACAGACCGACGGATTGACACGGACAGAAAATTTTTTTCGCTCAAATTTAAAATCTATACGTTTCGTGACATTTAAAACCTATTTAAAAAAACAATTTTTTTGCGTTACTACACTTCCACTGGACGTGGAAGTAATGGTATGTTCGTTAAATGAGAAATCTTGGTGCATATTAACATGTTTATTTATGACTGACCTAAGACAATATTACCTTTGAGTTTTTTCACGCTAGCTCTTGATTAGCCAGACATGTACACATTAATTAGCCTTTAATAAATAAGTGTAACGAAGCTATTTTCATAACTACATAACATAATGTGATAACTAAAGGTATATATTTGATGCGCAAAAACAGAGAGTGGAAATGTGTTGTGACTGCGAACATGGAATTTTTGTCCTAATTGTTCTATTTGTGTTTCAGTGGTTATGCACAAAGATGAGGACGATGCAGCCGGACTACATCGATCAAGAGATCTCACAGCCTCCGACCATATTCCATTGGATGGTGAAATGTTTCTACAGGTGAGTGAAATGGAAAAATGTACCAATGTTAACAATTGAATGATTTTGCTTATGGCAACGGCAAATATACGATCACCTATAGCGGAAAGTTAGACTGTAAAAACAATTGAAATGGTTTTTACAAAATAGAAAAATGTTAATTCTAAATAAACCTCTAACAGATAATACCAAAATTACGCCTTTTATATAAAAATACTTTACGTAGAACTTAAGAATCCAGTAGCCGCGGCGAGTGCCATACATGGTGAAGCAGAGCGCGGGGCATAGGGCATGCAATACCGGACTGAATTTTCAATCCCGGGATGTCGGTATTAAAAAAATGTTTCAGGATCCCGGTATTCAATACCGGCAGTACCGAATTTCAGGAGATTTTAGATAATTCACTTTTAATAAAAAAAAAAATTAAGATATTTTAAAATATAAATACGGGCAATTTATTTTCCAAGTGCACTAATCGCAGTAAAACAGAAATAAGCCAAAAATAAATACATGACAATTAATTTTTATTTATGGGGTTGCATCCTAAACAAACATTCCTAACGTAACTACTAAAATAATGGTCAATGGCACTAGGCAATGAGCACTGTCACTGAAAAAAACTTAATAAGTAAATAGAAAGTATAGTCAATACAGTTAATCTATTCTATTTTTCATTAAAATAAAATATGATCTTAATAATAACAGTGCATCGAAAATACCGGTATTGAAAAGTAAATACCGGGTATCAAATACCTGAGAAAAAGTTCCCGGATCCCGAAATTTCGCGATCCCGGGATTGGATGCCCTGTGTGAGATATAGGTACGTGTCAAAATATAAGTGAAACAAAAAAAAAATATATTTTTAAAAAAGCTTTTATTTAAATGCTCTAAAAAGTAGAAAATAAATTTGAAGTAAATCCAACCCATCATTTTTGTTACATTATATAATTTTTTTATGTTATAAAAGCTTGTTACGAGCAATCTCCTTTACACAGGAAAATCTCGCGAAAGATTCTTATCATAAAAAAATTATATAATATGTAGTAATGATGGGTGTGAATTACTTCAAAGTTTATTTTCTACTTTTTAGAGCATTTAAATAAAAACTTTTTTTTGAATAATTTTTTATATAATTTTATTTTTTACTTTTTATATGCTGTAAGGGGGCGCCCATAAATGATGTCACGTTTTTAGGGGAGGACTGGGTTCTGGAAGTTGTGACACTTTGAGACATGGGGGGAGGGGGAGTCTCAAGCAATTGTGATGTCACAACATAATGAAATAATTTTATATGTAATATTTTAATTATTTAACAGAATACTTGATATTCATTTATCCAGCGTTTTTACTTAACGCTATGTCTCAACTGACGTTCACCCGCTGCTGTAAAAATAAAGGCTATCCGTTAGTGTGACGTGACAGGCGGGGGGGTGAGCGAGCGTGACAATGTGTGACACAGGGGCGGGAGGGAGTCAAAACAATAGTAACATCATATATGGACGGCTCCTAATCCCCGATATCGATTTTGAGACGGTAAAGTCGTCCGCCATCTTGAACTAAATTTTTGACTAGATATTCATAATCCGCGACCTCGAAGACCCCCAGATATCGAATTTTGATCGATTTGGACCTAAATGACAAAAGTCGTCAGCTGTATTAACGCCGCCATTTTGAATTTCTGAATTTTTACTAAAAATTCATAATCCGCGACCTAGAAAACCCGCAGATATCGATTTTGAGTTAACTCGTATATTAAACTGTAAAGTCACCCGCCATCTTGAAGTCGCCATCCTGAACTAAATTTTTGGCTAGAAATTCGTAATCGGCGAACTCGAAAACCTCCAGATATCGATTTTGAGTCGAATCGAATCATAAACGGTAAAGTCGTCTGCCATCTTGTTTTTTTTTCTTATATGGAAATGAAAGACATACATATGTGCAACATTTCAAAGCTCTGCTTAATTAGAACTAATCGAAATTTTGATTGCAAGTTAAATAAAAGCTTTTAAAAAGTTACAAATGCGTTATTTTATTGGGTTATTATGACACATTGGAAACATTTAACTTAATTTTGTGGGTGACTTTTCAAAATAGCAATGTAATCATCCTAATATCGGGAAATCAAAACATTTTCCGAGCGCATTTAATGTATTTTTGAAAATAAAATAAACTTAATTCAGTTCCAAAATTTTATCATTATTACTTTTCCATGTAAATATCGAGACGTACTTAGAATGGGAATTGGGAACATCAAGCGAATAGATATAAGACATAATACAATAGGAAAACTTATTACCTATCTAATGAAATACTTTATCGTTTATTGGGTTAGATTTGTGATACCCATTTAAATAATCAGATGAATGAATTCTTGAACTTTCATACTAAATAATGGGCCATTTATTTAAACAGATGCAAGTGATTTTGTACCACAACAAGAGCGAGGAGGCGGCGCGGCGTTTACCGGAGACCTGAAACAAGAAGAAGTTCACAGGGCCATCATGCTTCACCCAATGAAACAGCCTCAGTCCATGTTCCCGACTGCAAAAATGTGTTGTCAAGGTTAGTGTATTTTTCAAATTTAAATATTTATATACTCGGCTAGGCTAAGTTTAGCAAGTGGCAGATTCGTCCGAAGATCATCTCATTATCTTCTGGCAAGGCTTCTGGTAAGCATGTTTGTTGATGATACGTCATACGTCGTATTATGCGGTCTCTCATTTTTACACAAAGAGAAGCGTCTTGAAAATGTCGCGTGTTTAAGAATTTTGTCTTTCAAAAACACAGTCATTCGAATTAAATGAGACAAAAATAAGGTGCCACATTCTACGGTGATTTGGATGACATCTTTTACTTAGGTCCTTGTGCTCTCGCTTCGTCTTTCTGCAAGTACTAAAGTTTAAGTTTACTATGAATAATCAGATGCTATAGAGTATGATGGGTAGATTTGTAAATGTTGGTTTTTCTAATGGATAGTTTGCTGCTGTTATAATGTACGTATTTTTATTCATGTGGAATTGAAGGAATCATGAATAATGATAAATAATCTCAAGAAGAATTCATAGTTGAAAATAGTAAAAAGTGACATTTATGATGAGCAAAACACGTCCAGGTCCAGCAACAGCCGAGACAGGGAAAATCACTTTTACTCCACATAAAACATATTTTTTCTTCAAAAATCATTTAGAATTTAAATAAATAGTGATATTTTCCTTAAAATACTTTTAGTGCCGCTCAATTGAAGTCTCTGAAGTGATGATGTATTTAGTTTACCTATGAATTTTTTCGTATATTTTATGTTTTGAAAACATTTTTTTAACGATTTTCTACACACATGTTTATAATATATAGGGTATGCCAATAAAAACTCAAGAGATGAAATATTTCGGAAACTACTAGAGACTAGAGATATTTGAGTTCTGTAAAAGCTCATTGCTAGCACATGTAAATGAAAATAGTTTTGAATACAAATAGTTTTTTAATACGTTAAGAGGTAGATGGCGCTGCGCTACAAAGAATTTTTTGGATGACAGGAACTTAGAAATGTTATCTATTTGTCATCAGTTGATCTCCTAAATTAGACATTTGGGTAACACACTTGGGATAATTTCCCCTCCTTGATCCACTCTAGCACCTTTTTGTGTAAAGCAACTTGGGAAAATGGGGTGAAAGGTTCTAGATTGGATTTGTAACAATAGAATCTAAATTCGTCTACTCTGATCCATTTGACACTATCTCATCGACAATTTTTTTGTTAATAGTATTATTGTTCACTTTCTTATACAAATGAGGTTTGGCTGAAGATGCTTCTAAGTTGTAAAAGAAACGTTCTATATTTAAACAAACTATTTTTAGTATTTGCAGATGTAATCACTTCCCGATATTGGTCTGGAATGAGGAATGCTGTGTCCAACCACGGGAAATATATATAACAAAACATAAACATCACATAAAGTAGACAAACCCCAAATTCAAAGCCCAGGGCGGTCCTGAATGGAGTTACACATTTGAAAAAAATGCAGACAACATCCATTACCCATCGGCATTACCAGTGTCGTGCCGGGGATCGAAACCAGAGTACGGCAGAGCTTGACCAGAGCGAATTTACCACATCCACTGAGCTACGGTACAATGCGACTATTTTAAAAAATTATTTAGTATTAAACATTGGTAAAGATAAAGAACATAATCTGTTTTTATTTTGTCCTCCACATGAAGTTATTGTTATGTGCTGCCCTCTAACAAGGAAAGATGTGATTAAGTTCATGTTCAAAGTTTTCCTCAGAAGCTTAGTTACTTCCCTGACTAGTAGGGTGGCGCCGTCTATGAGCCAATTGACGAACAATCATCTATTACATGGTAGAAAATTCTGTAGAATTCCAGAAAATTGTAGAATACTGTGGTACATTTCTATGGGTGTATATAAGGAGATGAATCCAGCAGATGGGAGTACAGTACAGTTTAGTAAAGGATAAACAGTTCAGTTTAGCATCCAGTACAGTTCTGGGTAATCTGTGGTTCTGGTTACAGAGACAGTTTGTAGAAGAACAGTTCAGTTGAGTGAAGTATGCAGTTTAGTGAAGTAAACAGACAAGAGAGTTTTTAGGTTAAACAAGAGTTGACAAGTTTAAGAAGAACAGTAAAGTGCTTAGTGTTTTAAAAGTAGTGAAATTATATTAGATTAAGTTATTATTAGTTGTGTGATTTTTAAGTATTTGCTAGTGTAATTTTAGTGATTAATAAAATCAGTGGTTAGTGAAAATTCTTGTTGCAAGTTATTCGAATCCACAAAGTGTTTACTGAAAATTGTAAGCACGTAACAATTGGTGTCAGAAGCGGAATTGCAACAGAATTTCTGAAGAATTCGACGAAGTTCCATAGTGTTCTATTTGGAAACCGCTGGAGATAGTGAAGTGAGTCGAACTGGAAAGTAATATAGACATTAGACAAGACTAATTTGTGCCATATAGTGTGAGAAAATTTATAGAACATTCTACTTGTACCTGGCATAGACTTTAAATAAAACTTGTTAGTGTTGTTTGTTAGTTTTTGAATGGAAACAAGAAGCATGGCCGCTGAAAAACAAATGCAAGACATGTTAGCTGCATTTAGCAAAATGATGCTAGAAGAACAAGAAAAACGACGTCTAGAAGAGAAAGAAGAACAGGCGAGACGTGAAGAAGAAAAAGGAAGAAGACGTCAAGAAGAAAGGGAAGAACAAGAAAGAAAACGACAAGAAGAAAAGGAAGAATTGAGAAAAATTATACAGGTGCAACAAGATGCTATCCTGTCAGCCACTAATGAAGTCAAGGAAAAAGTAGATAAAGTTGAACAAAAAGTTGGTAACGTCGAAGGAGAAATTAGTGACATTAAGGGAAAAGTTACCGACGTTGAAGAAAAAGTTACTGGCGTTGAAGTAAAAGTTACTAAGGTTGAAGAGGAAGTAACTGAAGTCAAAGGAAAATTTCGTGCAGTTGAAGGAGAAGTGGAGCGACTTAAGCGACTGTTAAGAGAACAAGGAGGCCAGCTGGTATTATCATCATCAGGTCCTCGATTACAACCGCCTTCCTTTGATGGTCAAACTTCTTGGTCAACCTATAAAAGACAATTTGAGGCAGCGGCATACGCAAACAATTGGAGTAACGAAGACAAAGCTATGGCATTGGTGCTAGCATTAAGAGGTCAAGCCTCAGAGTTGCTTCAGACTATCCCAGTAACGCAGCAACGGGATTTTAAAGTTTTGGAGGCTGCACTAGATCTAAGATATGGCGACCAACACCTCACCCAAGTATACCGAACTCAGCTCAAATCACGCACACAAAAGGCTGGGGAAAGTTTACAAGATTTTGAAGCAGCTGTTGAGCGACTGACATACCTGGCTTACCCGGATGCGCCCAAAGAATTCCAGGAACAATTAACAGTTGGTACTTTCATCGATGGCATAAGAGATGAGAAGATCAGGCGAGTCCTTAGATTATCCCGAGATAAGACTGGTAGTGAAGCCTTGATCCATGCCCTCGAGGTTGAAGCCGCTTACAAAGAGACTGCACGTCCGAGAGTACGAACCATGAAGGTAGAAGAAGAGGACCGTTTAGAAAAATCAAATATGGAATCTTTGATGGCTGACATGCACAAAATGATAAGCCAGTTGATGACAAAACCAGATGCTCCAAGGAAGCAGGAAAGAGAACAGAGTGATGAACAGTCAAGGAAGGTGATTCGGTGTTATAAGTGCGGCAAACCAGGGCATATTAAGCGAAACTGTCGGCAGCGGAGCCCTGAGAGAGTAAATGCCGCAATGACTGAAGAGCCGCAGGAAAACTAAAGATAGCCAGCACCTTGGGGGCTGTGCTGGCTGGTGAACACGGTGCCCCCAGAGAGATACGGGTTTCCCAGATTAGAAGAGTCCCGAGTAGTCTGCTTTTGGATGGCTATGTAAACAAAAGGAGATGTATCTTCACTATCGACACAGGTGCCACGTCGTCAATAGTGCGGCCCGGATTTTTAGCAGGAATAAAAGTTGATAAAAGCCAAAATGGATTGGTCGTTCGAACAGCCACAGGAGACAGGGTAAGGGTTCATGGAGAAGTTGACCTAGATCTGCAGTTTGGACGCTTGTGCTTTAGTCATAGGGTTATTGTGGCTGACATCACTGATGATTTCATTTTGGGGCTGGATGTTATGGGAGTACAAGATCAATTTGTACTTGACGTGGTAGAACGAGTCCTAAAGATTGGAAATGAAGAATTTATTTTGTCAACAGCAAATGACCGATTTCAAAAAGTGAGGCTACTGACGGCTCAGACAATCAAGATTCCTGCTCGTTCTGAACAAATAATCGAGGCCATTCTGGAAGGAAACTCTGGTGGATACCGTGTTGGCCTTGTTGAAAAAGATGATTTAATTAAGACAGAAAACGTAATCTTAGCAAGAACTCTAACCCAGACAAAAGACAAAATTCCAATTAGAGTGGCTAATTTAAATTCCCACTCAGTGACTTTCAAGGAAGGCGAGGCAATAGGATTCTACGAACCAGTCCAGTGGATAGCAAGGTGCGAGGAACAAGGGGAGAAATGTTTGTCAACCAGCGTAGACAGGGAAGTTGTAACTTTGTTGAGTTCCCAGTTTGAACACCTATCTGAGGATGAACGTAGAGAGGCAATCAAGTTTTTGGAGAAAGAAAGTGCGGTATTTGCCAAAAACACAGACATCCTCACGAAAACTGATATAGTACAGCATCGGATAGATACTGGTGATTCAGCCGCAATCCGCCAACATCCTAGGAGGTTGCCACTAGCTAAACAGGAAGAAGCTGCTGCGATGGTTCAAAAGATGCTACAAGGTGGAGTAATTGAGGAATCAACCAGTCCCTGGTCATCACCGGTAGTTTTAGTTGCCAAGAAGGACGGAACTTTGAGATTTTGTGTCGACTACCGGAAGCTGAATGATGTTACGAAGAAAGACAGCTATCCACTACCACGAATTGACGATACATTAAGTACGCTGGCAGGGTCACGATGGTTTTCAACTCTAGACCTTCGAAGTGGGTATTGGCAGGTGGGACTTCACCCTGACGACAAGGAAAAGACTGCCTTCTCAACAGGTAGTGGTTTATATCAATTCACCGTGATGCCTTTTGGACTTTGCAATGCGCCAGCTACTTTTGAAAGATTGATGGAATTTGTACTCCGAGGACTAACTTGGAAGACGTGCTTAGTTTATCTTGATGACGTAATGGTTATGGGACGAAACTTCAGGGAACATTTGGAAAATCTTCAAGAAGTATTTGGGAGAATCAGAAATGCACATCTAAAGTTGAATCCAAAGAAGTGTCTACTTTTCCAAAAAGAAGTGAAATTCCTTGGACATGTCGTATCTTCGGAGGGAATACAGACAGACCCGGACAAGATCTCTGCCCTGCGTGATTGGCCAAGACCTTCAAATGTACACGAATTACGAAGCTTTCTTGGCCTCTGCACTTACTATAGACGTTTTGTGGAAGGATTTGCGGATATAGCAAAGCCACTACACCAGCTAACGGAGGAGAAAGTTAAATATCAGTGGACACCGGAGTGTGAAACATCATGGAAGAAGCTGAAAGCAGCGTTATGCAGTAGTCCTGTGCTAGCATATCCCTAACAAAAGGGCCTCTATATTCTTGACACGGATGCTAGCAACTCCGCAATTGGATGTGTACTATCTCAAGTCCAAAATGGAGAGGAAAAAGTAATCGAGTATTTCAGTAAGGTACTGTCCAAACCAGAGAGGAATTATTGTGTAACAAGGAAGGAACTATTGGCCATTGTTAAGTCCGTGGACCATTTTCACAAGTACCTCTATGGTCAACATTTCAAAATCAGGACCGACCATGCTGCATTAAAATGGCTACTGCAGCTGAAAACCCCAGAAGGTCAACTGGCTCGCTGGATAGAAAGACTGCAGCAATATGACCTCACAATCGAACACCGACCTGGAAAGTCTCATAAAAATGCAGATGCTCTGTCAAGAAGACCATGCAAAGATGACTGCAAGCACTGCTATCGGGTTGAAAAAGCACAGGGCACGGTGATAGTAAACACAGTTCAGGTAGATGTTCCAGATGATTGGACAAAGGAAGTTCTAAGACGAGAACAAATGGATGACAGCGTAATTGGTCCTATATTAAGGGCAAAAGAAAAAGGAACGCGACCGGAATGGAAGGATGTTTCGGACAAAAGTGTGGAGCTGAAGGCATTGTGGGCACAATGGGACTCCCTTAAGGTTGTAGATGGACTATTAAAGAGAGCATGGGAAAGTCCAGATGGGAAGGAAGTTACCATGCGTCTGGTGATACCCAGCTGTCGAATCCCAAAAGTACTTCAGGAAATACATGATGGAGTGTCCGGGGGACATTTTGGTATGAATAAGACATTGGCTAAAGTACGGGATCGATTTTATTGGATAAATAGCCGTCAAGATGTGGAAGCTTGGTGCCGCAAATGCAAGGCTTGTGCAGCTACCAAAGGGCCACAGACGAAGAGCAGGGGCCAAATGAAGCACTATAACGTCGGAGCTCCTTTTGAGAGGATTGCTATAGATGTAGCGGGCCCATTCCCAGTGACAGATGATGGGAATAAATACATCCTGGTCGCTATGGACTATTTTAGTAAATGGCCGGAAGCCTATGCCATTCCGAATCAGGAAGCAGTTACTGTTGCTCGAGTTTTGGTGGATAACCTTGTATGCCGATTTGGTGTACCCCTGGAGCTACATTCCGATCAAGGGAGAAACTTTGAGTCGGGGGTATTTCAGAAAATTTGTGAGTTGCTGGGCATTCACAAGACTCGGACAACCCCTCTCCATCCCCAGTCAGATGGAATGGTGGAACGACATAATAAAACCATGAAGGAACATCTTTCTAAGGTAGTTCACAAGAACCAGCGAGATTGGGATCGACATATACCATTTTTCTTAATGGCATACAGGGCTGCCATTCATGAGACGACTAAACAGACACCGGCTCGTGTAATATTTGGGCACGAGATCAGACTGCCATGTGATTTGATGTTTGGTATACCAGATAAGAAGCCACTGTCCGTGGATGACTACGCAGACGAAGTTAGTCAACAGCTGAGGAATGTCCACGAATTGGTTCGAAACCAAGTTAGCATAGCTAGTGACAGAATGAAGGCTCGCTATGACCGGAAGGGAACGTCAGCAGGATTCAAGGAGGGCGATCTGGTTTGGCTATATAACCCACAGCGAAAGAAGGGAAAATCTCCGAAGCTTCACCCACCCTGGGAAGGACCGTATTCAGTCATCACTCGGATCAATGACGTTGTTTACCGAATTCAACGTAGTAAGAAGTCCAAGATGAAGATCGTGCACTTGGATAGGTTGGCGAAGTATGTTGGGGAATCTGAATTGCCTGACCGGGACGTTCAGGCTTAAGGAGGGGGCAGTGTTATGTGCTGCCCTCTAACAAGGAAAGATGTGATTAAGTTCATGTTCAAAGTTTTCCTCAGAAGCTTAGTTACTTCCCTGACTAGTAGGGTGGCGCCGTCTATGAGCCAATTGACGAACAATCATCTATTACATGGTAGAAAATTCTGTAGAATTCCAGAAAATTGTAGAATACTGTGGTACATTTCTATGGGTGTATATAAGGAGATGAATCCAGCAGATGGGAGTACAGTACAGTTTAGTAAAGGATAAACAGTTCAGTTTAGCATCCAGTACAGTTCTGGGTAATCTGTGGTTCTGGTTACAGAGACAGTTTGTAGAAGAACAGTTCAGTTGAGTGAAGTATGCAGTTTAGTGAAGTAAACAGACAAGAGAGTTTTTAGGTTAAACAAGAGTTGACAAGTTTAAGAAGAACAGTAAAGTGCTTAGTGTTTTAAAAGTAGTGAAATTATATTAGATTAAGTTATTATTAGTTGTGTGATTTTTAAGTATTTGCTAGTGTAATTTTAGTGATTAATAAAATCAGTGGTTAGTGAAAATTCTTGTTGCAAGTTATTCGAATCCACAAAGTGTTTACTGAAAATTGTAAGCACGTAACATTATTAAACTTACTGCCTCTATTGGCAATGTCATTCGTTCACGTAAAAAAAATATGACTTGTAGCCTGACTGTTTGACGCAGTGGATACCAACGTTATACAATATCATTTGTGTGGAAGAAAAATCTTTGTGTGGATAACTTCAGCAATGGTATTGTCTGTTCTAAATACGCCACATAACATGTTTTCCTCTCAATGGTATTATTAGTATGGTATTTGTCTGTCGACCTTTTGGGAATGAAAAGCAAATTGTCATGTTTTCTTTATGCTCTGACGATATTTCTCCGTCGTTTCATACAGTCTCACATTTCAGGTTATCAAAAGACAAATTGAACGTTATTAAAAATTCGCCTATAGAAAGACACCTTAACCATGTATTTGCCATCTACTTTCTTTAACACTGATCTATATAAAGCCGGTGGAGTACGTATATTTACATTAAGTAATAAAGGCTTTGGGTAATTTCTACTGTGATTTTTGTTTCTACAATAGTGCGATTGTCCTACAGGAAACTGATTAATGTCATTCATAATGTAGTGTCACGTAATGTAGCATAACACCTTTATCCACTAAAAATATTAGTTGTATGAGTGACATGGCACCTTTATCATCAAAAAATTTCTTTAAAATATTACAAATTGGGAATTAACTATTTATTGGGAGTTAGATCAGAAGTGTTCAAAAATTGCAACATTACACCTTTATCCACTTATGTCTTCAATTGTTGAAATATCTAATGACCCTAGTGAAAGTATAGTATCTATCTAGAATTTTTGGCCGACCAAACTCTGTGCAAAAGTACGCCAAGCTAGTGCAAAAGTTATTGTTCAACAATTAAGAAGGAATGTCTCAACAAATATTGGCAAGAAGTATGATGGTATGAATTGATATCCTTTTTTATTTTCAAAGTGGCATTTTGAAAAAAATTTGAAAATGTCTAAATTAAGAAAGGAAAAGTTAAATAGATAGGTACCTATAAACTATAGAGTTAAATCAGAACTTCTTATCAATAATTCAGGAGCTTGTAACAGTGTCAAAATATTTTTGATGCATGATATAATTTTTTAGTTATGGATTGAAAGTGGTTTAAATAGCAAATACATATTTTTAATCTGAACAGATTCCGTAACTTTATAGACACACTAACTGAGGGCCATAGAACAAATATTTTATAAGATTATAGTACAGCTTGGGACCTATCTACATGCCAATGTATTGTCATGATATTCTGAGAAGATATTAGATACTTAATTTTAGTCTAAATTGCACTATGTTACTGTTTTCCAGCATAATAAATTAAAAAACAAGGTGTGCGGTAGAGCCATTAAAACCTTATATAGCGGTAGGCAACACAGAATACGTTACATGATTAATTATTCAAGTGGACGACAGAGGGTGTAGATTCGAGCCGGACTTTTATAGGATCTCTACCTCAAACGTTTCTTCTCTAATACGAGCACTATCCAATGCCACTAGGCTCACCATCACCGACCATCTCTATTCCCAACCAAGGAGCGTAAACTCTATGTAGTTTTACCCTCCTTGCTCTACTCCCAGTTTATGTTACAGGATATGGATATAAAGCAGACTTCAGGACGGTAGAAACCTGTATTGCCCACCATTTTCTTTTCTGTTGGAGAGGCCACTAATAGTATTGAATTAAAATATTTTTTCATGTCAATAGCAAATTGTATATCTTCTGTAGTGTTTTACTGATGGCTCTTCTAGCCTTAAACAGATAAGAATAAAATTTACAAAAGATATGGAAAGCATTTATCTGTAACTATTCAGTTTCATGAATTTTCTTACCTTTTCTATTTGGCATTTACAGAATAACCCAGTAAATTAATATATTTGCAAAACAGTTTTTTTGAGGAGTTCGGATTTTGTTTGCTTTAAATTGTAGCATTTTAAGTATTTATAAATAGAAAGCAAATATCTCTTGGGGTTCATCCTCAGATTTATTTGTTTTTTTATTTCCTTGCTACCAAAATTAAAGTCAAAGAAGCGGGAAAATGTACCCACATCCTCAAATTGTTTATCATTAGATAACTTTTTAACAATACATTTTAATCGGAAAAATGTACAAAAAGTTTTTTATTACTTTTTCATGTAATTCGGCCGTTGACTTGGTTTTTCGACATTTATTATTTTACCGAAATTTCTTTATGTAAACATGGACGTTTTCTTAGAATAGAAAAATTATTTAGAGAAAAGTTTTTTTGTTGTTCATTAATACTAAAAATACTATGGAAAGCAAAAAAAAACCAAAGTCCCCAAATATAATGCCAAAAAAACACTATTTTACTTTGGTAAGTAAGTACCTGTTGGTATTTTTAAAACAGTGGCGGCTCGTGACTTTAAAAATTGGTGAAGCAGAAACCTTACCCCGCCATCAATAAATGTTTCTAATAAAATACATACAGTATCGTGTGAAGGAAACATAGTACCGAATAAAAGTTTAAACGCGTTGCACTCACTCGTTAAAGCTTGAAGCAGGTTAAAAGTCTGTATCACTTGTTCTAAGGTCCTGTGACCAAATCATATTAGAAAGTGCCCGTTGTCATGGCAATGGGACGGTTGCCATGACAACCGTTGTATTACATGATAATATGCTTTCACGCAGCATACACTTGTACCAAAGCTGCTTCAATGCAATAACTAGTGTTAGGTTAGAAGGTAGCTATATGACAATTCGCATCGAAGGCGACACTCCCCAGTGAGTATCTGTGGAGTATGACATAATATAATAGGTATAATAAACGGAAAATCAAAGTAGTTTTAACTATATGAAATGAATTAAATTTAAAAATAGGAACTTTGTTGAAGTCAAAACAGAATTCGACAAAAAAAGATATACTACATATTTTAGAACAAAAAAACCTTAAAATGTAAGGTGAAGCAGCGCTTCACCTGCGTCATTCCGCGAACCGCCACTGTATTTAAAATATGTGTTATTTTTCTAAAATTGTATAAGAATGTAGATAAATCAAATATTTTGTTGGCAATCATATTTAATTCATATTGTTATGTGCTGCCCTCTAACAGAGAGGAGAGTTGTAATTACTCCCTGGCCAGAAGGGTGGCGCCATCTGTGGGCCAACTGGCGAACCACCATTTAGTAGTGCCTAAGAAAATTCTAGAGAATTCCAGTATATTTGTGGAAAGTTCTACAATGATATTCTGGACATTCCAAGTGGGTATATAAAGAGGTGAAGCCAGCAGATAGAAGAAGAGTACAGTACAGTTTAGTGAAGGATAAACAGTTCAGTTTAGCATCCAGTACAGTTCTGGGTAATCTGTGCTTCTGGTTACAGAAACAGTTTGTAGAAGAAGAGTTCAGTTGAGTGAAGTATGCAGTTTAGTGAAGTAAACAGACAAGAGAGTTTTTAGGTTAGACAAGAGTTGACAAGTTTAAGAAGAAAAGTAAAGTGCTTAGTGTTTTAAAAGTAGTGAAATTATATTAGATTAAGTTATTATTAGTTGTGTGATTTTTAAGTATTTGCTAGTGTAATTTTAGTGATTAAATAAATCAGTGGTTTGTGAAAATTCTTGTTGCAAGTTATTTGGAATCCACAAAGTGTTTACTGAAAATTGTAAGAACGTAACAATTGGTGTCAGAAGCGGAATTGCAACAGAATTTCTGAAGAATTCGACGAAGTTCCATAGTGTTCTATTTGGAAACCACTGGAGATATTGAAGTGAGTTGAACTGGAAAGTGATATAGACATTAGACAAGATTTATTTGTGCTAGTGTGAGGAAATTTCTGGGACATTCTGTTTAGAAATTAGTGTAGTTTTTAAGTGGTTTCAACTGAGAAGCGATATAGACTTTAAATAAGACTTGTTCGTGCTGTTTCGAGTTAATTGTTTGGATGGAAACAAGAAGCATGGCTGCCGAAAAGCAAATGCAAGACATGTTCGAGCAATTTAGAAAAATGATGCTAGACCAAAAAGAAGAACAAGAGAGACGCGAAGAAGAAAAAGAAAGGAAACGTCAGGCAGAAAAAGAAGAACAAGAGAGACGCGAAGAAGAAAAAGAAAGGAAACGTCAGGCAGAAAAAGAAGAACAAGAGAAACGACGCCAAGAAGAAAAAGAAGAACAAGAGAAACGACGTCAAGAAGATAAAGAAGAACAAGAAAAACGACGTCTAGAAGAGAAAGAAGAACAAGAAAAGCGACGTCTAGAAGAGAAAGAAGAACAAGAAAAACGACGTCTAGAAGAGAAAGAAGAATTAAGGAAAATTATACAGGGGCAACAAGATGTTATCCTTTCAGCCACTGAAGACCTCAAAAGCGAAATTAAAGAGGATATAGGCAACATAAAGACTGAAGTAAGTGAAATCAAAGGAAAAGTTACTGGCGTCGAAGAAAAAGTTACTGGTGTCGAAGAAAAAGTTACTGGCGTCGAAGAGAAAGTTACCGATATAGAAGGAAAATTTCAGGTAGTTAAGGGGGAGGTAGAACAACTTAAGCGACAGTTAAGAACGCAAGGAGGCCAGCTAGTATTATCATCGTCAGGCCCTCGATTACAACCGCCTTCCTTTGATGGTCAAACTTCTTGGTCAACCTATAAAAGACAATTTGAGGCAGCGGCATACGCAAACAATTGGAGCAATGAAGACAAGGCTATGGCATTGGTGCTAGCATTAAGAGGTCAAGCATCAGAGTTGCTTCAGACTATCCCAGTGACGCAGCAACGGGATTTTAAAGTTTTGGAGGCTGCACTAGATCTAAGATATGGCGACCAACACCTCGCCCAAGTATACAGGACTCAGCTCAAATCACGCACACAAAAGGCTGGGGAAAGTTTACAAGATTTTGAAGCAGCTGTTGAGCGACTGACATACCTGGCTTACCCGGATGCACCCAAAGAATTCCAGGAACAATTAACAGTTGGTACATTCATCGATGGCATAAGAGATGAGGAGATCAGGCGAGTCCTTAGATTATCTCGAGATAAGACTGGTAGCGAAGCCTTGATCCATGCCCTCGAAGTTGAAGCCGCTTATAAAGAGACTCCACGTCCGAGAGTACGAGCCATGAAGGTAGAAGAGGACCATTTAGAAAAATCAAATATGGAATCTTTGATGGCTGACATACACAAAATGATAAGCCAGTTGATGAACAAACCAGATGCTCCAAGGAAGCAGGAAAGAGAACAGAGCGATGGACAGCCAAGGAAGGTGATTCGGTGTTATCAGTGCAGCAAACCAGGACATATGATGCGGCAGTGTCGAGAACGGAATCCTGGGGAAGTAAACACTGCAAAGAAAGAGGAAATTCGCTCTGATAAGATGAGATTAATTGTTATGTTAACAGACATACAAAAAATGGTCGCACAATTACTAAACGAATTAAGTTCGCGACCGGAGCTGAAACAGGAACCGCAACCGCCGAAACAGGAGCCGAAGCAGCAGCGAAGTGCTGGAGGTCCGACAAAAGTAATCCGCTGTTATAATTGCGGCAAATTGGGGCATGTCAAGAGGTACTGTCGCCAGAGGAGCCCTAAGGAAGTGAATGCCGAAAATGTAAAAACGCAGCAGGATATAGCAGAAGTGAAGGCAGTTAAGATAGAGGTTCCGAAGGACTGGTCAAAGAAAGTTCTAAGAGAGGAACAACTGAACGACGATGAAATTGGACCAATGTTGAAGGCGAAAGAAAAAGGAATCCGCCCGGAATGGAAAGACGTTTCCAGTAAAAGTGTTGGACTGAAGGCTTTATGGGCGCAATGGGATTCACTTAGGGTTATAGATGGCCTATTACGGAGAGCATGGGAGAGCCCGGATGGGAAAGAAGTTACCATGCGGTTGCTGATACCCAGGTGCCGAGTACCAAAAGTACTTCGGGAAGTGCACGAGGGAATATCCAGAGAGCACTTTAGCAGAAATAAGACTTTGGCTAGAGTACGGGAGCGATTTTACTGGGTAAATAGCTGTCAGGATGTAGAGGCTTGGTGTCGCAGTTGCAAGGTTTGTGCAAATGTGGCTGCCAAGAGGTCACCTACAGGGAGTGGTGATCGAATGAAGGCTAGATATGACCGCAATGCCAGTTCAGCAGGATTCAAGGTGGGGGACTCGGTTTGGCTGTATAACCCACAGCGGAGTGAAGAAGGATTCTCGAAGCCTCGCTCACCTTGGGAAGGACCGTATTCTGTCATCACTCGGATCAACGACGTTGTTTATAGGATTCAACGTAGAAAGAAGTCCAAGATGAAGATCGTGCACCTGGACAGGTTGGCAAAGTATACTGGGGTATCTGAAATGCCTGACCGGGACGTTCAGGCTTAAGGAGGGGGCAGTGTTATGTGCTGCCCTCTAACAGAGAGGAGAGTTGTAATTACTCCCTGGCCAGAAGGGTGGCGCCATCTGTGGGCCAACTGGCGAACCACCATTTAGTAGTGCCTAAGAAAATTCTAGAGAATTCCAGTATATTTGTGGAAAGTTCTACAATGATATTCTGGACATTCCAAGTGGGTATATAAAGAGGTGAAGCCAGCAGATAGAAGAAGAGTACAGTACAGTTTAGTGAAGGATAAACAGTTCAGTTTAGCATCCAGTACAGTTCTGGGTAATCTGTGCTTCTGGTTACAGAAACAGTTTGTAGAAGAAGAGTTCAGTTGAGTGAAGTATGCAGTTTAGTGAAGTAAACAGACAAGAGAGTTTTTAGGTTAGACAAGAGTTGACAAGTTTAAGAAGAAAAGTAAAGTGCTTAGTGTTTTAAAAGTAGTGAAATTATATTAGATTAAGTTATTATTAGTTGTGTGATTTTTAAGTATTTGCTAGTGTAATTTTAGTGATTAAATAAATCAGTGGTTTGTGAAAATTCTTGTTGCAAGTTATTTGGAATCCACAAAGTGTTTACTGAAAATTGTAAGCACGTTACAATATATTCACATCAATAAAGTCCGCTCTGAATGTGACAAAATTAAAGTCAACTTATAAAAGAAGTTTAGATATACCCTGCTCCATTTAAGGAGGGGACCTCTTGTAAACTTGAAGGTTTTTTTTTGCTTACTCTCAAAACTCACAGACACACTGATAAACGTGTTTTAATATCTTGTCACTATTCAAACATGAGGGCAGCATAAGCCATCGGTTATACATACATTTCTTTAAATTGAGATGTGAATAATATATTAGGACAAATAATTCTGATGGCAAATTTTTAAAATATGTCATGGGGAATATATTTTTTTATAATTATTTTCATTTTGCGTTTTTTCTTTTTCCAGGGTCTTAAAATTCAAAGTGATCAGTCTCGATGTCGGAACTGGGGTATCATGTAAATCGAATAGATGTTGCAGAACTTGTGAATAATTTGCCGCTTATCTTTTCCCCAACTATCGTGGCTCGGATGGATATCTCGGTGACGCAAATATATTAGGTAAGACAACAAATTCATAGCAAAGACCTTTTGCCTCTATTGATCTTGCGTCTTGAAATAGCTTATTAAACACTAATTAAAGTAAGCCAATGAAATAAATTCTAACTTATCCAAATAGACCCAAAATCCGAAGAACAAACAAATAAGTTGTAGTTGTTTGTAAAGTCAATTTCTCACTTACTTCAAAAGAAACACCCTATATATTTTTACGCAGTAATAATATGGAAATTTTAAATGCAAATAATTTTTGTATGAACATTATCATAGGAATTTATAGAAGTCTTTGAAATAATTAACGAAACTGAAAGATTTATAGGTAGAAAACAGCTTTTATTTAAACAAAATTATAATAAAATACCTTACACCACCTACAAACCAGGTACATTAAATGTTAAAAAGGATTTCCATCTTGTTCCAAACATAAATATGTTCTTGCTCGAAAAGACCTTTCCACTTGCTTTAACGTTTGAGGTGAAATATATTCAAATATGACATCTTTTTCAATGGTCACTTCAATGAAGCAACCTACTTGTAAAATGTGTTATCTGGGTTATTAATATGCCTCACGTAGGATGAAGCTTCAGCTCATTTTTATGAGACGTGAAGGTGTACCTAGACAATACACATTTCTGAATCTTGTGGGATTATATCAGAAAAATCGTATATAAAGAGCTACTAACAACTAAGATAAATATATGGCACATAATAAATGTGTTTGCAAATATTCCACCTGAAATGGTAAGGCCAATGGAAAGCAAGAGCAAAAACAGTTTAGAACTGGATGAAAAACGTTTTGTACATTTAATATAATAATTTATCGTAGTGGATGTAAGTTGTTTTATTATGATTTTGTTTAAATAAAAGTTTTTCTACTTTCCCATGTTTCTGCTTTGTGAATTATTTCATATCGCTACATCAAAATATACAGGGTGTTCCATTTTAAAAAATTTAAAAAATTAACTTTGTTTTGTATTCAATTTCACATTCGATAAAATGGTAACCGTTTATAATGCTTTTTGTTTGCTTGATCATTCCGTATAGTTTTTTTTTTTAATTGAAAGAAACTACACCCTCTATAATTGCCTCTATTTCTTAATTATTGCATTTATACAAATTTTTCACAAAAAGCTACTAAAGTACCTTTTCTAAATTAATATAAATTTGGCACTATTTAGAGTAGTTATAAAAGTGGGAATAGCTTTTTTTTACAGTATATTAAAACACTTTACTTTGTTTCTATCACTAATTAGTGATATAAACAAGTGATAGATAGTGATAGAAACAAAGTAAAATGTTTTAACATATCGTCATGATTGACATATCACAAAGGAAAATTCACCGTTCTATACTGATATTATGATTTATGTGGCTGCAATTTTTAATGATACACATAAGTTGTTCATATTTATTTGATTTGAACTTTTTTATGAGACGTCACATCATTTGCTTTATTGAACGGTAAATAAATTTGATAACAGCACATTCAGACCGTAATGCGAAAATTGTAGAACAAAACATTCAATGGTAATGAAGGTTTAATAAGGACTGTTATTTTTTCGTAAGTTTTGCATATTAACAATGCATTGTATAAACTGAAAAATGGACAATGATTTAATTTGAAAAATTGTTGTATCCTGAAGACTTCTTTTTGTCATTCACATTGACTAGATATTAATCACACCTGCAACTCAGGCGAACTAGTAGACAATGTCCTAAGAACTTTAATTAGTTGGCAAGTGGTGATGGTGGTGAAACAATCTGTTTAAGAACGTTCGAGTGTTGAAGATTATTTTGAAAGAAAATTTCGATTTTTGCAAATGAATTTTTTCTGAGGTTGGCTCCCTCCAAATATAAATGAGTTTATGGACTGAAGCAATCAATTAATTTCCTTAGGTCATTATTATTATTATGAGATACATTTTAAAAAGTCACACACCATAAAAAAGTAGATAAATTGAATCAATATTCAACCACAATTCTTTCATATTGTGCCCTTACAGATTTTCTTAATTATTTATTCAAAAATACTCTATTTTTGGGAATACATGTGTGGCTCTGAAAGTAGTCGAGCATAGTCAGTAAACTTTTGTTTTTAAATAAAATCATGGTTTTTTAGGTACACCGACAAATATAATTAGGTACAAACCGCTCCATTTAAGTAATGTATTAGAATGGGAGTCAAAATCTCAGTACTCGAATAGGGATTTGAATCCTCGGAAGAGAATACGATCGTCTTTGAAAGAAGGATTAAGCGACAGAGTGATTGATAGAGGTGAGATATTTGTGTACAGTCTTAGTCAACACTGCCTTGCAAATAAAAAAATACAACAAAAACTTTGCGACCTCATTAAAACACCGTTACTCTCTGTACTATTCCGCTGGTAAATTGGATTACTCACTTAACTTTAGTTTTTAATGAACATCAGTTTGTTTGACGATACCATACCGACTGGTTCGCCAGCGTTAATAATGAGCTCCTAAAGTTTTTATTGCATTTTTTATCTGCAGGGAGGCGTTGTCTTAAACTGTACATTTCCGTTTCTGCATTTTGTTAATGAGTCATTTTTCAGGTAATGGAACTAATTAACTCGTTCTCCAAGCAAAGGGGAAGGGTTATAGATTTTAAAGAAATATTATACGGTTATTGGAGGCTGGATCCTGTTTGTGGTGTGGACCTAATTTTGTGTCTGTTGTTGGTTTACCGCAAATATAGGAGCCACAAGATGACTGTTCAAGTTACAAGGCATGCCTACATACAACAGACGTTTTCAGGTAAATAATTAGTATACAAGGCGGGGCAATAGCTCGAAATTAAAAAAAAAGGTACAGGTATAAAAGTTCTGTAATTGGAAATTATTTTCGAAAATATATGGTAAGCCAAGACAACACACACACAGGACGAAGTGCCATTTTTAAAATGGAATGCTATAAATATTAGTACATTTTTAGAAGCCACTTTCTGTATTACTATTCTCCAAACCATTTGAATGCAGTGATTTTTTCTGTTAAATAATACAGATGCCTTTTGAAAAACACTACAGTCACTGTTATCGATTTTAAGAAAAAAAACTTTGTAAATAAGTTATGAGACATCTGTGTGATGTCGTTGGATGATTTTTCAATTTAGTACTTTTCGAATTGAATTATCTGAATTTCTTGAAGCGGAACACTGTATATTTTTTGACCATATTATGTAGGAATAAAAAACCGTTGAAAAAAGTAATCGACTGATTATCCCCTTTTGTAAATATGGTTCTTACAATGCATCAATTATAATATATTTTATTATTTTTATTAGTGTCAATGTCATTATGATCCCCACTAATGATTTCTTGCCAAACTAATGTAATTGACATAACTGTTAACTGACATAAAAATCCCTATTTCAATATACTTTTTTTGGAAAAATCATACTACTTAATAAACAATCGATGACTTTAATTCGGCCGCAATAGTACATCTCTATAGCTTCTATCAACAGCTGGAAGAAACCCTCTGTAGAATACCTAAAACGGAACGTCTCGTTATTCTTGGCGATTTTAACGCTAGAGTAGGGAGAGATGCAGACACCTGGCCAGGCATCATAGGCAAGAACGGTTTGGGCAACATGAACGCTAACGGTCAACTACTCCTAACTAAATGCGCCGAACATGATCTAGTTATAACAAACACCATTTTCCGACAAAAGGATACATTTAAAGGCACCTGGCGTCACCCCAGATCAGGTCACTGGCATCTACTGGACTATGTTATCGTACGTAGGAAGCATCTCAAGGACGTCCAAATTACAAAGGCTCGCATTGATAGCGAATGTTGGACCGATCATCGTCCTGTTGTCTCTAAAATGAAAATTGTTATGAGACCCAAACACCGAAGAACTCAAGTAAAACGTAGACTCCGTCTCTGTATTAGTAAATTGCGTGACCAACAAACCGTCGAACAGCTAAAGCAAAAAGTTCAAGAGAATTTGAGTGCACTAGAAGAAACTAATTCTGTAGATGTCGCTGCTACCTGGACACAAATTAAAGACAGTTTAAAAAGTGCGAGTGAGGAAATTCTTGGCACTGCAGCAAGTAAAAAACAGGAGGACTGGTTCAATGATAATGAAGCTTTTATACAAGAACTTCTTGACCGCAAACATACTGCCTTCCAAAACGCTATCAACCATCCGAATGACCCATCAAAAGCAGAAGCTTTTGCCCAATCTAAGTATGAAACGCAACGCGAAATCAGAAGAATAAAGAACGAGTGGTGGGCAAGCAAGGCCAGAGAAATTCAAAGGTACGCCGATTCACACGACCTCAGGAATTTCTTTCAAGGAGTAAAAGCAGTGTACGGCCCCAGTCGGAAAAATATGTGCCCTATTAAAGATTTAAATGGAAATCTCCTCAAAGAAGACCAGGAAATAAGAGCCCGATGGAAAGAACACTACTCTAACATTCTTAACCAGCAAAGTCAAGCCGATCACGATATTATAAATCTTATCCCTCAATATGACACCTTCGAAGACTTAGATAAACTACTAACAACGGAAGAGATCTTAACCGCCATTGGGCAGCTAAAAAATAACAAATCTCCCGGCGCCGACTCACTCCCAGCTGAGATCTTTAAAGCTGTGTCGTCAGAGCTCATACCCCACCTCAAAAAACTGTTTGATGTCGTGTGGGAAAGTGGTCAAGCTCCGCAGGAGTTTCGTGATACACTTTTAATCAACCTCTTCAAAAACAAAGGGAAGGCTGCGGACTGTGGAAATTACAGGGGTATAGCTCTCCTGGCTGTTGGAGGGAAGATTCTCACTAAAGCGATGGCAAATAGGCTAACGCCTGTTATGGAAAAGTTATTCCTGAAACACAGAGTGGCTTTAGACCAAACCGAGGCACATCGGATTTAATCTTCACACTTAAACAGCTTCAAGAAAAAGCACTCGAACATCAAGGAGAAATTCACATGGCCTTCATTGATTTAACCAAGGCGTTTGACTCGGTGGACAGGGAAGTGCTCTGGAAAATTATGCTCCGCTTAGGTATCCCTAGAAAATTTGTGGAAGTATGTCGCAGTCTACATACAAACAACAACGCCCAGGTTATGTATAATAATGAGGCAACCGAACCTTTCCAAACCCTCACTGGAGTTAGGCAGGGATGTGTCCTGGCACCCCTACTCTTTAATTTATTTACCGCTGCTCTGACAATTATTGTTGACAACAAACTGACAGTCAGAGAAATAGGTCTCAGATACCGTTTTGATGGCGGTCTCTTTAACATAGGGCGCTTTAGAGCTTTCACGAAGACACGCACACGATTCATTTGTGATCTCCAGTATGCGGAGGACTGTGCACTTTTAGCCTCTACGCCGGAAGAGCTTCAAGAACTTTTAGATGTGTATGCCCAGAGCTATGATTCCTTGGGACTTAAAATCAACATTGGAAAGGCTAAGATTATGTCAACTCCTCATCAAGTGAACCAAATAGACATTACACTTAACGGAAATTCTCTTGAAGTGGTGGATCAGTTCAATTACTTAGGCAACGTTGTTAATGACAAAGCAAACATGGACAGCGAGATTCGCAATAGAATTAACGCTGCATCTAGAGCACTCTGGGGACTTAGAGAGAGAGTATTTGACAACCACAACCTTGCTATGTCAACGAAAATGGCTGTCTACAGAGCAGTTGTCATTCCAACACTGCTATATGGATGTGAAAGCTGGGTCACTTACCGTCGTCATGTGAAAGAATCAGAACGTTTTCAGCAAAGACACCTCAGAAGTATGATGAAAATCCGTTGGTTCCATCACATATCAAACGTGGAAGTAGTCAGGAGAGCAAACAGCCTTCCAATCGAGGTGCTTATTTCAAGAGCACGCTTAAGATGGGCAGGTCACGTTCATCGTATGCATGATAACCGCCTTCCTAAATGTACACTTTATGGTGAATTGCTAAGCGGTAGAAGAAGGCGTGGCGGTCAACGAAAGAGGTTCAAAGACGCTCTCCATGAAAATATAAAATCCTGCGGTATTGCAGACGAGCAATGGAACAACTTGCAGCGAACAGAACCGAATGGCGAGGGGCTGTGGCCAGCTATCAAGGAAATGTTGCTGCAAGAAGGCCGAATCCAAGACCTAACCAGGTCTATGTTTGTCCTGACTGCGGTCGACATGTGCTCTCCCGAATTGGCCTCTATAGCCATAGTCGTGTGCACCGTAGATGAATGGGAATTACAATAGACTACACCTTTTACTTGTTTTTTATTGTACACAATTTATCGACTGTAACATTTTTATACTCGGACTCGAGTAACGGCTAATAATAATAATAATAAGTATTTATAACCATTTTCGATTTATCGAGCAATAACATATCACAGATGTCTCATATGTGGTATTTACAAATATTTTTCTTAAAATCTATATTCGGTGACTAGTGATTTTTTCAAAATGCGTCTACAGATGGCATTATTACAACTTTACAAAAAGTCACTAGATCCAAATGGTTGGGAGATAGTCAATAATAATAATAAAGGAGTGACCTCGACCACCAATCAAGACAATGTATGTCGTGGAATTCTCAGCCCCCGCTGAGAGCAACATTGTCTTGAGAGAGGAGGAAAAACGGACAAAATATCGAGATTTGCTCTTCGAACTCCGCAGGCATTAGGCCATTGTTAAAATAGTGGTACTGATTATAGGAGTCTTCGGTGTAATGAGACAGACACTGCTTTCAGAACCAAAGATCATACCGGCATGCCGAGATTCGGCAGAATGCGGAAGGTCATCATCCTCGGTTCATTGCATCTACTCAGGGCACACAATTCATGGACCCGGTAGTCACTCACCCCACGGGCGTTGGGAATGGCTATTGGTATTTATTACCAGCTCCCCTCTGTGAGGGTTGGAGCCACAGAGTAGTGTGACTGGTTTTTTGTAAAAAAACAAAAAAAAATTAAGAAGTAAAAGCAGTCTAGAATGAGGTTTCTAAACATGTAGTGATGTTTGTAGCATTCGATTTAAAAAAATGGCACTTGGCCCTGTATAATCGTCTTGGTGCATCCTGTATATTCAAAAATTATTTCCAGTTATAGACTTTTTTATGTAATTCACTCGTGTTTTTTTTTTATTTCTAGCAATAGTCGGGGCGATAGCGTCAATATTTTATACGTCATTTCAACAGGACTTCTTTATTTTTTAATGTTAGTTTTCAATCGAAATGTTAAAGCGAGATGCTAATTTTGGGCTCGATTGAACAAAGGAAAACACAAACACTTAGATTAAAATGGATATATTGAACAAAATACAAATATAGTGTACAATGGTTGAAAACTTAACAAATACCGAGTCCAACGGAAAAGTAACGCGCGAACAGATAGGAGCGCGCATGCGCACAGTCGTAACATGCCTCGACGAATAACCGCGGTGCGATCTTCAAAAATAATGAATCACTAACATGAAAAACAACTAAAATAAGTATCAGCTGATGCAACCGTGGAGATGAAGAGTGTGGGAGGCTGTGCATTTGGTAAAATAATTTTGTTTTTTGCGTCAATCGCTCGGCTTGCCCCTGAATGTGCTATACACTAAAAAGGTCTAGCTGACAGGTTTTATCCCATGGTATTCACACACAAAAGAAGTTTTGGAAAAGGTGCACGTAATGAATGAGTCTTTTATTTTCAATATTCCTTTTTAATAATGTGAAAATTGCTGTTTATGAATAGTACAAAACCTAGCGTAAATGCAAACTAGATTAGATTAGATTAACGAAGGAGCTGGTTGTTTAGCCTTTACCACCGCGACCTTTTCAGGTCTATTGTGATGCTCCCAGAATATCTTCCTTATAGTACCTCATCCAGCTTTGTCCTTTGTACTAGACTCCACAGCTTTGATAGGGGCCCTTTTGTATAGCTGTCCGCCCTTGGTTTTTCTTCTCCGAGTACTTGGAATCTCAGCCTCACCAGGCCTTCACAGTGGCACAATACGTGAACTGAGGTTTCTTCTTCCTCTTGGCAGAATCTGCATGTCGCGTCCTCTGCCAGGCCCATTAGACTCATGTGTCTATTGAGCCGGCAGTGGCCAGTTAGAAGGCCTACCATTACTCTGATGGCCTTCCTATTCTGGCTTAGTAGATCTTCCGTAAATTTGACCGAACATTCTTTAATGAACTCGTTGGTCTGTCTCTGTCTTGGGAGATTTCTCCACCATTCCAGAGATTTATTTTGCACCCATTCCTTAATGGCTGCTCGTATGCATGGCTTTTCCACGCCACAAAAGGGCTCGGGTCCTATCGGGGCTTCAATTGCACCTTCCTTGGCCAGTTGGTCAGCCTTTTCGTTTCCTCTGTGTCCCTTGTGTCCTGGTACCCATGCTAGAGTCACTCTGTTCTGACTTCCCAGCTCTGTAAGGGCCGTCAAGCAGTCCCACACCAATCTTGAGTTGATTTGCATGGAACTGATTGCTTTTATTGCCGCTTGGCTATCAGAGAAAATGGCAATCGACTGGTTAACAGTGCCTTGTCCTATTATCTCCCTTGCGCAACAGTGTATGGCGATCACTTCAGCCTGAAACACCGTTGCGTATTTCCCTAGACTTATCGGGATATTGGCTTTTGACCTTGTCCCGTAAATCCCGGCTCCGACTCCTTGTTCTGTCTTGGAGCCGTCAGTGTACCAGACTGTTTGTGCTGTTATGGGGGGACCGTTTTTCCAATCCTCCCTGTCTGGTATAACAGTCTGAAAGTTCTTGTTGAAGTTATACCTTGGGACCATTACATCCGTGGGCATGCCTAGAATGGGATCTGCCCTCATCTCCGAGTATAACTTCTGGTACTCCGTCCCGTGTTGCTGGCTAATTGGCGTTTGGCCTTGCATTAACCTGTGCACCACTGACCGAGCTTCGCCTTGTATGAATACATGTAAGGGTGGCAGGTCCAAGAGGACCTCAAGTGCAGCCGTAGGAGCAGTTCTTATAGCCCCCGTGGCGCACAGGCAAGCAAGCCTTTGTACGGCACTTAACAGCCTTATTGCTCCCGACTGCACCGTCTTAGTCCACCATACCACTGATCCATAGGTTATCATGGGTCTCACTACCCTGGTGTATAACCACAGGTTCATTTTGGGATTTAACCCCCAGTTTTTTCCACACATTTGCGTACACCTTCCCAGGGCGATTGTGGCTTTCTGTGTGACTTTTTGGATGTGAGAATTCCATGTTAATTTTTGGTCAAAAATGACTCCTAAATATTTTGCCTCACAGGCAAATGGAATTTCCACTCCGTTGAGCCTTAGGGGCTTTAGGCCTTGCAATGCTCTTCTCCGTGTAAAATTGACGACTGTGGTTTTGTGGGGATTTATAGAAAGTCCTTCCTTGCAACACCGTTTGTCGACAACATTTAGGGCTCTTTGCGAACGCTCCGTTATTGTATTCGCAAATCGCCCCTTAACGACTATTGCTAGATCATCAGCATATCCTAAGCAATAGAAGCCCTCTGTGGAAAGTTTCCGGAGGAGTTCGTCAACCAGGGTTGCCCATAGTAGTGGAGATAATACCCCTCCCTGGGGACAGCCTGTACTCACTTTCGCCTCAATGGAAATCTCACCTAGATTAGATATTATAATCCTATTATCTAGGCTGACTTTAATCCACCGGCAGATCGTTGTTGGGACTCCTCTGTTTGATAATGCGCTCGTTAGTGAGTGCGTTGTTGCGTTATTAAACGCTCCCTCTATGTCTAGGAATGTAACTACTGCCATTTCCTTGTCCCCCAGGGACTTTGCTAGTAGTCTGTTTAATTCATCCAGCACAAGGTCTGTCGACCTCCCTTGGCTGGTATGCATATTGACGTTCACTCAGGGGATTTTCCCTAAGTAGTTCGTCTCTAATGTACCTATCTATCAGTCTTTCCATTGTTTTAAGTAGGAAAGAGGATAGACTTATAGGCCTATATGACTTGGGCGTTTGGTCAGATAATCTACCTATTTTTGGTAGGTAGATGACTCTCACCTTCCGCCATATTTTTGGTATGTATTTCCAAGCCAAGTAGGCTCTGAATATTTTACATAAGTAAGGTATTAATACCTCTAGCCCCTTTTGGAGCAAAATTGGATATATTCCGTCCATCCCAGGAGATTTGAGTGGTTGGAACTTACTAATTGCCCATCTGATTTTATCAGGTTTTATAACCTCGGTGGCCAACCTCCAGTCTGCAAGTTTGGGCCTTTCTGGCCTTTGGTCTGGATAATGCCTATCCTCTAGGTCTGTTAATATCAGTGAGCCCGGAAAGTGTGCCTCCATGAGCAATTTGATACTTTCCGTCATTGTTTCTGTGTAGGTTTCATCATCCTTTCTGATAAAACCTACTTCGTTTGCAGTACAACCATCCTTGGCCAAGACTATGGATTCTGGAAGCTGCGGGGCCATCACTGACCTCTTCGCAGAATCTCTTCCATGAGTCTCTTTGCCTTGCGGACCTCTTTATTGTACTGTGTGAGTTTTACTTTGTAGGTATCCCAGTCTTGGTTGGATTTGGCCCTATTAAATAGCCTTCTAACCTCAGCCCTAAGGCCTTCCAGGTGGTTATTCCACCAGACTGTTTTACCCCTGGTTTTCCTTGTTTTCTCCGGACAGTTTTCCTGGTAGGCAGCTACTATCGCCTCGCTTACCTGTTCCACTGCCACTTCAAGGCTCTCTATGTTTCTTCCAGACGCTATTCCTCCCTCTAGATACCCTCTGAGGGACTCTAAATATCCTTCCCAGTTGGTATCTCGGGATTTCTGAATTTTGTCTCCGTTAGAGGTGGGGTCTTGATGTTGAATCTGATGTGCCTATGATCGGAGCCTGATGGCTCTTCTGACACGTGCCAGTTCTTGATAGTATCACTTACATTACCTGTACATAAGGTTAAATCCAAGACTTCCCTACGTACTGAAGTGACAAAAGTAGGTTTCCTGCCTATATTAGCTATTAGTAACTTTTCCCCTAGGATGAAATGTAATAATGACTCACCCCTGTTGTTGATGTTAGTGCTTCCCCATACCGTGTGGTGCGCGTTGGCATCACATCCAATTAGTAGTGGAAGGTTCCTCTCTCCGCAGTATGCAACTATGTCGCTTAATATCTCCGGTGGACAGGATCTTTTCTCACCTGGGAAGTAGGCGGAGCAAATGACCCAGCTCTTCGTACCCTCATCCGTCGATGCTGTTAGAGTGGCTGTAACAAAATCGTCAGTGCAGAGCACCGGAATTAGTATACATTTAACCCTACTATTGTATACAATACACGCTCTAGGTCTAATAGATCGTGTGTTGTACAGCAACTTACCCTGTGGCGGCTTTAGGCCTGCCGGCCTTTCCTTGACTATCCAGGGTTCCTGCAGAAGGGCAATGTCGATGCCTTCTTCCTCGAATCTCCGACATGCAATAGCCGAAGCAGCCTGTGCATGATGGAGATTCGCCTGCAGGACCCTGATTTCTTCTTTTATTGGGGTGAAGGTCCCAAAGGTGCCAGGTCCTCCCCCGCAATTACTTCTCCCACCTCCATGGGCGTCCGCTTCTGGGCGCCAGGCCTCTTGAGTGGGCTTAACCCACTTTGGCCGGAGAAGTCTTCGTTCTCTTCATCAGAGTGGAGTTCGTTCTCTCCTTCTTCCTCTCCCTCTTGACTCTTCCTCCGAGGCCGATTCCTTCCAGAGGTCGTGACTTGATTAGAGGCTTCTGGACTTTGACGCCCTTTGTCGCCTCTTTACTAGTATGTGTTCCCTGTTCCTTTGGGCGGAACTTAATCCTTCCCATTCCGAAATAGGCACACATATCTAGCTTTTTGAGTTCTTCCATGGACTTCTTGTCCATGGAAAAAACCCACACTTGCCCCTTCTCGGGCGGGGTCTTTCGGAACACCGTCCAGAGATTCGTGTTTAGGCCTTTGTTACTCACCCTTAATCTGGTGAATATTCTGTTGGCCTCCAGCCTTTGGCCTTCCTCGTCGGCGACGCACACGGTGCACGCGCACAGCCCCTGAATCCCGTCCCCCTCCAGCGTTTTGAGGCTTGCGCCTTCCCAAGGCTGGAGCGTGGGGGCAACATTCCGCAGCCATGCAGCGCTTGTCTCATCCGCGCACGCTACCAAGAGGTAGCCTGGCCTATATGTGCACTTGGCAAAGCGCACCTGAGGCCCTTCTACAGGAATACTCTTGTAGGCCTGCATAATGGAGCTTTGGACGGCCTTTAGCCTTTCCTGCTCCATCGTTTCTATCGGGAAACCGTCCTGCACCACCGCGACCTTTACAGCGGAGAGGGCATCCTTGAAGGATAGCTCCTCCAATTTTGCCCTCTTTTTCCCCCGCTGGGAGGTGTGACGGATTCAAGACGGAGCCTTTTCTGAGCCTTGGTTCGGCCTTCCTGGTCCGTCTTTTTTACCCCGTTGGGCCGTTGAATAGCCTTCTTGGGGTCTTTTGCCATTGCTTGGCCTTTTTGAACCCTGCCAAAGTTGCTCTTGATTATGGCCCTTTTAGCCTCGTAGAAATCTCGACCACCTTTGACAAGATTTTGGAGCCTCTTTTTTGAGACTCCAGACAGACGAGCAGCTCGCACTTCCGCGTCTGTCATTAGGTCAACCTCCTCTTCGGAATTGACCGTACTCTTTTTTCCCTTGGACTTTTGGGATGTTTTTGGCCTGAGCGCCTCTCTGACCCTTTTGTTCCTTTGGCTTTTTAGCCTGTGGCGCAACCTGGCCTTCTGGCTGTGTTTTCGGCATTTGTACCTTCACAGCACCTGGGCCTTTTGGTTGGCCTTCCGGCTTTTCAGCCTGTTTATTTTGTTTTTTGTGTCTCCATAGAATTCCCACGAAGAGCTAGGGAAATATAGGTCCACTCGATCAGAGCCCCGCATGACCGAGTAAGGCTATATACAAGGGGGTGCTGCCTGGTGCCCCCAGGGAACCGTTCGAGACCGCATTTTTTACCCTGCGGCCACTCAGCCCTCGGCACGGTGTCTCACACTTTGGCTTGGGTCAAAGCTCCAGGACGCTGGGAACGCTACCTCCCATACTGCGTCACTGCAGCCCTGTGAAATGCAAACTATGTTGACAATGATGTAGAGTAGAGTAGTGTTTATTGATGCATTTGATACCATACAGGATCATTACACAAGTCAATTTGGCATGAACATCAAACAAAATCAAAGTTACATTTAGATATGTGATAATTGTATAAAAGTATATATGTACATATAGTTAAAAATTTAAAAGGCCTTATTAATAGTCACATTTAATACAATAATTAATAAAAGTTTGTAAAAAACAAAGCTGTAAAAAACAAATGGATAGAGATTTAGACATACATTTTGTTACACAGAAGGAAAGGAAAGGTTTACACAGTGCTGAAATGTATATTGTCATCTTGTAAAAAATCATTGACACTATAAAAAGCTTTTGCTATTAGTGTTTGTTTTATAATATTTTTATATTTATTGAATGATAACAACTTTATGCATGGTGGAATTTTGTTGAGGAACAAGGGACAGTAGTAATTAGATGAAATTCTGGATTTTTCTAATCGCAAATAATCTATTCGAAATTCATTTTTTATTCGTGTATTATAGTCATGAAAAATGCCGTTTGAAGAATATTTGTCTAAATTTTTACGACTATATATCAAGCATTCAAAAATGTATCTACATGGAATTGTTAAAATATTTAGTTCTATAAATGTGTTTTTTACATCTTCCCTGTATCCTAGGCCAGCAATTATTCTCACGGCTCTTCTTTGCAAAGCAAAAATTCTGTTTGCATGGCAAGAGTGTCCCCATGCCATGATAGCATAACAGCTGACAGACTGAAACAGACTGTGGTAGGCTGTGATTCTATGCCTATGTTTGAGTTTAGAGCTACAGATTCTGTGTTACTAGATCATGACTATGATTTACCTGATGCAACAAATGTAGAATAACAGAATTAATTTATTTAATTTTGGTGTTTGATAAAATTTCACTGTCAGCTTTCCAGGAAAATATTTTATATTGGTGGTTTTATCCTTGAAGAAATGTTGACCAAGAATTCATGCAGACATTGCCAACAAATTTTAAATAGAAGTGATCATGACGATCATAATAATTTGGTAAATTCTCTAGTGTTACTTAAAACGATAAAATATTGCGAAAAAGCTTTCAAAACGGAAATTCTATTGGGATATATGGAAAAAGTTGATTTTAAAAAACTTATCCTAATAAGTATGGTATTGCAACATCTTGTTACTAGGATAAACCAACCCATCCAGTTGTTAGCATTTCAGAATGCTTGCATGAAGTGCAAATTATTATAATATAGCGAATGCATACGCTTGTCCAAAACTGTGTTATTTTATCATGATTTAGTGTAGGTAGGTACTTATATTGTATTTAGTACTTTAAAAATAGATAGGCATTAAAAATGTAAGTTTTCATAATACCTGATGTCTACAAATGCAATTTGAAATTTTGTCTTGAATGTAAACATTTCTTTATTACTTTTATAATCAAATATATACATACTTAAAAATGATGTTTAATTATTATAAATTAATTTAATTGAATTATAACATTACTGTTACAATATTACTACTAAATTAAGAGTCATGTATGCAGCCGCTCTGCCGTTCACGAATTACAATGTGCCAGACAAGGCAACTACCCCCCTAGCAGCATCAGCACTACTCTTATAACACAGGGTTTCATTTTCATTCAACGGCGTCAGCGTTCCAGTCGATCCCCTCTATTGCATTGGTCTAAACAGATGTATTTTGACATTATAATTAGTAACTAATGGGGCCCTCTATCAGTGCTACCAGAATGAAAATACAGGAATTTACGAAGAAAGTAAATAAAATGTACTAGATTTTAAGAAATTGTATGTTGTACTCAGAGAGTTGGAATTGACTAGAGATATAATCCGTATATGCCGCTACTTGAATTGTTTGGTATACTAAAATTGAATATACGGAGCTGCGGGGCGACGGCCCCATTTTCCCACTTCTTGTCGGATACTATCGATGCGGTTGTTTCATATTTTTGTCATTTTCGTAAGTGGGTAAACAAATTTGTCTCAGGGCCAGTTGTCACGCCCACTTTATTACTGTATTCTATTCCAACTCTGGTTGTACTAAGAACTGTACCAACCTTAGGAAAGACAGGTACCAACAATACCCGTGAATTATAAATTTAAACTATGGTTTAATCAATATTGTTATTAAATGAAATGAAAATAATTTAAAAAATTCTATCCACATTACATGTTATAAACATGAAAACAAAAAACAATAAGAAAACGCCATTAAATATTGTTTTATTGATTAAAATAAAAATTATATTCAACAAAATAAAAATATTAAAACAAAATAACATTTAAAAATAAATATCTAGAAATTAAAACAATATCTAATATAAACAACACTCATAGGAACTGTAAAATACATCAGTAAAATAAAGCTTTAATTTTCCGTACATTTATAAAATTTTCAGAGATGAAATTTTTTAGCAGACTAAAAATCAGTTTACATTTTCATTTATACTGTAAATTGTGCTCGTTTTTAATAGGTTTGCAGAAGGGTTTCATGTAATGCAATTCATGTGTGTGTCTTATAAGAGAGATTTACAATGTAATAGAGAGTTGCAAATTTGGACAGAAAGAGAATTTATGATTTTAGACTTAATTAATTCTCAAATAGTAATAGTTTTTCTTTGTCTTATATTAGGTATTTACATTAAATAAAAAAGGAAAGAGAATGCATCCTAAGAGTAGTATACTTAAAATTTTATTATTTTGATGAATATTTTAGAAATGGTACTAAAAATATGATTGTAACACTAACGTACATGGGCGCCGACTTTAGAAATTTTGGCCGGGGCCCACCAATTCTTCCTCAGTAACTACTATATAAATATTTGAGACAATTCTAAAACAAAAACTTTATTTCAATACTTTTTATATTGTAATAAGCAGTATTAAACAAGTATTAACAGTAGATACTTATGAATTAACAAAAATGAATTCTCTTCAAAAACAAAACAAAGTACCTACTACTTAATGTTCTACTAAAAATAAATGATCTTTCATTTATTTGGGAATAATGGTTCTCAAGTAATAAACCTGTAGGTAACAAAAGTAGGTAAACTAGAAACTTAAAATTAAAAATATAACTTATTTTAGAATATTATTAGGAACTTCGAACAAATGTGCTTCTCCTAACACTTGTTTTCCCAATAGATTCGTTACACAATTGGTCAAGATTTTAGCCCCTTTTCACACTGGGCGATTTACCAGGATTTAGTAGTGTGGCTGAGTCGCGCACACCATTTGTACGTGATGTCCCTATATCTTTCCACATTAGGCGATTTAGCAGCGCGATAGGGCACGCAGCCGCGACAACTCACCCGGCTTGTGACTTTAGATTAGGACCACGCGACTTAGTAGCATGGCCTTTCGCTCAGCCGCACTACTAAGGCGCGCTGCTAAGTGGCCTAGCGTGAAAAGGGCCTTACAGTCTCAGTCATTTCCCGACGAATATTTAAAAGCATAATATCGTAAACTCTTTTCTGGGTCATTGTAGATCTTAGAAGACTTTAATCAACATAAACATGTAAACGATCCTTCTGCTGTACATGTGGTTACAGGAATAGTCAATATTATTTGGATGAATTTCACATATTCCGTCAAAAGTTCACAGATTTCTTTGTGAGTTTTTAAAAAAATTGCAAGTAAGTTATTCTCTTTTTTTTATTTTTTTTGCAATGCCATATCTGAAAACATCTCTATGCAAAATCCTGTTAGTTTTGGAGTAAAAAAAAAATAAATACAATCACAATATTTTTGGCCGGGGGCTCCGCTCCTGACCTGACTTCTGGCCGGGAAGTCGGGCCCGGAGCGCCCGAGAAATCGGCGCATAGGCGCCGTACTAAAAAAATATGCAAATGTCTAAATCTGTTCTGGCTGCACTGCCCTCTATGAACTATACTATCAACCAAGGTTGAGTAATTTGTGTTGCCTATACTTGACGTTGATCGCGCCGCTAAAACAGTTGCCCCGGAGCCCTGCCGCATACATTCTTTATTTAAAAAATCGGGTTACAATGTACTCTCGATTAACGACGATATCTACTGATATGAAGGGAAATATACAGTAGTGAAACCACTGGTTAAGCTCTATTTTTTTTTTATCTTGGAGTAATCACTTCTATGAACAGGAGTCGCTTAAATCAATAATATTCCACGTTGAAATAATTTGAATATGTGGAGTTGCTACTTTACTACTCAATGAAATCGATGAATTGCAGTAATAAACACTCAAAATTATGTCATGGCATTTGTTTACCGTTGCTCTAAAATAACTTTTTCAATGTTAATCATTTCAATTGTTTATGGGCCTCTGCATTTTGTTGTGATCATTTTGAAATGTTCAATGCAGTAGATTCTTGTTCTAACAGCATATATTTTAGCTAAAAAATGACGCTGCAAACTGGCACTGTTTTAAAACAATGGGACAAAAAATAATCTTAAGATCTGGAGTTGTACCACATAAAAATTTAATCCGTCTTCATAAACCAACGGAATCTTAATCACAATCGGATGA
Organism: Leptura quadrifasciata; assembly: GCA_963675555.1. Lineage (NCBI taxonomy): Eukaryota > Metazoa > Arthropoda > Insecta > Coleoptera > Cerambycidae > Leptura > Leptura quadrifasciata. Next base: position 178,468,226 of record OY776674.1, read on the forward strand.
GCGCACTCACTTCGTATGTGCGTTGAACTCCACTCTCGTGGGCAATAGACACCGCACGAATTGCTCATACTATTGTTATGTGCTGCCCTCTAACAAGGAAAGATGTGATTAAGTTCATGTTCAAAGTTTTCCTCAGAAGCTTAGTTACTTCCCTGACTAGTAGGGTGGCGCCGTCTATGAGCCAATTGACGAACAATCATCTATTACATGGTAGAAAATTATGGAGAATTCTAGAAAAAAATTCTAGAAGGATTCCAAGTGTGTATATAAAGAGGTGACTCCAGCAGATGGGGGAACAGTTCAGTTGAGTGAAGTATGCAGTTTAGTGAAGTAAACAGACAAGAGAGTTTTTAGGTTAGACAAGAGTTGACAAGTTTAAGAAGGAAAGTAAAGTGCTTAGTGTTTTAAAAGTAGTGAAATTATATTAGATTAAGTTATTGTTATGTGCTGCCCTCTAACAAGGAAAGATGTGATTAAGTTCATGTTCAAAGTTTTCCTCAGAAGCTTAGTTACTTCCCTGACTAGTAGGGTGGCGCCGTCTATGAGCCAATTGACGAACAATCATCTATTACATGGTAGAAAATTATGAAGAATTCTAGAAAAAAGTTCTAGAAGGATTCCAAGTGTGTATATAAAGAGGTGACTCCAGCAGATGGGGGAACAGTTCAGTTGAGTGAAGTATGCAGTTTAGTGAAGTAAACAGACAAGAGAGTTTTTAGGTTAGACAAGAGTTGACAAGTTTAAGAAGAAAAGTAAAGTGCTTAGTGTTTTAAAAGTAGTGAAATTATATTAGATTAAGTTATTATTAGTTGTGTGATTTTTAAGTATTTGCTAGTGTAATTTTAGTGATTAAATAAATCAGTGGTTTGTGAAAATTCTTGTTGCAAGTTATTTGGAATCCACAAAGTGTTTACTGAAAATTGTAAGCACGTTACAATTGGTGTCGGAAGCGGAATTGCAACAGAATTTCTGAAGAATTCGACGAAGTTCCATAGTGTTCTATTTGGAAACCACTGGAGATATTGAAGTGAGTGGAACTGGAAAGTGATATAGACATTAGACAAGATTTATTTGTGCTAGTGTGAGGAAATTTCTGGGACATTCTGTTTAGAAATTAGTGTAGTTTTTAAGTGGTTTCAACTGAGAAGCGATATAGACTTTAAATAAGACTTGTTCGTGCTGTTTCGAGTTAATTGTTTGGACGGAAACAAGAAGCATGGCTGCCGAAAAGCAAATGCAAGACATGTTCGAGCAATTTAGAAAAATGATGCTAGACCAAAAAGAAGAACAAGAGAGACGCGAAGAAGAAAAAGAAAGGAAACGTCAGGCAGAAAAAGAAGAACAAGAGAAACGACGCCAAGAAGAAAAAGAAGAACGAGAAAAACGACGTCTAGAAGAGAAAGAAGAACAAGAAAAGCGACGTCTAGAAGAGAAAGAAGAACAAGAAAAACGACGTCTAGAAGAGAAAGAAGAATTAAGGAAAATTATACAGGGGCAACAAGATGTTATCCTTTCAGCCACTGAAGACCTCAAAAGCGAAATTAAAGAGGATATAGGCAACATAAAGACTGAAGTAAGTGAAATCAAAGGAAAAGTTACTGGCGTCGAAGAAAAAGTTACTGGTGTCGAAGAAAAAGTTACTGGCGTCGAAGAAAAAGTTACTGGCGTCGAAGGGAAAGTTACCGATATAGAAGGAAGATTTCAGGTAGTTAAGGGGGAAGTAGAACAACTTAAGCGACAGTTAAGAACGCAAGGAGGCCAGCTAGTATTATCATCGTCAGGTCCTCGATTACAACCGCCTTCCTTTGATGGTCAAACTTCTTGGTCAACCTATAAAAGACAATTTGAGGCAGCGGCGTACGCAAACAATTGGAGTAACGAAGACAAAGCTATGGCATTGGTTCTAGCATTAAGAGGTCAAGCCTCAGAGTTGCTTCAGACTATCCCAGTGACGCAGCAACGGGATTTTAAAGTTTTAGAGGCTGCACTAGATCTAAGATATGGCGACCAACACCTTGCCCAAGTATACCGGACTCAGCTCAAATCACGCACACAGAAGGCTGGGGAAAGTTTACAAGATTTTGAAGCAGCTGTTGAGCGACTCACATACCTGGCTTACCCGGATGCACCCAAAGAATTCCAGGAACAGTTAACAGTCGGTACTTTCATTGATGGCATAAGAGACGAGGAGATCAGGCGAGTCCTTAGATTATCTCGAGATAAGACTGGTAGTGAAGCCTTGATCCGTGCCCTCGAGGTTGAAGCCGCTTACAAAGAGACTGCACGTCCGAGAGTACAAACCATAAAGGTAGAAGAAGAGGATCATTTAGAAAAATCAAAGATGGAATCTTTGATGGCTGACATGCACAAAATGATAAGCCAAATGATGACCAAATTAGATGCTCCAAGGAAGCAGGAAAGAGAACAGACCGATGAACAGTCAAGGAAGATGATTCGATGTTATAAGTGCGGCAAACCAGGGCATATTAAGCGAAACTGTCGGCAGCGGAGCCCTGAGAGAGTAAATGCCGCAATGACTGAAGAGCCGCAGGAAAACTAAAGATAGCCAGCACTTTGGGGGCTGTGCTGGCTGGTGAACACGGTGCCCCCAGAGAGATACGGGTTTCCCAGATTAGAAGAGTCCCGAGTAGTCTGCTGTTGGATGGCTATGTAAACAAACGGAGATGTATCTTCACTATCGACACAGGTGCCACGTCATCAATAGTGCGACCCGGATTTTTATCAGGAATAAAAGTTGATAAAAGCCAAAATGGATTGGTCGTTCGAACAGCCACAGGAGACAGGGTAAGGGTTCATGGAGAAGTTGACCTAGATCTGCAGTTGGGACGCCTGTGCTTTAGTCATAGGGTTATTGTGGCTGACATCACTGATGATTTCATTTTGGGGCTGGATGTTATGGGAGTACAAGATCAATTTATACTTGACGTGGTAGAACGAGTTCTAAAGATTGGAAATGAAGAATTTATTTTGTCAACAGCAAATGACCGATTTCAAAAAGTGAGGCTCCTGACGGCTCAGACAATCAAGATTCCTGCCCGTTCAGAACAAATAATCGAGGCCATTCTGGAAGGAAACTCTGGTGGATACCGTGTTGGCCTTGTTGAAAAAGATGATTCAATTAAGACAGAAAACGTAATCTTAGCAAGAACTCTGACCCGGACAAAAGACAAAATTCCAATTAGAGTGGCTAATTTAAATTCCCACTCGGTGACTTTCAAGGAAGGCGAGGCAATAGGATCCTACGAACCAGTCCAGTGGATAGCAAGGTGCGAGGAGCAAGGGGAGAAATGTTCGTCAACCAGCGTAGACAGGGAAGTTGTGACTTTGTTGAGTTCCCAGTTTGAACACCTATCTGAGGATGAACGTAGAGAGGCAATCAAGTTTTTGGAAAAAGAAAGTACGGTATTTGCCAAAAACACAGACATCCTCACGAAAACTGATATAGTACAGCATCGAATAGACACTGGTGATTCAGCCGCCATCCGCCAACAACCTAGGAGGTTGCCACTAGCTAAACAAGAAGAAGCGGCTGCGATGGTTCAAAAGATGCTACAAGATGGAGTAATTGAGGAATCAACCAGTCCCTGGTCATCACCGGTAGTTTTAGTTGCCAAAAAGGACGGAACTTTGAGATTTTGTGTCGACTACCGGAAGCTGAATGATGTTACGAAGAAAGACAGCTATCCACTACCACGAATTGACGATACATTAAGTACGCTGGCAGGGTCACGATGGTTTTCAACTCTAGACCTTCGAAGTGGGTATTGGCAGGTGGGACTTCACCCTGACGACAAGGAAAAGACTGCCTTCTCAACAGGTAGTGGTTTATATCAATTCACCGTGATGCCTTTTGGACTTTGCAATGCGCCAGCTACTTTTGAAAGATTGATGGAATTTGTACTCCGAGGACTAACTTGGAAGACGTGCTTAGTTTATCTTGATGACGTAATGGTTATGGGACGAAACTTCAGGGAACATTTGGAAAATCTTCAGGAAGTATTTGGGAGAATCAGAAATGCACACCTAAAGTTGAATCCAAAGAAGTGTCTACTATTCCAAAAAGAAGTGAAATTCCTTGGACATGTCGTATCTTCGGAGGGAATACAGACAGACCCGGACAAGATCTCTGCCGTGCGTGATTGGCCAAGACCTTCAAATGTACACGAATTACGAAGCTTTCTTGGCCTCTGCACTTACTATAGACGTTTTGTGGAAGGATTTGCGGATATAGCAAAGCCACTACACCAGCTAACGGAGGAGAAAGTTAAATATCAGTGGACACCGGAGTGTGAAACATCATGGAAGAAGCTGAAAGCAGCGTTATGCAGTAGTCCTGTGCTAGCATATCCCCAACCAAAGGGCCTCTATATTCTTGACACGGATGCTAGCAACTCCGCAATTGGATGTGTACTATCTCAAGTCCAAAATGGAGAGGAAAAAGTAATCGAGTATTTCAGTAAGGTACTGTCCAAACCAGAGAGGAATTATTGTGTAACAAGAAAGGAACTATTGGCCATTGTTAAGTCCGTGGACCATTTTCACAAGTACCTCTATGGTCAACATTTCAAAATCAGGACCGACCATGCTGCATTAAAATGGCTACTGCAGCTGAAAACCCCAGAAGGTCAACTGGCTCGCTGGATAGAAAGACTGCAGCAATATGACCTCACAATCGAACACCGACCTGGAAAGTCTCATAAAAATGCAGATGCTCTGTCAAGAAGACCGTGCAAAGATGACTGCAAGCACTGCTATCGGGTTGAAAAAGCACAGGGCATGGTAATAGTAAACACAGTTCAGGTAGATGTTCCAGATGATTGGACAAAGGAAGTTTTAAGACGAGAACAAATGGATGACAGCGTAATTGGTCCTATATTAAGGGCAAAAGAAAAAGGAACGCGACCGGAATGGAAGGATGTTTCGGACAAAAGTGTGGAGCTGAAGGCATTGTGGGCACAATGGGACTCCCTTAAGGTTATAGATGGGCTATTAAAGAGAGCATGGGAAAGTCCAGATGGGAAGGAAGTTACCATGCGTCTGGTGATACCCAGCTGTCGGATCCCAAAAGTACTTCAGGAAATACATGATGGAGTGTCCGGGGGACATTTTGGTATGAATAAGACATTGGCTAAAGTACGGGAACGATTTTATTGGATAAATAGCCGTCAAGATGTGGAAGCTTGGTGCCGCAAATGCAAGGCTTGTGCAGCTACCAAAGGGCCACAGACGAAGAGCAGGGGCCAAATGAAGCAATATAACGTCGGAGCTCCTTTTGAGAGGATTGCTATAGATGTAGCGGGCCCATTCCCAGTGACAGATGATGGGAATAAATACATCCTGGTCGCTATGGACTATTTTAGTAAATGGCCGGAAGCCTATGCCATTCCGAATCAGGAAGCAGTTACTGTTGCTCGAGTTTTGGTGGATAACCTTGTATGCCGATTTGGTGTACCCCTGGAGCTACATTCCGATCAAGGGAGAAACTTTGAGTCGGGGGTATTTCAGAAAATTTGTGAGTTGCTGGGCATTCACAAGACTCGGACAACCCCTCTTCATCCCCAGTCAGATGGAATGGTGGAACGACATAATAAAACCATGAAGGAACATCTTTCTAAGGTAGTTCACAAGAACCAGCGAGATTGGGATCGACATATACCATTTTTCTTAATGGCATACAGGGCTGCCATTCATGAGACGACTAAACAGACACCGGCTCGTGTAATATTTGGGCACGAGATCAGACTGCCATGTGATTTGATGTTTGGTACACCAGATAAGAAGCCACTGTCCGTGGATGACTACGCAGACGAAGTTAGTCAACAGCTGAGGAATGTCCACGAATTGGTTCGAAACCAAGTTAGCATAGCTAGTGACAGAATGAAGGCTCGCTATGACCGGAAGGGAACGTCAGCAGGATTCAAGGAGGGCGATCTGGTTTGGCTATATAACCCACAACGAAAGAAGGGAAAATCTCCGAAGCTTCACCCACCCTGGGAAGGACCGTATTCAGTCATCACTCGGATCAATGACGTTGTTTACCGAATTCAACGTAGTAAGAAGTCCAAGATGAAGATCGTGCACTTGGATAGGTTGGCGAAGTATGAAGTATGTTGGGGAATCTGAATTGCCTGACCGGGACGTTCAGGCTTAAGGAGGGGGCAGTGTTATGTGCTGCCCTCTAACAAGGAAAGATGTGATTAAGTTCATGTTCAAAGTTTTCCTCAGAAGCTTAGTTACTTCCCTGACTAGTAGGGTGGCGCCGTCTATGAGCCAATTGACGAACAATCATCTATTACATGGTAGAAAATTATGGAGAATTCTAGAAAAAAATTCTAGAAGGATTCCAAGTGTGTATATAAAGAGGTGACTCCAGCAGATGGGGGAACAGTTCAGTTGAGTGAAGTATGCAGTTTAGTGAAGTAAACAGACAAGAGAGTTTTTAGGTTAGACAAGAGTTGACAAGTTTAAGAAGGAAAGTAAAGTGCTTAGTGTTTTAAAAGTAGTGAAATTATATTAGATTAAGTTATTGTTATGTGCTGCCCTCTAACAAGGAAAGATGTGATTAAGTTCATGTTCAAAGTTTTCCTCAGAAGCTTAGTTACTTCCCTGACTAGTAGGGTGGCGCCGTCTATGAGCCAATTGACGAACAATCATCTATTACATGGTAGAAAATTATGAAGAATTCTAGAAAAAAGTTCTAGAAGGATTCCAAGTGTGTATATAAAGAGGTGACTCCAGCAGATGGGGGAACAGTTCAGTTGAGTGAAGTATGCAGTTTAGTGAAGTAAACAGACAAGAGAGTTTTTAGGTTAGACAAGAGTTGACAAGTTTAAGAAGAAAAGTAAAGTGCTTAGTGTTTTAAAAGTAGTGAAATTATATTAGATTAAGTTATTATTAGTTGTGTGATTTTTAAGTATTTGCTAGTGTAATTTTAGTGATTAAATAAATCAGTGGTTTGTGAAAATTCTTGTTGCAAGTTATTTGGAATCCACAAAGTGTTTACTGAAAATTGTAAGCACGTTACATTATTATTAGTTGTGTGATTTTTAAGTATTTGCTAGTGTAATTTTAGTGATTAAATAAATCAGTGGTTTGTGAAAATTCTTGTTGCAAGTTATTTGGAATCCACAAAGTGTTTACTGAAAATTGTAAGGACGTAACAACTGGTGTCAGAAGCGGAATTGCAACAGAATTTCTGAAGAATTCGACAAAGTTCCATAGTGTTCTATTTGGAAACCACTGGAGATAGTGAAGTGAGTCGAACTGGAAAGTGATATAGACTTTAAATAAGACTTGTTAGTGTTGTTTGTTAGTTTTTGAATGGAAACAAGAAGCATGGCTGCTGAAAAACAAATGCAAGATATGTTAGCTGCATTTAGCAAAATGATGCTAGAAGAACAAGAGAAACGACGTCAAGAAGATAAAGAAGAACAAGAAAGACGTCAAGAAGAACAAGAAAGACGACGTCAGAAAGAAAAACTAGAAGAAAAAGAAGAACAAGAAAGACGTCGTCAGGAGGAAAAAGAAGAACAAGAAAGACGCCGTCAGGAGGAAAAAGAAGAACAAGAAAGACGACGTCTGAAAGAAAAAGAAGAACAAGAGAAACGCGAAGAAGGACAAGAAAGAAGACGGCAAGAAGAATTGAGAAAAATTATACAGGTGCAGCAAGATGCTATCCTGTCAGCCACCAATGAAGTCAAAGAAAAAGTAGATAAAGTTGAACAAAAAGTGACTGGCGTCGAAGGAAAAGTGACTACACTTGAAGAAGGAGTAAGCGATGTCAAAGGAAAAGTAAATAAGGTTGAAGAGGAAGTAACTGAAGTCAAAGGAAAATTTCGTGCAGTTGAAGGAGAGGTAGAGCGACTTAAGCGACTGTTAAGAGAACAAGGAGGCCAGCTGGTATTATCATCATCAGGTCCTCGATTACAACCGCCTTCCTTTGATGGTCAAACTTCTTGGTCAACCTATAAAAGACAATTTGAGGCAGCGGCATACGCAAACAATTGGAGTAACGAAGACAAAGCTATGGCATTGGTGCTAGCATTAAGAGGTCAAGCCTCAGAGTTGCTTCAGACTATCCCAGTAACGCAGCAACGGGATTTTAAAGTTTTGGAGGCTGCACTAGATCTAAGATATGGCGACCAACACCTCGCTCAAGTATACCGAACTCAGCTCAAATCACGCACACAAAAGGCTGGGGAAAGTTTACAAGATTTTGAAGCAGCCGTTGAGCGACTGACATACCTGGCTTACCCGGATGCGCCTAAAGAATTCCAGGAACAATTAACAGTTGGTACTTTCATCGATGGCATAAGAGATGAGGAGATCAGGCGAGTCCTTAGATTATCCCGAGATAAGACTGGTAGTGAAGCCTTGATCCATGCCCTCGAGGTTGAAGCCGCTTACAAAGAGACTGCACGTCCGAGAGTACGAACCATGAAGGTAGAGGAAGAGGACCGTTTAGAAAAATCAAATATGGAATCTTTGATGGCTGACATGCACAAAATGATAAGCCAGTTGATGACAAAACCAGATACTCCAAGGAAGCAGGAAAGAGAGCAGAACGATGAACAGCCAAGGAAGGTGATTCGTTGTTATAAGTGCGGCAAACCAGGGCATATTAAGCGAAACTGTCGGCAGCGGAGCCCTGAGCGAGTAAATGCCGCAATGACTGAAGAGCCGCAGGAAAACTAAAAATAGCCAGCACTTTGGGGGCTGTGCTGGCTGGTGAACACGGTGCCCCCAGAGAGATACGGGTTTCCCAGATTAGAAGAGTCCCGAGTAGTCTGCTTTTGGATGGCTATGTAAACAAAAGGAGATGTATCTTCACTATCGACACAGGTGCCACGTCGTCAATAGTGCGGCCCGGATTTTTATCAGGAATAAAAGTTGATAAAAGCCAAAATGGACTGGTCGTTCGAACAGCCACAGGAGACAGGGTAAGGGTTCATGGAGAAGTTGACCTAGATCTGCAGTTTGGACGCCTGTGCTTTAGTCATAGGGTTATTGTGGCTGACATCACGGATGATTTCATATTGGGGCTGGATGTTATGGGAGTACAAGATCAATTTGTACTTGACGTGGTAGAACGAGTTCTAAAGATTGGAAATGAAGAATTTATTTTGTCAACAGCAAATGACCGATTTCAAAAAGTGAGGCTACTGACGGCTCAGACAATCAAGATTCCTGCCCGTTCAGAACAAATAATCGAGGCCATTTTGGAAGAAAACTCTGGTGGATACCGTGTTGGCCTTGTTGAAAAAGATGATTCAATTAAGACAGAAAACGTAATCTTAGCAAGAACTCTGACCCGGACAAAAGACAAAATTCCAATTAGAGTGGCTAATTTAAATTCCCACTCGGTAACTTTTAAGGAAGGCGAGGCAATAGGATCCTACGAACCAGTCCAGTGGATAGCAAGGTGTGAGGAACAAGGGGAGAAATGTTCGCCAACCAGTGAAGACAGGGAAGTTGTGACTTTGTTGAGTACCCAGTTTGAACACCTATCCGAGGATGAACGTAGAGAGGCAATCAAGTTTTTGGAAAAAGAAAGTACGGTATTTGCCAAAAACACAGACATCCTCACGAAAACTGATATAGTACAGCATCGAATAGACACTGGTGATTCAGCCGCCATCCGCCAACAACCTAGGAGGTTGCCACTAGCTAAACAGGAAGAAGCTGCTGCGATGGTTCAAAAGATGCTACAAGATGGAGTAATTGAGGAATCAACCAGTCCCTGGTCATCACCGGTAGTTTTAGTTGCCAAGAAGGACGGAACTTTGAGATTTTGTGTCGACTACCGGAAGCTGAATGATGTTACGAAGAAAGACAGCTATCCACTACCACGAATTGACGATACATTAAGTACGCTGGCAGGGTCACGATGGTTTTCAACTCTAGACCTTCGAAGTGGGTATTGGCAGGTGGGACTTCACCCTGACGACAAGGAAAAGACTGCCTTCTCAACAGGTAGTGGTTTATATCAATTCACCGTTGATGCCTTTTGGACTTTGCAATGCGCCAGCTACTTTTGAAAGATTGATGGAATTTGTACTCCGAGGACTAACTTGGAAGACGTGCTTAGTTTATCTTGATGACGTAATGGTTATGGGACGAAACTTCAGGGAACATTTGGAAAATCTTCAAGAAGTATTTGGGAGAATCAGAAATGCACACCTAAAGTTGAATCCAAAGAAGTGTCTACTATTCCAAAAAGAAGTGAAATTCCTTGGACATGTCGTATCTTCGAAGGGAATACAGACAGACCCGGACAAGATCTCTGCCGTGCGTGATTGGCCAAGACCTTCAAATGTACACGAATTACGAAGCTTTCTTGGCCTCTGCACTTACTATAGACGTTTTGTGGTAGGATTTGCGGATATAGCAAAGCCACTACACCAGCTAACGGAGGAGAAAGTTAAATATCACTGGACACCGGAGTGTGAAACATCATGGAAGAAGCTGAAAGCAGCGTTATGCAGTAGTCCTGTGCTAGCATATCCCAAACCAAAGGGCCTCTATATTCTTGACACGGATGCTAGCAACTCCGCAATTGGATGTGTACTATCTCAAGTCCAAAATGGAGAGGAAAAAGTAATCGAGTATTTCAGTAAGGTACTGTCCAAACCAGAGAGGAATTATTGTGTAACAAGGAAGGAACTATTGGCCATTGTTAAGTCCGTGGACCATTTTCACAAGTACCTCTATGGCCAACATTTCAAAATCAGGACCGACCATGCTGCATTAAAATGGCTATTGCAGCTGAAAACCCCAGAAGGTCAACTGGCTCGCTGGATAGAAAGACTGCAGCAATATGACCTCACAATCGAACACCGACCTGGAAAGTCTCATAAAAATGCAGATGCTCTGTCAAGAAGACCGTGCAAAGATGACTGCAAGCACTGCTATCGGGTTGAAAAAGCACAGGGCACGGTAATAGTAAACACAGTTCAGGTAGATGTTCCAGATGATTGGACAAAGGAAGTTCTAAGACGAGAACAAATGGATGACAGCGTAATTGGTCCTATATTAAGGGCAAAAGAAAAAGGAACGCGACCGGAATGGAAGGATGTTTCGGACAAAAGTGTGGAGCTGAAGGCATTGTGGGCACAATGGGACTCCCTTAAGGTTATAGATGGGCTATTAAAGAGAGCATGGGAAAGTCCAGATGGGAAGGAAGTTACCATGCGTCTGGTGATACCCAGCTGTCGGATCCCAAAAGTACTTCAGGAAATACATGATGGAGTGTCCGGGGGACATTTTGGTATGAATAAGACATTGGCTAAAGTGTGGGAACGATTTTATTGGATAAATAGCCAGATAAGAAGCCACTGTCCGTGGATGACTACGCAGACGAAGTTAGTCAACAGCTGAGGAATGTCCACGAATTGGTTCGAAACCAAGTTAGCATAGCTAGTGACAGAATGAAGGCTCGCTATGACCGGAAGGGAACGTCAGCAGGATTCAAGGAGGGCGATCTGGTTTGGCTATATAACCCACAGCGAAAGAAGGGAAAATCTCCGAAGCTTCACCCACCCTGGGAAGGACCGTATTCAGTCATCACTCGGATCAATGACGTTGTTTACCGAATTCAACGTAGTAAGAAGTCCAAGATGAAGATCGTGCACTTGGATAGGTTGGCGAAGTATGAAGTATGTTGGGGAATCTGAATTGCCTGACCGGGACGTTCAGGTTTAAGGAGGGGGCAGTGTTATGTGCTGCCCTCTAACAAGGAAAGATGTGATTAAGTTCATGTTCAAAGTTTTCCTCAGAAGCTTAGTTACTTCCCTGACTAGTAGGGTGGCGCCGTCTATGAGCCAATTGACGAACAATCATCTATTACATGGTAGAAAATTATGGAGAATTCTAGAAAAAAATTCTAGAAGGATTCCAAGTGTGTATATAAAGAGGTGACTCCAGCAGATGGGGGAACAGTTCAGTTGAGTGAAGTATGCAGTTTAGTGAAGTAAACAGACAAGAGAGTTTTTAGGTTAGACAAGAGTTGACAAGTTTAAGAAGGAAAGTAAAGTGCTTAGTGTTTTAAAAGTAGTGAAATTATATTAGATTAAGTTATTATTAGTTGTGTGATTTTTAAGTATTTGCTAGTGTAATTTTAGTGATTAAATAAATCAGTGGTTTGTGAAAATTCTTGTTGCAAGTTATTTGGGATCCACAAAGTGTTTACTGAAAATTGTAAGGACGTAACACTATTTTTTATTACGAATCACTGTCTGGTATAATTGTAGGACTTTTAATTATGTTTTCACACAATTTCATTTTGCGTGTTTTATTGTCAATTCATGTGCGACAAATGTGATTAACGTATGCAAATAAATATTTAATAATAGAGCAGGCTAATAGCTATTTACCCACCTAAAAATAAAGCAAAAAGATAGGACTTGTCCCGCATGAGTAATAAAAAAGTATTTGGTATCATGTATACCAAATGGATTATTATATGGCATGGCAAAATAATAAGTGTGCTAAGAGTACATATCGAATGATTAATTCGCTGATTACGTGAATTTAACATGTTAAAACAAACTGTACACATTCAACACATTTCTGACAATTATGGGTTGCATATCTTTATATGTTAATAATGATTATATTTTCAAATGGATTAGTTTTTATGTTAATATGAAGGTTGGTAGTAAGACGACATGAAGCAAGGTTCTTGTAAATCTTTTGTTTTAATAGTTCAATAAAATTATAATCAAATAGTTCTTTATTATATTATTATTATACCTCAGTTTAAAATCTTAAGAAATGATGAACTGTAAATTTGGTTTTTTTTATATTACAGTATTTGGAAACCTAACAAAAAGTATAAATGTAACTATTAGAGATATTTCATATATAAGTTAAATATTAACAATAAATTGTACACATACTGACATACTTAACTGACTGAAATAATCAAATAAACAATTACAAATTAACTAATTATCTTCGGGAAAATTGCTTTTCTCCAAAATTTAGTGGCTTGCTTCATTATTTCTAAGCAGAAAGTTTCATCGAGACAAATTTCATGTATAGAAATCTCCATGTCATTTTCAACATTTGGGCAGGCTGCACAAAACAAACTTTTACGTTTATTAGTTAAAAACATTCGCAACTGTATTGTGCAAATGTTTTCTTCTTAATATTGCCATCTTTAATGTAAACTAATATAAAGCTTCACTGTTTTATCTTTCGAATGATAAATTTGAGATAGGTAGTCCTTATCTACAAACAGTCACATAAGAGAGTATTTAGTCACTATTTGATGCCTTCTGTTAATCCCCACGTTTACAGAATTGGTGATGTGTATTTACTTATCAAATTTCATTTATTTTAGGTGTAAGGTGTTCAATGAAGGCTCCCTTAAAATCACCAGTGCAAACACAAACACATCAGGTTTATTTTAATAAGACACCTCATAAGAGCAAACTACGAGGAAGAATAAGAAACTACCGCAATTAAAAAAAAAATAATTGTGTATTCTACATGTATATTTTTGTGTTCACTGATTTTAAAATTTTTATTGTGCCCCTGATAGCATTATAATTGTAATTTTTGACTTTTTGGTAATAAAGTTTTGTATTTTATGCTTTTGTTTTATTAACAAGCTTTTTACAACATTGTTAGTACACGATACTGTCGTGGGTTCTAGTCAGTTGCCCAGCATTAGTCAAGCCTATATCAGTCGCAAGTCGTTCTTTTGAACTCTCTTAAAGCAAACAAGCCTTTCATTGAATTTAAATAAAACAAAAGATCTAATAGGGATACGAAACAAAAGAGCCATTAAGGACACAAGTAAAAGATCCCCTCGGGACAACAAAGTAGAAAAGATCCATCCAAGGACACAAAAAAACTAACAAATAAAAGATCCATCGGGACATACAAAAAAAAATTGTAACATTCAAAAGGCTGAGCGTTGTGAGGCGGAAACCTGATATAATTTATTAGAAAAAATCCCATAGAGACAAAATCACAAAAAAAAAGTTGATGTTGTGGACCCATGGCCGTCGACTTGACGCTCCCAGGCCCACGGCGCTCCAACCACACCACGAGACCCACGACTAGGCGCTCCCTGAGGCCCGCAACTTGCTCAGAGTGCCCCAGAATTCCATGTCCATATGGTAGGCAGTAAATTTTTTTACATACGTCGTCAGCTTCAATGGGGAGTCCTGAGTGGCTGAATTTCGACATCGTGCTCCTAAAAGAGGCCCAAAGATGACAATATAATAAATATTTGTACTCCTGATGTGGCTATACAAGCTGTGATAATCTAGAGACGGCCGTGACTAGACTGATACTCCTGGTAGAATTGTTGAATTCTTAATTCGAGCAAGTGTTTCTCGGTTCACAGATTTTTAAAATCGAAACAGACTGCGTTTAGTAATCATTCATTAAATACCTCCTCGTACCACAGATCTAGCAGGTGTCAATCAGATGAAGAAATATGTGTAAATTGTAAATATGCGTCAGAAACTTTAAAAATTCCAAATATTGACTATCACCATACAGCTTTTAATAGAAATTGTGAGGCATACAAGAGAATTTACGAACAGTTACAACAGAAAGTAAATTATCCAGAAATATATAGATCAAATTCAGAATAGCAATCAAAAAAAAAACTAATGTACCTTAATATACAGAGCCTGCGACAACATAAAACACAACTAGAATGGATTATCCTACAATGGAAGCCTATTATAATATGTCTCTCAGAAACACATGTTACCGAAGATTTTCAAAATAATGAAATAGATATCGAAGGATACAATGCGGTTACTACACATTCAACAAGCCAGCATACAGGTGGTACAATAATTTACATTAAAAAAGAACTCCGATACAAAGCGACAGTAAATGAATCCATATACATGAACATGTGGGTAACTGGAATAGAAACTGCAATAAAGAATCGTAAATATAATATTCTTAGCTTATACCATTCACCAAATTCTAGAGATGCAGAGTTTTTAGAAAAATTAGAAGAAATACTTGAATATTATGCAGACAAAGCTGGAACGTTTATTCTAGTAGGAGACTTCAATATAAACGTAGCAAAAAGCACTTACTATTCTAACAAGTTAAAAAATATCATTGGAAATCATGGTTTACTTCAAAAAATAGATACGTTCACAAGAATAACAAAGGAATCTGCTACAATTATTGATTTGCTAATCACTAATGAAAAAGATATGCCAAGCCAAATCCATCTTACACCAAAAATAACAGATCATTGTATTTTAACTGTAGATCTAATGTGTGAGGATAGACAGAAGAATTATAAGCAATATAGTAGAAATTTTAAAAATTTTAACGAATTAAATTTTCAGTTGGATTTAATAGAAACTAAATGGCTGCCAAACAGCACAGACACTAATTACCTAGCAGAAACCCTTGTCAACTCTATTATTTGTACATTAAATAAGCATGCACCTATAGAAGAAAAAACAGTAAAGATCAGTTGGGCTAATAAAAGATGGTGGACTTTAGATATAGGACTAGAAATAAAAGAAAGAGATAAAATGTACAAAAAAGCTATTATTACACAACATGAACAAGATTGGATGAACTACAAACTACAAAGAAATAAAGTAGTACAACTAATAAGACAGCAGAAAGAAACCTTCTACCAGGAAAAGATTGATGAAGTTAAAGGTGATACAGTGGAAATGTGGAAAACTTTAAAACAACTTGTGAAAGGTGATAAAACCGTGAACAAAAAGGAAGGCATTATATTTAATAATGAAATGAAAAGAGATGAAAAGGAGATAGCGGAAGAATTCAACATATACTTTTTAACCAGTTTAGAGACATTAGTAATTCCTCCAAACCAAAACCAAATTTATGACATCTTAAACAACATTAACAACTGTAAATGTAAATTAGAGAAATTTAAATTATTAACGTTCCCTGAGTTAAAAAAAAATTGTTTATGAAATGAAAAATAAAAAAAGCAGTGTAGATGGGATTACAACAAAAATTTTACAATTAGCATTTGAAATAATAGGAGATCGTTTCCTACAATTGATAAATAATAGCCTAGAATATGGATCGTTCCCCAGGACTTGGAAAACATCGACAGTTATACCTTTGGAAAAAATATACAACACAATAAAATGTGAACAACATAGACCAATAAATATGGTACCGGTATATGAAAAGTTGCTTGAAACTGTAGTAAATGAACAAATTATTGAATATGTTGAAGCAAATAAATTATTGACAATCAACCAAGCAGGATTCAGGAAGCGAAATTCATGTGAAAGTGCTTTACAAACAGTGATAGCTAAGTGGAAAAATGCATTAAATGAAAAACAAATTATAGGTGTTATTTTTTTAGACTTTCGTAGAGCATTTGAGACAATCAACAGAAACTTGCTAGTATTAAAGTTAGAAAAATTTGGATTAGGACCTAAGATAATTAATTGGATGAGTGAATACTTAACAGAGCGAACCCAAATAACAAAATATAATAATAATGTGTCCACAATGAAAAATAGTATATTTGGAGTACCACAAGGGACTGTATTGGGACCTAACTTGTTTTTATTGTATATAAATGATATAGTGCGATATGTAGATAAGTGCAATATACAGTTATTTGCAGATGATACCTTACTATATTTAATAGGTGAAAACGTAGATAAAATTGTGAACAGCATAAATGATGAACTTAAAGTGATAGAAAAATGGTTGAGTGGCAACAGTCTGCAAGTAAATACAACAAAAACAAAATGTATGATAATTAAAAGTAAATATAACACAACTGATATAAACAGTCATAGTGGTATATATATCAACGGGGAAAAAATAGAACAAGTTAGAGAATGGAAATACTTGGGAGTAAAAATTGATGAAAATCTAACATTCTCCAGTCATGCCGCATATATCACCCATAAAATTGCCAAAAAAGTAAATTATCTAGGAAGATTAGAATACGTCACTAGCACATGGACTAAAATATTGATTTATAAAACAATTATTCTGCCACACCTTAACTTCTGTGCATCTATTCTTTTCTTAATGAGTAACACCGAGATAAGTAATATACAAAAAAAACAGAATCAAGCCTTGCGAACTATTTTGAAATGTAATAGATATACAAGTATAAAATATATGCTAGAAATCACTGAACTTTTGAGTGTTAAACAAACCATATTTGTTAACGCTATGATTGTAATATATAAAATAAAAAATGGGTTATTTCCGCAACACCTATTGGAGGAGTGTACTTTTGTTGAGGACGTTCACAACTATGGCACTAGATCACGAGGAAATTTTTATGTCACGGCTGTAAATAATAATTACAGTGGGAACAATTTATTTCATAAAGGGTTGCTTGAATTTAATAAGTTACCAGATGAGTTAAAAACCAGTGAATCACTTGTATCCTTTAAAAACAAATGTAGAAAGTATGCTATTGAAATGATTGATATATAAATGTAACAATGCTTATAATGTATGCTGTATCTTTCTTTTTTTGTGTATTTTGTTTTGTATGTTATTATGTAAATTTATTTAGCCAAGTGCTATTAATAAAGATATTATTATATTATTATTATTATTATTTCTGCTATCCTGGTGCTCCTGGTAGAATTGTGGAATTCTTAATTCGAACAAGTGTTTCTCGTTTCACAGATTTTTAAAATCGGAACAGACTGCGTTTAGTAATCATTCATTAAATACCTCCTCGCATTTCTACGGTCCTGCGGCGGGATTCTAAGATGCTATCGTATCGAGTCGATACGATACTAGTGATTCTTGAAACACTATCGTATCGTATTTTTGACACTTACTCGATAGAATTTCCTCGATACCAACGTAGCTGTCGTATCAGTAATACGATATATGCCTCTCTTTTTAATATATGTGCCATCTTTCTTTATTTTCGTTAGTTGACGCGTTGACGTCATTTAAATATATTTGAGGCATAGTTCGAGAACTATTTTACATTTTGATAATTAATTCATATGATAAATAAATGTATGTATATGGCGCTACTTATGGAATTTTTTAAATATTTATTTATTTTAGAATGCTGCCAATATTTCATCAAGAAATTTTACAACAAAATCGCCAAGATATCCGTCGGTTAAGATTGAATAGAAACGAATTAAGAAACCAATCAAATCCGTTTAATTTACCTGACCGACGATTTATTGAACTATATCGATTATCTAAAACCCTTGTTAGAACACTAATAAATATAGTAACACCACTATTAAGAAGTCCACTCATATCTGGCGGTGTATCCATAGAAAATAAGATATTTTGCGCTTTACGTTTTTATGCTACTGGTAGTTATCAGAGGGGTTTAGGGGAAGAATACAATATTTCGTTAAGCCAAACTGTAGTCCATCGAGCTGTACATGAGATAACCCGAGCTATAGTGCAATCGATGGCGGCAGATTACATTAAATTTCCAGCATCGATGGACGAAAGAAACCGAATAAAGTTTCGTTTTATGGAAAAATGGAGTTTTCCAGGAATAATTGGTGCAATCGATTGCACTCACATTGCTATTCTAAAGCCACGAAATGACGAACACAATTTTATTAACAGGAAAGGGTTCCACTCCCTTAATTGTCAAATTATTTGTGACGACAATTTAATCATAAATAATGTATTAGCCAATTATGGAGGGTCAACTCATGATTCTTTCATTTGGAGACATTCTTTAATTAAAAACTATATGCAGGATCTGTACAATCATGATGAAAAATCTTGGTTAATAGGAGACTCAGGTTACCCTCTCCAACCCTACCTCATGACACCCTTTTTAAATCCTTTTGAGGGCTCGCCAGAATCAAAATACAATCATGCTCATATAAGAGCAAGGAATTGTATAGAAAGGTGTATAGGTGTACTTAAAATTAGGTTCAGATGTCTGTTGGAGGAACGGTCCCTTAGATATGCCCCACAATTTGTAACCGACTTACTAAAAGCTTGTGTCATTTTACATAATTTATGTGTTAATGAGGGGGTTCCATTACTTGAAGAAGCAGTAGAAGATATTCAACAGGCAATTGATTTTGACTTACTACCAATAAACGAGCCAAGGCAACTAGTACTGGCTGGGTTAGCAGTACGAGATACTATTGTAGAACAGTATTATCGATAAAGTGTTTGATGTTCCCTCTCTTTATATCGCCCTCTACCTCATGTTCTTTAACCAGTCCGTCGTTATAGATAAATTAAAACTATTTGCTCATTTGAATGTATTAAATAATGAATGAAATGTTAACATTTATAGGTATATAGGTACCTAAATATAAAACTAACTAAGTAACTATTCCAATTATTATTATTCATAAAATACAAATGTATCCTGTAAAAGTACCTATTTCCTAACAGATAAAGCTTAATATTGCCTTAAATCTTAAATTATCCATTACAAATATTTTGAAGAAGATTCTGTTGAGCTTGTAAGATCTGGAAAAGTATATGTAGGTATAATTTTTCAATAACTAATAAACTAATTTTATTTATACCTGAACAAGATTATAATTTAACTGCCTAATTTCTGCAGTCATTTCTTTCAATTCTTTGGAAACTTCTTCTAAAGAGGTTTTCAAAGTCGTTTTTATATCACTAAGTTCGTTCAATGTTTCTCTGTATTCTTGTAAATATTCAACAGCCTGTCTTTTACGTGCAGGCTGTTGATTATTTATTGATCTTTTTTTAATATTAATTCCTGGCGTGAATTCAAGCGATGCTGTAAATATTTGGGAATCTGTTACACTATTTATAGTAGATTTTGAAGGCACTCCGCATTCAGGTTCATTTAAGCCTATAAAATTTTCACCTAGTATGTCCAGTATCCTCATTTCTAGATCAGAGAAGTCCTTTTCCTCTGAAATTCCTCCACCGGTTTTATTCATATTTTTTTTAAACTTGCTGCCTTTCTTTTTAAATTATATTTAAAGTCACTCCATGTCTAAAAAGTATATATGAATTGAAATTAAAGAATTAAAATGAAATGTTGAACAGAGCTCCAGTTATTATAGTTTAATTACTTTCTGCCATTTATCGGTAGCCTTACTACCGAAACCAAGAGCATTCAACTTTTTAGCAGTTTCGTCCCATAATTGCTTGTAAAGTTCTCGTCCCTTAGGCCCCACAAATTTTCCAGTTGCTATGACTGGACTTGCCTCCATCGCCTCCAACAAAATGTGCCAATGGGCCTCACGTACTTTAAAAGACATATCTAAAATAATTCAATATAGTTTTTCTGTTTTAAAAAAATGTTGGTTCAATCTCTCACTTTTAGAAATACAAATAATTAAATTCAAAATTCAAATATGACCCGGTACTGTCAACTGCCAAAATTTGACATCACTGGACAAAATTTCTTTTCTCATTGGATAAATTCCGACGATACCCGAAAGATTTACTCGATAGCAACTTAGAATTCCAACCACGTATCGTATCGTATTTCGCTGCTATCGTATCGAGCTCGATACGATAGCAACTTAGAATCCCGCTGCTGATGCTCCTGGTAGAGTCGTGGAATTCTTAATTCGAACAAGTGTTTCTCGTTTCACAGATTTTTAAAATCGAAACAGTGCGTTTAGTAATCATTCATTAAATACCTCCTCGCATTTCTACGGTCCTGATGCTCCTGGTAGAGTTGTGGAATTCTTAGTTCGAACAAGTGTTTCTCGTTTCACAGATTTTTAAAATCGAAACAGTGCGTTTAGTAATAATTCATTAAAAACCTCCTCGTATTTCTGCTATCCTGGTGCTCCTGGTAGAATTGTGGAATTCTTAATTCGAACAAGTGTTTCTCGAATTGAAATTTGACAGTTGAAATTTGACATTTGAAATGTGATAGTTGAAATTTGACAGTTTTAAATACCTCGTCGCATTTCTGCGATCCTGATGCTCCTGTTAGAATGGTAGAATTTTTAACTCGAGCAAGTGTTTCGTCTCACAGATCTTTAAAATCGAAACAGACTGCGTTTGGCAGTAATTCATTAACCAAGTCAAAAAATGGAAAAATTATTATCCTTACCATAACTAAAAGAATCCCTGCAATTTTTTATCGGCCCAAAAAATGTAATTTTTAATTTCCCATATACGTAGCATATAAGAAAGTATTGTGACTGTGTACAAAATCGATGTTTTGGTGAATTTGCACGTTTTCAGGTCACTTGAAGCCAAAAAGTAGTTTTTAAAAGTACTTGTCTGCCGTTTGTAGTCACAGTTAGAGCCCAAATCACTCGTTCAGTTTTGCTTAAATTTTGTATGAGTATCCAGGACGGCCACACCTCGAGGTAAAATCACAAAATCTGTCCTATCTCAACTGAAGGGTTAGGGGAGTTAACCCATAAAAACCGATTAAAAGAATATAAAATAATTTTTTTCTTAAAAACAGCTTTCACGATTTTCATCAAATTTAACCCATGAATACTCCCTTAGCACTAATATGAGATAACATAACCAATGACTCCTAATAAATTCAGGGGCGGTGGCTGCGGGGGTAAGATTGGAGAAATTAAATAATTATTTCCTCAAAAACCGCCAAAGATTTTTATTAAATTGAACACATTGATACTCCCTTAGTACTAGTATAAGAGGACGTCACCCGTTTCCTGAAAAAATGAAGAAACGGAGCCTGTGTGGGAGGGATTAAGAGATTTTTTTTTCTAAAACGGTTCTAACGAATTTAATCAGTTATAGATTAAAGATAATCACCAGGTTTGTATATTTTATTATAACTGACATTAAACATTAATTGCATAATTAGAGGGAAACTGATAATAACATAAATAAATACAAGGCCATTAATTAAGCATATTACAATTATCATATTACCAGCAATACTTCCTTACTACCAGTATAAGATAAGATGTCAAGACTAGTTGCTTCTGGAAAATTCAGAGTGATGTTGCAGACGGGTATGGTTTAAAAAAAAAGAAAAGCGTTCAAGTCGCTGAGGCTCGTAGCAGGTGTACCGAGGGCTAGCTCAGCTCTAGTGGGTGAGGGGATAGGTTAAAGTTCATACACAAAAAAAATAGCATATACACATTAGTTACTCATATATATGCATAAAGGGCGCCACCAACTAATAAAATGACTGCAACCTAGCTAGAAGGCTCCCAAAATTTCCAAGGGTACCCAAACGCTACACTATATTTATTCGAGGTATGAATTTAAAAGAAACCAGTATGTAAAGTTTGAATTTAGATATCAAATGTATTTAGTAAATGAGTATTTAATGCCATCAATCAGAGAAGATATATATGTTCACAAACAAATATATTTGAACCGGTCCTTGGTTATATAATTTAATCTTACCATGCGTGATATCACGAAGGGTTCACATTAGGTTCACACGAGATAATAAAAATCGTGCATATGAACTTATTTTTATACATATATCGTTGTCCTATGTCGAAGCCTGCAGTTGTCAATATAGTTCCATACCTGTTTTCCAAAATCCCCGAATCGTTGTCCAAAATGAAAGCAAAAAGTTGTCAATAAAATTCCAGTTGGGGGTCCACAGGTGGAGAACAAGAATAGGTGACCGAAACCCAGGCCTCTCTTGCTACGGAAATGGGTAACGCCAGGCTCAATAAATACTTGGGGGGAATTCGTAAAATTCGGGATGAGTATTACGAAAACAACAAAAGTAACGTAAACACAAAAAATAGAATAAAATAAAAAGCAATAAAAAAAATAATTTCATAAGTATACCAAAAAAAAATTAATATGATCTTTATTCCTTAGTCAAAGGTGTATGGCGGCAAAATCGGCGATCCAAGAGATCAAACTTGGAAGTATTCCTCGTGGGACGGCTTTCTACAATTAGTACAAAAAATGCGTTAGGACATGTGCTTGCTTCACAAAAAAATATAACATACTTAATGTCAAGTAGGAAGAAACTGAGACATAAAAAACATAACAAAAACTTTACGACCTCATTAAAAACCGGTACTCTTTTTTGTGCTGTTCGCAAATTGACTCGGTTACCTTTATAGGTTTTTAATGTGCGTCGGGAATGTTTCATGTCAGGCTTGGCACCATGACCCGCGGCGATATAATTATATCGTAAAGTTTTTGTTGCGTTTTTTCTTTAGTGGGATCCATTTATTTCAACTAGCGCCATGGCCTGCGGCGATAATAATTATGTCGTAAAGTTTTTGTGGGGTTTTTCTGTCTCGGGAATTTATTACTTGAACTATACAAATCAAGAATCCGAACTAGTCGAGTAAGCTGTGTCGTTCTAAACAACTATAACGTACACAACCAACCATGAATTTTCAATATCCCATGAATACATCAAACGGCAATTAAAAAGAAAAATTCACAAAGAACGCCAAGCGCACTGCTGCCTAATGGCTACCCGTTTACCACTCCAACCCACCCATCTATTCTCTAAAACCCCGTGACCATACAAGCCGACAAAATCACTAGCGTCTAGGGGCCAAGTACCACTTTCTATTTGTGGCCTCTGAGACTGGCGCAGATTGTTTTGTCACAATGCTGCGTTGTGTGTTGCCGATTAGCCTCTTGTCAAATAATTGTTATGAAATTATATCTTATTTTAGCAAATGGAATAATATGCAGCGATTTAGTAGAAAAATAATATTTTGGTTTGCATTTTTGACTACCTATCATGGATGAGAAAATGTATTGCAAAATTTAAACATCAACTTTGTCAATTTGTAAGAAACTAGTTATTACAAATCCATTATCACTAATTTATTTTGTCCACTTTTGTATGAATTTTTCAATTCCCCATGCAGTGTTATACTCTTTTATTTATTTTTTTGTACTTTTATACCTGTGTAGGACTACTTTTGTCATGTTTTCTTACACTCTTTGTTTTAATTTGTAGCAATATGGGTTCGCCCGTATATGTAAATAAATAAGTAAATTACTTAAACACAGAATATATATGTTTGTTTTTAATTAATACTGTATATATATTATTTTCTTATTTTATAGTTAAATTCTTTAATAAATTTTTGAAAACAACATTGTGTTTGTTTAAATTGGATTTCAAAAAATATAGTTTCACAAAAGAAGGAAATTACAATATTTTACAAATAAGTATTTAATGGATATTAATCTGAAAAAGTATTTTCTTAATTCCTCATTTAGAGCAATTAATAAAATAT
Source organism: Leptura quadrifasciata (assembly GCA_963675555.1). Taxonomy (NCBI): domain Eukaryota; kingdom Metazoa; phylum Arthropoda; class Insecta; order Coleoptera; family Cerambycidae; genus Leptura; species Leptura quadrifasciata. The sequence goes on from OY776674.1 coordinate 178,492,375, forward strand.
AAAGTACCTAGAAATTTTAAATTCCTATGTATATATAATAATAAACAACCAAATGTGTTCAAATTTTAATATTGATAAAATATGCTGATTATCAAATCCGACTTTAACAGAATTTAATTTAAAAGTAAATCATCAAATGTTTATAATATTCATGACAAGGGGCTGATAGGCAACACACATCGCAGCATTGTGATAAGACAATATGGGCAAGTCTCAGGAGCCAGAAATAAAAAGTGATACTTGGCCCCTAGACGCCAGTGACAAAACTCACGACGCAACCCCTAAGACATCTAGAATTCTCTGCTGCCAACAAAATCTAACAGCACGACAACCCTCAATACGCCTCTCAATAATTGAAGGGGACGACCCTCTTTTTCGCACTTATTGTGAAATACGGAAGTGGTTGGTGACTGTTTATTATTTTTAATTACCTATTAATAACAAAGCTAATATGGTGGCTTATTGTTGTGCGTATGGCTGCAAAAATAAACGATTTCCCGGGACGACTATTCGTTTTCATAAGTAAGTATATTTTTAAATAAATAAAAAGTCGTTTCAGATGTGAAAACAATTTTAAGGTTAGGTATTTTAGGAATTTCCCAAACACTACCTACCGAAAATTTATTTTACTGTTCCTGTTTGTAATTTTGAACTACTTTTTTTTATAGATTTCCATTATCTAGAAAACCAGTTTTAGAATTATGGCTAAATGCTGTGAGATTGAAAAATTTTAAACCCAGCGTTTTTACTGTAATATGCAGTGAACATTTTACTGAGGAAAGCTACTTAGAATCTTCTTTGAATCGGAAGTTATTAAAGAAGGATGCGGTTCCTTCAATTTTCAACTTTCCATGCCACCTAAATGTTAAAGCCTGTATGAACAGACGACAAATTAAAAGGCTTTGCATTGAATCAAGTACTAAAGCTGATGAAGCAGATAAGAATAATGTGCAGGTAACGTAATCTTAATAATTAAAGTTTTAATCGTAATTAGCATAGTATTGTTTTGTAGGAACCATCTATGACAACAAAACATGATGCTTCAGTCCAAACGTCACTTTTTCTTACGAAGTCCTTACCCGAAGTTTTTTTGTTTTTTTTTTTTTTATACATTTATTTAACGTCGGCCTATTTCCGCTACTGAGGCCTATCACCGACGCCTGTAGACGAGCTACCCCCAACCAGGAATTTTGCCGAACCTCTTCCCTTAAGAAGAGTAGGGATCTTTTACTTGCCTAACATTTAATAGACAAGGGACCGACGGCTTTACATCCCCTCCGAAGGATGGTATATCTCCTATACAACCCTCGCCTAAGGTTGTATAGCTTCCGCGCATACACTGATATTACCCGAAGTTAAAATGTTAAAACGCACAATCAAAACTCTACAACAAAATGTTACCCGAAAAGCAAAAAAAAATAAGTAGTATGAAGGACTTAATCAGACATTTAAATGAAAACAATAAAAGTGACTGCACCATAGAGGAGGTTCTTATGAACAATTTTGAGGGCTTTTCACTGGAGCTCTTTCAAAATGAGTTAAAAAATTGAAATGTTAGTTCAACACAAAAGAGATATACCAATCAGATGAAAGAATTTGCGTTAACTTTATACTTTTATTCACCAAAAGCGTATATGTTTTTACGAAAAAAAAATCAATTTGGCACATGCTGGGATGTTGAGGAAATGGGTATCTTCCTTTAACTGTGAAGTGGGTTTTCTAAACGAAGTTTTTGATTTTTTAAAAAAAGAGGCCGAAGAAGTTGATTATTTATGTGATGTTGCTTTAATATTTGATTCGATGGCTATTCGATCAGAACTTGTTTATGATAGGAAAAATGACAAGCATTGTGGCTATGTTGATTTAGGTGATATCGCTGCTGTACATTCTGCTTTAATGGCTACAGAGGCATTAGTTTTTCAAATAGTTTCGTATAAAAATAATTTTAAATGCCCAATAGGCTATTTTTTTATAAACAAAATAACTGCAGTTCTACAAAAACAATTTGTTTTGGTTGCAATTGAAAAGTTATTTGAAATTAATATAAAAGTGCATTCCGTAACATGCGATGGGTGCAGTACTAATATAAAAACATTTGAACTGTAAGGATGTAATTTGAGCCCGTTAAATATGGAAGCTAAATTTAAATTTAATCATCCTAACAAAGTCGGTATGCAAACTAACGATTCTGCAACGTACAAAATTATCACGAAATTTTCTGTATCTTAAACCCTTGTCATGTAGTTAAATTACTAAGAAATACTTTTGCAGAACATGGTTTATCTTCTCCAGCCAGAAATATTGATTTTAAATACGTAGAAAAACTACATATTTTACAAGAAAACGAGGGTTTAAAGTTTGCTAATTCTCTTACGGGTTCTCATCTTAACTTCAAACGAAAAAAAAATGAATGTTCGTCTCGTGGTACAAACAATTATTAACAGTGTAGCTGAGGCTATTGATTTTTTAAGAATTTCTGGTCATGCAGATTTTCAGGGTAGCGAGGCTACAGTCGAATTTTTAAAAATACTTGATATAATGAATTCAAGAACACTATTTGGTCGTGGCTATAAATCCCCATTATTTTAAAAAAATTCTCATTACTGGCAAGATATCTTTAAAGAAACCGCAAAATACATAAAACAATTAAAAATAAATGGCTGTGATGTTTTACAGCATAAAAGAAAATCTTTTGCTCTCGGATTTCTTATAAATATTTACAGTTTTGAAAAGTTAGCTTTGTATCTTTTTAGTCGTCCAGAAAATCCCCTCAAATATTTTTTGACGTATAAATGTTCCCAAGATCATATAGAGTTATATTTTTCTTGTATTATATCACGAGGAGGATGGAATAATAATCCGAATGTTTTACAATTCAAATGGGCTTTACGAACATTGTTGTTTCGTAATAGTGTACAGCCAAGTATAAACGGCAATTGCTGCATTAACTTCAGTTCAGATCTAGCACCAATATTTGATTTTCAGCATGTTAGAAGAAATATTGTTGAAAATACAAATAATAAAGACCAATTTGATGATAAAGAACTGAATTATTTAATGTCGGTAATTGAAATTACATCGCTCTCTTCGATGCAAGAAAATATACTATATTACATAGGCGGTGTAATCGTGCGCAAAATTCTAAGTAAAAATTCATGTACTTTTTGCCAGGATATGATTAAACAACCCTTGAATGACCATGATTACTCCTGTATTAGTATTAATAACCCAAGTAGTTTTACGAGGTTTTTATCTAATGGAAAATTATATTTTCCTTCAAAAGGCGTCTTTCAAATTGTTACTTACGCTGAGAGAGCATTTCCTGCTGAATTAAATATTGGGTATCTGGGAAAGTATAATTTTAAAAGAAGAATTATAATGTCTGTCATGCAACATTTTATTTCAAAATTAAGAAGCCTCTTTCAACCAGCACACCTTGTGGTAGAAATGTGTGAAGACTTGCATGAAGTTCAAATAATAAAATACATAGCTAGTACTTATGCAAACATTCGAATTGAAACCCACGCGAAGAAAAAATCCCAGCACTTATTAGGGCACAAAGCTACACTCCGTCATAAGTTAAATAAGACAATTTTATTTTACCATATTTAACTTTTAATTTCTGATTAAAATACAGTTTTGAATTTTTATGTTAATAAAGATATACGTTTCTTCTACCATTGTGCTATTCCAAATCTCCTTCTACCCTTATATTTATTTTTCTAATCCCACTTGAAGAAGCATTTGCGCGATTTTTACATAAACGACAATGAGAGAAACAAGGAACTTAAAAAAAATCACTAAATCCAAATCGCTGGGAGCTAGTCAATAACAATTAAGAGTGAAAGCAGTCTGAAAAGAGGTTTCTAAAAATGTAGTGATATTTGTAACATTCAATTGGTACTTGGCCCTGTACAAAATCGTATTGGTTCATCCATAATTTCTAGCAATTATAGAATTTGAGCTTCGAAGTCGGACGTACTATTGCCCCACTCTGTATTTTTCTTGAATTCATTTATTTTTTGTTTGGAATGAAAAGCTCCTGTTATTTATATTTAATAGAAATAATAATAAGCTGTGGGATAAAAATATTTGATAGAAATATTAACTCTTGCTTACCCCAATGTACTTTTGTTTACTTTTCAAAGCATACTCTCTGCACCTATGTATAAAAAATGGAATGGAATGAAAATAAATAATTCCTGTCGAGTTTTAACTTTCTAGTCGTACTTTTGGTGTTACAGAATTAAATGTAATTTTCAGTTTTTGTTTCACTTCCCTTTTCCTGTTCTATCGAAAATTCTGGAAAAAAATCAGGACCCATACATCATAATTTTTTTTTTCAGATTTTTTACCTCTAAATTTGGCTTGTTAAAATCTGTTGAAAATTGACATACAGTTTTGTTTTTGATTTTGTCAAGTGATTATGTTCTTACAGCAACAGCGTCTCTGAATGCTTATTGCCTTATGTAAAAAAATAAAATTTGATTTTGAGATGTTTCGGTCCAGTACTGTACCTGTTAATCTTTATTGATGAGTATATTGCAATTTATAACACGTTTGTATAGTAAACGGTACATAAATATCTTTCCTTACATTTCAGTATAAGTACATATGAAGAGGTCCATTGTTTCAATGGAATAGTATAGACAACTACTAAACCATAAAAGAGAGATTGTCAGTTAAATTTGAGAAAATGTTAATTTTAAAGCTCACTAATGTGCCATTATCAGGATATAGAGATTAAACTTGCAAGTGACTAGATTTAGAAGAAGTTTTTATAAAATTGGAAGGAGTTGTTGGGTTGACTATTTAAAATCTCAAATTTCACTGTGCTTGTTCGGTTATACTCTGAACCGGCTATGCCTTTTAGGAGAAATCAAAAATAAATTTTCTTGTTTTTCAGGAATATTTGTGAAGGAAGCCAATTTTTATGAATTTCCCACTGCATCCCAGAGGCCACAAACCACAGAGGCGCTACCGGCACCGCAAAAAATCGTCCATCAAATATTCTCTAAATTGAGCGAGAATCTTCAGCCTATCTTGAGCTCCTCCAATAACTCCAGGAAAATATATGTCAATTTCATACTTCCTCTGAGCGGGCGGTACAGAATTTTTAAGAGATTCTTAAGGATGTACGAGTATGTGTGTCTGAGAGAAGCAGAACCTACCAGACTCTATGTTATTCTGTACAAGAACCAACTATCTCCGGAGGATTTTCAAGAGAGCGTGAACTTGATTGAAAATCTTAAAGAAAAATATCGTCTCAACGATATTCGAATAATATATTCCAACGAGATGTTCACCAGAGGAAAAGCTCTGCAATTGGGCGTGAATTCTTTATCAGATGATGATTTAATGTTGTTCATCGATGTCGATATGATCTTCGACAAGAAGAGCTTGGAGAGAATTCGCAGGAACACCATGAAAAATAAAATGATATATTTCCCCATAGTCTACAGCTTGTACAATCCCAGTCTCTTGAATAAGTCCTATGTCGGCTCAGACTACTCGACATTCAGCAGTGATATCGTTGATGGAGAGAATGGTTTCTGGCGACAGTTTGGCTTTGGAATCGTCAGCCTCTACAAGAGCGACTACTTGAAATTAGGCGGGTTCGATTTGATGATCTCTGGCTGGGGATACGAGGAGGTCACCTTCTATGATAACGCGGTCAAGTCAGGCCTGACGATAGTGAGAAGTGTCGATCCGGGTCTGCTCCACGTGTTTCATTCGGTGAACTGTGACGCCGGCTTGGACATTGAACAGAAAAGTATGTGCATCGGAACAAAAGCGAGTACATTAGGGTCCATCCCTCATCTACAGCGTATCTTCTTAAAATACAAGTATCTGTTTAGGTAGCAGTGGTTAGATTGAATTTGAATTTGCGCATTATTGATTATGCACCTTCTTACTATCTATGTATTGATGTTGTCAAGTTGAGGCAATCGTATCAAATGATACGTAGCTTACATGCCGCCGTAAGTGCTGGGCGATGGCGCCGACGGTGATTGCAAAGAAATTAGGACATCTGTGGTGGTAATGTGTAATCTGGCCTCATGAGAGTGACATTTGCAAACTGAACCATATGTGACGTTTACAATCGCTCAAGGACGGTAAAGATTTTACCACCCATAGTATGTACGAAGTTTTATCCAGAAACGTGAAATAATGTATAAAAATCCAAAGAAATATTTTGTAATATATGGGATGTCTGGGTAAATCATGGAAAATCGTGAAACAGAGATTAGATGTGGTCATGACCTATCACAGTATCGAAGCTTGACCTTAGTAAAAATTAGCACTAACTCTAAGCAATGAGAATAATTATCATTACTTTCATACAACCCCTACTGTCAATGTGACTGCAAAACAACGGTTGCCCAGCACACTATCGATGACAAGTGAGAGAGCACTTCATGGACCAATATTCACTAAGATGGTTTGAGCGTCTCGGTCCAATCTGTGTCCAGCTCGACCTCCGCATTTGAATTCATTGGATTTCTAGTAATAGAGTATGGGTTTACATGTGAATGTGTAAATGTATAATGAAAGTGATAGGTATTTATTATAACATATAAACATTAAAACTGAACTTTATAGCAAATTCACAAATTATTTCCCTCCTACTCTGATGCAGTTGCGGCATTTACGCAAAGTGATCATTTAAGCAGTCATGTGCTCCACAAAATTTTTATTTCTTGAGATGTATTATAAGTTCTTTGTTATAATTTTTGGTAAACTTTTTCTTTAAGGCATCCCCAGCAATAGAAATTGGATGGATTCAAATCCTGAGATCGCGGGGAAGAATAGAATTGAACCGAGACGGCTGATTCATCTACATGGATACGTTTGATCCAAATGCTCTCTTACTTGTTGTCCATAATAGTATTTACTAAGGTTTTCACCAGTTTCAGGATTATCCATGATTTACTGGACACTCTGTACGTAACTTTCACTGTCAAACTTGTATTTGTTTTTATAGAAACCAATCAGCGCGGTAAAGTCACTTTACCGCACTCAAAATTATGTAGTAAACCTCCCATTACTCCACAGTGTAGATAAATGAAATTCATGACGACATTCAAGTAGTTTTCACACACCAAGTATTTGCACCATCTGAGAATAATTGAAGCTAAAAAAATCTTGATCGATGTTCTAGGAGAAAATTAATGTATACTTCATCTTCCTCGGTGCTGTGTTTCATTAATGAAAGAAAAAATTGACTGAACCGTTAACATTAAATTCATATGCATTTGTTCGGATAATAGCCATGAATGCTTGCCCATCTATAACTTTTTCATTATTGTTACCAATACACAAAGTAACAATAATAATAATCAAAATATACAGATTCCAGCAGCCAATTATGCACATCGGGTTGGATTCACATGAGAAATAAATGAGCAACCAACTTGTATCGAACACAGGTAGGTGTAAATGTGCCACTGCTTATGTCTGTTCAGTAGCCAGTGAGATGTTGTTGATGGTAGGGTGTGGACTCTTTTTCAATTGTCCAATTTGCATTGTATACATATGTCAGAGCATCTAAAAAATATTTGAATGACTCGGCCCTATAAAAGAATGTTATTTTTAATATAAAATACACGTTATTCCTAAAATAACAAAATAATTTTGAAATGAAAATAATTGAATTACAATAAATGGTCAAATAGGGCCCCCTTAAGTTAAACAATAACTGAATCAATCAAAAAAACTTTCTGACATTTAACAAGATATTAGAGGTCTTCTTTTTAAATTTTGTATGTCTCTTATAAATTTGTTTGACTTATATGTTAAAACATGTACTATGTAGGAACAAAGAATTGTTTACTTTGGGAACTTAAATAAACAATCCAAAGGGCTACCGATGGAAGTCTTTCTGCTCATAAGTTATTGCACTTCATAATTATGTATATACAATATACAATCGATGCATGCTTATATAAGCCTGTAGCCTTAAGCAAGCGAAACACTTTCTTTAATCTCTGTGACAAAATTATCTCGGTATTATCAATGCTCTAGGTGTATTACAGATGATAATACACTTAGGCTGAAACTCAATATTTATAAGTAATACTTATTGCTGAGTCCTATGATAATTGTACACTTGTACAGGCCAACACGAGAGGATTGTGTGTCCACATATATCGTACGTACATGAGAGCTCTTCTACCCGGATTTCCTATTTTTCGCTGTCTAACAATCCCTCCATAGGCTGCCGTGCGCCTTCTCCATTCTGTCTTATCTAGTGCAATAATTTCCCAATTATCCTGCATATCAATACTCCTGAGTGTTTCATGTAGTTGATTTTTGTATCTGTTATATTGGCCACCCTGTTTTCTACTACCATCCACCACTTCTCCAAATAGGATGCATTTAGGAAATACTCTACTCGTTTCATTATATATGGGTATAATTATTTTATGTTTGTCAAGCAGAAGGACTGCAATCAATAGCCCACCGAATCAATTTCAGGTCAAAAAGTAGGCACTTATTTATTATTCTTAGAAAAAAATAAATTATATGTGCTAGTTTTAAAAATGTATTAAAATACTCTTGTGTACAGACTTTACAAATGAAATGTAATAAAAATATTTTGTAATATTTATCTACAGCTATTTTTTAAAAGAAGTTACCCGCCCTAAAACTGTGACAAATGAACATCCTTATTTGCACCCAATCTGTGCTATTGAAATTATTCTGGTTAGAAGACACTGCTCGAATATATATCTTTTGGAAGTTATTTTATTGTTTGAATAACTACAAAAATATTTTAAAACCAATGCTTTTTTTGACGACCAGTAAATACGTCCCTTGTTTTTATTTTTCTTGAACCCATATGATACTGAATTTAAAAATTAAAATAAATATCAACAATAAATATTTTTTTAGATGTTATTCGTTGAGATGTACCATTAGCGATAATATCTACTGATAGAAAGTGAAATATACAGTAGTTAGACCATTGGTTAAGCTCTATTTTTTTAATTAAAAGCTGTTATTTAACTTTCAGTGTTTGTTAGTTATTTTGGTTAGGTCAAATCTTTCAATCAAAATTTCGATTAGTTCCAATCAAACCCATTATATATTTTTTTTGATATAAGAACAGGAAAATCACGCGCAAGCTTTTATATTCTAAAAAGAAAATTATACAATGTAACAAAATGATGGGTTTCAAAGTTTATTTTCTACTTTTTAGAGCATTTAAATAGAAGCTTTTTTAAAAATATATTTTTATATAGTTTTGGAGTAATCACTTCCATGAACAGGAGTCGTTTAAGTCAACAATATTCACGACAAATTTGAATGTTTATTCTATGAATTGTAAATACTTGCAAATTTTATGCAACAGCTAATAATTATGGATTGTTTTGAAATAAAAAAAACCCTCTACTACTTTAAATCAGTTGGAGTGACTAAAAAAAATGAAATATAAAGTATTTGGTATCATGTACACCAAACGGATCAATAAATTATCTGTTCTGTGGGTTTGAAGGTCGAGCAGCAGATGTAATTGTTGTATAGGACTCAAACTTTATGGATGTTCTTGTAACAGTGTAATCTGATAGATGCTTTAAGCAGGTCGAGCAGGTGCTACACCAAAAACACAAAATTGTTGAGATCACCAAGTGTTAGTGCAAAACAAAAAGGAAGTGTGCAGCACGGCAAAATAATAAGTGGCTAAGAGTAGGTAGGTACATATCGAACGATTAATTCGCCGATTACATGAATGTTAAAACTAGTACATATATAACACAACACATTTCTGAGAATTATGGATTGCATAACTTTATATGTTAAGATTTATATGTTTTCAAATAGTTCAGTTTTTATGGTATTGTAAAGATTGGTAAATTGGTAGCGGTGTGACAGTGACATTTTTTGCTTATTATAGGCTACATGATATTCGCGAGGTTGTACGAATGGTTGTCTATTTCTATTTACTCCTGACCATTCTGCAATAACTAAGCGAAACATTGTATTACTGGTCATCTACTTGAGATAATTGTTACTTATGATAGTCCACATCATATACAAGACGGTGTACGAAAGGTTGTCTATTTCTGTTTACGCCTGACAATACTATAACCAACTAAGCGAAGCACTGTATTATTGGTCATCTACTTGAAATAATTATTATTAGTCCACATCATATACATGATGGTGTACGAAAGGTTGTCTATTCTTTGTTTGCGCATTGAATTTAGGCAACTTCATATACATGTATATAACATATAATGCTATAATGATAATAACCATTAAGGTTATCGTCTTATTGTTTAACCTGGGACATTTTGTGGAAATTCAAATGATTTAAATATTTAGAAGAAATTTGTACACATCTAAAATAAATAACTTTTAAATTTTTAATATGTAACTGGTATATGTGGAAGAACAGTAAGTAACTAAAGCAGGAAAATTTAACTTTCTTTGGGCTTTTTGTTTGCTGTTGGAGATAAAGGTTTGCAGGAATGCCTTTGCCCTGGGATTTTGCAAATATATTTTTATATTACCTTAGCAGTGGGTGGACAGTTCAGCCGAAACTAAAAATGGTCCGCTGTCACATTGATTTCTGACAAGTCATCTTGGTCAGGGAATTTCAAATGAAAAAGTGGAGGCAATCTTGACGTAACTTTAAACCTCTTCCTCTCCGACGTGCGTATGGTCCACTCACCCTTTATTCGTTAATAGTGCATGGGGTAAATAAAGGCATCCGAAGGGCAAAGATCTATATACTAATAGATAGCCAGGCAGCACTAAAGGCTGTAAGGTTCTATATCTTTGAGCCTAAAAATATTTCTCCCTAGCTATTAAAAATAGCTCTCAGATTTTAAAGAAAACTTGTTTTGTTGGGAACGTCCTTAAGGCTAATTACAGGCCTTCTAACTGGCCACTGCCCCTTGAGATATCATCTCAAGAATATGGCCAAGGCGGTAGACAACAAATGCAGATATTGCGATACTGCAATTGACGCATGCGTGTTAGTCTTGCAACCAAGGAGTTCCGGGTTCGAATCCTGGCTAGTGTATGGAATTGTAGTAGTGTTTTTCATGTGTTACCGAGTTGGCAACAGTGGACTAGACGAGGTTGTGTGGGAGACAACACGATTTGTTGCTGTAACACTCTTGAGTTCGAGACTCAGCTGCGGCAGATGGAAATGTCGTAGGGAATGTTCGTCATGTCTATGAGTATGTGTTGTGGTTGAGTGGTGGAATAGCTAATGCTAAACTCCGACAGGACGTTAATCTAAAAAAAGGTGTTAAAATAAAAAAAAAATCAAATAAACAATCCTGTACATACTGATTGATCCCTATGGTGGTCAGTGTTTATATTGATACGGCTACAATTGTAGTCAGTAACTTCACTGAATGTGAAACGGGCTTGAGATGGGAGTCTCAAAAAAATGTTTCAAATCTGGAAATTCTTTTTATTTATATGACTGGTGGTCGGGACTTAAGCGCACTTGCCTCTCACCAGTCTCACCCAAAAATCCCGGGTTCGATTCTCGGTCGTGGCAGTGGAAAATACTGTGAAAGGGATTTTTTCACTATACACGGATATTGGGTGTGTGAGACACTTGTCTCTAAATGTCTAGGCCCCTCCCACACAAGGCTCTTCTAGAGCCCTCCTGGATAAAGGGGGTCGTAATTACCTGTGGTGTTATTTATTATTATTAGACTTTTTTAATGATATATTTATTTTAGAAAACTTTGTTACATTTTCTATTATCATGTAGCTATGGACATTCCATCCATGGCAGTATTTATTTATAGAAAATTTTTATTTCCAAATCTAAAATAGTTATAAATATTATTTAAGTGTGATACAATTGGTATTGTTGTATTATTGGTCATCTATCCGTTTGATCGAATGATCCTTGTTTGTGACAGACAACATCCTTTGTTTATTTTATATGCTATACTAGCTGTTTTGTTTCGTCCTAAAGATAGTGAATGCAATCAGTAAGCAAACCAATAGAAATCAGGAATTTAAAAAATGTCTCCTATCATTGGCTGTTTAATGATTGTATTCAGTTTGTTTTAACAGTTTAACAAATAAGCTCATCTGCAATAGTTAATGTGTAATTTCAGTCAACCCCTTTCGTGGCAGTAAGGTCCAGAAAAACCTTATGCCTGCATAAGTTTAAAATTAGTCCATTTATTAGATTATGTTGTTATTATAACATGTGGACTTGTAATTTGCAACTTGCAACAACTTTGAAAGTATTTTGTGATGTACCTACAAGATATGGTTGTTTTTGTTGTAAAACACTTTCTAAGTAATATATAAATATAGCTGATTAATATAGCTTTATTACTTTGACTTTAAATAATATTTATATATTTTAAAATCAAAAGGTATATTTTCTAATGTTTTTTTCAATTTATTATTAAAATAAGTATTACAGACATTTAAACAATTTAAAATAGGTTTGCATTTGTAAAATTCTTATGGATGTACGAAAGCTAACCAGACAAAATAAACACCGCTTCACAAATTAATAAAAATATAGATTGTAATCAAATAGTTCATCTTTATTATATTACTATATCTCAGTTTAAAATCTTAATAAATGATGAACTGGTAATTTTGTTTTTTATTTTACAGTATTTGGAAACCTAACAAAAATATAAATGTATTTATTAGAGATGTTTCATATTTAAACTAAATATTAACAAAAACTTATATGAACAATAGATTGTACACATACTGACGTACTAAACTGAATGAAATAATCAAAGTAAAAAATTACATTATTTCTATGCAGAAAGTTTCATCGGGACAAATTTCCTCTATAGAAAGAAATCTCCACGTTTTTTTTCAAAATTTGGGGACCTTACACAAAACAAACTTTTACGTTTATTAGCTAAAACCATTTGCAACTGTATTTGTGCAAATGGTTTTTTCATAATATTGCCATCTTTAATATAAAGCTCCACTGTTTTATCTTTCGAAAGATAAATTTGAGATAGGTAGTCCTTATCTACAAACAGTCACATAATAGAGTATTTAGTCACTATTTGATGCCTTCTGTTAATCCCCACATTTACAGAATTGGTGATGTGTATTTAGTTCTCGAATTTCATTTATTTTAGGTGTAAAGGTGTTCAATGAAGTCTCTTCTAAAAAATCGCCCCTGCAAATACAAAACATCAGATTTATTTTAATAAGACACCTTATAAGAACAAATTACGAGGAAGAATAAGAAACTACCGCAATTTAAAAGTTTAAAAAGTATATTTATTTCGTGTATTCTACATGTACCCATATATAATAATAAACAACCAAATGTGTTGAAATTTTAATATTGATAAAATATGCTGATTATCAAATCCGGCTTTAACAGAATTTTATTTAAAAGTAAATCATCAAATGTTTATAATATAGATATAACAAATAAATAAATTATTTTGACATTTCATTTGTTTACATTAAATAATAATATTCATGACAAGGGGCTAATAGGCAACACACATCGCAGTATTGTGACAAAATAATCTGCGCAAGTCTCAGGAACCAAAAATAGAAAGTGATACTTGGACCCTAGACGCTAGTGACAAAATCTCACGACGCAACCCCTAATACACCTCGAATTCCCTGCTGCCTATACCTAAAAGATTCAAACTACCTTTCAGTCAACAAAATCTCACGGCGACCCTCAATACGCCTCTCAATAATATGACAAGGGGCTAATAGGCAACACACATCGCAGTATTGTGACAAAACAATTTGCTCAAGTCGCAGGAGCCAAAAATAGAAAGTGATACTTGGCCCCTAGATGTTAATGACAAAATCTCACAACGCAACCCCTAATACACCTCGAATTCCCTGCTGCCTACACCTAAAAGATTCAAACTACCTCGTTTCAGCCAACAAAATCAATAGCGTTTAGACCCCGCGATAAGGTTTGCTCCGACCAATAGGCGAGTGAGAAAGTAATGGCGGGAACTGCAAACATCCTTTGTGATTCATGTACGTATCTGTTATTTACGTCAAAATTTTAGGTTAAATTGTCAGTTTGTTATAAAACGATTTGATTTGTTAAAATCAAGAATATAATCTGTATATATATATATATATATATATATATATATATATATATATATATATATAACTATTTATGTATTGAGAGAATACTTAGCTATTAGGATTGATACTGGTGAGTAAAAACAAAATATGTTTACATTTTAATATCAAGTTTTTTGCATTTTCTTTTAGAAATTGTCTTTAATACAATTTAAAGTGGAAAAAAAACGAGACAATAATGGAAAGTCGCGAATTTCAATGTTCATTGTGTTTCAAGGTATATATGCATTTCAAAAATTTAAGAAGACATATGAAGGAACTACATCCTAGTGAAGTGGAGAACTTAGCTGCTCTTCCAAAGAGAAACTACCAATGTAATTTTTGTAACAAATCTTACAATACAAAATCATTTTTAAGTTTACATGAACGGCAGACACATAATACAGAATATGTAAAGGATAGTGTATTGTATATATGCCCGTTGTGTAATTTTAAACATTATCAAAAACATATTTTAATCGAACATTTTGAAAATATTCACGAAGTAGTTTTGGAAGTGGAACATTTAGATTTTTCATCTCGCAAAGATTTTGATGAGTGGAAAGAAACCATTGAAAAGGAAACACATTCGAAATTTATTCAAAGAAGTGGTTCCAAACGTAAGCAGTCTACGAAATTTATTTATTTTCAATGTCATCGATCTGGATATTTTACATCTGAAAGTCAAGGGTTACGCCAAATTAAGACACAAGGAAGTAACAAAATTAATGGTTTATGTCCTGCTATGATATCTGTTACTATTACAAATGATACATTGAAGGTAAAATTTTCAAAAACACATGTCGGACATGAAGCTGACCTGGGTCATTTAACTTTAACCGTTTCTGAAAAAAATGCTTTAGCAGAAAAAATTTCAGCAAATATCCCATTTGATACTATTTTGGATGATGTCCGTGAATCAATAGCAGGGGATGGTAAACTAAGTAGACTTCATCTATTAACAAAGTCAGACCTTCACAATATAGAAAATACCTACAATTTATCTATTAATGTAAAGAGACATGAGAACGATGCGATCAGTGTAGATGCATGGGTGAGTGAAATGCAGGATCATGATTCCTGTGTGTTATTTTACAAACGGCAAAAGAAATAAAGGAAGATTATCCTCAGCTACAATCTAGTGACTTCCTTCTTATTATAATGAATGATGCGCAAAATGATATTCTGAAGAAATATGGCTCGGATGCAGTTTGCATTGATGGAACACATGGTTTAAACCAATACAATTTTGAACTAACAACTTTATTAGTTTTGGATGACTTAAGGCAAGGTTTTCCCTGTGCTTTTTTAATAAGTAATCGGTGTGATGAGGAAGTATTGACAATTTTTTTAAACTTTGTTAAAGAAAAGTCAGGAAACTTAGCACCAACTGTTTTCATGTCTGACATGGCAGAATCTTTCTACAATGCATTTATTAATGTAATGACACCACCGAAAAAAAAATTGTTTTGCCGGCATGTTGACCGTGCTTGGAGAAAAAACCTAACAAAGATAAAATCAAAAGAGAAACAAATAGAGGTTTGTAAAATTCTAAGAACTTTATTGCAGGAGGTAGATGTTAATGCTTTTAAAAATATGACTCCCCAGGCTATAAAAAATATGATGCAAGATCCAAATACCCAGGAATTTGGCATCTATTTTGAAAATACATACTCTAAGACTGTCGAGTCATGGGCATATTGTTACCGTGTGAACTGTGGATTAAACACAAACATGCATTTAGAGAGAATGCATAGAACCATTAAGTATGTTTATTTTCATGGAAAAAATGTTAAAAGACTGGATAAGATGCTGCACACATTAATGAAATTTGTTAGAGATCGCCTCTATGATAGATTAATTACCTTACATAAGGGTAAAATTACCAAAAAATTAAGTGATCTTCGTAGAAGACATAAAGAAAGTTTAAAATTGTGCGATGAGTTAATCACAAAGGATTTAAATGGGTGGAATGTTTGTTCGAGTAAACGTACTGATATTTATTTCATCCAGCAAAATATTACATCATGCAATTGCAATCTACGTTGTTTAGAATGCAACATTTGTATTCATCAATTTAGTTGCTCTTGTATAGATTCAAGTATTAAATGGAATATGTGCAAACATATCCATTTATTATGTCAATCCCATTCTGAAAATTTCTTGTCTAGCTCTAATGAAAATAAAGAATCTATTCTACAAAATGATAATTCATTTATTCAGGCTCCAAATGAAAAAGAAGTACTAATAAAAGAGATTTGCAAAAATAAAGTAGTAAGTACCAATTCTTTACAGTTAACTTCCGAAGTGGAAAATTTAAAAATTGAATATATCCATTTACTTAATAGCATAACACAGCAAGATGAATTGTTAATTGCAAAAAAGCATTTAAAAGCAATGAAATCTAGTATTCAAGCTATTAAATCTTCTACAAGTACTGGCAAAGTAGTTAAACAATGCTCAGACAAGTACGTTCCTCATAATAAAACCATTGCTCCCCAACGATTATTTTCAACGAGGAAAAAAACCAAGAAAATTAAGAGAATTTGCAAACCAAATCCCAAAGAATTAGAAATCATTTCACTTTCACTCTTGACCCCAGATATTAAAATTCCTGAGAAATAATTATTAATACTTAATACTTTGTTTTTAAATTTAACTATATTTAATGTATTAACCTAAGATTTATGTAGTTTTATTTAGAATTTATAATTTAATTTTGTTATAAATACATCTACTTACTTAAAAATTGTAGCATTTTTATTTCTTGTACCATACAGACGTACAAGTAAAATACATACAAAAAAAAAACAAAATAAAAGTTTAATGAACCATTTGTTTCGTCAATTTATACTTCCAATAAATTAAATTTCAGTCAAATTTCCCGCCATTACTTTGCCAGTCGCGCGTTGGTCGGAGCAAACCTGCATATCGCGGGGTCTAAGCGCTTGTTCTATTTGTGGCCCCTGAGACTTGCGCAGATTGTTTTGTCACAATGCTGCGTTGTGTGTTGCCGATTAGCCTCTTGTCAAAATAATTGTTATGAAATTATATCTTATTTTAGCAAATGGAATAATATGCAGCGATGTAGTAGAAAAATAATATTTTGGTTTGCATTATTTGACAACCTATCATGGATGAGAAAATGTATTGCAAAATTTGTACACATAGTTTTCAAAATTTAAACATCAACTTTGTCAATTTGTAAGAAACTAGTTATTACATATCCATTATCATTAATTTATTTTGTCCACTTTTGTATGAATTTTTCAATTCCCCATGCAGTATGCAGTGTTATACTCTTTTATTTATTTTTTTGTACTTTCATACCTGTGTAGGACTACTTTTATCATGTTTTCTTACACTCTTTGTTTTAATTTGTAGCAATATGGGTTCGCCCGTATATGTAAATAAATAAATAAATTACTTAAACACAGAATATATGTTTGCTTTTAATTAATACTGTATATATATTATTTTTTTATTTTATAGTTAAATTCTTTAATAAATTTTTGAAAACAACATTGTATTTGTTTAAATTGGATTTCAAAAAATATAGTTTCACAAAAGAAGGAAATTACAATATTTTACAACTAAATATTTAATGGATATTAATCTGAAAGAGTATTTTATTAATTTCTCATTTAGAGCAATTAATAAAATATAAAGTACCTAGAAATTTTAAATTCGTATGTATATATAATAATAAACAACCAAATGTGTTAAAATTTTAATATTGATAAAATATGCTGATTATCAAATTCGACTTTAACAGAATTTTATTTAAAAGTAAATCATCAAATGTTTATAATATAGATATTCATGACAAAGGGCTGATAGGCAACACACATCGCAGCATTGTGATAAAACAATCTGGCAAGTCTCAGCAGCCAGAAATAAAAAGTGATACTTGGTCCCTAGACGCCAGTGACAAAATTCACGACGCAACCCCTAATACATCTAGAATTCCCTGCTGCCTATACCTAAAAGATTCAAACTACCTCGTTTCAGCCAACAAAATCTAACAGTACGGCAACCCTCAATACGCCTCTCAATAATTACTTACTTTCTACCTAAAAGACATAAAACAGCATTTGACCAGTGAACATAGTCTGTGAGTGAACTCTATTAATAACTGGAACACGCACGCTTACCGACGTTAAACCGTACAAGAATCTGTGGTACAAGTGTGACCTGTGTGCGAAAACGGTACCGCTGCTGGGAAGGGGACGACCCTCTTTTTCGCACTTATTGTGAAATACTGAAGTGGTTGGTGACTGTTTATTATTTTTAATTACCTGTTAATAACAAAGCTAATATGGTGGCTTATTGTTGTGCGTATGGCTGCAAAAATAAACGATTTCCCGGGACCACTATTCGTTTTCATAAGTATATTTTTAAATAAATAAAAAGTCGTTTCAGATGTGAAAACAATTTTAAGGTTAGGTATTTTAGGAATTTCCCAAACACTACCTACCGAAAATTTATTTTACTGTTCCTGTTTGTAATTTTGAACTACTTTTTTTTATAGATTTCCATTATCTAGAAAACCAGTTTTAGAATTATGGCTAAATGCTGTGAGATTGAAAAATTTTAAACCCAGCGTTTTTACTGTAATAGCAGTGAACATTTTACTGAGGAAAGCTACTTAGAATCTTCTTTGAATCGGAAGTTATTAAAGAAGGATGCGGTTCCTTCCATTTTTAACTTTCCATGCCACCTAAATGTTAAAGCCTGTACGAACAGACGACAAATTAAAAGGCTTTGCATTGAATCAAGTACTAAAGCTGATGAAGCAGATAAGAATAATGTGCAGGTAACGTAACCTTAATAATTAAAGTTTTAATCGTAATTAGCATAGTATTGTTTTGTAGGAACCATCTACGACAACAAAACATGATGCTTCAGTCCAAACGTCACTTTTTCTTACGAAGCCCTTACCCGAAGTTAAAATGTTAAAACGCACAATCAAAACTCTACAACAAAATGTTACCCGAAAAGCAAAAAAAATAAGTAGTATGAAGGACTTAATCAGACATTTAAATGAAAACAATAAAAGTGACTGCACCATAGAGGAGGTTCTTATGAACAATTTTGAGGGCTTTTCACTGGAGCTCTTTCAAAATGAGTTAAAAAATTCAAATGTTAGTCCAATACAAAAGAGATATACCAATCAAATGAAAGAATTTGCGTTAACTTTATACTTTTATTCACCAAAAGCGTATGTTTTTACGAAAAAAAATCAATTTGGCACATGCTGGGATGTTGAGGAAATGGGTATCTTCCTTTAACTGTGAAGTGGGTTTTCTAAACGAAGTTTTTGATTTTTTAAAAAAAGAGGCCGAAGAAGTTGATTATTTATGTGATGTTACTTTAATATTTGATTCGATAGATTATCAGTCCTGTTCTCCTGGAAGCCATAAATTTGAGACAGATCCTCTTTTATGTGTTGCAGGAGAAACGCACCAGTCCATGTTTTTCGAAGTTTTCTATGATTCAGTTTATTGTGTCTAGTGTAGGAGAAAGTCTGTTTGGAAATGTAGTTTACTCCACGCATTGAACAGTCATCATAACACCATTTAATTATTTGGGTTTTTTTCGATAACCTGATAATTTTTCCCACTTACATTTCAATTACTCAAAGGGGAATAATTACTTGCATATTAAAAATCTGCCCTGCACGTGAATATGAAATGTCCAGTTAGCCATAAATTCGTACGTGTGTCGTGTACATAGTTGGCTACCGCAGTGTATATCAAAAGACCATTAACTGACGTCCTTCAGCCTATCTTCTTTTTAAATTTTGTATGTCTCTTATAAATTTGTTTGACTTATATGTAAAAACATGTACTATGTAGGAACAAAGAATTGTTTACTTTGGGAACTTAAATAAACAATCCAAAGGGCTACCGATGGAAGTCTTTCTGCTCATAAGTTATTGCATTTCATAATTATGTACATACAATATACAATCGATGCATGCTTATATAAGCCTGTAGCCTTAAGCAAGCAAAACACTTTCTGGAATCTCTGTGACAAAATTATCTCGGTATTATCAATGCTCTAGGTGTATTACAGATGATAATACACTTAGGCTGAAACTCAATATTTATAAGTAATACTTATTGCTGAGTCCTATGATAATTGTACACTTGTACAGGCCAACACGAGAGGATTGTGTGTCCACATATATCGTACGTACATGAGAGCTCTTCTACCCGGATTTCCTATTTTTCGCTGTCTAACAATCCCTCCATAGGCTGCCGTGCGCCTTCTCCATTCTGTCTTATCTAGTGCAATAATTTCCCAATTATCCTGCATATCAATACTCCTGAGTGTTTCATGTAGTTGATTTTTGTATCTGTTATATTGGCCACCCTGTTTTCTACTACCATCCACCACTTCTCCAAATAGGATGCATTTAGGAAATACTCTACTCGTTTCATTATATATGGGTATAATTATTTTATGTTTGTCAAGCAGAAGGACTGCAATCAATAGCCCACCGAATCAATTTCAGGTCAAAAAGTAGGCACTTATTTATTATTCTTAGAAAAAAATAAATTATATGTGCTAGTTTTAAAAATGTATTAAAATACTCTTGTGTACAGACTTTACAAATGAAATGTAATAAAAATATTTTGTAATATTTATCTACAGCTATTTTTTAAAAGAAGTTACCCGCCCTAAAACTGTGACAAATGAACATCCTTATTTGCACCCAATCTGTGCTATTGAAATTATTCTGGTTAGAAGACACTGCTCGAATATATATCTTTTGGAAGTTATTTTATTGTTTGAATAACTACAAAAATATTTTAAAACCAATGCTTTTTTTGATGACCAGTAAATACGTCCCTTGTTTTTATTTTTCTTGAACCCATATGATACTGAATTTAAAAATTAAAATAAATATATCAACTGATATTTTGTGTTTTTTTTTTTAGATGTTATTCGTTGAGATGTACCATTAGCGATAATATCTACTGATAGAAAGGGAAATATACAGTAGTTAGACCATTGGTTAAGCTCTATTTTTCTAATTAAAAGCTGTTATTTAACTTTCAGTGTTTGTTAGTTATTTTGGTTAGGTCAAATCTTTCAATCAAAATTTCGATCAGTTCCAATCAAACCCATTATATATTTTTTTTGATATAAGAACAGGAAGATCACGCGCAAGCTTTTATATTCTAAAAAGAAAATTATACAATGTAACAAAATGATGGGTTTCAAAGTTTATTTTCTACTTTTTAGAGCATTTAAATAGAAGCTTTTTTAAAAATATATTTTTATATAGTTTTGGAGTAATCACTTCCATGAACAGGAGTCGTTTAAGTCAACAATATTCACGACAAATTTGAATGTTTATTCTATGAATTGTAAATACTTGCAAATTTTATGCAACAGCTAATAATTATGGATTGTTTTGAAATAAAAAAAACCCTCTACTACTTTAAATCAGTTGGAGTGACTAAAAAAATGAAATATAAAGTATTTGGTATCATGTACACCAAACGGATCAGTAAATTATGTGTTCTGTGGGTTTGAAGGTCGAGCAGCAGATGTAATTGTTGTATAGGACTCAACTTTATGGATGTTCTTGTAACAGTGTAATCTGATAGATGCTTTAAGCAGGTCGAGCAGGTGCTACACCAAAAATACAAAATTGTTGAGATCACCAAGTGTTAGTGCAAAACAAAAAGGAAGTGTGCAGCACGGCAAAATAATAAGTGGCTAAGAGTAGGTAGGTACATATCGAACGATTAATTCGCCGATTACATGAATGTTAAAACTAGTACATATATAACACAACACATTTCTGAGAATTATGGATTGCATAACTTAATATGTTAAGATTTATATGTTTTCAAATAGTTCAGTTTTTATGGTATTGTAAAGATTGGTAAATTGGTAGCGGTGTGACAGTGACATTTTTGCTTATTATAGGCTACATGATATTCGCGAGGTTGTACGAATGGTTGTCTATTTCTATTTACTCCTGACCATTCTGCAATAACTAAGCGAAACATTGTATTACTGGTCATCTACTTGAGATAATTGTTACTTATGATAGTCCACATCATATACAAGACGGTGTACGAAAGGTTGTCTATTTCTGTTTACGCCTGACCATACTATAACTAACGTAACTAACTAAGCGAAGCACTGTATTATTGGTCATCTACTTGAAATAATTATTATTAGTCCACATCATATACATGATGGTGTACGAAAGGTTGTCTATTCTTTGTTTGCGCATTGAGTTTAGGCAACTTCATATACACGTATATAACATATAATGCTATAATGATAATAACCATTAAGGTTATCGTCTTATTGTTTAACCTGGGACATTTTGTGGAAATTCAAATGATTTAAATATTTAGAAGAAATTTGTACACATCTAAAACAAATAACTTTTAAATTTTTAATATGTAACTGGTATATGTGGAAGAACAGTAAGTAACTAAAGCAGGAAAATTTAACTTTCTTCGGGCTTTTTGTTTGCTGTTGGAGATAAAGGTTTGCAGGAATGCCTTTGCCCTGGGATTTTGCAAATATATTTTTATATTACCTTAGCAGTGGGTGGACAGTTCAGCCGAAACTAAAAATGGTCCGCTGTCACATTGATTTCTGACAAGTCATCTTGGTCAGGGAATTTCAAATGAAAAAGTGGAGGCAATCTTGACGTAACTTTAAACCTCTTCCTCTCCGACGTGCGTATGGTCCACTCACCCTTTATTCGTTAATAGTGCATGGGGTAAATAAAGGCATCCGAAGGGCAAAGATCTATATACTAATAGATAGCCAGGCAGCACTAAAGGCTGTAAGGTTCTATATCTTTGAGTCTAAAAATATTTCTCCCTAGCTATTAAAAATAGCTCTCAGATTTTAAAGAAAATTTGTTTTGTTGGGAACGTCCTTAAGGCTAATTACAGGCCTTCTAACTAGCCACTGCCCCTTGAGATATCATCTCAAGAATATGGCCAAGGCGGTAGACAACAAATGCAGATATTGCGCTACTGCAATTGAAACTGCAGAACGTGTACTTTGTGAATGCAAGGTCTTAGGCCGCACTATGCTAAAGTACATAGAGCAGGCAGAATTAACGCCTGAAGACATAGGGAAATTATCCCCCAGGAAAATCACAAGCTTTGTAAAAAGTCTTGGAATCCTGGGTAACAACTGGATGCGGGGTAAAATCACAAAAGATCTCTTAGGTCGAAGTGAAGTAAGGCTGTTGGAAGCCAAACGACCCCGTAAAACAATCTACAATCTATATAAAAATATACAGGGTTTTTCTATTTAAAAAGCGACCTTGATATAACACGTGATCTTACTATTTTAACTGGGTATTGTGCCTTATACAATGTCAGTATTTAATTTACTGAATTAATAATAATCTAAAATCTATGCAAGCAATCGTTTTTTAAATGCATTTAAAAAAATATGTATACAACTGTACAACTTTTATACGATACTTTTTGTTTATCTCCAGCAATAACAGAAACAAAAGGGGAGTCAAAATATAGTGAATAATCTGCTCGTGGCTCAACGCATACGTGTTAGTCTTGCAACCAAGGAGTTCCGGGTTCGAATCCTGGCTAGTGTATGGAATTGTAGTAGTGTTTTTCATGTGTTACCGAGTTGGCAACAGTGGACTAGACGAGGTTGTGTGGGAGACAACACGATTTGTTGCTGTAACACTCTTGAGTTCGAGACTCAGCTGCGGCAGATGGAAATGTCGTAGGGAATGTTCGTCATGTCTATGAGTATGTGTTGTGGTTGAGTGGTGGAATAGCTAATGCTAAACTCCGACAGGACGTTAATCTAAAAAAAGGCGTTAAAATAAAAAAAAAATCAAATAAACAATCCTGTACATACTGATTGATCCCTATGGTGGTCAGTGTTTATATTGATACGGCTACAATTGCAGTCAGTAACTTCACTGAATGTGAAACGGGCTTGAGATGGGAGTCTCAAAAAAATGTTTCAAATCTGGAAATTCTTTTTATTTATATGACTGGTGGTCGGGACTTAAGCGCACTTGCCTCTCACCAGTCTCACCCAAAAATCCCGGGTTCGATTCTCGGTCGTGGCAGTGGAAAATACTGTGAAAGGGATTTTTTCACTATACACGGATATTGGGTGTGTGAGACACTTGTCTCTAAATGTCTAGCCCCCTCCCACACAAGGCTCTTCTAGAGCCCTCCTGGATAAAGGGGGTCATAATTACCTGTGGTGTTATTTATTATTATTAGACTTTTTTAATGATATATTTATTTTAGAAAACTTTGTTACATTTTCTATTATCATGTAGCTATGGAGATTCCATCCATGGCAGTATTTATTTATAGAAAATTTCTATTACCAAATCTAAAATAGTTACCAATATTATTTAAGTGTGATACAATTGGTATTGTTGTATTATTGGTCATCTATCTGTTTGATCGAATGATCCTTGTTTGTGACAGACAACATCCTTTGTTTATTTTATATGCTATAATAGCTGTTTTCTTTCGTCCTAAAGATAGTGAATGAAATCAGTAAGCAAACCAATAGAAATCAGGAATTTAAAAAATGTCTCCTATCATTGGCTGTTTAATGATTGTATTCAGTTTGTTTTAACAGTTTAACAAATAAGCTCATCTGCAATAGTTAATGTGTAATTTCAGTCAACCCCTTTCGTGGCAGTAAGGTCCAGAAAAACCTTATGCCTGCATAAGTTTAAAATTAGTCCATTTATTAGATTATGTTGTTATTATAACATGTGGACTTGTAATTTGCAACTTGCAACAACTTTGAAAGTATTTTGTGATGTACCTACAAGATATAGTTGTTTTTGTTGTAAAACACTTTCTAAGTAATATATAAATATAGCTGATTAATATAGCTTTATTACTTTGACTTTACATAATATTTATATATTTTAAAATCAAAAGGTATATTTTCTAATGTTTTTTTTAAATTATTATTAAAATAAGTATTACAGACATTTAAACAATTTAAAATAGGTTTGCATTTGTAAAATTCTTATGGATGTACGAAAGCTAACCAGACAAAATAAACACCGCTTCACAAATTAATAAAAATATAGATTGTAATCAAATAGTTCATCTTTATTATATTACTATATCTCAGTTTAAAATCTTAATAAATGATGAACTGATAATTTTGTTTTTTATTTTACAGTATTTGGAAACCTAACAAAAATATAAATGTAATTATTAGAGATATTTCATATTTAAGTTAAATATTAACAAAAACTTATATGAACAATAGATTGTACACATATTGACGTACTAAACTGAATGAAATAATCAAAGTAAAAAATTACATTATTTCTATGCAGAAAGTTTCATCGGGACAAATTTCCTCTATAGAAAGAAATCTCCACGTTGTTTTCAAAATTTGGGGACCTTACACAATAAAACAAACTTTTACGTTTATTACCTAAAACCATTTGCAACTGTATTTGTGCAAATAGTTTTTTCATAATATTGCCATCTTTAATATAAAGCTCCACTGTTTTATCTTTCGAAAGATAAATTTGAGATAGGTAGTCCTTATCTACAAACAGTCACATAATAGAGTATTTAGTCACTATTTGATGCCTTCTGTTAATCCCCACATTTACAGAATTGGTGATGTGTATTTAGTTCTCGAATTTCATTTATTTTAGGTGTAAAGGTGTTCAATGAAGTCTCTTCTAAAAAATCGCCCCTGCAAATACAAACTCATCAGATTTAATTTAATAAGACACCTTATAAGAACAAATTACGAGGGAGAATAAGAAACTACCGCAATTTAAAAGTTTAAAAAGTATATTTATTTCGTGTATTCTACATGTACCCATATATAATAATAAACAACCAAATGTGTTGAAATTTTAATATTGATAAAATATGCTGATTATCAAATCCGACTTTAACAGAATTTTATTTAAAAGTAAATCATCAAATGTTTATAATATAGATATAACAAATAAATAAATTATTTTGACATTTCATTTGTTTACATTAAATAATAATATTCATGACAAGGGGCTAATAGGCAACACACATCGCAGTATTGTGACAAAATAATCTGCGCAAGTCTCAGGAACCAAAAATAGACAGTGATACTTGGACCCTAGACGCTAGTGACATAATCTCACGACGCAACCCCTAATACACCTCGAATTCCCTGCTGCCTATACCTAAAAGATTCAAACTACCTCGTTTCAGCCAACAAAATCTCACGGCAACCCTCAATACGCCTCTCAATAATATGACAAGGGGCTAATAGGTAACACACATCGCAGTATTGTGACAAAACAATTTGCTCAAGTCTCAGGAGCCAAAAATAGAAAATGATATTTGGCCCCTAGACGCTAATGACAAAATCTCACAACGCAACCCCTAATACACCTTGAATTCCCTGCTGCCTACACCTAAAAGATTCAAACTACCTCGTTTCAGCCAACAAAATCTAACAGCACGGCAACCCTCAATACGCCTCTCAATAGTTGGTGTCGTGCACGATTTGACAGCTGGCCTACCTTGAAGGGAATGGTCGAAGGGTAAAATAACCTACTTGCTTTATGTAAACAAACCTTGTTTAAGGTTCATTATTACCATTTAAGTTTATTTTTTATAAGGAAGTTTATATTATTGATTAAATATAATTAAGTAATATGAATTCTTTTTGTGCTGTTGTTATCTGTGGTAGCATTGCAGCACGAGATGTAGGAGTCCAATTTTTTCGATAATTAACGATTTTTTTAAGTATTTATGTTAAATTACTTCTAAATAAATAATACGATATTTCTAAATGTGAATACGATCCGTCCCCAGATTAGCACATAGCACAAGCAGGAGCACGGAAGTTTCAATGATTTCAATCATCATAAATATAAGATACATGTTATAGAATTTCTAAATATATCTTTCCTAATATATCATCTTTCTTTAATATACCAAACTTTCGCCTTATTTGTGTTGCTTTGACTCTGTTTTGGTTAGAAAAGCAATACATTTAAAAAGTGCTTTATTGATCGATTATAATTTTGATTCTGTAAAATTTGAATCTAGGCGTTGAAAATATAATGAATGCTTTATTCAACAGATTATTACTCAACCTAAAGCATTGTTACTAATAACTTATGCATATTTACAAATATATGATCTTAATTAAAATAATATTGTTTTCTCCACACTCAGATTTAATACTTATGATAAGATAGAAGTAAATGTTTAAATGAAACAAAATTTTATAAAAAATATTTTATTAAACATTAAATAAACATAGGATAATTGTTAAATGCATTATAAATAAAAAATATGTACAATCTTAGACGATTCAATGTGTCGCTTACGCTTAGCGGCGCATTGAATCGTCTAAGGGTACAATACTTACTTTTCCCAAAACTAAAACGTTTAAATCGAACTGCTTTACGCAGTATTTTTTTCACCCACTCATATACTGCTTGATTATATGCCTCAAGACTCGTATGCTTTCATTTCGTCCATCGTAAAACCACTTTTAGAATATACAAGATACATTACTCTGTCAGGATATAATATTTTGGGAGTCTATATCTGCAAAACAATCTTCTAAACGAAATGTGTATGGATCTATTCCCAACAAGAGATATTTTTGATAAATATCTTTCTTGATGCATTTCATCAAGTGTTGCATACTACGCTCGGATTAATTTTCTACAATAGAAAATATTTTGTCTGTTTTAGTAACATAATATATAAGAACTTACCTCTATAAATGTTAAAGATGGTTATATACTTCTGTTATAAAGAAATGAAAATAGTGATGCACCAAAACCATACATATAAACATTCACAGATTTTGTAAGGTTATTTTACCTCCAGGGAATGACGTCACGTGCAATTGGTACATTAGTATGTAGTTGTGTGACAGTGACGGACGACATGAAGGGTCGAAGGTTTTATTTATATGCTATAATAGCTGTTTTCTTTCGTCCTAAGGATAGCGAATGCAATCAGTAAGCAAACCAATCAGGAATTTAAAAAATGTCTCCTATCAATTGGCTGTTTAATGATTCTATTCAGTTTGTTTTAACAGTTTAACAAATAAGCTCATCTGCAATAGTTACTGTGTAATTTCAGTCAACCCCTTTCGTGGCAGTAAGGTCCAGAAAAACCTTATGCCTGCATAAGTTTAAAATCAGTCCATTTATTAGATTATGTTGTTATTATAACATGTGGACTTGTAATTTGCAACTTGCAACAATTTTGAAAGTATTTTGTGATGTACAAGATATAGTTGTTTTTGTTGTAAAACACTTTCTAAGTAATATATAAATATAGCTGATTAATATAGCTTTATTACTTTGACTTTAAATAATATTTATATATTTTAAAATCAAAAGGTATATTTTCTAATGTTTTTTTAAATTTATTATTAAAATAAGTATTACAGACATTTAAACAATTTAAAATAGGTTTGCATTTGTAAAATTCTTATGGATGTACGAAAGCTAACCAGACAAAATAAACACCGCTTCACAAATTAATAAAAATATAGATTGTAATCAAATAGTTCATCTTTATTATATTACTATATCTCAGTTTAAATCTTAATAAATGATGAACTGGTAATTTTGTTTTTTATTTTACAGTATTTGGAAACCTAACAAAAATATAAATGTAATTATTAGAGATGTTTCATATTTAAGCTAAATATTAACAAAAACTTATATGAACAATAGATTGTACACATACTGACGTACTAAACTGAATGAAATAATCAAAGTAAAAAATTACATTATTTCTATGCAGAAAGTTTCATCGGGACAAATTTCCTCTATAGAAAGAAATCTCCACGTTTTTTTTCAAAATTTGGGGACCTTACACAAAACAAACTTTTACGTTTATTAGCTAAAACCATTTGCAACTGTATTTGTGCAAATGGTTTTTTCATAATATTGCCATCTTTAATATAAAGCTCCACTGTTTTATCTTTCGAAAGATAAATTTGAGATAGGTAGTCCTTATCTACAAACAGTCACATAATAGAGTATTTAGTCACTATTTGATGCCTTCTGTTAATCCCCACATTTACAGAATTGGTGATGTGTATTTAGTTCTCGAATTTCATTTATTTTAGGTGTAAAGGTGTTCAATGAAGTCTCTTCTAAAAAATCGCTCCTGCAAATACAAACACATCAGATTTATTTTAATAAGACACCTTGTAAGAACAAATTACGAGGAAGAATAAGAAACTACCGCAATTTAAAAGTTTAAAGTTTAAAAAGTTTTATTTCGTATATTCTACATGTATATTTTTGTGTTCACTAATTTTTGAAAAAATTTATTGTGCCCCTGATAGCATTATAATTGTAATTTTTGACTTTTTGGTAATAAAGTTTTGTATTTTATTCTTTTGTTTTATTAACAAACTTTTTACAACATTGTAGGTAGTATAATAATAATAATAATAATAATAATAATTTATTTCCATAAAACTTACATAGTAAGTATAGAATATTGTCAGTACAAAAGTAATAAATATAAATATAAAATGGTATACACTAAAAGTTAAAGTGACAGCACATAATAAAAATGTAACAAAAAGAAAACAACAATAACAACAAGTTTAAAAAAATCTAAAATACAAATAGTTATAAACCCGACGTTACTCTTCCACATTGGCACAATTAAGGTATTCGGATACTGAATAAAAACCGTATTTTAAAAGCATAATCTTTACTCTATTTTTAAATACTTTGTTGCTAGATAATGTTATTAGAGACAGGGGTAGTTTGTTAAATAATTTAATAGACATTATCAAAGGTCCATTAGCTACCAATGAGAGTCTATGGTGGGGTATGTCTATGTTGTAAGTGGGCCTTAAAGAATAATTGTTTTTTTCTGATCTGTTGGTAACAAATTTATCTTGATTATTTTTTAAATAGCAAACACAGTTAAAAATACATAGACTAGCAATTGTTAAGATGCCAAGTTCCGGGAATAGATTCCTGCAGGAGTAACGTGCATCTTTAAATGTCATGGTTCGAACTATTTTCTTTTGCAAGATGAAAAGTTCCCCAACTCTACTACTGTTTCCCCAACATATTATACAATAGTTCAACCTTGAATGTACATATCCAAAATAATACATTTTCAAAATATTTAGACCGACATGGTTTCTTAATTGCCATATAGAAAAACAAGTAATGTTAAGTTTATTTATTAAATAATCAATGTGATAACCCCAGGATAAGTGAGAATCGAGGTGAAGTCCTAAAAATTTTACTGTATCATTTTGTTTTATACTTTGTCCATTGATTCTTACAAGTACACTTTCATTGAGATGTTTAGGTGTACATAAAAGGAAACTAGTTTTGAGGCTATTAAGTGCAAGGCCATTTTCGGCACAATAATTTTCAATAGATGAAATAACTGTTTTTAATTGTATACTTATGTCTTTAAAGTTATTAGCGGAAACTGATGCTGTAGTATCATCTGCAAATAGAGTGATAAGAGTATTGTTAACCATATTGACATGAACCAGATCATTAATAAATATTATAAATAAAAGAGGTCCCAATACGCTTCCTTGGGGAACACCTGTGTGAGTAAAACAGGCAGAAGATTTAAATACTCCTCCATCATGCTTTAAATGAACTTCTTGTGACCTGTCTTTCAAATAAGATTTAATCCAGTTTAGATGAGCACCTCTTATTCCGTATTTTGAAAGTTTATCTGCCAGCAACTCATGATTTACCGTATCAAAGGCACGAGTTAAGTAAAAAAAAATAGTGGCTGTCTTATGTTTTGTATCAAAATTATGTAATATAAAGTTGTAAAGTAATAAAACTGCATCTTGCGTAGACATACTTTTTCTAAATCCAAACTGATTATTTGTAAGCAAGTTTTCAGCCTGTAAAAAGTTAGACAATCTTATGTAATAAGCTTTTTCATAAAGTTTAGAAAAAATTGACAACAAAACCACTCCTCTATAATTAGAAATTTGGGACTTATCACCTTTTTTGTGAATTGGTATCACAATAGATTTTTTCAAAATATTTGGAAAAGTTCCTTCACAAAAAGGTACATTTATTAATATACTAATGGGAACACAAATATAATCAATTATATTTAGCAATAATGACCCAGTAATGCCGTCAAACCCACAGGAATCCTTGGAAGTTATAGATCTGATGATGCCCCTAACTTCATCACTCGTAACCGGTGTTAAGAATAGTGAATTAGGATTGAATCTTATATATTTAGAACTAGTTTTCACAATCATATTGTTAGTCAATGATTTTACCGAGTTGATGAAGAACTCATTAAAACTTTCCGCAACACAATTTAAATCTGTTAAAATATTACCTTTCGTATCCGTCAATGATAATGGCATTTTGTGAACCAATGAATGATCATTCGATTTTATGATATTCCAAGCCGTTTTGGATTTATTATTCGAATTTAACATTATAGAATCATAATATGCTCTCTTAGCATGCTTAATATGAATATTATGAGTTTTCTTTAAAGTTTTATATATTTCATGTACTTCATCATTGGTAGTATTCTTATATAATTTGAATACATCTCTCAGAAAAATTCCTTCATTAATTAAATACTCAGTAATCCAAGGATTTTTTTTAACAGATTTTTTTATTTTGCACAACTCTAATGGAAATGCTGAATCTAATTTTAATGTAAAATTATTAAAGAAGTTATTAAACTTTATGTCACTCCCTTCATCGGAAGTTAAAAATGACCAATTTTCAAGAGACAACAGGTATTTAAAATATTGTAGATTACTTTCATTTTTAAATGACCTGAAGTATGTATACATACATACGTCATCATCGCTTCTATTATTATGTTGAAAGTGAACGGTTGTAAATAATTTACAAGCGTAAAATAGAGGATATCGAGCGGCGGAATATTAGAACCAGGCCACAGCCCGAGATGAAATACGTGGCGGCCCCTCAGCCGAAAACAAACGCATGGGAAGAAAGGGCAAGACAGGGCAGACAAACCCAACAAATGACATAAGCGACACCCAGCCAGGCCTACAATCAGAAACCGGAAGAACCACGGAGACCGGCGCTACTACCCACCCCTCCATTAAGGTACGAATCCACCACCGCCGAAAAAATAGAAAAGTTAAGACAGCAGCAGAAAAGGATGTCTTCTCTGATAGATCTCGACAAACTTCTGACCTTATACAGCAACTTGAACGACGAGCTGGAGAGGTGCGTCAATGCAGGCGAAAAATTTTTTGTTATGCATCGTTTCCTGGAAGCAATTCCAGAGAATGCATTCTAGATAAAAATTAAACTTTGTTCCTCTGGAACGCCAATGGTATAGGTAACAAAATTCCTTTTCTTATTAATTTTATACTGAGGCATAAAATTGACATTATGCTTCTAAATGAGATGAAACTTACCAGACGAGACAAGCTGCAAGTCCGAGGATATACGGTACACCGAAAAGATAAGGCCGACAATAACAGAGGCGGCGGGGTAGCCGTGCTCATAAAGACCGATATCGCGCACACACACCATTCTATACGAAACACAACCGTAGAGAATATGTGTGTGACGCTGGAGGGCGGCATAAGCATCACTGCAGCGTACAATAACGAGAAGGCGTTCGACACCGTCTGGATCTCGGGGTTACTCTACAAACTCCATGACTATAACTTCCCGACTTACTTCATTAAACTCATTCATTCGTTCTTGACGGGTAGATCCTTGCAGGTTCGAGTGAATAACAAACTCTCAACACAACGGGTCATTCGCGGGGGAGTCCCGCAAGGATCGTGCCTGTCGCCAAAGTTGTACAACCTGTACGTCTCTGACTTTCCAGAGTTCCCCAATACGAAGCTGGCCAAGTATGCCGACGACACAGCTATGTACGCGCATTCACATAACGCCCAAGCAGCGAATATGCTGCTGAAAGCGCACATGGCCCGTGCCATGGCATATTATGACCGGTGGAAGATTCGGGTAAACGCTGAGAAGTCCGAGGCGATAGTCTTCACGCGCCGTTTCACTGAAAACAAAATCATAACTCCAATTTCGATCAGGGGAAACAAAATTCCAACCAAAAGGTGCGTGAAGTACTTGGGGGTCAGACTGGACCAGCGACTGACGTTTAACACGCATATAAATGAGACAGTACGGACGGTCTACTCTCTGTCCAGGAGTCTGTATCCACTCATGGTCAGGGGTAGCAGACTTAACCGACAAAATAAAAAATTGTTGTACACAATGGTGATCAGACCATCCATCACATACGCGGCGCCGGTGTGGTGCAGCACATCTGCCACGACAATGAAAAAACTAAAAGTGCTCGAGCACAAATTTATGCGCCTCATATCAAATTCTGGAAGGTACACCTCCCTCAGAGACCTATACGCACTTTGCCACGACATAACCCCAATAGCGGATTACGTCCAGGAAATCTCTCAAAAATTCTATTCCTTCAAACTGGGCGATAGTCCGCTAACAAGAAACATAACACAAATTAGACAGCATAATGCCCCATTTCGGATTAAACACACCCTACCATACCAGACGTTACCGATCTTCCGGCAACCTCTGTAGCCAAACTTCATCAACTATAACTTCCGCTTACCCTATCCACCTTTACTGATATTTCATACCTTTTGTATCTTTAAATCTTTCCTGTCCCCCTCTCTCTTTATGTTTGTTTCTTTTCGTTCTGTTGGTTTATTTTCTTTTTGTGCATTTTTGTTTTCTAAATTCATTTCACATAAAAATTTTCACCAAACCAAAATTTCGTAAAACCAAAATTTTTAAAATCAAAGTTTAGGCCAGCCACGCGCAGCCCAGCATTGACATACCTCGCGGAAGGCACCTTGTACAAGTTAAGGTGCCTGCGTCAGAATCAAAATTTGATAAGTGACAGTGCGTGAGTTTTTAAAAGGTGTAGTTTTAAGTTTTATTAAATCTGTTTTCAGATATGTTAATTTTATAACCTAATTTAATCCATCTGCGATGGAAGGTGTTTGGGTTTAACTATTTTAATTGTCTTTTAGCCGAACCAGTCCCATTCCGCCCAACCCTGCAATCCTCCACAGCGAATAACGCTGTGGTTGCACGGTGGGTCGCGGAGTGAGTTCTGGGGAGGCAGATGTAAATTTTAATTCTTAATAAAGTTGT
Organism: Leptura quadrifasciata; assembly: GCA_963675555.1. Taxonomy (NCBI): domain Eukaryota; kingdom Metazoa; phylum Arthropoda; class Insecta; order Coleoptera; family Cerambycidae; genus Leptura; species Leptura quadrifasciata. Next base: position 178,526,612 of record OY776674.1, read on the forward strand.
ATTGATTGATTGATTGTTTGTAAATAATGATCCGATACATCTGTCCAAATGACTTTAGGGCTTAGTAAACTTTTGTCAATATTGGAAAATATATTATCAATAATTGTTTTACATTTTTTTGATACTCTAGTATAGTCATAAATACATTTACTTAAGCCATAAGTTTTTAAAATATTACATAAATGATTTGCATTTTCATGATTCGGGCATCAATCGTCGAAATTTATATTGAAATCACCACAAAGGAAAGTAGGAATGTCGGGTTTATAAATATTATTTAATAGGCGGTCGATATTATTAACAAAATCAATAATGTTATTTGATGGTGGTCTATAAAAGCAACCTATTAAAAATTTTTTATCTTTAAAATCTAATTGAGTTATAGCGTATTCAAATACTGTCTCATTTTTTTCTATAGTACATTTTTTTGAGATAAAATGAATATCTTGCCTAACAAATATGGCTACTCCGCCTCCTTTCATAGAGCAGGGCAAAATGAATCACAACATATAATTATGTAGTTTAATACTCTTGATTTCTTCATCTGAGCACCACGTTTCTGATACGCAAAATACTTCTGGAAAGTTCAAGGTATGGAGTAACAAGTTAAGCTCATCTAATTTGTTTCGAATGCTTCTCACGTTTAAGTGATATACACGTAGATCTAACTGAGTATTTATTTCACTGGACGGGTCGTTTGTTGCCTCTAAGTTTGGAATGATATTTCTGTAAGGCATGGATATAAAAAATTTGGGGACGTGTTTTTTTTATCTTCGATAATTATAACGTCAGAGGTTGCTGCTGATGGAACTGCGGGGGTGGTTGATGTGGCCTTAGATGTGGGTGCAGATACTTCAGCAGTTTGACCCAATGTCGGACTATCGCAATTTGTATGGTTACTAGTTTTTATAAAAGTAAGGTTTTTTATCATATATTTAGCTGTAGACATAGCATGAAGAATTTGTTTCGCAACCATATCTTTGGGGAACTTTTTGTAGTTCTCATTATTTGATTCAATGTACTTAAATACACCCTCAGTATAGTTATTAAATTTGCATAGGAAATCGTTTAACTTTGAATTAAATTTATATATGAGTCTATTAATGTTTTGTTTATTTTCCACGTACGGAACAGAGGCAAACAGAATGTTTATGTGGGAACATAACTTCAGTTTATTACATATGGAGCGAAAGAGAGAGATTCTTTTGTTTTTATGTCGTTTGATCCCCCGATGATAATAACAAAATCTTGAAGTGTGAAATTTTTTGTTAGTATCTCTATGTTTTCCATGACTTGGTCCAGAAGAGCTCCCGGTTTTTTTTATTGACATTGTCACATTAAGTTGAAAATCTAGCAATTTTCTAATTTGCCAATTAATATTGTTTTCATCAGAGAGTATAAGAATTTGATTCTTTTTACCTTTGTCAATTCTATTAAAACAATTGGAGTTTTCTTGCCTGGCTAGATTAGACTGTACTTGTATCTTATCATTTACTTTTTGTGTTTCCTTACTTTTTGCAGATAATATTTGCTTTTTGTCACTAATTAAAAAGTTTAGGTTTTGCATTGATAAATCCGTCGATGTAGAATAATTTCTTGTATTATAGAAGTGCATTGTTTGCGTACTAATTGTACTTGTCATGCAGTCACTAATTTCAACAGATTTTTTTAGTTTAGATATACAAACATTTAACTCACTTATTTTTTCTTTCTGATGTTGAAGTAGTTCTAACAATTCTTCTTCCCTTTTAGTAGCTTCTAATAAAAATGCCTTATGCTCTGCCTTTATTTTTTGGATATACTTATTTTTATGCTCGCTATCATCGGCTAGGTCACTAATCGTTTTTTCCAATAAGCTTATTTCGTCATTTTCACGGGTAGAGTTGCTTTCTTCACAACACACAAGTTTATTTTCTTCAATAAATTTAATTTTATCTTTATGCTTGTGTAAACAGCATTTATAATAAATTCCATAAGATACTGTCGTGGGTTCTAGTCAGTTCCCCAGCGTGAGTCAAGCCTATATCAGTCGCAAGTAGTTCTTTTGAACTGTCTTAAAGCAAACAAGCCTTTCATTGAATTTAAATAAAATAAAAGATCTAATAGGGACACGAAACAATAACAGAAAAGATCAATTAAGGACACAAGTAAAAGATCCTCTCGGGCAACAAATATAAAGTAGAAAAGATCCGTTAAGGATACAAAAAAACTAATAAATAAAAGATCCATCGGGACATACCAAAAAAAATTGTAACATTCAAAAGGCTGAGCGCTGCGAGGCGTTAACCTGATATAATTTATTAGAAAAGCTCCCATAGAAACAAAATCACAAAAAAAGTCGACGTCATGGACCCCCGTCGTATCGACGCTCCCAGGCCCACGGCGCTCTAATCACACCATGAGACCCACGACTAGGTGCTCCCAGAGGCCCGCAACTCGCTCAGAGTGCCCCAGAATTCCACATGCTAGGCAGTAGATTGTTTCCATACTTCGTCAGCTTCAACGGGGAGTCCAGCGGCCCTGAGTGGCCGAATTTCGACATCGTGGATCTAAAAGAGGCCCAAAGATGACGATATAATAAACAAATATTTGTACTTCTGATGTGACTATAGTATCTGTGATAATATATGGCACGAATTTGTCATTGCTGTAACAGTCCAAAGTCACTAAAGAATAGATTGAACGGTTAATGTTCCTCCTTCAGCTTATTTAGTCAATTATTTTAAACATTCAGCGTATATACAGGGTGGCCCATTAGTGCGATGAAGTTCAATATCTGGCCTATTACAAGATATATGAAACAATGTTTAAAATAAAATTTATATGGCATTCATTATTTCTAAAATACTTTGAAAAGCATAACGCATTACTATAAATTGAGAGAGGTTCAAGGTCGAATTTTTTAAATGATACACCCGTCTATATATTTTTACACCATTGATTTCAGCGTAAAATTAGACGTTCAATGTTCAATACTAATTCTTGTCTCGACAGGGGCATCAACTAGTATATTATTCCACTATTTTCTACAAGTATTGTATCCCTTTAAATTAGTTATCGTGATATTAAGCACCGAAATTACTTGCTTCGAGATATTTTCGATTTAGTTGATCTTAAAATTATTGAATTTTTGCTCAAGTAAGTTATGACTTTGTCATTGTGTCATATGCAATAATACATATAAGACTTGTATTATAGGTTGCATATGTAGGTTTAAGTTTAGTGCAAATTTAGGTTAATTATATAGATAGATGTTAGATGGCACCACAGATAACCTGACCACGTGACCAATCAGCGCCACCGACCAATGTCAACAAACAACAAACGCAGGAACCGCGTTTGTTGAAATTCCTGGAAGAGGGCGGCGCTGTGATTGGTCAGCGGAGCGCATAGCAACTAGTGGCAGTGGGAACGCGGCTGCGCTACCACGAAGAATACCGAATCGAGTGACTGGGGCATTCGTCGCTTTAACCTTGGTCACTTGTCTCGATGTTAGTCTGTGGTTATAGCACAGACTACGTTATAGTGTCTGTTTATTTGCAGTTTAATAATGGTGCGGCACGGCGTTTAAAATACTACGATTTGTTTGTAACTTTATATCTCAGCAATATTAAAAAGTATTAACTGTGTTAAAGAGAATTGTGTATAGCGTGTACAGGATTGATTTTAATTGATTCATTTGTGATCGGTATTAAAAAACGAGCGGTTTAGATAATTTGCCGAACAGTGGTATAAATAAATGTGATAGTTTTAATTCTGGATTTTAATTTCAACCAGTAAAACTTGGAAACCATGAGCCAAAGCTGCAAAGTGAGTACCTACCCTATTTAATTTTCTTTCTTCATTTATGTCTCTATATTTATATAGGTACCTAAAACAGGGCATTTTGAATTATCTCCCCCGTAATATTTAATTTACAAAAACATTAGTAATTTCATACAGATAATTGAATTTCTATATTTTATGTAGCTAATATTTTGTGTATTAACCAGGAATACCTATACGTGTAGGTATTTATTTTAACAAGCGAGAACAGTACTTCTGTAATGTTGACCTTGTGCCTCACAATGTTCTAAAGTATTTGAAGTAGCAAAATAATAAATCATATGTCCAAGTAAGGACTTCTCGAGATATAAAAAACGCAACAAAAACTTCACGACCTTATTAAAATACCATTTGTGCTACTTCGACCTTTTTTATAGGTTTTTAATGTGCGTCGAGTCGTTCGATTATGTCTCGGAAAGCCCTTACTTGGACTATACCTAATCATACACTGATACACTTATAGTGCAGTAACTGGAGATTTTAATTTAGGAAAATTTTATGGATTAAATTTCGGTTCTTTTTTGATAATTCAATAGTATAGTTCAGTTTATGTATTCCTTGCACTCAAAAAACGCAACAAAAACTTTACGACATAATTATTATCGCCCCTGGGCCAAGCGGCATACTGTCATCAAACAAACCGACGCACATTAAAAACCTATAAAGCTATAGTTCAAATAGGAAGAAACTGAGTCATAAAAAACTTAACAAAAACTTCACGACCTCATTAAAATACCGGTACTCTTTTTTGTGCTGTTTGCAAATTGACTCGCGTACCTTTATAGGTTTTTAATCAGAAACAATGATAATAAATGCTCCGCATGTTGTCCATTTTCATTGACACACATCTCAATGCATCTTTGAAATGAAGTTTCTACCGTTTTTAAAGTTGCCGGTGTCATCGATCGAAAAGAAGTTATTATTCTTTTTTTCATGTTTTGAATTGTAGAACATTCAATTCAAAAAATTTAAAAATCATTTTGGGTCACCCTGTACATTTTTAAGAAGTGAAAAAGATTCAAAAACATCACACAGATGTCTTGTAACTTCTATTTGCAATTTCTTTTCTTAAAATTCATAATAGTGACTGTAGTGATTTTTTCAATATGCATCTGCGGATTGGCATTATTTCAACAAAGTAAAGAAATCACTACATCCAAATGGTTGTCAATAATAATAAGTCTAGAAGGAGACTTCTAAAATTTACTGATATTTATAGTATTCAACACTACATACACATGAACACTCAATTGATGTACGTTTCGCCAAGTATGTTGGCGTCATCTGAAGATTATAAAAACTACGTTTTAAACTTGAACACTACCATTCAACACCATCTCTGCTCGACATGCTACTCAGAGATGATTAAAAATGAAATCATCTCCATCCAGACGATGCTAGCATGAGGGACGAAATGCGTGTCAAGTAGACTACTGGAGTGTACTGTTAAAATTAAAGCTCAGTTTTCAAATTATAGTTCAGTTTTCATCATCTCCAGGTGATGTCAGCATGGTGGACGGAACCCGCATCGAGTAGAACATTCGAGTGTTGCTATCAAATTAAAACTCAATTTTAATCATGTTCAGATGATCAGTGTATTGTTCAAATGAAAGCTATCATCATCTCTAAGTGATGTTAGCTTAGAGGGCGAAAGCCCTGTCGCGTAAAACATTCAGGTGTTGCCTTCAATTTAAAGCTCAGTTTTAGGCACCTCCAGATAATGCCAACCTGGTGGGCGAAACACACGTCAAGTAGAGTATTCGAGGGTAGTATTCCTAAAAAGCTACTGTATTAATCATATATGATGCTAAACATAGTGGGCGAAACGCACATCGGGTAGGTTATTAGAGTATAGTGTTCATATTAAAGCTCAGTTTTAAGCATACTCAGATTATGTCTACATTGTTGGCGAAATACGCGTAGAGTAGAATATTCGAGCGTAGTGTTCAAATTGGGTTTTACCAATTTTAATCTTCTCCAGATGATGACATGGTGAACGAAACGTGCATCGAGCAGAGTATTCTGGTGTATTGTTCAAAATAAAGCTCAGTTTTCATCATCTCCACTGATGTCGAGATGGTGAGCGAAACCCGTGTCCAATAGAGAATATTCGAGTGTTGCTATCAAATTAAATGTCAGTTTGAAGCGTCTCCAAATGAGGGCAAGCTGGTGGACGAAACACGCGTCGACTAGAGTATTCAAGTGTATGTAGTATTTAAATGCAATTAGGACAATACTTTATTTATTTTTTAATCTAGTAATCTTGTATCTAGTTGATTCATTGATTATTTGAAATATTTTACACAAATTTATATACATAATAATCGGCAGATGCACATATTCTACGAAAGATTGACGTGTACCCAGGGTATGCAATTACTTTTGGTGATATATCTGTTATAACTACCGCCACTGACATTTATTTCGTGCTCTACAAAATTATTCACATGAAATTTTATCCTATCTCTCACCGTTTTCTCAGCGATTGTGCTAGAAGCTAAGCCATACGAAATGTTGCCAATTACCTTTCAGACGACTCTTCATTTTTATTCGAGGTCGAGCATTGACGGCAACGCAGCATTTTCCGATCAAATCTTCCAAGTTGATAGATATTAAAAATATCGCATTGGATTTGTTTCATCGCCTAACACCATTACAGTACTGAAAAACGTAGTAGGCCACGGAAAAATCTGAATGGGACTGACATGCCGCTTTCAATTTCATTGCTGTAGATCGAACGTTTTGGGTTTAAAGAATTTGTTCCGAGTTGTTTGCCGCGTGAATTAAGTTTTTATGTCAAGTGACTTTTAACCACGTTTTAATGGAATTTGTATAATCTTTGGTGTGTTCGTATCGGTTTGATGGCCACTGAAGGTAGGGATAATTATTATTTTGTCTTTCCAACATGACTTGTAATAATTGTTGTTTACTTTTATTTGTTAATTAATTGTAAGTGCTTGGTAGATGCAGTTCATTCTAAAGTTTTGTAAAAGCTCACTCCCTTGTAGTATTAATAATGGTAGGATTGTGTTTAATAATAATTAATTGTTAACAAGTATTTGCATGAACATTATTATTCTTTTTATTAGAATAAAACGCCTCTATGACCATCGAAGTTAAAAAAAGATATCCAAAATTGCGATTTATAGTAAAAATATATTGTTAAAACAAAGCCAGATCAAGGAAAAAAAATTTAGAAACTGGGGTAATAGGCCAGTCGTCAAGTAAAGTGACATCGTTTTAAATCGGACAACAGATTTTACTGTTGGAACCAGTTCATTATAGGCCTCTTTTAGACGTACTAATTTTTCCCCCTCGCCCGCCCTCCGGAACAGCCCCAATTTTGGGTCAATATCGCTTAAAAATAATTTTTTTTTCAAATATTTCGATTGTGAATGGTCCTACAAAAGAAGAGATGGTTATCAAAAATGTAATATTTTCCAGATACATTGAAGTAGATCTAACACGCTTTGGTTGCAAATATGAGGATAATATGCTTATATACCTGCATTTATGATAAAAAATCCTTTGTTAGATGGTTTAATAAAAGCGTGCAATTGTAAAAAATCGTGTAGTACTAATGCATGTAGCTGTAAAAGTTGTATAATCACTTTAATTGTATTTTAAAATAAATTAAATAAAAAATAAAGTTCACATAACTACATTTTATATTACTCTACTTAACAATTATTCTACTTATAGGATAAATTGTTGCATACTTCAGTGGATGCACGACGAGCTAAAGCAAGCGTGTGTTCTATAAAAATACCCATATATTTATATAATATCACAGCTACCCTGACAGACGCGCGCGCGCTTGCACATATTCACAATTAAAACACAAGCACAAGCTAAAGGATAACAAAATATATCAACAGCATATTGTGGTCAAAGCTTCAAAGAATAAATGCAAATTCTTCTTACAATAAAAAACATTAACTTTCATATAGTTTTGGTGAGAGTTTATGATACTTGAAAATACTATCAACTTTAGAGAAGAACGTCTAAGAACATTTTTTGTTTGTTTTGGTGTGAACAATACGAAAATATTTTTTCCGAAACGAGAGTCAATGTTTCTATTTTGTTTAAACCGTTCCTGACCACATTTCCATCTGGAAAACTGTACTCTCTTATAAAGGAGCACATTTTGAATAAGATGGCACAAAAATTTTCCATTCGAATTAATTTTCCCGGTCGATGACTGATTTCACCGAGACTATGACTTCCCCGCCTATAACTCCAATAGTATTAATGCTACGTAAAGACGTGTCTGAACCATTTCGATAGAGAATTTACTTTTCTTTAACTTCGATAACCATCTTTTTTTTTTGTAGAACCGTTCACAATCGAGATATTTGCAAAACTTGTAGGTGTTCCGGGTGGCGGGCGAGAGGGAAAAATTAGTATGTCTAAAAGAGGCCTCTAATGAACTGGTTCCAATAGTAAAATCTCTTGTCCGACTTAAAACGATTTTTATGTATTCTCAACTCCCTGACGACTGGCCTATAGGATGCACCTCGTAAATGAAATCAGCTTCTCCAATGACAGTAATTGCGTTTATTTATTTTCCAGAATGTTCCAAAGCAAACAGGTCCATATAGAGACAATAGGAGAAGGTAAGATTTCATTATGTGAATTTTTCCAATGTATCTGTAAGTTTTTTTCAATTGATAAGGAAGTGATATATCTCGTCTACTAACACAATACGACCGTCTAAATAAATCGGTATAAAAGATGGTAAAAAATTTATAATTTTTTAGTAGTTATATTTACATATATTTGTTTAAAGAAACAATTTTGAAGAAAGACAATTTTTTATACAAAATATGTGCTTTTTCCTGATTAGCCCTAAACAATCGTTTATGGCCAACCATGAAAAAGAAAACACACATATTTTGTAAGAAAAGTTGTTTTTCTTTCGTCAAAATTGTTAACCACTAAAAAAATTTCTAATTTTTTATCAACTCCTATACTGATTTATTTAAACGGCCGGGCCGTGTTGAGTTAGATGAGATGTATCACATCCTTATCAATTGAAAGAAACTCATAGATATATTGGAAAACTTCATATAATGAAATCTACCTTCTCCTATTGTCTACGGGGTGCATCCTACCCCAGATTCTAATTTAATATTTTTTTCCCTTCATCTGGCTTTGTTTTAACGATATATTTTTACAAAAAATCACAATTTTGAATATCTTATTTCAACTTCAATGGTCATAGAGGCATTTTATCCTCATAAAAAGAATCAAATCAACTCAAGTTGCAAGTGAATAATAGTGTTCTTGCAAATATTAACAATTAATTATAAAACACAATCCTCCCATTATTAATACTACAGGGACTGAGTTTTAACAAAATTTTAGAACGAACTGATTCTACTAAGCACTTACAATTGATTAACAAATAAAAGTAAATAACAAATATAACAAGTCATGTTGGAAACACAAAATTCTAATTATTACCTTTAGTGGCCATCAAACCGATACGAACAAAGATTATATAAATTCACATTAAAATGTGGTTAAAAGTCACTTGACATAGGTGCGACAAACCAAACAACTCGCAACAAGTTGTCCCAAAACGTTCGATCGAAATTGAAAGCGTGATGTCAATCGCATTCAGATTTTTGCATAGGGCCTGCCTACTAAGTTTTCAGTGCTGTAGCGGTGACAGCGCTGTTAAGGCGATTAAACAAATCCAATACAGTGATCAACTTGGGAGATTTGGTCGAAAAATGCTGCGTTGCCGTCAATGCTCACTCCTCGAATAAAAATGAAGGGCCTGAAAAGTAATTGGCAACATTTCGTGTGGCTTAGCTTCTGGCACGAACTGAGAAAACGGTGAGAGAAGGACAAAATTTCATATGAATAATTTTGCAGAGCACGAAATGTGAAATGTCAGTGGCGGTAGGTATATCACCAAAAATAATTGTATACCCAGAGGACACGTCCAGCTTTCGTAGAATATTTGCATCTGCCGATTATTCTGTAAAATATTTCAAATAAAGTATGAATCAACTAAATAGAACATTACTAGATTAAAAAAATAATAATAATAAACAAAGAAAGTCGTGTTCTAATTGTATTTAAATACTACACTTGAATACTCTACTCGACGCACGTTTCGTCCACCAAGTTAGCATCATTTGGAGATGCTTAAAACTGGCCTTAAATTTGATAGCAACACTCGAATGTTTTACTTAATGCGCCTTTCGCCCACCACGTTGGCATGATGATTAAAGTTGAGTTTTAATTGGAACACTAGATCCGAATACTCTATTCGACGCATGATTCCCCCATCATGCTGACATCACATTGAGATGGTGGAAACTGAACTTTAATTTGAACAATACACTTGAACAAACTGTACTCCTTGTGTTTGGCGAAACGCGCATCGAGTAGAGCATTCGGGTGTATTGTTTAAATTGAAGATCAGTTTTCATCATCTCCAGGCGATGTCAGCATAGCGGGCGAAACCTGCGTCGAGTAGAACATTCGGGTGTTGCTATCAAATTAAAGCCCACTTTATCACGTTTAGAATTTTTTTTTTCTCGGAAAAATTTATATTTTGTAGGAGACGTTTCTTTGAGGTAGGTGGTAGGTGGCCAGGGTTTTGTAACCGACCGCGGTGTTCTTCTCGCCCTTTAATGGGGTAGAAAACAAATTTATAAAAATACTAATAAACATATTTTTTATACTATTTTTCAATTATTATAGATGAAAAAAAATTTCACCCCCTTGAAGGGTGGAAACAACCCCTGGGAGTGGTTACATAATCCTGGTCACTTACCACCTTCCTCAAAGAAATGCCTCCTACAGAATATTAATTTTTTTCTCACAAAAACAAATATCAATTTTCCACCCCCTACAAGGGTTGGAAGCCTAAAGACATATCCCTCGAGGGACCTTCCGTTCTACTCGAGGGAACAAGTAAAAAAACTGGGGAAAATAAACGGGTTCACGGAAAAGGGGACTTTGGGGAGCTTGTCGTGAGATTTTCCTGTGTAAAGGAGATTGCTCGCGACAAGCTTTTATATCAAAAAAATATATAATGTGTAACAAAATGATGGGTTTGATTTACTTCAAAGTTTATCTTCTTCTTTTTAGAACATTTAAATTAAAGTTTTTTTTTATCTTTTTTGTATAATTTTAAAATAATAGTAAAGACCAACATTTTCACTATTGTATATTTTATAAAGCAATAACAACATAGTATATGAATAATGGTAGAATTAACAAAAAACATTTAATAGAAAAAAAACTAATTTACAATAACTACTGATTAAAAATAAATTTCAAAGCAAATATAATCTAACGGCAGCATTCTACGAAATTTTATTTTCTCATCTGGGACGTAGTTCACTGGCACCAATTTTTCGTTATCCAAAGTCTATTGAATTTGCATGGAGATGAAACACAGGCTAATTTCCGGTCGGTATATTAATGTCCGTTGTACTATTATGAAAGGTATCGTAGATGTTTTAAATTTATTAGAGAACTTGTAATATTATTAATCGTTGTAAATATACCCTTAATTACAGTTTTAATGCATGAACTAATGTACGCTGCTGAACAGTTAATGGCTTATTTGACGCAATGCTGATCCTATATGTTTTATGATATGTATTTTTCGTGTGTTATTAAAATACAAATCAAAAAGTATACATACACAGCACCCAATTTACTGTTTTAAGTGGATAAAGACGTGAAAATAGTATTTTCGTATTTCTTAAAATTAGCTGAACTGTACTATACCCTACCAATTGCTACTATAATAATTTATTTTTCTACCGATCGTTATTCCCGTCTAACCCCGGATTTCAGTGAATTTTCTTAAACTTCTACCCTATTAACTTCGTGGCACGCTAGTTATGATAGAATCGATGCAAACTAGTATACCTAATTAATTGTGAAATATTTCTTTATAATGGCATTCTGATATTTTTCCCGAAAAAAAAAAAGATTTATATTTACTACAGAAATAAAGAATTATTAGCTTATCTGAGAATTATACTTACAATGATAAGCTTATTCAATTCCAGATTAGTTAGTGGTTGCAGGTGTAACCGCATTATTATTATTAATGAGCTCATAATCTCAGCGTTACTTTTATATTTACGTTGAAGAGTAAACCTGGAGATTTTATAGTCAAAATTTTGCTCGATCAATATACTGTTACGTGTTTACAATCTCCAGTAAACACTCTGTATGTAGGGTCAATAAATCGCAACAAGAATCTTCATAAACCACTGATTTATTAATCACTTAATTAAAATAATTATTCCTTATACTAAAACACGCTAATTATACTTTTAATCTGCAATAAATTCACTACTTTAATTTATAACTTGCTACTGTTTCTTCAAACTAATATTAATATTGTAAAGTAAGTAGTAATGAATATTAAATGGTAAATAGAAAATTGTCAAGGATAGCAATAGCAACTATCGGTTACTTAACAATTCTTTTTGAAAGAATCTTTTGAAAATATAAGGCCGATACGAACAACACAACAGAGATTAATTCACATTAAAACATGGTTAAAAGTCACTTGATTTATATGAAAATTTAATACACACGACAAACAACTCGCAGCAAATTATCCAAACCCAACACGTTATCTACAGAAATGAATTGGAAGCGTCCTATCAGTCGCATTCAGATTTTTGCACGGGCGGCAGCGCCCGGCCTACTAAATTTTCAGTGCTGCGGTGGTGTTAGACGATTAAACAAATATTAATACACCGATCGACTTGGGAGATTCAGTCGGAAAATACATGGTTGCTGATAATGGTCCCTCCTCTAATAAAGGTGACGAGCCTCAACAGCAATTGGCAACATGTCGTATGACTTAGCTTCCAGCACGAACGCTGAGAAAACGATGAGAGATCGGACAAAATTTTATGTGATTAATTTTGTAGAGCACCAAAATATCAATAAAATTGATTGATTGTTTGGACGGGGGACAGCCCCACTTTTCGTAGAATTCTTGCATCTGTCGGTTATGTGTAAATGTGTATAAAATATTTCAAATAATTTAAAGAAAGTCCTGTTCTATTAATTATTGTAAGTGAAAATTAAGGTAAATGAAATGCCGGAATCTCGGAGGAAGTCGAAATCTTTATGTGACGCTGCCCCTGACTTAATTTCCACAGATGCCGAGACACTTAAATACTACCTTTAACACTTTATTCGACGCGCGTTTCGCCCACCATGCTGGCATCGTCTGGAGATGTTTAAAACTGAACTTTAATTTGATATCCACACCGGAATGTTCCACTCGACGCGAATTTTGCCCACCTTGCTGACATTACCTGGAGATGATAAAACGGAGCTTTAATTTGACCAATACACCCAAACACTCATCAACTGGAAGTATTAAATTTGAGGTTTAATTTGGACACTACGTCTGTATACTTTATTCAACTCGCGTTTCGCCAATCTGTAGTCATAATTTCGAGATGATTAAAACTGAGCTTTAATTTGATAGGCAATACGCAAGTGTTCTACTTGACGTGGATTTCGCCCACCATGCGTTCACCAGCAGAAACGTCTCTAAAAGTTCTACTATCTTTGGAAGACCATTTGCAGATCTGTTTCCCGTGTTAGGTTATAATAAAAACATATGGACCCCACAATTGTTTCCACGTCCAGTGGTAGTATAGTAACGCATTTTTTTCTTGTTTAAATAAGCTTCAACACATAAATAACGCAACAAAAACTTTACGACCTCATTAAAATACCGGTACTCTCTGTACTGCTGTTCGCAAATTGACTCGCTTACCTTTATAGGTTTTTAATGTGCGTCGGGTTATTTGATGACATGTATGCCGCCGTGGCCCGCCGCGATAATAATTATGTCGTAAAGTTTTTGTTGCGTTTTTTTTGTCTCGGGAAGTCCTTACTTGGACTATATCATAAGTAGATTCTTAGATTCTTCAAACGTTTAATTGTCTGAGAAAATGGTACTCTTCTTTCTAGGCTATAAAATTAACAGTTCCAGGGAAATATTTATTCGGTAAAAAGTTTTTTACAATGGTTCCTTCACTACTACTAACTATTATTATATAATGTGTAATTTTCCCTTAACAAAATAAACGCATTAAGAAAAATAATTTAAGCGGACCGCGAAACGCCTTCATCATTATTTACAAAAAAGTCGTTAACAATAATGTCGAAAATTGCTACTGGATAAGACTGTGTTTACAAATAATGATAAATGTGTTTTGCGGTCTGCTCTCGGGTCTGCTTTACAGATAAAAGCGCATAGTTCTCCGAAACCATTGATTTTATCGATTAGAAAAAGAGTAGGTATAGTTCAAGTAGGAATAAACTGAGACAAAAAAAACGAAACAAAAACTTTACGGCATAATTATTATCGCCGCGGGCCATGGCGCTAAGTTGAAGTAAATAGATCCCAGTAAATAAAAAATGCAAACAAAAACTTTGCAACATAATTATATCTCTGCGGGCCATGGCGCCAACTCTGACATGAAACATTCCCGACGCACTTTAAAAACCTGTAAAGGTAAGCGAGTCAATTTGCGAACAGCACAAAAAAGAGTACTGGTATTTTAATGAGGTCGTAAAGTTTTTGTTGGGTTTCTTATGTCTCGGGATTTTCCTACTTGAACTATACCTACCTAGTTTTTTCTTGAGGAATCTATTTACGACATTTACTTTTAATATCATCCTTGTAAAAAAATTGGGGTGCGTGGGGGTTCGTCATAGCCTATCCCGACTTCCTAGAAGGTACATAGACTTCTAGAGCAAATTAATGCATTCATCTGTTTTATTGTAAATCACCAAAACCTCATTAAGTTTAAAATCATGATTTAAAAGTTATAAATAATAAAGAATTTGCTTCCCTCTACTTTAGCGGCCCAGCCTATAACTCACTTTAAATTTTTAAATTTATTTGATCGCCTTATTTAGATTAACGTCCTGGCGGAGTTTAGCATTAGCTATTCTACCATACTCAACCAGGACACATATACATAGATAATTATAACAGCGACCATTCCCTACGACATTGCCATCTGCAGCAGCTGAGACTCGAACTCAGAATTGGTACAGCAGCTAGCCGTGTTGTCCCTCACACAACCTCATCAAGTCCACTGCTACCAACTCTGTAACACATGAGAAACACCAATAACATCCATACCCTAGCCAGGATTCGAACTCGGGACTCCTTGGTTGCAAGCCTAACACGTAAACGTAGAGCCATTAAGCCGGTATTTAATAGTTTTCTCTCCAGACAATAAATAAAAGTGTTTAATAGTTAATATGATTAATAACAATATCTACGATTATTTACTAAAAGGTATGGCAATAAAATTCATAATTTATACAAACTTACGGATAATTGATAAGAAAATTTGTCTCAGGTGAGTGCCAACCTTGATAGTACTTTCTCATCATCCCTTATCTTGAATATATTTGTAACTCTCGAAGACTTTTTAGTAGAACGTAAAATTAACTTGATCGCAATTTTCTTGACGGCCTTTAATCTAACGAGAAATTTACATGTTACAACAACAAGAAAAATCACCAGACAAAAATTTGTTTGGTGCTCTGACGAGAAATTTGCAAGATTAATGAAATTACCAAAAAGCCACGAACAAAGATATATTTCATATTGGCTTAATACCTATTAGCCCACATCTTTACTGGGATTGATTGCATTTGTTATTTATAGTCCTTGTTATAAAATACGCGTACCTAATTCGTATTATTATCAAAAATATCCATTGGTTTGACCACTCCAGTTCGTCTGCAACAAGCAACAATATAACAATAACAGAGACGCACACACCACAGCACACACGTTCTGTCTGTTGAAATTCTTAGAACGATGACGGCGCCGGCGTTATGATGAATAACATGCATTGGCATTGGCGAATTCGGGGCATCTCCCCACTCCCAGGTGATTGACCTCTCTTGTTTACAGGTGCACCGACCGACTGCACTGTTGTGTCGATTGTTAATTTAGCAGCAGTGAGACGTTTTAACTGGACAATTTGGAATAATTTAACAGATACAAATGATTTATCAATCATGTAAATTAATTTGTGTAATTAAAAGTGATATTTAGATATTTTAAATAATTTATTAGTGATATAGTGATAGGCATACGTAAATAGTGAAAAATGTGTTCCAACTGTCTTTAATGGCTCTTATTGCGATGTTAACACTGAATGGTTGAGATGAAACGTATTCCAGGGTAAGTAATGTTCAATCAAATTTTAATTTATGACTATTGTTTAAAATTAAAATGCGTTTATAATCGTGGGACGTAAAGCAAAGAACCTCTCAAATTGTTATTAACAAGGATCTGGTCTCGATATTATTTCCTTCAAATAAGGATCTACATGGAGCTTATACTTAAAAATCAAATATAGCATCTGATAAAAACTTGCCTTTATTATTAGTAATTGCTTCAGTTTCTCTAATTTATATCAAATGAACAGTATCGATATTCGACAACAGCAGGAATACCTATATATCTTGATCTTTTATTTACGCAATGATACTGAAGTTGGACCTGCCAAAAATTTACTACTTCCCAATTCGACACATCATACCGCTATTACATTTGATATTAACATAATGGTCAAAAATGAACTGCAATATGAAGAGTGGTATTTTGATTATCGCAATGGCGACTACTTTAGTTTAAATAATTACTTTGCTGAAGTTCAATGGGACAAACATTTGGACTATGATATAGACAATTGTGTGTGTAATCTTTACGATGTCATCTTTAGTTGCTATCAATGCTTTCATTCCCATTAAGAGACACAAAACCTCAACTTTTCCCAAATGGTTCAACTCGGAACTTCGTAAATTAGTTGTAGAAAAAAAGAAAGCTCATAAAATTTATAAAAGTTCCATGACAAACCAATCCTACGAACATTTCTCCCGTTTATGTGCCGATTGCAAAGATCTTACGGAAAGATGCCATATGGAATATTTGATTAATACTGAAAACAATATTCATCGAGATCCCCGCCAATTTTGGAAATATATAAATGATCAGAATAAAGTTACAATGCTATACATTCAAGTAGGAAGAAACTGAGGCATAAAAAACCTAACAAAAAGTTTACGACCTCATTAAAATACCGGTACTCTTTTTTTGTGCTGTTCGCAAGTTGACTTGCTTACCTTTATAGGTTTTTAATGTGCGTCGAGAATGTTTCATGTCAGGCTTGGCGCCATGGCCCGCGGCGATATAATTATGTCGTAAGGTTTTTGTTGCGTGTTTATTTACTGGGATCTGTTTATGTGAACTAGCGGACTAGCGCCGTGGCCCGCGGCGATAATAATCATGCCGTAAAGTTTTTGTTGGGTTTTTTTCCGTCTCGGGAATATATTACTTGAACTATACCAAATACAATGTGCTATCGTAATAAGTTGCCTGATTCTGGGTTAGTCACTGTTAATTTGTTTGCCGAATTCTTTTCCAGTGTTTATGTGCAAAATAACATAGTATCAGATTATAATTTTAATATTAACATTGATTTGATGTCTTGTTCAATTGATTTAATAAGTTTAGTGGAAGCCATAATTAGTCTACCAAACAAACTCTCATATGGTCCAGATGGGGTGCCTGCTTACTTCTTAAAAAAACCTCTACATGCCATATATTCAACAAGTCTCTCAGCTTAGGTATTTCTCCAACTTATTGGAAGCATAGCTTTATTATCCCTATATTCAAAGCTTTAGGTCTTGGTGGTTCGTTACTAAAGTGGATTGAGAGCTTTTTAGTGGGTCGTACGCAATCTGTTAAATTAGGTAATTTTATATCATATAACATCGATGTAGTCTGGGGTTCCTCACGGTTCAAACTTGTAAAATTATACAGACCAATATAATCTGATTATGATGCAACTTTACTTCAAAAAGATTTAGACAGCTCCTATAGATGTGTTTACTGAACTTAATGACCTTAAATATTAAAAAATGTTTCTCCATAACTTTTTCTAAATCGCTCTCAGATCTCTACCCGTATACTATCAATAATAATAATTTACAAAGTGTTACAGAAATCCGAGACTTAGGAATAAATTTTTATAGCAAATTAACTTTTAACTCATTTCATGAAGATGACTTCAAACTCGTTTAAATCACTTTAGTTATAGTTCAAGTAAGAAAATCCTGAGACATAAGAAACCCAACGAAAACTTTACGACCTCATTAAAATACCGGTACCCTTTTTTGTGCTGTTCGCAAATTGAGTCGCTTACCTTTATAGGTTTTTAATATGCGTCGGGAATGAATCATGTCAGGCTTGGCGTCATGGCCCGCAGCGATATAAATATGTTGTAAAGTTTTTGTTTGCATTTTTTATTTACTGGGATCTATTTACTTCAACTTGGAGCCATGGCCCGCGGCGATAGGTCGTAAAGTTTTTGTTTCGTTTTTTTTTTTGTCTCAGTTTATTCCTACTTGAACTATACTTACTAACTTGTATTTACTTTTTTTATTCACTTTATCCATTCTGATGGTTTATATTCTGAAGTTTATGTATTTCATTTTGGCTTAGGTTAAACATATAACGGTACTCCACTATTGGTGTATACAAGTTTTATAGAATGAAATCTATCGGAACCATATATATTTAAGAATTTAACGGCATTTCGTAAATATACCTTATTTTCGTTGTCATTCATTTTACACGATGCCTTTACGCCTTATTAGACGATACACAGGTTCATTTGAAAACTTCATGCCTCTGACGTAGTTTCCTCGAACACCAAAACACTGAAACGCCAACGGCCGGCTTATCAATACAGGATTAACGCTATCTAGAACTCTAGAAGATAATATCCATTGCTTCGCTGAACATTTATCCTTTGGTTACGAGTTACCCTTACATTGATAAACCGGCCCTAAGTGAATACTCTATCGGACGTGCGTTTCGTCAATCATGTTGGCATTATCTGGATGATAAAAACTTTTATTTAAACGCTGCCATCGAACACTCTACTAGACACGCGACTCAGTTTTGATCATCTCCAGGTGATGTCAACATGGTACGTGAAACCCGCGTTTAGTAAAACATTCGAGCGTTGTCACTAAATTAAAGTACAGTTTTAAGCATCTCCAGATGATGCCAACATGGTTTGTAAAATGCGCGTCGAGTAGAGTATTTAGGTATAATTTTAAAATTAAAATTTATTTTTAATCATCTCTAGATGATGCTAACACGGCGGGCGAAGTGAGCATCGAGTAGAGCGTTCGAGTATATTATTCAAATTAAAGGTCAGTTTTCTTCATCTCCAGATGATGCCAATACAGTGGGCGAAAGCGTGTCGAGTCAGATTTAAGCATCTCCAGATGATGCCAATATGGTGGGCGAAACACACACCGAGTAGAGTATTAAGTGTAATATTTAAGTGACTTGGTGCTTGTGGAAATTATGTCACATGCAACATCACATTTCAACTTTTCAACACCTTATTTTCTCCTAATTTGAATTTATTTACAATTAGGAAAGAATTTCTTAAAAAGAAAATTCTTTAAAGTAAGTGCTTAATTACAATAATTCATTAATTATTTTAAATGTTTTATTCATTACCTATAATAATACTCGGCAGATGCAAAAATTATACAAAAAGTGGGCGTATCCCCTGCTTAAGCAATTAATTTCGATGATATATTGCCACATTTGCCTCTGACATTTGAAATTTCATGCCCTACAAAATTCCTTACCTGAAATTTTGTCCTATCTGTCACCGTTTTCCCGGCGTTCCTGCTAGAATTTAAGCCACACGAAATGTTGCCAATTAGTCTTTAAGTTCTTCATTTTTATTTGAGTAGTGAGCATTGTCGGCAACCCTGCATTTTCCGATCGAGCCTTCCAAGTTGATCGGTGTATTGTGTATTGATATATCATATCAAATGTTTCATCGTCTAACAGAAGCACAGCACTGAAAATTTAGTAGTAGCCCATGCAAAAATCTGAATTACGACTGACGCGACGCTTCTAATTTCAATACTGTTAAGAACGTTTTGGGTGTGAACAATCTACTGCGAGTTGTTTGTCGCGTATTAAATTTTCATGTCAAGTGATTCTTAACCACTTTTTAATGTGAATTTGTAATCTCTGTTGTGTTATTCGTATCGGTATGATGACCACTAATAAAATAGCTTAGTTACTTGGGCGTTTGAGACTTCCACTTTTGAGTAAAATCAAATCCTTCTAACCAAGCATATAGAATACATCAAAATAAGTCGTAGATAAAATGATCCGGATATCGTTCGATAGAGAATACAATATTGCATAAGAATTTTATTTTGTTTTATTATTTTTATTTTCTCTTGTATGAAACCTCATAGCAAAAAAAGATGGTCGAAGCCCTCTAACAATAGGACATATTCGGCGATCATTCCCAAACGACTTGATAAACCAAAATTTTACAAGTTGTAAAAAATGAAGACAATTATGTTTTCCATCGATTAATACATAATTTATAAACGTTATTATGCGTGCAAAGAAAAAGCTGCCCATGTAATAGTGTTATAATCTTATTCATTAACTAGGTATTATTTTTCTTACAAACTGCGAAAAAAATTGACTGTATCCTTTGAAAATTATTTCACACCTTTTGTTTTAACTATTGTTTCTCTTGTAAAACCCTTTTAACAGAAAATATTGGACGGGCAACAATTGTTAACTATCAAACGATTCCATAAGTTTAACGGAAGATAAAAATATACTACGTTTAAGAAAATTTAAAAAATTAAAGGAATTGGTACATAATTTTAAATAGTATGCATTTAAATAAAGCCACCAGTGGCGTGTTTGCAAAAAACAACAAATATAATTGCATGAGATTCTATTTTTTTAAAAGCTTTTATTTAACATGCAATGTTTGTTTGTTTGTTGCAATCAAAATTTCGATTAGTTTGAATTAAGCTAGAGCTTTGAAATTTTGCACGCGTATAAGTCTGGTGACAATACACTTTTAACATTTTCATATGAGAAAAAATAAGATGGCGGACGGCTTTACCGTTTGTGATCCGATTTGACTCAAAATCCATATCTGGGGGTTTTCAAGGTCGTGGATTATGAATTTTTAGTCAAAATTTAGAAATTCGTATAAATGCAATTTAGGGCATGTATGAAAGTTAAGGTATCTAGATTTTTTTGGCATCAGCCACCCCCCACTATCACCCCTAATACCACCGCCACACTATTATGAAAAGGCGTAATAGAAATTTAAATGTGATTTGTGCTTTAGTGTGTATACAAGAACAATACGTCGAAAACATTATTTTTGGCGTTATCTACCCCCTCTACCACCCCCATTGCCACCCTATTATTAAAGGGAGTAAAACATTAAATTGGGATTTAGTGTGTATATGAAAACCAAGGGCCTCTAAAAAATTTTTGGTATTAACCACCCCATCTACTAAAATCTATTAAAAATTTTGTTATTTCATACCCGATTACTTATTAGGACCACAGTTTTTTACCAAAATGGACCTTTAAAACGTGCCGGAATTAGGATTCACCCAGACCACCTAGGCTCAATAGAATTTTAGCAAATTTTAGTTATAAAACTATTTATTTCACGTGCCTCTCATTTAATAGGGTTCTGTAATCCATTTTCTTGCACATTTAACAACGTATTTAAATAACCACGAAGGTGTAACAAAAAAATGAAATAGGCCATTTTGTTTGTTTTTCTTGCTCTTTTCGAATATCGTATCGAAATTTCAAAAAAGTATATACAGGGTGATGTTTTATTGATGCAAAGAAGAAACATAAATTGTAGTGAGTCCGGACCTGGATATATTTTTTTTTATACATGTACCTCTTGGGGCTCGTTAGTACATTAGCCGTACCAAATATGAATCCGTTATTTCATTCCCTGTCAAAGTTATGACAAAAAACAGGTTTGGCCAAAAATTATAAAACGCCCTGTAACTTCGTAGTGAAGGCCCAATGAGACATTTCTATGGGAGGTTCCGGTTACCACTGATGTTCTCTACCTCCTATTAAGCTATGTCCCTCTCATGATGCAACACCCTGTATATATATTTGCGTTATATTTCCACTGGACATGGAAGTAATTATACTGATGTTTTATATTCTGAAGTTTATGTTAATCTATCAGGACCATATATATTTAACAATTTAACGGCATTTCGTAAATATATCTTATTTTCGTTGTCATTCATTTCACACGATACTTTTACGCCTTATTTGATGATACAGGTTCATTTAAAATCAACATGCCTCTGACGTAGTTTCCTCGAACATCAAAACACTTAAACACTAACGGCCTGTAGAAGATGATATCCATTGCTTCGCTGAACATTTATCCTTTGGTTACGAGTTAACCATGCATTGATAAACCGGCTCTAAGTGAATACTCTAACGGACGTTCGTTTCGTCAATCATGTTGGCATCATCTGGATGATAAAAACTTTTATTTAAACGCTGCCATCGAACACTCTACTAGACACGCTACTCATGGATGATTAAAACTTAATTTCAACTATCATTATTAATTTTAAAAGTCAGTTTTGATCGAGTACGTAGGTTAGGTTAGGTCGAGTAGAACATGCTAGTGTTGCTATCGAATTAAAACTCAGTATTAGGCATCTCCGGATGATGCCAACGGTGGGCGAAACGTGTGTCAAGCAGAGTATTGCAGTGTAGTGTTTAAGTTTTAAGCATCTTCAGAAGATGCCAATGTAGTGTGCGAAACCCGTATCAAGTAGAGTGTTCGAGTGTATTATTTAAATTAAAGCTCAATTGCATCATTTCCAGTGATGGTGTAGGAACCCGCGTTGCGTAAAACATTCGAGTGTTGGTATCAAATTAAAGCTTTGTTCTAAACACCTCCAGATAATGGCAACCGCTCGAACGGACAGCGAAAGCTCATTTTTAAGCATATCCAGGTAATGCCTACATGGTTGGCGAAATAAGCGCCGAGTGGAGTATTCAAATCAAAACTCGGTTTTAATCATCTCCAAATGATGCCAATGCGGTGCGTCGAGTAGACTGTTACAGTGTAATGTTGAAAGCAGAGTTATAATTAACTCTGCTTTCATCGTCTCCAGGTGAAGTCGTCATGGTAGACGAAACCCGCATTGAGTAAAACATTCAAGCGTTGTTACCAAATTAAAGTACAGTTTTAAGCAGATTATGTCTACATGGTTCGTGAAACGCGCGTCAAGTAGAGTGTTCAGGTATACTTTTAAAATTAAAATTTATTTTTAATCATCTCTAGATGATGCCAAGATGGCGGGCGAAATGCGCATCGAGTAGAACGTTCGAGTATATTATTCAAATTAAAGTTCAGTTTTCTCCATCTCCAGATGATGCTAATACGGTGGGCGAAAGCGTGTCGAGTAGAGTATAGGAGTGAAATGTTCATACTAAAACTCAGATTTAAGCATCTCCAGATGATGCCAATATGATGGGCGAAGCACACGCCGAGTAGAGTATTCAAGTGTAATATTTAAATGACTTGGTGCTTGTGGAAATTACTTCACAGGCAACATCACACATTCAACTTTTCAACACCTAATTTTCCTTAATTTGAATTTACAATTGGGAAAGAATTTGTTAAAAAAATTCTTTAAATTAGGTACTTAATTTATAATTCATTAATTATTTGAAATGTTTTATTCATCACATATAATACTCGGCAGATGCAAAAATTCTACAAAAAGTAGGCGTATCCCCTGCTTAAGTAATTTATTTCGAATGATATATTTCCACTGACATTTGAAATTTCATGCTATACAAAATTCCTTATCTGAAATTTTGTCCTATCTCACCGTTTTCGCGGCGTTTCAGCTAGAAGTTAAGCCACACGCAATGTTGCCAATTAGTCTTCAAGCTCTTCATTTTTATTTGAGTAGTGAGCTTTGTCAGCAACCCCGCATTTTCCGACCAAATATTTCAAGTTGATCGGTGTATTAAAAATACCGCATTGGATTTGTTTCGTTGTCTAACATCGCCACAGCACTGAAAACCGTATAGTAGGCCTTGGAAAAATCTGAATGCGACTGACAGGACGCTTCCAATTTCGTTTCGTTGTAGATCGAACGTTTTAAATTTTAATATTAAACAGTACAGTCTGCTGCGTGTGGTTTGTGATGTGAATTAAATTTTCACATACGTGAAATGACTTTTATCAGTTTTAATGTGAATTTGTAATCTATGTTGTGTTGTTCGTATCGGTTTGATTTTGATGGCCACTAAACGCAAGGTTAATTCGCTAAAGGTAATAATTATTATCTCCATAATGACCTCTAATTATTGTTAACGTTTATTTATTAATCAATTGTATGTGCTTAGTAAACTCAGTTTATTCTAACGTTTCGTAAACGCTCGGCTTCTAGATTATTTACGTTGGGAGGATTGTCTTTAATAATAAATTGTTAATATTTGCATGAACATTATTATTTACTTGCAACTTGGAATTACATTTTTTTACTAGGTTAAAACGTCTCTCTGACCATTAAACCTGAAAAGAGGTATTGAGAATTAGCCCGATGAATAAAAAAATATATTAAAATGAAATCTGCGGTAGGATGCACCCAGTAGAACAGATCAGCCTCTGCACTGACAGTAGTGCGTTTATTTATTTGCCAGATTGTTCCAAAGCGGACAGGACCATGTAGAGGCAATAGGCGAAAGTCTGATTTTATTATATCATCATGAAGTTTTCCAATGTAACTGTGACTTTCTTTCAATTGATAAGGAATTAATATTTTGTCTGTTAACACAACACGACCGTCTAAACAATCAGCATAAAACTTGGTAAAGAAAATGAAATTTTTTAGTAGTTATAGACATAGTTGTTTATAGAAACAATTTTGTACACAAAATATGTGCTTTTCCTAATTGGCCATAAACAATCTTGTTTATATAAATCAAATGCTTATCATGACCATGTAAATAAATCAATATAAAAGCTAGTGGAAAATTTGTCATTTTTTTGCCAGCTAGGTAGGTATAGTCCAAGTAAGGACTTCCTAAGAGGAAAAAAACTAAACAAAAACTTTACGGCATAATTATTATCGCCGCGGGCCATGGCGCTAAGTTGAAGTAAATAGATCCCAGTAAATAAAAAATGCAAACAAAAACTTCACAACATAATTATATCGCTGCGGGCCATGGCGCCAAGCCTGCTATGAAACATTCCCGACGCACATTAAAAACCTATAAAGGTAAGAGAGTCAATTTGCGAACAGCACAAAAAAGAGTACCGGTATTTTAATGAAGTCGTAAAGTTTTTGTTGCGTTTTTTATGTCTCAGTTTATTCTTACTTGATCATTATATGTATAGCAGAGACAAACTAAGATATGTTCGGCAACTGTTCTAGATGGTTCTGTTTTTATCAGGAGATTCAAGTAAGTTAAAAATTAAGTTTTGTAGAATGAAATTAATTGATCGAGAACTTATTTTTTTTAACAATTTTTCTGCAAATTTTTGGTATTTGTGAATTATTATTTTCGGAAACCGCGGACATGAATGTGACAATATTTTACTCCAATCGTATTCTCTTTTTTAAAAAATGAGCTGTTCAAACAATTAACTATTTTCCAGTATACAATTTTCCTCATGTTTCTGACGCCTGACATCAAAATTTATCATTTATTTTTACGCGACACCTTCACACCTTATTGACGATATAGTTCTTTTGAAAACTTCATAGCTCTGACGTCGTTTCACAAATATCAAAACTCTTGACAGTACTCGTGAATGCTCTATTGGATGTGCATTCCGCCAACAATGTTGACATCATCTGGATATAATAAAAAGTTTTAAACTTGGACTAACTTTAACACCCTACTCGACGCGCGACTCAGAGATGATTAAAACTTTGATCACCGCCAGGTGACGTCAGCATGGTTGTTGAAACGCGCGCCGAGCACAGTATTCGGGAGTGGCGTTCAAATTAAAACTCAACTTTAATATCTTCAGAAGATGTCGGCATGATGGAAGAAATGTGCATCGAGTTGAGTGTTCGAGTGTATTCAAATAAACCTGAATTATCATCGTCCCCAGGTGATGTCAGCATTGTGGGCGAAACCCGCGTCGAGTATAACATTCGGGTGTTGCTATCAAATTAGAGGCCACTTTGTCACTTTTAAAATTGATATTTTGTAGAAGGCGTTTCTTTGAGGAAGGTGGTAGGTGACCAGGGTTGTGTAACCGACCCCGAAGGTTGTTCTTGCCCTTCAAAGGGGTGGAAAATAAATTTATGAAAACACTTTGATAAACATTTTTTATACTATTTTTCAATTATTATAGATGAAAAAAAATTCCACCCCCTTGAAGGGTGGAAACAACCCCCGGGGAGTCGCATTCAGATTTTTGCACGGCCTACTAAATTTCCAGTACTGCAGTGTTATTAGACGAATAAACAAATATTAATACACCGATCGAGATGCGGTGGCAAAATGCATGGTTGCTGATAATGGTCCCTCCTCGAATAAAGATGAGCCTCAAGAGCAATTGGCAACATGTCGCATGGCTTAGCTTCCAGCACGAACGCTGAGAAAACGATGAGAGATCGGACAAAATTTCATGTGATTAATTTTGTAGAGCACCAAATTTGAAATGTCAGTAGCTATACTAAAGTTAATTGTTTAGGCGGGGGACATCCCCACTTTTCGTAGAATTATTGCATCTGTCGGTTATGTGTAAATATGTATAAAATATTTCAAGTAATTTAAAGAAAGTCCTGTTCAAATAATTTTAAGTGAAAATTAAGGTAAGTGAAATGCCGGAATCGCGGAGGAAGTCGAAATCTTTATGTGACGCTGCCCCTGACGTAATTTCCACAGATGCCGAAACACTTAAATACTACCTTTAACACTTTACTCGACGCGCGTTTCGCCCACCATGCTGGCATCGTCTGGAAATGCTTAAAACTGAACTTTAATTTGACATCCACACTTGAGTGTTGACTCGACGCGGATTTCGCCCACCTTGCTGACATCACCTGGAGATGATAAAACGGTGCTTTAATTTGATCAATACACCCAAACACTTATCAACTGGAAGTTTTTAAATTTGAGGTTTAATTTGAACGCTACATCTGTATACTTTATTCCCCAACCATGTAGGCATATTCTGGAGCTGCTTAAAACTGAGCTTTAATTTGAATACTACACTCCGATACTCTACTTGACGCGCATTTCGCCATGTTGCCGCCATCTCGAGATGATGATGATGACAATATCTTTACTCGATATGCGTTTCGTCCACCATGTTGACATCATCTGGAGATGCTTAAAACTGAGCTTTAATTTGATAGGCAATACGCAAATGTTCTTCACGACGAGGATTTCGCCCACCATGCTTTCATCAGCAGAAACGTCTCTAAAAACTCTTATTATCTTTGGCAGACTATTTGCAGATCTGTTTCCCGTGTTAGGTTATAATGGAAACATATGGACCCCACAATTATTTCCACGTCCAGTGGTAGTATAGTAACGCATTTTTTTTTTTTATTGAAGTATACTTAAAATGTCATGAAACGCCGAGATTTTAAATTTGAGCGAAAAAAAATTCTCTCTGTCGGTCTGTAACTTTTTTGTGTGCACGTTTACTCTGGAACGGTTTATGATATTGACTTGAAATTTGGTACATTTATGTATGATAATCAGATCTGGAACTAAATTATATTTTGATGTAATTCCGTTGAAGGGTTCGGGAGTAACTAATCAAAGCAAGCAGGTAAGAGTCCATAAAATTGCAATTTGGGGTATGTACTTACGAGAAGTCAAGATCTCAAAATTTTTTTTGGCATCAGCCACCCCCCATTATCCCCCACATTATTATGAAAGGAAGTAAAAATAATAAAATGTGATTTAGTGTATACAAGAACGAAACGTCTCAAAAAATTTTTTTGACGCTAGCCACCCCCTCTACCACCCCCACCCTATTATTAAAGTGAGTAAAATGTTACTTAGAGATTTAGTGTGTATATAAGACTTGGATACAAAATCTGGATGTGGAAGTAGTGATTCTTTGGTCAGCGGTATTTTATCCTGGATTTTTCAATTTGTTCAACTTTTCTACGTTGTCGATTTTTGTTCTCCCACGAATGCCTATTTTCTTCGTGGCAAAATTCTAATCGTTTCCCTCTTGATTTTCGTAGGTTCCTGTATCGGTAATAATTTCAAAGTCCTATAGTAACATTTTTAACGCCTTTTGAATTTTTGAATAACTATTTTCAAGTCCACGTTATCTGGAACAATTTTTTTTCTTAATCAAACATCTCAAAAGAACTATCATAATGAATCACAGAGTCATTTGAAAATACACAATTTTCTGCATTCTGCTCTTGGTTCAGCCAAAACCTATTTTTAGTACGTTAGAATTTGAAAATTTTATAGAGGGTGTTGGTAGCAGCTTAAAAATAAAAATCGCATCAGATAAACTGCCTTTTCTGTGCGATATATTGAAAAAAATCGCTGTCCAAAGAATCACTACTTCACATCCAGATTTTGTATCCAAGTCTTTTACACACTAAATTACAATGTAATATTTTACTCCGTTTAATAATAGGATGGGGTTGGTAGAGGGGGTGGCTAATGCCAAAATAAATTTTAAAGGCCCTTGGTTCTCGTACACACACTATTTCCCTATTTAATTTTTTACTCCCTTCAATAATAGAGTGGGGGAGGTAGAGAGGGTAGCTAACGGCAAAAAAAATTTTCGAGGCGTTTCGTTCTTGTATACACACTAAATCACATTTTAATTTTTTTACTCCCTTTCATAATAGTGTGGGGGAGGCTGATGCCAAAAAAATTTTTGAATCCCTGACTTTTCATATATATGCCCTAAATTGCAATTTTATGGACTCTTACCTGCTTGCATTCCCTATTTACTCCCGAAACCTTCAACGGGATTAGATCAAAATATAATCTAGTTCCAGATCTCGTTATACTTAATACATGTGTGTACCAAATTTCAAGTCAATATCATAAACGGTTCCAAAGTAAACGTGCGCACAAACAAAGGTACAGACAGACTGATAGAGAATTTTTTTTCGCTCAAATTTAAAATTTTAATATTTCATGACATTTAAAACCTATTCAACAAAAAAAATATTTTTTTGCATTACTATACTTCCACTGGACATGGAAATAATTGCTCAGAATTAAGAAATATGACGTTGTCTGTGCAAGTTTATTTCTTTTAAGACTTTTAGTCTCTCACACATAGCGATAAGTATTCAAAAATGTGTTTTACTGGGAGCAGGCAGGACGGTTTTGGTATATATAGGTATGCTACTCTTATACTGTTTATTTCAATTGTTGTTTATTTCTAAAATTTGTAGCCGATATGAGCATATTAAAGAGAATAGATATGTTCGTTAAATGAGAAATCTTGGCGCATATTAACATGTTTATTTATGACTGATCTAAGACAATATTACCTTTGAATTTTTCACGCTAGCTCTTGATTTGTTCTACCAGACATGTACACATTAATTAGCCTTTAATAAATAAGTGTAACGAAGCTATTTTCATAACTACATAAGATAATGTGATAACTAAAGGTATATATTTGATATGCAAAAACAGAGAGTGGATTAGTGTTGTGACTAGCGAACATGGAATTTTTGTTCTAATTGTTGTATTTGTGTTTCAGGTTATGCACAAAGATGAGGACGGTGCAGCCGGACTACATCGATCAAGATATCTCACAGCCTCCGACCATATTCCATTGGATGGTGAAATATTTCTACAGGTGAGTGAAATGGAAAAATGTGCCAATGTTACAATTGAACGATTTTACTTATGGCAACGGCAAATATACGATCACATATTATAGTGGAAAGTTAGACTCTAATTGAAATGGTTTTTAGAAAATAGAAAAACGCTAATTCTAAATAAACCTCTAACAGATAATACCAAAATTACGCCTTTTATATAATAATTATTTACGTAGAACTTAAGAATCCAGTAGCCGCGGCGAGTGCCATCTGAGGTGAAGCAGAGCGCGAGAAACAAAAATCAAATATCGAATTAAAAATGTCTGTGTATTTGTGCAGACCGCCTTTTTAACAGGATAAGGTAGCTTCTTTTAGATTTAAATTTTGTATCAAATATGTAAAAGAGCATGGAGAGCATGCGTTTGGAATGCAAGTCTAACGCAATGGAAGTCAGTTTGAACATCTAATAAAGTCTTTTTTAATATTGTATCGTTTACTAATCTAAACTTTTTTTAATTTAAAATAATGCGTAGCTCTCAAACTATTGACTTTAGCCGCCCACATTTATACATTTTTGTAATAAGTTCTTCGAGGGCGAGGGGAAACTAATTACTAAAAAGTATGGAATGTTCCATTTAAAAAATGTATGGGTGGGTGTGCAGGGTGGGGGTTTCCTATTCATAAGAAAGTGTGCCCATACTATTTCTTTTTGACGTGTTTTTGCGAGTTTTTAGGAATCCTTAAAATGAACTGATTCCACTAAGCACTTACAATTTATTAACAAATAAAAATTAACAGTCATTACAGGTCGTGATAGAAAGACAATAATTAATACCTTGGATAAATTATAATGTCGTGTTTAATGGTCATCCATAGTCCATTGAATGAGTCGGACGAAGTAGCAAATGTTTGCGATTCGGACTAGACAATGTCCTGCCCCCGTTTTCGAGGGTGCTGAATCGATTCCCGGGGACAAACCAATTTTTCCACTTCGGCAATCCCCTCAAATTTACCAAAAAACCACCCCCAAAGTGCCCTTTTCCGTGAACCCGTTTATTTTCCCCCAGTTTTCCGACTAACTGTTATTCCCTCGAGTAGAACGGAAGGTCCCTCGAGGGATTTGACCTCAGCCACCCCTACACCAGGCTTCCACCGCTCTAGGGGGTTGGAAAATTGATATTTTAAAGGGTGTTTCTGTGGGGAAGGTAGCAGGTGACCAGGATTATGTAACCCACCACCGGGGGTTGTTTTCACCTTTCTACGGTGTGATTTTTTTTTTCATCTACAATTGACAAATAGTATAAAAAATATGTTTATTACAGTGGTTTTATATACGATATATTAAATAAGTGGTCACATTTTCTTGGATATTCCTTTTGAAGGGTGAAAACAACCCCCGGGGATGGTTACACAAACCTGGTCACCTGCCGCCTTCCTCGCAGAAACACCTCCTGTAAAATATCATTTTTTTTTCACAAAAAAAATATCAATTTTCCAACCCCCTAGAGCGGTGGAAGCCTGGTGTAGGGGTGGCTGAGGTCAAATCCCTCGAGGGACCTTCCGTTCTATTCGAGGGAATAACAGTTACTCGTAAAACCGGGGAAAATAAACGGGTTCACGAAAAAGGACACTTTGGGGGTGGTTTTTTGCCAATTTGAGCGGGTTGTCGAAGTGGAATAATTGATTTGACCTCGGGAATCGATTCAGCACCCTCGAAAACGGGGGCAGGACATTGTCCGAATCGCAAACACTTGTCAATTTCATCATAAATGTCGACTCTTTAAATGGACTATCAAATCAGTACGAACAACACAACACAGATTACAAATTCTTATTAAAACGTGGATAAAAGGATAAAACCCACTTCATATATTATGTGATAATTTTAATTCATACCACAAACAACTCGCAATATATTGTTTAAAACTAAAACATTCGATCTAACAATGAAATCCGAAGTGTCGTGTTAGTCGCATTCAGATTTTTCCATGGCCTATTACGGTTTTCAGTACTGTGGTGCAGTTAGACGATGAACAAATCCAATGCGATGATATTTTTAATACACGATCAGCTTAGATTTGGTCGGAAAATGCGGGGTTGCTGACAATGTGCATTACTCAAATAGAAATGAAGAGCTTGGAGACTAATTGGCAACATTTCGTGTGGCTTAACGTTGAGCACAACGCCGCGGAAAGCGGAAACGCTTGAACGGTGATAGATATTATTTATAGTCCATTTAACGAGGTCTCGAACATCAAAAGTTTGTAGGATCTTTTGCAATACATTTCCCCCTCCTGTTTTCGAGGGTGAGAAAAACGATGGTGACGGTTTCGAGTTCTGAAACCCTTGCGTACTACCCCTATCAAGGAAAAACCGCCCCAATTTTCAGCTTCTCGGTCTTGGGCTTACGAGGGATTGAGGAATAATAATTAATTAATTAATTTGCATTAGAGTACCCTGGACCGACCCCCCGGGGGTTGAACCCACCCTCGCCCGTAATAGCAATATTCCAAAAAATAAAAAAAAATAATAACTCGACAAGGTTTTTAATGGCTTTTTGAGAGCAGGGATCATGATGGATGCGCTATTTTTCACCCTAACCTCCCGCAATCACCCCAACGTATAATAACCACCCTCTCTTCCATACTTTCGGCCTTAGGCATGCGGGGATTCGTCGGGTCGGGGTTTTTATCAGATTATCAGGGAAACTAACCATTACTCAACCACATTTGACCTAAAGCAACCCTCGGAGGTTGAAGCTACCCTGCATCATTTGAAGATATTTAAAACTGATATTTAATTTGGTAGCAGTTCGGATGTTCTACTCGACGCAGATTTCGCCCATATCATCTAGAATTTATTAAAGTTGAGTTTACACGCTACACCCGAATACTCTACTCAACGCA
Organism: Leptura quadrifasciata; assembly: GCA_963675555.1. Lineage (NCBI taxonomy): Eukaryota > Metazoa > Arthropoda > Insecta > Coleoptera > Cerambycidae > Leptura > Leptura quadrifasciata. The sequence goes on from OY776674.1 coordinate 178,559,053, forward strand.
CGTTTCACCAACCATGCTGACATCATCCGGAGGTGATGAAATAGTTATTTATGCAACAAGTTTATAAAGTGATACTTTTTATACTAAATGGGGATTTTGTCAATCCCATGGGTGAAAAAGTCACTTTACAGACGAGTTGTATACACAATTTTTTCTAGTAAGTGGTTACCAAAATATATATGAATAAATTTCATTTTGCGCACTAGTGCGTAAAGTAAAATAATGAGATAGCAAGGTTAGTTGTTGAATAATGCTACATTCTACACTTGTTATATAAAAAAATTAAGACGTCGGTACTTAACAAAATTTATTGCTTTAATGAAAATTATGTGAATAAATTTTACAAGTCCTACAATAAAAACGAAATTAAAATAAATATTGTTCTAAAGAAGTAATTCCAGCAAAACTTATATAGTTGAAGTAATCAGTTCCCGGCAAATAAAAAACGCAACAAAAACTTTACGACCTCATTAAAATACCGGTACTCTTTGTACTGCTGTTCGCAAATTGACTTGCGTACCTTTATAGGTTTCGGGTCGTTTGATGACAGGCTTGGCGCTATGGCCCGCGGCGATATATTTATGTTGTAAAGTTTTTGTTGCGTTTTTATTTACTGGGATCTGTATATTTCAACTAGCGCCATGGCCCGCGGCGATAATAATCATGCCGTAAAGTTTTTCTTGGGTTTTTTCTGTCTCGGGAATTTATTACTTGAACTATACCAAATACAATGTACTATCGTAATAAGTTGCCTGATTCTGGGTTAGTCACTGTTAATTTGTTTGCCGAATTCTTTTCCAGTGTTTATGTGCAAAATAACATAGTATCAGAGTATAATTTTAATACTAACATTGATTTGATGTCTTGTTCAATTGATTTAATAAGCTTAGTGGAAGCCATAATTAGTCTACCAAACAAACTCTCATATGGTCCAGATGAGGTGCCTGCTTACTTCTTAAAAACCTTTACATGCCATATTCAACAAGTCTCTCAGCTTAGGTATTTCTCCAACTTATTGGAAGCATAGCTTTATTATCCCTATATTCAAAGCTTTAGGTCTTGGTGGTTCGTTACTAAAGTGGATTGAGAGCTTTTTAGTGGGTCGTACGCAATCTGTTAAATTAGGTAATTTTATATCATATAACATCGATGTAGTCTGGGGTTACTCACGGTTCAAACTTGTAAAATTATACAGACCAATATAATCTGATTATGATGCAACTTTACTTCAAAAAGATTTAGACAGCTCCTATAGATGTGTTTACTGAACTTAATGACCTTAAATATTAAAAAATGTTTCTCCATAACTTTTTCTAAATCAGACTCTCAGATCTCGTACCCGTATACTATCAATAATAATAATTTACAGTGTTACAGAAATCCGAGACTTAGGAATAAATTTTGATAGAAAATTAACTTTTAACACTCATTTAATTAAGATGACCTCAAACTCGTTTAAATCATCAACCCACTTTAGTATAGTTCAAGTAAGAAAACCCTGAGACATAAAAAACCCAACGAAAACTTTACGATCTCATTAAAGTACCGGTACTCTTTTTTGTGCTGTTCGCAAATTGAGTCGCTTACCTTTATAGGTTCTTAAAATGCGTCGGGAATGAATCATGTCAGGCTTGGCGCCATGTCCCGCAGCGATATAATTATGTTGTAAAGTTTTTGTTTGCATTTTTTATTTACTGGGATCTATTTACTTCAACTTTGAGCCATGGCCCGCTGTGATAGGTCGTAAAGTTTTTGTTTTGTTTTTTTTTTGTCTCAGTTTATTCCTACTTGAACTATACTTACTAACTAGTATTTACTTTTTTTATTCACTTTACCCATTCTGATGGTTTATATTCTGAAGTTTATCATTTATTATTCATTTTGGCTTAGGTTAAATATATAACGGCACTCCACTATTGGTGTATACAAGTTTTATAGAATGAAATTTATCGGGACCATATATATTTAAGAATTTAACGGCATTTCGTAAATATATCTTATTTTCGTTGTCATTCATTTTACACGATGCCTTTACGCCTTATTTGACGATACACAGGCTCATTTGAAAACTTCATACCTCTGACGTAGTTTCCTCGAACACCAAAACACTGAAACACCAACGGCCGGCTTATCAATGCAGGATTAACGCTATCTAGAACTCTAGAAGATAATATCCATTGCTTCGCTGAACATTTATCCTTTGGTTACGAGTTACCCTTGCATTGATAAACCGGCCCTAAGTGAATACTCTATCGGACGTGCGTTTCGTCAATCATGTTGGCATTATCTGGATGATAAAAACTTTTATTTAAACGCTGCCATCGAACACTCTACTAGACACGCGACTCAGTTTTGATCATCTCCAGGTGATGTCAACATGGTACATGAAACCCGCGTTTAGTAAAACATTCGAGCGTTGTCACTAAATTAAAGTACAGTTTTAAGCAGCTCCAGATGATGCCAACATGGTTTGTAAAATGCGCGTCGAGTAGAGTATTCAGGTATAATTTTAAAACTAAAATTTATTTTTAATCATCTCTAGATGATGCCAATACAGTGGGCGAAAGCGTGTCGAGTCAGATTTAAGCATCTCCAGATGATGCCAATATGATGGGCGAAACACACACCGAGTAGAGTATTAAGTGTAATATTGAAGTGACTTGGTGCTTGTGGAAATTACCTCACATGCAACATCACATTTCAACTTTTCAACACCTTATTTTCTCCTAATTTGAATTTATTTACAATTAGGAAAGAATTTCTTAAAAAAAATTCTTTAAAGTAAGTGCTTAATTACAATAATTCATTAATTGTTTTAAATGTTTTATTCATTACCTATAATAATACTCGGCAGATGCAAAAATTATACAAAAAGTGGGCGTATCCCCTGCTTAAGCAATTAATTTCGATGATATATTGCCACATTTGCCTCTGACATTTGAAATTTCATGCCCTACAAAATTCCTTATCTGAAATTTTGTCCTATCTGTCACCGTTTTCCCGGCGTTCCTGCTAGGATTTAAGCCACACGAAATGTTGCCAATTAGTCTTCAAGTTGTTCATTTTTATTTGAGTAGTGAGCTTTGTCAGCAACCCCGCATTTTCCGACCAAATATTTCAAGTTGATCGGTGTATTAAAAATACCGCATTGGATTTGTTTCGTTGTCTAACATCGCCACAGCACTGAAAACCGTATAGTAGGCCTTGGAAAAATCTGAATGCGACTGACAGGACGCTTCCAATTTCGTTTCGTTGTAGATCGAACGTTTTGATATTAAACAGTACAATCTGCTGCGAGTGGTTTGTGATGTGAATTAAATTTTCACATACGTGAAAAGACTTTTATCAGCGTTTTAATGTGAGTTTGTAATAATCTATATTGTGTTGTTCGTAACGGTTTGATTTTGATGGCCACTAAACGCAAGATTAATTCGCTAAAGGTAATAATTATTGTCTCCATAATGACCTCTAATTATTGTTAAACGTTTATTTATTAATCAATTGTATGTGCTTAGTAAACTCAGTTTATTCTAAAGTTTCGTAAACGCTCGGCTTCTAGATTATTTATGTTGGGAGGATTGTCTAATAATAAATTGTTAATATTTGCATGAACATTATTATTCACTTGCAACTTGGAATTACATTTTTCTACTAGGTTAAAACGTCTCTCTGACCATTAAACCTGAAAAGAGGTATTCAAAATTATGATTTATGGTATGTATAAGTTAAAATATGTTACAACAAAGCCCGATGAATAAAAAAATATATTAAATTGAAATCTGCGGTAGGATGCACCCAGTAGAACAGATCAGCCTCTGCACTGACAGTAGTGCGTTTATTTATTTGCCAGATTATTCCAAAGCGGACAGGACCATGTAGAGGCAATAAAAGAAAGTCTGATTTTATTATATTATGAAGTTTTCCAATGTAACTGTGACTTTCTTTCAATTGATAAGGAATTAATATTTTGTCTGTTAACTCAACACGAGCATCTAAACAAATCAGCATAAAACTTGGTAAAAAAAATGAAAATTTTTAGTAGTTATAGACATATAGTTGTTTATAGAAACAATTTTGTACACAAAATATGTGCTTTTCCTAAGTGGCCATAAACAATCTTGTTTATATAAATCAAATGCTTATCATGACCATGTAAATAAATCGATATAAAAGCTAGTGCGGAAAATTTGTCATTTTTTTGCCAGCTAGGTAGGTATAGTCCAAGTAAGGACTGTTCAAATAATTTTAAGTGAAAATTAAGGTAAATGAAATGCCGGAATCGCGGAGGAAGTCGAAATCTTTATGTGACGCTGCCCCTGACTTAATTTCCACAGATGCCGAGACACTTAAATACTACCTTTAACACTTTATTCGACGCGCGTTTCGCCCACCATGCTGGCATCGTCTGGAAATGCTTAAAACTGAACTTTAATTTGACATCCACACTTGAATGTTGACTCGACGCGGATATCGCCCACCTTGCTGACGTCACCTGGAGATGATAAAACGGTGCTTTAATTTGATCAATACACCCAAACACTTATCAACTGGAAGTTTTTAAATTTGAGGTTTAATTTGAACACTACATCTGTATACTTTGTTCGACTTCCGTTTCCCCAACCATTTAGGCATAATGTGGAGCTGCTTAAAACTGAGCTTTAATTTGAATACTACACTCCGATACTCTACTTGACGCGCATTTCGCCATGTTGCCGCCATCTCGAGATGATGATGATGAGCCTTAATTTGGACAATATCTTTACTCGATATGTGTTTCGTCCACCATGTTGACATCACCTGGAGATGCTTAAAACTGAGCTTTAATTTGATAGGCGATACGCAAATGTTCTTCACGACGTGGATTTCGCCCACCATGCTTTCATCAGCAGAAACGTCTCTAAAAACTCTTATTATCTTTGGAAGACTATTTGCAGATCTGTTTCCCGTGTTAGGTTATAATAGAAACATATGGACCCCACAATTATTTCCACGTCCGGTGGTAGTATAGTAACGCATTTTTTTTTATTGAAGTATGCTTAAAATGTCATGAAACGTAGAGATTTTAAATTTGAGCGAAAAAAAATGTCTCTCTGTCGGTCTGTAACTTGTTTGTGCGCACGTTTACTCTGGAACGGTTTATGATATTGACTTGAAATTTGGTATATTTACGTATGATAATGAGATCTGGAACTAAATTATATTTTGATGTAATTCCGTTGAAGGGTTCGGGGGTAACTAATCAAAGCAAGCAGGTAAGAGTTCATAAAATTGCAATTTGGAGTATGTACTTGCGAGAAGTCAAAATCTCAAATTTTTTTTTTGCATCAGCCACCCCCCATTATCCCATTATCCCCCACATTATTATGAAAGGGAGTAAAAAAAAAATAAAATGTGATTTAGTGTATACAAGAACGAAACGTCTCAAAAAATTTTTTTGACGTTAGCCACCCCCTCTACCACCCCCACCCTATTATTAAAATGAGTAAAATGTTACTTAGAGATTTAGTGTGTATATAAGACTTGGATACAAAATCTGGATGTGGAAGTAGTGATTCCTTGGTCAGCGGTATTTTATCTTGGATTTTTTAATTTGTTCAACTTTTCTACGTTGTCGATTTTTGTTCTCCCACGAATGCCTATTTTCTTCGTGGCAAAATTCTAATCGTTTCCCTCTTGATTTTCGTAGGTTCCTGTATCGGTAATAATTTCAAAGTCCTATAGTAACATTTTTAACGCCTTTTGAATTTTTGAATAACTATTTTCAAGTCCACGTTATCTGGAACAATTTTTTTTCTTAATCAAACATCTCAAAAGAACTATCATAATGAATCACAGAGTCATTTGAAAATACACAATTTTCTGCATTCTGCTCTTGGTTCAGCCAAAACCTATTTTTAGTACGTTAGAATTTGAAAATTTTATAGAGGGTGTTGGTAGCAGCTTAAAAATAAAAATCGCATCAGATAAACTGCCTTTTCTGTGCGATATATTGAAAAAAATCGCTGTCCAAAGAATCACTACTTCACATCCAGATTTTGTATCCAAGTCTTTTACACACTAAATTACAATGTAATATTTTACTCCGTTTAATAATAGGATGGGGTTGGTAGAGGGGGTGGCTAATGCCAAAATAAATTTTAAAGGCCCTTGGTTCTCGTACACACACTATTTCCCTATTTAATTTTTTACTCCCTTCAATAATAGAGTGGGGGAGGTAGAGAGGGTAGCTAACGGCAAAAAAAATTTTCGAGGCGTTTCGTTCTTGTATACACACTAAATCACATTTTAATTTTTTTACTCCCTTTCATAATAGTGTGGGGGAGGCTGATGCCAAAAAAATTTTTGAATCCCTGACTTTTCATATATATGCCCTAAATTGCAATTTTATGGACTCTTACCTGCTTGCATTCCCTATTTACTCCCGAAACCTTCAACGGGATTAGATCAAAATATAATCTAGTTCCAGATCTCGTTATACTTAATACATGTGTGTACCAAATTTCAAGTCAATATCATAAACGGTTCCAAAGTAAACGTGCGCACAAACAAAGGTACAGACAGACTGATAGAGAATTTTTTTTCGCTCAAATTTAAAATTTTAATATTTCATGACATTTAAAACCTATTCAACAAAAAAAATATTTTTTTGCATTACTATACTTCCACTGGACATGGAAATAATTGCTCAGAATTAAGAAATATGACGTTGTCTGTGCAAGTTTATTTCTTTTAAGACTTTTAGTCTCTCACACATAGCGATAAGTATTCAAAAATGTGTTTTACTGGGAGCAGGCAGGACGGTTTTGGTATATATAGGTATGCTACTCTTATACTGTTTATTTCAATTGTTGTTTATTTCTAAAATTTGTAGCCGATATGAGCATATTAAAGAGAATAGATATGTTCGTTAAATGAGAAATCTTGGCGCATATTAACATGTTTATTTATGACTGATCTAAGACAATATTACCTTTGAATTTTTCACGCTAGCTCTTGATTTGTTCTACCAGACATGTACACATTAATTAGCCTTTAATAAATAAGTGTAACGAAGCTATTTTCATAACTACATAAGATAATGTGATAACTAAAGGTATATATTTGATATGCAAAAACAGAGAGTGGATTAGTGTTGTGACTAGCGAACATGGAATTTTTGTTCTAATTGTTGTATTTGTGTTTCAGGTTATGCACAAAGATGAGGACGGTGCAGCCGGACTACATCGATCAAGATATCTCACAGCCTCCGACCATATTCCATTGGATGGTGAAATATTTCTACAGGTGAGTGAAATGGAAAAATGTGCCAATGTTACAATTGAACGATTTTACTTATGGCAACGGCAAATATACGATCACATATTATAGTGGAAAGTTAGACTCTAATTGAAATGGTTTTTAGAAAATAGAAAAACGCTAATTCTAAATAAACCTCTAACAGATAATACCAAAATTACGCCTTTTATATAATAATTATTTACGTAGAACTTAAGAATCCAGTAGCCGCGGCGAGTGCCATCTGAGGTGAAGCAGAGCGCGAGAAACAAAAATCAAATATCGAATTAAAAATGTCTGTGTATTTGTGCAGACCGCCTTTTTAACAGGATAAGGTAGCTTCTTTTAGATTTAAATTTTGTATCAAATATGTAAAAGAGCATGGAGAGCATGCGTTTGGAATGCAAGTCTAACGCAATGGAAGTCAGTTTGAACATCTAATAAAGTCTTTTTTAATATTGTATCGTTTACTAATCTAAACTTTTTTTAATTTAAAATAATGCGTAGCTCTCAAACTATTGACTTTAGCCGCCCACATTTATACATTTTTGTAATAAGTTCTTCGAGGGCGAGGGGAAACTAATTACTAAAAAGTATGGAATGTTCCATTTAAAAAATGTATGGGTGGGTGTGCAGGGTGGGGGTTTCCTATTCATAAGAAAGTGTGCCCATACTATTTCTTTTTGACGTGTTTTTGCGAGTTTTTAGGAATCCTTAAAATGAACTGATTCCACTAAGCACTTACAATTTATTAACAAATAAAAATTAACAGTCATTACAGGTCGTGATAGAAAGACAATAATTAATACCTTGGATAAATTATAATGTCGTGTTTAATGGTCATCCATAGTCCATTGAATGAGTCGGACGAAGTAGCAAATGTTTGCGATTCGGACTAGACAATGTCCTGCCCCCGTTTTCGAGGGTGCTGAATCGATTCCCGGGGACAAACCAATTTTTCCACTTCGGCAATCCCCTCAAATTTACCAAAAAACCACCCCCAAAGTGCCCTTTTCCGTGAACCCGTTTATTTTCCCCCAGTTTTCCGACTAACTGTTATTCCCTCGAGTAGAACGGAAGGTCCCTCGAGGGATTTGACCTCAGCCACCCCTACACCAGGCTTCCACCGCTCTAGGGGGTTGGAAAATTGATATTTTAAAGGGTGTTTCTGTGGGGAAGGTAGCAGGTGACCAGGATTATGTAACCCACCACCGGGGGTTGTTTTCACCTTTCTACGGTGTGATTTTTTTTTTCATCTACAATTGACAAATAGTATAAAAAATATGTTTATTACAGTGGTTTTATATACGATATATTAAATAAGTGGTCACATTTTCTTGGATATTCCTTTTGAAGGGTGAAAACAACCCCCGGGGATGGTTACACAAACCTGGTCACCTGCCGCCTTCCTCGCAGAAACACCTCCTGTAAAATATCATTTTTTTTTCACAAAAAAAATATCAATTTTCCAACCCCCTAGAGCGGTGGAAGCCTGGTGTAGGGGTGGCTGAGGTCAAATCCCTCGAGGGACCTTCCGTTCTATTCGAGGGAATAACAGTTACTCGTAAAACCGGGGAAAATAAACGGGTTCACGAAAAAGGACACTTTGGGGGTGGTTTTTTGCCAATTTGAGCGGGTTGTCGAAGTGGAATAATTGATTTGACCTCGGGAATCGATTCAGCACCCTCGAAAACGGGGGCAGGACATTGTCCGAATCGCAAACACTTGTCAATTTCATCATAAATGTCGACTCTTTAAATGGACTATCAAATCAGTACGAACAACACAACACAGATTACAAATTCTTATTAAAACGTGGATAAAAGGATAAAACCCACTTCATATATTATGTGATAATTTTAATTCATACCACAAACAACTCGCAATATATTGTTTAAAACTAAAACATTCGATCTAACAATGAAATCCGAAGTGTCGTGTTAGTCGCATTCAGATTTTTCCATGGCCTATTACGGTTTTCAGTACTGTGGTGCAGTTAGACGATGAACAAATCCAATGCGATGATATTTTTAATACACGATCAGCTTAGATTTGGTCGGAAAATGCGGGGTTGCTGACAATGTGCATTACTCAAATAGAAATGAAGAGCTTGGAGACTAATTGGCAACATTTCGTGTGGCTTAACGTTGAGCACAACGCCGCGGAAAGCGGAAACGCTTGAACGGTGATAGATATTATTTATAGTCCATTTAACGAGGTCTCGAACATCAAAAGTTTGTAGGATCTTTTGCAATACATTTCCCCCTCCTGTTTTCGAGGGTGAGAAAAACGATGGTGACGGTTTCGAGTTCTGAAACCCTTGCGTACTACCCCTATCAAGGAAAAACCGCCCCAATTTTCAGCTTCTCGGTCTTGGGCTTACGAGGGATTGAGGAATAATAATTAATTAATTAATTTGCATTAGAGTACCCTGGACCGACCCCCCGGGGGTTGAACCCACCCTCGCCCGTAATAGCAATATTCCAAAAAATAAAAAAAAATAATAACTCGACAAGGTTTTTAATGGCTTTTTGAGAGCAGGGATCATGATGGATGCGCTATTTTTCACCCTAACCTCCCGCAATCACCCCAACGTATAATAACCACCCTCTCTTCCATACTTTCGGCCTTAGGCATGCGGGGATTCGTCGGGTCGGGGTTTTTATCAGATTATCAGGGAAACTAACCATTACTCAACCACATTTGACCTAAAGCAACCCTCGGAGGTTGAAGCTACCCTGCATCATTTGAAGATATTTAAAACTGATATTTAATTTGGTAGCAGTTCGGATGTTCTACTCGACGCAGATTTCGCCCATATCATCTAGAATTTATTAAAGTTGAGTTTACACGCTACACCCGAATACTCTACTCAACGCACGTTTCACCAACCATGCTGACATCATCCGGAGGTGATGAAATAGTTATTTATGCAACAAGTTTATAAAGTGATACTTTTTATACTAAATGGGGATTTTGTCAATCCCATGGGTGAAAAAGTCACTTTACAGACGAGTTGTATACACAATTTTTTCTAGTAAGTGGTTACCAAAATATATATGAATAAATTTCATTTTGCGCACTAGTGCGTAAAGTAAAATAATGAGATAGCAAGGTTAGTTGTTGAATAATGCTACATTCTACACTTGTTATATAAAAAAATTAAGACGTCGGTACTTAACAAAATTTATTGCTTTAATGAAAATTATGTGAATAAATTTTACAAGTCCTACAATAAAAACGAAATTAAAATAAATATTGTTCTAAAGAAGTAATTCCAGCAAAACTTATATAGTTGAAGTAATCAGTTCCCGGCAAATAAAAAACGCAACAAAAACTTTACGACCTCATTAAAATACCGGTACTCTTTGTACTGCTGTTCGCAAATTGACTTGCGTACCTTTATAGGTTTCGGGTCGTTTGATGACAGGCTTGGCGCTATGGCCCGCGGCGATATATTTATGTTGTAAAGTTTTTGTTGCGTTTTTATTTACTGGGATCTGTATATTTCAACTAGCGCCATGGCCCGCGGCGATAATAATCATGCCGTAAAGTTTTTCTTGGGTTTTTTCTGTCTCGGGAATTTATTACTTGAACTATACCAAATACAATGTACTATCGTAATAAGTTGCCTGATTCTGGGTTAGTCACTGTTAATTTGTTTGCCGAATTCTTTTCCAGTGTTTATGTGCAAAATAACATAGTATCAGAGTATAATTTTAATACTAACATTGATTTGATGTCTTGTTCAATTGATTTAATAAGCTTAGTGGAAGCCATAATTAGTCTACCAAACAAACTCTCATATGGTCCAGATGAGGTGCCTGCTTACTTCTTAAAAACCTTTACATGCCATATTCAACAAGTCTCTCAGCTTAGGTATTTCTCCAACTTATTGGAAGCATAGCTTTATTATCCCTATATTCAAAGCTTTAGGTCTTGGTGGTTCGTTACTAAAGTGGATTGAGAGCTTTTTAGTGGGTCGTACGCAATCTGTTAAATTAGGTAATTTTATATCATATAACATCGATGTAGTCTGGGGTTACTCACGGTTCAAACTTGTAAAATTATACAGACCAATATAATCTGATTATGATGCAACTTTACTTCAAAAAGATTTAGACAGCTCCTATAGATGTGTTTACTGAACTTAATGACCTTAAATATTAAAAAATGTTTCTCCATAACTTTTTCTAAATCAGACTCTCAGATCTCGTACCCGTATACTATCAATAATAATAATTTACAGTGTTACAGAAATCCGAGACTTAGGAATAAATTTTGATAGAAAATTAACTTTTAACACTCATTTAATTAAGATGACCTCAAACTCGTTTAAATCATCAACCCACTTTAGTATAGTTCAAGTAAGAAAACCCTGAGACATAAAAAACCCAACGAAAACTTTACGATCTCATTAAAGTACCGGTACTCTTTTTTGTGCTGTTCGCAAATTGAGTCGCTTACCTTTATAGGTTCTTAAAATGCGTCGGGAATGAATCATGTCAGGCTTGGCGCCATGTCCCGCAGCGATATAATTATGTTGTAAAGTTTTTGTTTGCATTTTTTATTTACTGGGATCTATTTACTTCAACTTTGAGCCATGGCCCGCTGTGATAGGTCGTAAAGTTTTTGTTTTGTTTTTTTTTTGTCTCAGTTTATTCCTACTTGAACTATACTTACTAACTAGTATTTACTTTTTTTATTCACTTTACCCATTCTGATGGTTTATATTCTGAAGTTTATCATTTATTATTCATTTTGGCTTAGGTTAAATATATAACGGCACTCCACTATTGGTGTATACAAGTTTTATAGAATGAAATTTATCGGGACCATATATATTTAAGAATTTAACGGCATTTCGTAAATATATCTTATTTTCGTTGTCATTCATTTTACACGATGCCTTTACGCCTTATTTGACGATACACAGGCTCATTTGAAAACTTCATACCTCTGACGTAGTTTCCTCGAACACCAAAACACTGAAACACCAACGGCCGGCTTATCAATGCAGGATTAACGCTATCTAGAACTCTAGAAGATAATATCCATTGCTTCGCTGAACATTTATCCTTTGGTTACGAGTTACCCTTGCATTGATAAACCGGCCCTAAGTGAATACTCTATCGGACGTGCGTTTCGTCAATCATGTTGGCATTATCTGGATGATAAAAACTTTTATTTAAACGCTGCCATCGAACACTCTACTAGACACGCGACTCAGTTTTGATCATCTCCAGGTGATGTCAACATGGTACATGAAACCCGCGTTTAGTAAAACATTCGAGCGTTGTCACTAAATTAAAGTACAGTTTTAAGCAGCTCCAGATGATGCCAACATGGTTTGTAAAATGCGCGTCGAGTAGAGTATTCAGGTATAATTTTAAAACTAAAATTTATTTTTAATCATCTCTAGATGATGCCAATACAGTGGGCGAAAGCGTGTCGAGTCAGATTTAAGCATCTCCAGATGATGCCAATATGATGGGCGAAACACACACCGAGTAGAGTATTAAGTGTAATATTGAAGTGACTTGGTGCTTGTGGAAATTACCTCACATGCAACATCACATTTCAACTTTTCAACACCTTATTTTCTCCTAATTTGAATTTATTTACAATTAGGAAAGAATTTCTTAAAAAAAATTCTTTAAAGTAAGTGCTTAATTACAATAATTCATTAATTGTTTTAAATGTTTTATTCATTACCTATAATAATACTCGGCAGATGCAAAAATTATACAAAAAGTGGGCGTATCCCCTGCTTAAGCAATTAATTTCGATGATATATTGCCACATTTGCCTCTGACATTTGAAATTTCATGCCCTACAAAATTCCTTATCTGAAATTTTGTCCTATCTGTCACCGTTTTCCCGGCGTTCCTGCTAGGATTTAAGCCACACGAAATGTTGCCAATTAGTCTTCAAGTTGTTCATTTTTATTTGAGTAGTGATCATTGTCGGCAACCCTGCATTTTCCGATCGAGCCTTCCAAGTTGATCGGTGTATTGTGTATTGATATATCATATCAAATGTTTCATCGTCTAACAGAAGCACAGCACTGAAAATTTAGTAGTAGCCCATGCAAAAATCTGAATTACGACTGACGCGACGCTTCTAATTTCAATACTGTTAAGAACGTTTTGGGTGTGAACAATCTGCTGCGAGTTGTTTGTCGCGTATTAAATTTTCATGTCAAGTGATTCTTAATCACTTTTTAATGTGAATTTGTAATCTCTGTTGTGTTATTCGTATCGGTATGATGACCACTAATAAAATAGCTTAGTTACTTGGGCGTTTGATATTTCCACTTTTGAGTAAAATCAAATCCTTCTAACCAAGCATATAGAATACATCAAAATAAGTCGTAGATAAAATGATCCGGATATCGTTCGATAGAGAATACAATATTGCATAAGAATTTTATTTTGTTTTACTATTTTTATTTTCTCTTGTATGAAACCTCATAGCAAAAAAAAAATGGTCGAAGCCCTCTAACAATAGGACATATTCGGCGATCATTCCCAAACGACTTGATAAACCAAAATTTTACAAGTTGTAAAAATGAAGACAATTATGTTTTCCATCGATAATTTATAAACGTTATTATGCGTGCAAAGAAAAAGCTGCCCATGTAATAGTGTTATAATCTTATTCATTAACTAGGTATTATTTTTCTTACAAACTGCGAAAAAAATTGATTGTATCATTTGAAAATTATTTCACACCTTTTGTTTTAACTATTGTTTCTCCTGTAAAACCCTTTTAACAGAAAATATTGGACGGGCAACAATTGTTAACTATCAAACGATTCCATAAGTTTAACGGAAGATAAAAATATACTACGTTTAAGAAAATTAAAAAAATTAAAGGAATTGGTACATAATTTTAAATAGTATGCATTTAAATAAAGCCACCAGTGGCGTGTTTGCAAAAAACAACAAATATAATTGCATGAGATTCAATTTTTTTAAAAGCTTTTATTTAACATGCAATGTTTGTTTGTTTGTTGCAATCAAAATTTCGATTAGTTCTAATTAAGCTAGAGCTTTGAACTTTTGCACATGTGTATAAGTCCGGTGACAATACACTTTAACATTTTCATATGAGAAAAAATAAGATGGCGGACGACTTTACCGTTTGTGATCCGATTTGACTCAAAATCGACATCTGGGGATTTTCGAGATCGCCAATCATGAATTCTTGGACAAAATTCAGAAATTCAAAATGGCGGCGACTTTTATCATTTATGGTCCAAATCAATCAAGATTGATATCTGGGGGTTTTCGGGTTCGCCGATTACGAATTTCTAGTCAAAAATTTAGTTCCGGATGGCGGACGACTCTACCGTTTAAGATCCGATTCAACTCAAAATCCATATCTGGGGGTTTTCAAGGTCGTGGATTATGAATTTTTAGTCAAAATTCAGAAATTCGTATAAATGCAATTTAGGACATGTATGAAAGTTAAGGTATCTATCCCACTATCACCCCTATACCACCCCCACACTATTATGAAAAGGTGTAATAGAAATTTAAATGTAATTTGTGCTTTAGTGTGTATACAAGAACAATACGTCGAAAACATTATTTTTGGCGTTATCTACCCCCTCTACCACCCCCATTGCCACCCTATTATTAAAGGGAGTAAAACATTAAATTGGGATTTAGTGTGTATATGAAAACCAACGGCCTCTAAAAAATTTTTGGTATTAACCACCCCATCTACTACCTCTATTGCCACCCCCACCCTATTATTAAAGGGAATAAAATATTAAATTGGGGGTGGCTAATGCAAGTCGTTTTGGTTCTCGTATACACACTAAATCCCAATTTAATTTTTTATTCTCTTAAACAACAATAGGGTGGGGGTGGCAATGGGGATGGTAGAGGTGGTAGCTAACGCCAAGAAAATTTTTTTTAGACGTTTCGTTCTTGTATACACACTAAATCACATTTTAATTTTTTTTATCCCCTTCAATAATACAGTGGAGACGGCAATGGGGGTGGGTAAGTAATGCAAAAAAATTTTTTTAGACGTTTCGTTTTTGTATACACACTAAAACACATTTTAATTTTTTTTACCCCTTCAATAATAGGGTGGAGATGGCGATGGGGGTGGTAGAGGGGGTAGCTAATGCCAAAAAAAATGTTAAGACCTTAACTTTTCGTATATGCCCTAAATTGAAATTTTATGGAGTCTTACTTGCTTGTTTTGCCTATTTACCCTTACTTACCCCCGAACCCTTCAACGGAATTGAATCAAAATATAATCTAGTTCCAGATCTCGTTACAATACATAAGTGTACCAAATTTCAAGTCAATATCATAAACGGTTCCAGAGTAAACGTGCGCACAAAAAAGTTACCGACAGACAGGAAATTTTTTTCGCCCAAATTTAAAATCTCGACGTTTCATGACATTTTAAGCCTATTTCAACAAAAAATATATATATATTTGCGTTATATTTCCACTGGACATGGAAGTAATAATTATTCTGATGTTTTATATTCTGAAGTTTATGTTAATCTATCAGGACCATATATATTTAACAATTTAACGGCATTTCGTAAATATATCTTATTTTCGTTGTCATTCATTTCACACGATACTTTTACGCCTTATTTGATGATACAGGCTCATTTAAAATCAACATGCCTCTGACGTAGTTTCCTCGAACATCAAAACACTTAAACACTAACGGCCTGTTTATCAATGCAGGATTAACGCTATCTAGAACTGTAGAAGATGATATCCATTGCTTCACTGAACATTTATTCTTTGGTTACGAGTTAACCATGCATTGATAAACCGGCTCTAAGTGAATACTCTAACGGACGTTCGTTTCGTCAATCATGTTGGCATCATCTGGATGATAAAAACTTTTATTTAAACGCTGCCATCGAACACTCTACTAGACACGCTACTCATGGATGATTAAAACTTAATTTCAACTATCATTATTAATTTTAAAAGTCAGTTTTGATCGAGTACGTAGGTTAGGTTAGGTCGAGTAGAACATGCTAGTGTTGCTATCGAATTAAAACTCAGTATTAGGCATCTCCAGATGATGCCAACGGTGGGCGAAACGTGCGTCAAGCAGAGTATTGCAGTGTAGTGTTTAAGTTTTAAGCATCTTCAGAAGATGCCAATGTAGTGTGCGAAACCCGTATCAAGTAGAGTGTTCGAGTGTATTATTCAAATTAAAGCTCAATCTCATCATTTCCTGTGATGGTGTAGAAACCCGCGTTGCGTAAAACATTCGAGTGTTGGTATCAAATTAAAGCTTTGTTCTAAACACCTCCAGATAATGGCAACCGCTCGAACGAAAAGCGAAAGCTCATTTTTAAGCATATCCAGGTGATGCCTACATGGTTGGCGAAATAAGCGCCGATTGGAGTATTCAAGTCAAAACTCGGTTTTAATCATCTCCAAATGATGCCAATGCGGTGCGTCGAGTAGAGTGTTACAGTGTAATGTTGAAAGCAGAGTTATAATTAACTCTGCTTTCATCGTCTCTAGGTGAAGTCATCATGGTAGACGAAACCCGCATTGAGTAAAACATTCAAGCGTTGTTACCAAATTAAAGTACAGTTTTAAGCAGATTATGTCTACATGGTTCGTGAAACGCGCGTCAAGTAGAGTGTTCAGGTATAGTTTTAAAATTAAAATTTATTTTTAATCATCTCTAGATGATGCCAAGATGGCGGGCGAAATGCGCATCGAGTAGAACGTTCGAGTATATTATTCAAATTAAAGTTCAGTTTTCTCCATCTCCAGATGATGCCAATACGGTGGGCGAAAGCGTGTCGAGTAGAGTATAGGAGTGAAATGTTCATACTAAAACTCAGATTTAAGCATCTCCAGATGATGCCAATATGATGGGCGAAGCACACGCCGAGTAGAGTATTCAAGTGTAATATTTAAATGACTTGGTGCTTGTGGAAATTACGTCACAGGCAACATCACATTTCAACTTTTCAACACCTAATTTTCCTTAATTTGAATTTACAATTGGGAAAGAATTTGTTAAAAAAATTCTTTAAATTAGGTACTTAATTATAATTCATTAATTATTTGAAATGTTTTATTCATCACATATAATACTCGGCAGATGCAAAAATTCTACAAAAAGTAGGCGTATCCCCTGCTTAAGCAATTTATTTCGAATGATATATTTCCACTGACATTTGAAATTTCATGCTATACAAAATTCCTTATCTGAAATTTTGTCCTATCTCACCGTTTTCGCGGCGTTTCAGCTAGAAGTTAAGCCACACGCAATGTTGCCAATTAGTCTTCAAGCTCTTCATTTTTATTTGAGTAGTGAGCTTTGTCAGCAACCCCGCATTTTCCGACCAAATATTTCAAGTTGATCGGTGTATTAAAAATACCGCATTGGATTTGTTTCGTTGTCTAACATCGCCACAGCACTGAAAACCGTATAGTAGGCCTTGGAAAAATCTGAATGCGACTGACAGGACGCTTCCAATTTCGTTTCGTTGTAGATCGAACGTTTTGATATTAAACAGTACAATCTGCTGCGAGTGGTTTGTGATGTGAATTAAATTTTCACATACGTGAAAAGACTTTTATCAGCGTTTTAATGTGAGTTTGTAATAATCTATATTGTGTTGTTCGTAACGGTTTGATTTTGATGGCCACTAAACGCAAGATTAATTCGCTAAAGGTAATAATTATTGTCTCCATAATGACCTCTAATTATTGTTAAACGTTTATTTATTAATCAATTGTATGTGCTTAGTAAACTCAGTTTATTCTAAAGTTTCGTAAACGCTCGGCTTCTAGATTATTTATGTTGGGAGGATTGTCTAATAATAAATTGTTAATATTTGCATGAACATTATTATTCACTTGCAACTTGGAATTACATTTTTCTACTAGGTTAAAACGTCTCTCTGACCATTAAACCTGAAAAGAGGTATTCAAAATTATGATTTATGGTATGTATAAGTTAAAATATGTTACAACAAAGCCCGATGAATAAAAAAATATATTAAATTGAAATCTGCGGTAGGATGCACCCAGTAGAACAGATCAGCCTCTGCACTGACAGTAGTGCGTTTATTTATTTGCCAGATTATTCCAAAGCGGACAGGACCATGTAGAGGCAATAAAAGAAAGTCTGATTTTATTATATTATGAAGTTTTCCAATGTAACTGTGACTTTCTTTCAATTGATAAGGAATTAATATTTTGTCTGTTAACTCAACACGAGCATCTAAACAAATCAGCATAAAACTTGGTAAAAAAAATGAAAATTTTTAGTAGTTATAGACATATAGTTGTTTATAGAAACAATTTTGTACACAAAATATGTGCTTTTCCTAAGTGGCCATAAACAATCTTGTTTATATAAATCAAATGCTTATCATGACCATGTAAATAAATCGATATAAAAGCTAGTGCGGAAAATTTGTCATTTTTTTGCCAGCTAGGTAGGTATAGTCCAAGTAAGGACTGTTCAAATAATTTTAAGTGAAAATTAAGGTAAATGAAATGCCGGAATCGCGGAGGAAGTCGAAATCTTTATGTGACGCTGCCCCTGACTTAATTTCCACAGATGCCGAGACACTTAAATACTACCTTTAACACTTTATTCGACGCGCGTTTCGCCCACCATGCTGGCATCGTCTGGAAATGCTTAAAACTGAACTTTAATTTGACATCCACACTTGAATGTTGACTCGACGCGGATATCGCCCACCTTGCTGACGTCACCTGGAGATGATAAAACGGTGCTTTAATTTGATCAATACACCCAAACACTTATCAACTGGAAGTTTTTAAATTTGAGGTTTAATTTGAACACTACATCTGTATACTTTGTTCGACTTCCGTTTCCCCAACCATTTAGGCATAATGTGGAGCTGCTTAAAACTGAGCTTTAATTTGAATACTACACTCCGATACTCTACTTGACGCGCATTTCGCCATGTTGCCGCCATCTCGAGATGATGATGATGAGCCTTAATTTGGACAATATCTTTACTCGATATGTGTTTCGTCCACCATGTTGACATCACCTGGAGATGCTTAAAACTGAGCTTTAATTTGATAGGCGATACGCAAATGTTCTTCACGACGTGGATTTCGCCCACCATGCTTTCATCAGCAGAAACGTCTCTAAAAACTCTTATTATCTTTGGAAGACTATTTGCAGATCTGTTTCCCGTGTTAGGTTATAATAGAAACATATGGACCCCACAATTATTTCCACGTCCGGTGGTAGTATAGTAACGCATTTTTTTTTATTGAAGTATGCTTAAAATGTCATGAAACGTAGAGATTTTAAATTTGAGCGAAAAAAAATGTCTCTCTGTCGGTCTGTAACTTGTTTGTGCGCACGTTTACTCTGGAACGGTTTATGATATTGACTTGAAATTTGGTATATTTACGTATGATAATGAGATCTGGAACTAAATTATATTTTGATGTAATTCCGTTGAAGGGTTCGGGGGTAACTAATCAAAGCAAGCAGGTAAGAGTTCATAAAATTGCAATTTGGAGTATGTACTTGCGAGAAGTCAAAATCTCAAATTTTTTTTTTGCATCAGCCACCCCCCATTATCCCATTATCCCCCACATTATTATGAAAGGGAGTAAAAAAAAAATAAAATGTGATTTAGTGTATACAAGAACGAAACGTCTCAAAAAATTTTTTTGACGTTAGCCACCCCCTCTACCACCCCCACCCTATTATTAAAATGAGTAAAATGTTACTTAGAGATTTAGTGTGTATATAAGACTTGGATACAAAATCTGGATGTGGAAGTAGTGATTCCTTGGTCAGCGGTATTTTATCTTGGATTTTTTAATTTGTTCAACTTTTCTACGTTGTCGATTTTTGTTCTCCCACGAATGCCTATTTTCTTCCTGGCAAAGTTCTAATCGTTTCCCTCTTGATTTTCGTAGGTTCCTGTATCGGTAATAATTTGAAAGTCCTATAGTAACATTTTTAACGCCTTTTGAATTTTTGAATAACTATTTTCAAGTCTACGTTATCTAGAACAAATTTTTTTCTTAATCAAACATCTCAAAAGGACTATCATAATGAATCACAGAGTCATTTGAAAATACACAATTTTCTGCATTCTGCTCTTGGTTCACCCAAAACCTATTTTTAGTACGTTAGAATTTGAAAATTTTATAGAGCTTAAAAATAAAAATCGCATCAGATAAACTGCCTTTTCTGTGCGATATATTGAAAAAATCGCTGTCCAAGGAATCACTACTTCACATCCAGATTTTGTATCCAAGTCTTTTACACACTAAATTACAATGTAATATTTTACTCCCTTTAATAATAGGATGGGGTTGGTAGAGGGGGTGGCTAATGCCAAATTAAATTTTAAAGGCCCTTGGTTCTCGTACACACACTATATCCCTATTTAATTTTTTATTCCCTTCAATAATAGAGTGGGGGAGGTAGAGAGGGTAGCTAACGGCAAAAAAAATTTTCGAGGCGTTTCGTTCTTGTATACACACTAAATCACATTTTAATTTTTTTACTCCCTTTCATAATAGTGTGGGGGAGGCTGACGCGAAAAAAAAATTTGAATCCCTGACTTTTCATATATGCCCTAAATTGCAATTTTATGGACTCTTACCTGCTTGCATTGCCTATTTACTCCCGAAACCTTCGACGGGATTAGATCAAAATATAATCTAGTTCCAGATCTCGTTATACTTAATACATGTGTGTACCAAATTTCAAGTCAATATCATAAACGGTCCCAAAGTAAACGTGCGCACAAAAAAGGTACAGACAGACTGATAGAGAGAATTTTTTTCGCTCAAATTTAAAATTTCAACGTTTCATGACATTTAAAACCTATTCAACAAAAAAAATTTTTTTTGCATTACTATACTTCCACTGGACATGGAAATAATTGCTCAGAATTAAGAAATATGACGTCTGTGCAAGTTTATTTCATTTAAGACTTTTAGTCTCTCTCACATAGCGATAAGTATTCAAAAATGTGTTTTACTGGGAGCAGGCAGGACGGTTTTGGTATATATAGGTATGCTACTCTTATACTGTTTATTTCAATTGTTGTTTATTTCTAAAATTTGCAGCCGATATGAGCATATTAAAGAGAATAGATATGTTCGTTAAATGAGAAATCTTGGCGCATATTAACATGTTTATTTATGACTGATCTAAGACAATATTACCTTTGAATTTTTTCACGCTAGCTCTTGATTTGTTCCACCAGACATGTACACATTAATTAGCCTTTAATAAATAAGTGTAACGAAGCTATTTTCATAACTACATAAGATAATGTGATAACTAAAGGTATATATTTGATGTGCAAAAACAGAGAGTGGATTAGTGTTGTGACTAGCGAACATGGAATTTTTGTTCTAATTGTTGTATTTGTGTTTCAGGTTATGCACAAAGATGAGGACGGTGCAGCCGGACTACATCGATCAAGATATCTCACAGCCTCCGACCATATTCCATTGGATGGTGAAATGTTTCTACAGGTGAGTGAAATGGAAAAATGTGCCAATGTTACAATTGAACGATTTTGCTTATGGCAACGGCAAATATACGATCACCTATTATAATGGAAAGTTAGACTCTAATTGAAATGGTTTTTAGAAAATAGAAAAACGCTAATTCTAAATAAACCTCTAACAGATAATACCAAAATTACACCTTTTATATAAAAATTATTTACGTGGAACTTAAGAATCCAGTAGCCGCGGCGAGTGCCATCTGAGGTGAAGCAGAGCGCGAGAAACAAAAATCAAATATCGAATTAAAAATGTCTGTGTATTTGTGCAGACCGTCTTTTTAACAGGATAAGGTACTTCTTTTAGATTTAAATTTTGTATCAAATATGTAAAAGAGCATGGAGAGCATGCGTTTGGAACGCAAGTGTAAGGTTGCAAGGAAGTCAATGAAAGTCAGTTTGAACATCTAATAAAGTCTTTTTTGATATTGAATCGTTTACTAATCTAAACTTTTTTTAATTTAAAATAATGCGTAGCTCTCAAACTATTGACTTTAGTCGCCCACATTTATACATTTTTGTAATAAGTTCTTCGAGGGCGAGGGGAAACTAATGACTAAAAGGTATGGAATGTTCCATTTAAAAAATGTATGGGTGGGTGTGTAGGGTGGGGGTTTCCTATTCATAAGAAAGTGTGCCCCTACTATTTCTTTTTGACCTGTTTTTGCGTTTTTTGCAAAAATCAATATACCTAAATATATTTTAGGGTGGATAGTTTTTATTGAAGTACACCGTATATTCACTGGTGCTTGCAGGAATTAAATGTCGCTTTTAGTTCTCCAGTATTATATACTTTTTGTGAAAGCACAACTTCGCGATAAATGGTAAATTTACCTTTTTCAAGTACGTTAATTAGGAAACGTATTATGATCGCTGTTATCTAATTAATTTTAGTACATTTAATCTCGAATGCCGGAAATAATTCTTTTATGTTTTAAAATATGGTTCGAAACCGAATTAACGTAATACCATGACCTAACTGCAAAAAGAAAGCTTAACATTCGCCGACTCCACGAGACCGCCAGTTATTTTTATACGGGTTTTCGAGGGCGGTAATAGCGATGGTGATATTTTTTTTTTTAGTTGTTAGAAATCCTCAAGATACCGAGCTTTTAGGAATCTTTAGAATTAACTGATTCCACTAAGCACTTACGATTTATTAACAAATAAAAATTAACAGTCATTACAGGTCGTGATAGAAAGACAATAATTAATACCTTGGATAAATTATAATGTCGTGTTTAATGGTCGTCCATAGTCCATTGAATGAGTCGGACGAAGTAGCAAATGTTTGCGACAATGTCCTGCCCCCGTTTACGAGGGTGCTGAATCGATTCCCAGGGACAAACCAATTTTCTCACTTCGGTAATCCCCTCAAATTTACCAAAAAACCACCCCCAAAGTGCCCTTTTCCGTGAACCCGTTTATTTTCCGCCAGTTTTTCGACTAACTGTTATTCCCTCGAGTAGAACGGAAGGTCCCTCGAGGGATTTGACTTCAGCCACCCCTACACCAGGCTTCCACCGCTCTAGGGGGTTGGAAAATTGATATTTTAAAGGATGTTTCTGTGGGGAAGGTAGCAGGTGACCAGGATTATGTAACCCACCACCGGGGGGGTTGTTTTCACCTTTCTAGGGTGTGAATTTTTTTTATTGACAAATAGTATAAAAAATATGTTTATGACAGTGGTTTTATATACGATATATTTAATAAGTGTTCACACATTTTCTTGGATATTCCTTTTGAATGGTGAAAACAACCTCCGGGGATGGTTACACAACCCTGGTCACCTGCCACCTTCCTCACAGAAACACTTCCTGTAAAATATCAATTTTTTTTTTCACAAAAAAAAAATATCAATTTTCCAACCTTCTAGGGGGGTAGAAGCCTGGTGTAGGGGTGGCTGAGGTCAAATCGCTCGAGGGACCTTCCGTTCTATTCGAAGGAATAACAGTTACTCGAAAAACTGGGGAAAATAAACGGGTTCACGAAAAAGGACACTTTGGGGGTGGTTTTTTGCCAATTTGAGCGGGTTGTCGAAGTGGAATACTTGATTTGACCTCGGGAATCGATTCAGCACCCTCGAAAACGGGGGCAGGACATTGTCCGAATCGCAAATATTTGTCAATTTCATCATAAATGTCGACTCTTTAAATGGACTATCAAATCAGTACGAACAACACAACACAGATTACAAATTCTCATTAAAACGTGGATAAAACTCACTTCATATATGTGATAATTTTAATTCATACCATAAACAACCCGCAATATATTGTTTAAATCTAAAACATTCGATCTAACAATGAAATCCAAAGTGTCGTGTTAGTCGCATTCAGATTTTTCCATGGCCTATTACGGTTTTCAGTACTGTGGTGCTGTTACACGATGAACAAATCCAATGCGATATTTTTAATACACGATCAGCTTAGATTTGGTCGGAAAATGCGGGGTTGCTGACAATGCGCATTACTCAAATAGAAATGAAGAGCTTGGAGACTAATTGGCAACATTTCGTGTGGCTTAACTTTCAGCACAACGCCGCGGAAAGCGGAAACGGTGACAGATATTATTTATAGTCCATTTAACGAGGTCTCGAACATCAAAAGTGTGTAGGATCTTTTGCAGTACATTTCCCCCTCCTGTTTTCGAGGGTGAGAAAAACGATGGTGATGGTTTCGAGTTCTGAAACCCTTGCGTACTACCCCTATCAAGGAAAAACCGCCCCAATTTTCAGCTTTTCGGTCTTGGGCTTGCGAGGGATTGAGGAATAATAATAAATTAATTAATTTGCATTAGAGTACCCTGGACCGACCCCCGGGGGTTGAACCCACCCTCGCCCGTAATAGCAATATCCCAAAAAATGAAAAAATACTAACTCGACAAGGTTTTTAATGGCTTTTTGAGGGCAGGAATAATGATGGATGTGCTATTTTTCACCCTAACCTCCCGCAACCACCCCAACGTATAAAACCACCCCCTCTTCCATGCTGTCGGTCCTAGGCATGCGGAAATTCGTCGGATCGGGGTTTTTATGAGAATATCAGGAAAGCTGACCATTATTAAACCGCAGTTGACCTAAGTAGTACATTATACACTAAGGGAGAGAAACAAGATCCTTGAGATCTTCCAGGGGGTTACTTCGGTAACTTGAGAGGCGGTTAAGAAAACATTTTAAGAAAACAAACATTTTTATTTCGTCCCTAGGGACTAAATGCTTTACTTCTGTCACAATTTTGATGCCATAGATATCGGTTTCTACTCCCGGTCGTGGAAAAATATTATTTTTTTGATTGTAACCAAACAGCTGTTTGGGAATTGAAATTCAATCTTTTTTTGAGATTTTTTTATCCCTTCAGGATTACTGACAAGGTCAGGGTCACTTACACTGTACCTTTTTTATTTAGAAAATCTAAAATATTCTAGATTTAAAATATTCATATCTGCCATCTTGTTTTTTTTCTTATACGAAAATGTTAAAGTGTATTGTCACTGGACTTATACACGTGGAAAATTTCAAAGCTCTAGCTTAATTAGAACTAATCAAAATTTTGATTGCAAGATTTGACCTAAACAAACTAACTAACTAACAAACAAACATTGCAAGTTAAATAAAAGCTTTTAAAAAGGTTACAAATACGTTATTTTACTGGGTTATTATGACACATTGGAAACATTTAACTTAATTTTGTGGGCGACTTTCCAAAGTAGCAATGTAATCATCCTAATATCGGGAAATCAAAACATTTTCCGACCACATTTACTGTATTTGTGAAAATAAAATAAACTTAATTCAGTTCCAAAATTTTATCATTATTACTTTTCGATGTAAATATCGAGAGGTACTTAAAATGGGAACTGGGAACATCCATCGAATAGACATAATGCAATAGGACATAAGCTTATTACCTATCTAATCAAATACTATATCGTTTGTTGGGTTAGATTTGCGAAACTCATTTAAATAATCAGATGGATGAATGAATCCTTGAACTTCCATATTAAATAATGGGCCATTTATTTAAACAGATGCAAGTGATTTTGTACCACAACAAGAGCGAGGAGGCGGCGCGGCGTTTACCGGAGACCTGAAACAAAAAGAAGTTCACAGGGCCATCATGCTTCACCCAAGGAAACAGCCTCAGCCCATGTTCCCAACTGCAAAAATGTGTTGTCAAGGTTAGTGTATTTTACAAATTTAAATATTTATATACTCGGCTAGGCTAAGTTTAGCAAGTGGGGGATTCGTCCGAAAATCATCTCATTGTTTTCTGGCAACGCTTCTGGTAACCATGCTTGTTGATGGTACGTCATACGTCGCATTATACGGTCTCGCATTTTTACACAAACAGAAGCGTCTTGAATATGTCACGTATTTAAGAATTTTGTCTTTCAAAAACCTCGTCATTCGAATTAAATGGGACAAAAAATAAGGTGCCACATTCTATGGCGATTTTGATGACATTTTTACTTAGGTCCTTGTGTTCTCGCTTTGTCTTTCTGCAAGTACTAAAGTTTAAGTTTACTGTGAATAATTAGAGGCTATAAAGTATGATAGGTAGATTTGTAAATGTTGGTTTTTCTAATGGATAGTTTGCTGCTGTTATAATGTACGTATTTTTATTCATGTGGAATTGAAGGAATAATAAATAATGATAAATAATCTCAAGAAGAATTCATAGTTGAAAATAGTAAAAAGTGACATTGATGATGAGCAAAATACGTCCAGGTCCAGCAACAGCCGAGACAGGGAAAATCACTTTTACTCCACATAAAACATATTTTTCTTCAAAAATCATTTAGAATTTAAATAAATAGTGATATTTTCCTTAAAATACTTTTAGTCTCTGAAGTGATGATGTATTTAGTTTACCTATAAATTTTATAGTATATTTTATGTTTTTAACGATTTTCTACACGTTTATAATATACAGGGTATGCCAATAAAAACTC
Organism: Leptura quadrifasciata; assembly: GCA_963675555.1. Lineage (NCBI taxonomy): Eukaryota > Metazoa > Arthropoda > Insecta > Coleoptera > Cerambycidae > Leptura > Leptura quadrifasciata. The sequence goes on from OY776674.1 coordinate 178,585,832, forward strand.
AGAGATGAAATATTTCGGAAACTACTGGAGACTAGAGATATTTGAGTTCTGTAGAAGCCCATTGCTAGCACATATAAATGGTTTTAGTTTTGAATACAAATAGTTTTTTAATACGTTAAGGGGTAGATGGCGCTGCGCTACAAAGAATTTTTTGGATGACAGGAACTTAGAAATGTTATCTCTATTTGTTATCAGTTGGTCTCCTAAATTAGACATTTTTGCATTTGGGTAACACACTTGGGATAATTTCCCCGGCTTGATCCACTCTAGCACCTTTTTGTGTAAAGCAACTTGGGAAAACGGGGTAAAAGGTTCTAGATTGGTTTTGTAACAATAGAATCCAAATTCGTCTACTCTGATCCATCTGACACTATCTCATCGACAAATTTTTATTATTGTTCACTTTCTATACAAATGAGGTTTGGCTGAAGGTGCTTCAAAGTTGTAAAAGAAATGTTCCACATTTAAACATAAACTATTTTTAATATTTGCAGATGTAATCACTTCCCGATATTGATCTGGAATGAATAAGCTGTGTCCAACCACGGGAAATATATATAACAAAACATAAACATCACGTATAGTAGACAAACCCAAAATTCAAAGCCCAGGGCGGTCCTGAATGGAGTTACACATTTGAAAAAAATGCAGACAACATCCATTAACCATCGGCATTACCAGAGTAAGGCAGAGCTTGACCAGAGCGAATTTACCACATTCACTGAGCTACGGTACAATGCAACTATTTAAAAAAAATATTTAGTATTAAACATTGGTAAAGATGAAGAACACAATCTGTTTTTATTTTGTCCTCCACATGAAGTTATTAAATGATCAATTTCAGGATTATCTTCTATGAGTAACTTGCAAAATCCGAGCAAACAACTTACTGCCTCTATTGGCAATATCATTCGTTCACGTAAAAAAAAATATGACTTGTGGTCTGACTGTTTGACGCAGTGGATACCAACGTTATACAACATCATTTGCGTGAAAGAAAAAGCTTTGTGTGGATAACTTCACAAATGGTATTGTCTGTTCTAAATACGTCACATAACATGTTTTCCTCTCAATGGTATTATTGGTATGGTATTTGTCTGTCTCTGACGATATTTCTCCGGCGTTTCATACAGTGTCACATTTCAGGTGGTCAAAAGACAAATTGAACGTTGTCAAAAATTTGTCTATAGAAAGACACCTTAACCATCCTATGGGTAATTTCTACTGTAATTTTTGTTTCTACAATAGTACAATTGTCCTACAGGAAACTGATTAATGTGACTCATAATGTAGTGTCACGTAATAAAACATAACATTTCTTTAAAATATTACAAATTTGGAATTCACTGTTTATTGGGAGTTAGATCAGAAGTGTTAAAAAATTGCGACATTACTTATCCACTTATGTCTTCAATTGTTGAAATATCTGTGAACCAGAAATTACATTTGTTTATTTTCGAGGCTATAGTATCTATCTAGAATTTTTGGTCGACCAAACTCTGTGCAATAATACGCCAAGCTAGTGCAAAAGTTATTGTTTAACAATTAAGAAGGAATGTTTTAACAAATATTGGCAAGAAGTATGATAGGTATAAAATGATATCCTTTTCTATTTTCAAAATGGCATTTTGAAAAAAAAATTAGAAAATGTCTAAGTTAAAAAAGGAAAAATTAAATAGGTAGGTACTTATAAACTATAGAGTTAAATCAGAACTTCTTCTCAATAATTCAGGAGCTTATAACAGTGTCAAAATATTATTGATGCATGATATAATTTTTTAGTTATGGATTGAAAGTGGTTTAGATAGCAAATACATATTTTTAATCTGAACAGATTCCGTAACTTTATAGACACACTAACCGAGGGCCATAGAACAAATATTTTATACGATTATAGCACAGCTTGGGACCCATCTACATGCCAATGTATTGTCATAATATTCTGAGAAGATATTAGATACTTAATTTTAGTCTAAATTGCACTATGTTACTGTTTTCCATCATAATAAATTGAACAAGGTGTGCGGTAGTGCCATTAAAACCTTATATAGCAGTAGGCAACACAGAATACGTTACATGATTAATTATTCAAGTGGACGACAGAGGGTGTAGATTCGAGCCTGACTTTTATAGGGCCTCTACCTCAAACGTTTCTTCTCTGATATGAGCACTATCCAACGCCACTAGGCTCACCGTCACCGACACTCTCTGTAAACTATGTAGTTTTACCCGCCTTGCTCTACCCCAGTCTATGTTACAGGACATGGACATAAAGCAATCTTCAGGACGGTAGAAACCTGTATTGCCCACCATTTTGTTTTCTGTTGTCTATATTTAACCCTAGAGCCGACTAATAGTATTGAATTAAAATATTTTTTCATATCAATAGCAAATTGTATATCTTCTGTAGTGTTTTACTGATGGCTCTTCTGACTTTGAATAGATAAGAATAAGATTTACAAAATATATGGAAAGCATTTATCTATAACTATTCAGTGTCATAAATTTTCGTACCTTTTCTATTTGGCATTTACAGATTAACCAATTAAATTAATATATTTGCAAAACAGTTTTTTGGGGAGGAGTTCGGATTTTGTTTGCTTTAAATTGTAGCATTTTAAATATTTATAAATAGAAAAAAGTTTGAGTAAATATCTTTTAGGGTTCATCCCCAAATTTATTTATTTTTTTTAATTTCCTTGCTACCAAAATTAACTATAGTCAAAGAAGCGGGAAAATGTACCCACACCCTCAAATTGTTTATCATTAGATAACTTTTTAACAATACATTATTTAATCGGAAAAATGTACAAAAAGTTTTTCATCACTTTTTCATGTAATTCAGCCGTTGACTTGGTTTTTCGACGTTTATTATTTTACCGAAATTTCTTTATGTAAACATGGACGTTTTCTTAGAATAGAAAAATTATTTAGAGAAAAGCTTTTTTGTTGTTCATTAATACTCCAAATACTATGGAAAGCAAAAAAACCAAAGTCCCCAAATATAATGCTAAAAAACAGTAGGTATTTTACTTTGGTAAGTAAGTACCTGTCCTGGTATTTTTAAAGTATGTGTTATTTTTCTAAAATTGTATAAGAATGTAGATAAATCAAATATTTTGTTCACAAATGTCATCATATTTAATTCATATATTCACAATAAAATCCGCTCTGACTGTGACAAAATTAGGATCAATTTATAAAAGGAGTTTAGATATACCCTGCTCCATTTAAGGAGGGGACCTCTTGTAAACTTGAAGGTTTTTTTTTGCTTACTCTCAAAACTCACAGACACACTGATAAACGTGTTTTAATATCTTGTCACTATTCAAACATGAGGGCAGCATAAGCTATCGGTTATACATACATTTCTTTAAATTGATATGTGAATAATATATTAGGACAAATAATTCTGATGGCAAATTTTTAAAATATGTCATGGGGAATATATTTTTTTATAATTATTTTCATTTTGTGTTTTTTCTTTTTCCAGGGTCTTAAAATTCAAAGTGATCAGCCTCGATGTCGGAACTGGGGTATCATGTAAATCGAATAGATGTTGCAGAACTTGTGAATAATTTGCCACTTGTCTTCCCCAACCATCGTGGCTCGGATGGGTATCTCGGTGACATAAATATATTAGGTAAGTCAAAAAATTCATAGCAAAGACCTTTTACCTCTATTGGTCTTGTGTCTTGAAATATCTTATTAAACACTAATTAAAGTAAACCGATGAAATAAATTCTAACTTATCCAAATAGACCCAAAATCCGAAGAACAAACAAATAAGTTGTGGTTGTTTGTAAAGTCAATTTCTCATTTACTTCAAATGAAACACCCTGTATATTTTTACGCAGTAATTATATGGAAAATTTAAAGGCAAATAATTTTTATATGAACATTATCATAGGAATTTATAGAGGTCTTTGAAATAATTAACGAAACTGAAAGATTTATAGGTAGAAAACAGCTTTTATTTAAACAAAATTATAATAAAATACCTTACACCGCTTACAAACCAGGTACATTAAATGTTAAAAAGATTTTCCATCTTGTTCCAAACATAAATCTGTTCTTGCTCGAAAAGACCTTTCCACTTGCTTTAATGTTTGGGGTGAAATATTTTCAAATATGACACATTGTTTTCAATGGTCACTACAATGAAGCAATGTACTTGTAAAATGTGTTATCTGAGTTATTAACGTGCTTCAGGTAGGATGAAGCTTCAGCTCATTTTTATGAGACGTGAAAGTGTACCTAGACAATACACATTTCTGAATCTTGTGGGATTATATCAGAAAAATCGTATATAAAGAGCTACTAACAACTAAGATAAATATGTGGCACATAATAAATGTGTTTTGCAAATATTCCACCTGAAATGGTAAGGCAAATGGAAAGCAATAGCAAGAACAGATTTATGTTTAGAACTAGATGAAAAACGTTTTGAACATTTAATATAATAATTTATCGTAGTGGGTGTAAGTTGTTTTATTACGATTTTGTTTAAATAAAAGTTTTTCTACTTTCCCATGTTTCCGTTTTGTTAATTATTTCATATCGCTACATCAAAATATACAGAGTGTTCCATTTCAAAAAATTGAAGAAAATCAATTTCGAATTCTCAAACTTTCAACATTAATTCAGGCATCCTCTATATTACGGATTTGAAACGATTACTGTTACAGTATTATACCACCTTCATTAGAAAAAAAAATATTTCGTTTTGTATTCAATTTCACATTCGATAAAATGGTAACCGTTTATAATTCTTTTTGTTTGTTTGATCATTCCGTATAGTTTTTTTTTTTAATTAAAAGAAACTACACCCTGTATAATTGCCTCTATTTCTCAATTATTGCATTTATACAAATTTTTCACAAAAAGCTATTAAAGTACCTTTTCTAAATTTATATAAAGTTGGCACTATTTAGAGTAGTTATAAAAGTGGGAATAGTTTTTTTACAGTATATTAAAACACTTTACTTTGTTTCTATCACTAATTAGTGATATAAACAAGTGATAGATAGTGATAGAAACAAAGTAAAATGTTTTAACATATCGTCATGATTGACGTATCACAAAGGAAAATTGACCGTTCTATACTAATATATTTATGATTTGTGGCTGCAGTTTTTAATGATACACATAAGTTGTTCATATTTATTTGATTGAATTTTCTTATATGACACGTCACATCATTTGCTTTATTGAATGGTAAATAAATTTAATAATAGCACATTCAGACAGTAATGTGAAAATTGTAGAACAAAATATTCAATGGTAATGAAGGTTTAATAAAGACTGTTATTTTTTCGTAAGTTACGCACATTAACAATGCATTGTATAAACTGAAAAAAGGACAATAATTTAATTTGAAAAATTGTTTTGTATCCTGAAAATATGAAGTGGGTTTCTTTTTGTCACTCACATTGACTAGATATTAATCACACCTGCAACTCACGCGAACTAGTAGACAATGTCCTAAGAACTTTAATTAGTTGGCAAGTGGTGATGGTGGTGAAACAATCTGTTTAAGCACATTCAAGTTTTGAAGATTATTTTAAAAGAAAATTCCGATTTTTGCAAATGAACTTTTTCTGAGGTTGGCTCCCTCCAAATGTGAATGAGTTTATCGAGTGAAGCAATCAATTAATTTCCTTAGGTCATTATTATTATTATGAGATACGTTTTAAAAAGTCACACACCATAAGAAAGTAGATAAATTGAATCAATATTCAACCACAATTCTTTCATATTGTGCCCTTACAGATTTTCTTAATTATTTATTCAAAAATACTCTATTTTTGGGAATACATGTATGGCTCTGAAAGTAGCAGGGCATAGTCAATAAACTTTTGTTTTTAAATAAAATTCATTGTTTTTTAGGTACAACGACAAATATAATTAGGTACGAACCGCTCCATTTAAGTAATGCATTAGAATGGGAGTTGATCTCAAAATCTCAGTACTCGCATAGGAATTTGAATCCTCGGAAGAGAATAGGATCGTCTTTGAAAGAGGGATTAAGCGACAGAGTGAGAGAGGTGAGATATTTGTGTACAGTCTTAGTCAACACTTCCCTGCAAATAAATACTACAACAAAAACTTTGCGACCTCATTAAAACACCGTTACTCTCTGTACTATTCCGCCGGTAAGGTAAATTATATTACTCATTTAACTTTACTTTTTAATGAACATCAGTTCTTTGACGATACCATACCGACTGGTTCGCCGGCGTTAATAATGACCTCGTAAAATTTTTATTGCATTTTTTATTTGCAGGGAAGCGTTGTCTTAGATTATACATTTCTGTTCCTGCATTTTGTTAATGAGACATTTTTCAGGTAATGGAACTAATTAACCCGTTCTCCAAGCAAAGGGGAAGGGTTATAGATTTTAAAGAAATATTATACGGGTATTGGAGTCTGGATCCTGTTTGTGGCGTGGACCTAATTTTGTGTCTGTTGTTGGTTTACCTCAAATACAGGGGCCACAAGATGACTGTTCAAGTTAGAAGGCATGTCTACATACAACAGACGTTTACAGGTAAATAATTAGTATACAAGGCGGGGCAATAGCTCGAAATTAAAAAAAAAAAAGGTACAGGGATAAATTACATAAAAGTTCTGTAACTGGAAATTATTTTCGAAAATATATGGTAAGCCAAGACAACACAACCAGGACGAAGTGCCATTTTTAAAATGGAATCCTATAAATATTAGTACATTTTTAGAAGCCACTTTCTGTATTACTAATCTCCAAACCATTTATGGCTGACGACTTTTGTCATTTAGATCCAAATCGATCAAAATAGATGTCTGGGGGTTTTCGGGGTCGCGGAGTACGAAATAATGCAGATGCATTTTGAAAAATACACTACAGTTATCGTTATCGATTTTAAGAAAGAACTTTGTAAATAAGTTATGAGACATCTGTGATGTCGTTGTATGATTTTTCAATTTAGTACTTTTTCAGAACAAAAGATCATACCGCCATGCCGATATTCGGCAGAATGCAGAAGTTCATCATCCTCGGTTCATTGCATCTACTCAGGGCACACAATTCACGGACCCGGTAGTCACTCACGCCACGGGCGTGGGGAGTGGTTATTGGTATTTATTACCAGCTTCCCTCTGTGAGGGTCGGAGCCACAGAGTAGAGTGACTTCGATATAAAAAAATGGCACTTGGCCCTATAATCGTCTTGGTTCATCCTGTATATTCAAAAATTATTTCCAGTTATAGACTTTTTTGTGTAATTCGCTCATGTTTTTTTTTATTTCCAGCAATAGTCCGGGCGATAGTGTCAATATTACACTTCATTTCAACAGGACTTCTTTGTTTTTTAATGTTGGTTTTCGATCGAAATGTTAAAGTGAGATGCTAATTTTGGGCTCGATTGAACAAAGGAAAACACAAACACTTAGATTAAAATGGATATATTGAACAAAATACAAATATGGTGTACAATGGTTGAAAACTTAACAAATACTGAGTCCAACAGAAAAGTAATGTGCGAACAGATAGGAGCGCTCATGTGCACAGTCGTAACGTACCTCGATGAATAACCGCGGCGCGAACTTCAAAAATAATGAATCACTAACACGAAAAACAACTAAAATAAGTATCAGCTGACACAACTGTGGAGGCTGTGCATTTGGTAAAATAATTTTGTTTTTTGCGCCATGGTATTGTCAGCTGATACCTTTTAATTGTTTTTTATATCGTAAACTATCATATAAATAAATTTCAGCTTTGTCGAAATAACGGATTTTCACGTGTTTTTCATACATATTGACCAGGGTAATTGACAATATTCGCTCCTTACCTTATGCAGCTGACACTGTTTTTTTTAAAATTTATATTACATAAATAACTATTTCTAGTTTTGTAGCTTTGTTGGATTGACGCAAAAAACAAAATTATTTTACCAAATGCGCAGCCTCCCACGCTTTTCATCTCCACTGCCCCATCAGCTGACACTAATTTTAGTTGTTTTTCGAACAAAAACTAACATTAAAAAAATAAAGAAGTCGTGTTGAAATGATGCATAAAATATATGTGCTACCTCCTGGACGATCATAGAACTCAAGTTATGGAAATCAGATGCACTATTGCCCCACCCTGCATTTCTGTTGAATTCATTTATTTTTTGTTTGAAATGAAAAGCTCCTGTTATATTTAACATAAGTTAGACAAATAATAAGCTTTCGAATAAAAATATGTGAAAGAAGTATTAACTCTTACTTACCCCAATGTATGTTTGTTTACTTTCCGTTGTGTACTCTCTGTAACCTATGCAGCCTTAAGGGTGTATATATCATAATTTTTTTTCAATTTTTTTTTATTTCTTCAAGTTATCATTGTCTTTACAGCTACAGCGTCCCTGTATGCTTTTTGCCTTATAATGTTTTCAGATTTTTTGGAGTGGTGCGTCATGATGTAAAAAATTAAAATTTGATTTTGAGATGTTTCTGTCTAGTACTGTACCTGTTAATCTTTATTTTATTGATGGGTATATTATAATTTATAACACGTTCATACACTAAACGGTACATAAATGGATAATCAGTAACTTTCCCTTACACTTCAGTATAAGTACGTCGTACATATAAAGGAGTTCATCGTTTCAATGAAATAGTATAGACAACTGCTAAACCATAAAAGAGAGATGGTCGGTTAAAGGCCCGCAGCAAATACACGTAAAAACGGTTTGGTGAAATTCCCTAAAAGTTTTTTGAATTGTAGATCTAGCCCTACTAATTAAATTGCCCATTAGCAAAACCCACCTTCCAGGAATACTTTCGGATTTATGGTCATCCAGAGTTTTATCTTTATCTTACATGGCTGCAGTCTTAAAATATTTTATAGGTCGAATCAAGAATAATAAAAAAAATTTATAATGGGGTATAAACTTTTTTTAACTAAATATTGCTTTAATACCTACACTCCTACAGAACCTGCAGAGTGTACAAGAAAATATTTTTATTTAAAAAATCGTCAGCAAATATTACTGATGATGCTATTTACATCTTGTATGTTGATCAAGTAGGTTATGTCTAAAACAATTTAAATCTAGTTGACAGTTATTTGTTGTCAGTGCGTAAAAAGACGCTAACCTACCTATGTTTGTTGCTGTATTTTAAGTTTATTTGTTGATTTTGTTATCTCGAAGTACCTTATGCGAATAATAAAATTAACTTTCTTAATATATTTAATTTTAAGTTTGAGTCACGGCCCTTCCTGCAAACCGGAGGCACTGTTATACTTGTCATACTGTGAACTTTATAAATAGAATGTCAAGAATTGATGGAGATAATAATGCTGCCAAAAAAGAAATTGTCACGACTAGGCGTGAGACATTTGGAAGACCACTACTTCTTATTAACAAACAAACAAGAATCTGTTTTAATTGTAACACATCTCAATGTTTCCTGAAATAACTGTTATAGAAAATGATCCCACCTGTTTAAGACTTAATGTATTAACTCAAACATCAAGTCATGGTTGTGCTATATGCGACGCTCTTGAAAATCTACAAAGACTAACTATTCAATGTAGAGTCATCAAAAACATAATATATTGCGGAAAGTGTCAGAGTTTGTCATCAACATCTAGATGAAAGTGGTATGTTGATCCGGCAGCTAATGGCTGGACTGCCATTTGTTAATAGGCCATATGTTATTAAGGTGCCACAATTGCTAGCATTTCTACAGGAATTAAGAACCATAAACAATACAGAAAAGTGGAAATGCCACGACATTAATAGTTTTACAGATGAAGAATTGAAATATATGTGTCCCATATCCAAACATCAGTTTCGTGAGCTTTATGATTATTGTGAACCAGTCCCAAGAGAAGGTGGACATGATTACGTTTCAAAGAAAGATCTTCTTGTATTTTTTTGCAAATTAAAACAAGGCCTATCAGATAATTTTTGAAAGTGATATTGGATTATTCTAGTAGACAGTCAACTAGTTATGTAATAGCAAAAGTAAGAACATCACTGATGCAGAGGTTTGTACCTGAAAATGTTGGGCTACAATCCATAACTCGCAGCACGTCACTGATTTTGCAAATCAACTGTACAATAACGAACCTGATGAAAAAAAAGCAATTGCTTACATTGACGATACCTACTGTTCAATAGGGAAAAGTAATAATTTTCAAGCTTTGCGTCAATCATACTGCATGCGTAAAGGTCGTCATTTAATAAAACCTGGCTTAATTGTTGCTCCAAATGTTATATATTGGCCGTACTTGGACCATATTTCTCTGCTTCTCGGAATAATGATTCGTCAATGCTGAGAAATGAAATGAAGCGAAACAGAAATGGGATCAGAAACTGGTTTTTAGAAAATGACATTTTTGTTGTTGATAGGGGCTACAGAGATACAGTACCATTGCTGGAAGAACTGGGCATAAACTGAAATTAGCTCCCTCCTACATACAAGACATGACACAATAGGAAGTAATTGATTTACAAATAGATCTGACACTGGAGCAACGCTCTAATTATTAGACTTAGACACCGAAATGCTACTAAGTACCAGTTATGGATACAGTATAGTAATTAGGCGATCCTATCACTGGATATTATTGTACTTGCAAATCTGGTGCAAGAAATATTGGCACATGTAGCTAGCTAGCGTTTTGTGGTTCTTCGGTTACTCAAGAGATGAGCCGAATGTGAAATATCCGTCAACCATGCTGTTGTAGATTGTTTTATGGGGTCATTTGGCTTCGAACAGCCTTACTTCACTTCGACCTAAAAGATCTTCTGTGATTTACCCTACATCTAGTTGTTGCCCAGGATTCCAAGACTTTTTACAAAGCTTGTGATTTTCCTGGGGGCTAATTTCCCTATGTCTTCAGGCGGTAATTCCGCCTGTTCTAGGAATTTTAGCCTAGTGCGGACTAACACCTTGCATTCACAAAGTATATGTTCCCCAGTTTCAGTTGCAGTATTGCAATATGTGCATTTGTTGTCTACTGCCTTGCCCATATTCTTGAGATGATATCTCAAGGGGCAGTGGCCAGTTAGAAGGCCTGTGATTAGCCTTAATTCGGACTTTTCAACTCCGAGAAGCTTTGTGGCATTCTTTGTCGAATAAGTTATAAACTTTTTCGATTGTCTTTGGCTACCATGCTGTTACAATCTATCCAAGTTGCGAGTGATAGGTAGAGATAACAACATTGAGTAAAAATCAATATTATTACTGTTAGCCGTTACAAGTTTTTCGTTTGTTACAATTTAGAATTTTTTAAATAAAAATATTTTCTGGTACACCCTGTAGGTTCTGTAGGTATTAAAGCAATATTTAGTAAAAAAAGTTTTTACCCCATTATTAACAAATTTTATTATTCTTGATTCGACCTATAAAATATTTTTTAGAAAATATTGCAAGGCTGCAGCCATGTAAGATCTAAAACTTTGGATGACCATAAATCCGAAAGTAATTCTTGTAGGTGAGTTTTGCTAATGGGCAATTTAATTAGTAGGACTAGATCTACAATTCACAAAAATTTTAGGGAATTTCACCGAAACCATTTTTAAGTGTATTTGCTGCGGGGCCCTTTGAGAAAATGTATATTTTAAAGCTCACTGATGTGCCATTATCAGGTTTTAAAGATTTTCAGTAATTTCAGAAATATATCAAGAGAAGGATGAAAGTTTTTACTATTAACTTGCAAGTGATAGGATTTAGAAAAAGTTCTTTAAATAAAATTGAAAGGTGGTTGCCTATTTAAAGTCTCAAATTTCACAATGTTTATGGACTCAATTAGTGTTACGTCACATATTAGGCAACCCAACATACTACTGTCATACCATTAATAGCGCAAAATTAATGCACTGGAACTTGACTCTTAATGCTCTAGTTAATGTAGACCATTATCAAGAGGATTAAAACATAGCTTAGATTTTCATTTTATTTCTGCCTCACAGAAAATATTTAAGACCTTCCAGTAACTAATTGACGTTCAGAAAGTATGTAAAAGTAAAGTAAAATACATTGGAAGAAAGTAACTTTTAATAAAATAAATTGATATTACCTATGAATTATAGTATCCTCCAATGGACTCAATTAGCTGTGATGTCACAACTTATGCAACCAGACATACTACTGTCATAGAAATTTTGATCCCGTCGAGTGACATTGGAATTTGAGCCTTATTACCTTATTCATAAAGACTATAAATTATAATGCTAAAACATTGCTTTACATTTTATTGAATTTCTCGGTTGAAACAAATATATAAGAACTTCCGGTGCCAATCTTATACACAGAAGATATGTTAAAATATATGTATTTATATAAGATTTAATAAACTTTTAATTTTATTTTAATAATGCCAAATATAAAACAGCAACAGTTTCCTCCAATGGGAATGAAGAATGTGAAAATTTAAATTACGTGGCAGAATGCAATACAATTGCAGCTAATTTCAATACTATTGTTTGAATTATTCACATTTACGGTTCATAACCTAATCTGTCTTTCTGTAATCAAATCTTATATTCATTTTAAATTGTTTGAACTATGGGTTTATGTTTTGTTCCCGAATGTGATCAAACTAATAGTAGTGAATGTAAAATGTTTAATTCTCCAAAGGATACCAAGTTAAAAGAAAAGTGGAAGCTACTTATGAGGTAGGTTAGGGTTATTTATATTTTACTTTATTATAGAGCTTTCTGACAGTAAAATGTTGATTTACAGTTAAGAATACAGCAGTACAAGTTATTAAAATTTATGAAGCAATTTTCTTTTTGTAATATTATTCCGGTGCCGATTTTCATACAAAAAAATTACATTAATTTTACTATTTACATCAATTCTATACAATATTTGTTATAAACTGTGTACTAGTTAACTTTATTTGTTCTATTTTCAGAAGAGGCGATAGGAAATCTAATAAGTTTTCATTGGCACCAGCGATATTTAAACGGAATGTTGGAAAAATGTTTACATATTCACCTCCAGAAAGACGAATTCGCCTATACCTACTTCAACTTTATACATTTTGTCTTCATACTTGCTTGAACCACGTATAGTATGCAGCTCTTTATCATACTGCATTTTTTAACATCCTGAAGTTACAGAATTTTCTCCTTTTCGAATGATATTAGTTTCTTTGTAGAAGTCAAATATTGCGCTCATACTTAACAACTGTTTTTTTTTTTTAGAAATTTCTTAGGTGTACTTACATATACCAAAATACTTATTTATAAAATATTAGATTAGAAATTGAAAAGTTTTGAGACATATCTGTTAGCTGTACGAGAGGTTATAAACTGACAGAGCAAAAATGTAAAACTAACTTGAAGTTAGCAGCAATGACGTTTTTGTGTTCTCAATTCCTATTGGAGGATACTATAATTCATATGTAATATCAATTTACTTTATTAAAAGTTAATTTCTTCTAATGTATTTTACTTTACTTTTACTTTCACATACTTTGTGAACGTCAATTAGTTACTGAAAGGTCTTAAATATTTTCTGTGAGCTAGAAATAAAATGAAATTCTAAGCTATGTTTTAACCCTCTTGATAATACTCTTTATGAACTAGAGCATTAAGAGTCAAGTTCCAGTGCATTAATTTTGCGCTATTAACAGTATGACAGTAGTATGTTAGGTTGCCTAATATGTGACGTAACACTAATTGAGTCCATAGGAATTGAAAATAAAAAACGTCATTGCTGCTAACTTCAAGTTAGTTTTACATTTTGCTCTGTCAGTTTATAACCTCGTACAGCTAACACAGATATGTCTCAATACTTTTGAATTTCTAATCTAATATTTTATAAATAAGTATTTTAAGTACACCTAAGAAATTTCTAAAAAAAAACAGTTGTAAATCTGAGTATGTCTACGAAAATTATTTGGGTTGTTAAAATGAATTGTTTTTGAGTTATCGGAGACTACAAATTTTTAAAGTAAGATGGGCGCCAGCAGCCTCGATAGTGATGTTTCGTAGTTCTAAGAGTGGACAAGCTCTCAGGGTCGATTTTGGTGTTTTGTAATGAGGTTTAACGATTTTGCTATGATGTAGGTACTGCTACTTCCCCTTGGATGGCTGTGATGTGAGTTAGAATACACTTATGCCGCTTTTAGCGATAAGGTACCCAACTGGTGCTTTTTATTTAGGCGCTTTTGCCTGTCGATGCGTAGAAATAAAAGTCAATGGTCCAATTAAAACGTAACGTGAAGCAGAACTCTGTCGCTGTTCGTTGCACAATTTGTTTAATGGTTGTTTATCCCTAACTTTACTAGCTAAACTTTGTATTCATATCGGTTTTAAAATTTCGCGTCACGATTGTAGATAAAGAATGGCCTTTCTCCTCAACGCTGGCAGGGTGTAGCTACAGAGGTGCACTACGACGCCGTACCGGTCTCGGTTCGTCAGGATTATGAAGTTCTGGAAGATTGCTTGAAGTTCGCTCTGGTAGGTAGATGTAGTCGCGTTGACTGTTCGCACTCGAATGATGCTGCTGCAAACCTCGCCTCGATACTGTAGACTTTGGGACGGACGGGGCTCTGGACGTTAGGTCGGCTGGCGTTCTGAACGTCGCTCGCCGAATGAGCGGCTGGGACCGTTGGCTGCGTCACGTCGGTACCGCCCAGTCATGCCGAGGCGGACGGGATCCTAAACGTTGATATAGTCTTGATGCTGTAATTGCGTAGTACTTATTTCGCACTGAGATATTGATGCATGAAACAAATGACTTTTCTGATTAATTTTAAACTATTTTAACTAGCCTTTTTTGGCTTCGACAACAAGTGCAATATTTCACTTATACAAACAAACTAAAATCATTCGAAAAGGAGAAAATTCTCTAGCTTCAGGATGTTAAAAAAAGTGCAGTATGATAATGAGCTGCATACAATACGCGGTTCAAGCAAGTATGAAGACAAAATGTATAAAGTTGAGGTAGGTATAGGCGAATTCGTCTTCCATTCCATTTAAATATCGCTGGTAAATTACTTTTTCTGTCACCATCTTCAAAGTGCCAATGAAAACTTATTAGATTTCCTATCGCCTGTTCTGAAATAGAACTAATAAAATTAACTAGGTACACAGTTTATAATAAATATTGTATAGAATTGATGTAAATACTAAAATTAACCTAATTTTTTGTATGAAAATCGGCACCGGAATAATATTACAAAAAAAAATTGTTTCATAAATTTTAATAACTTGTACTGCTGTCTCTTAACTGTAAATCCACATTTTTACTGTTAGAGAACTCTATAATAAAGTAAAATATAAATAACCCTAAGTAGCTTCCACTTTTCTTTTAACTTGGCATCCTTTGGAAAATGAAACATTTTACATTCACTATTATTAGTATGATCACATTCAGGAACAAAACATAAACCCATAATTCAAACAATTTAAAATGAATATAAAATTTGATTACAGAAAGAAAGATTTAGGTTATGAACCATAAATGTGTATAATTCAAACAATAGTATTGAAATTAGCTGCAATTGTATTGCATTCTGCCACGTAATTTAAATTTTCACATTCTTCATTCCCATTGGAGGAAACTGTTGCTGTTTTATATTTAGCATTATTAAAATAAAATTAAAGGTTTATTAAATCTTATATAAATACATATATTTTAACATATCTTGTGTGTTTGAGATCGGCACCGGAAGTTCTTATATATTTGTTTCAACCGAGCAGGCCCACGCCGTAAATAAGGGCAAACTCGTGTGGTGGACGACGGCGCCGAAAAGCCTCAAAACTGAAAAGTAAAAAAAAAGATATAGCAACAAACAAAATTGTCAAAACAAAATTTATAATGATAAAAAAAACCAGTAAGGAATTGCTAGCTATTACATTGTTTTTTATTTGTTTATTTTTTTATTTTTACTCATTGAGACGAGGGAATCGAATTACTTCTCGAAAATAATATATTTTCCAAATGAGAGTACGCAATAATAGCATTTATTCGATTGAATACGTAACATGATACCATGAATTGTGTAAACTCAAACAAATCTGATTTTATTCATGTTTGAGCTTGAAATTTGGCTTGCAACGAGCGAACAAACTTTTATATTTTGTTTATTTGAATCTAAAATAGAAAAATTTTGAGTTGTAATACTGTTAGAATATATTCCTGTTTTTTATAAGTTTATAATTATGTTATGTACCTCAATGAAAAAATACTTGTATGGCTTGTACTTGTAAAATATAAAAATGAAAATAAATTTATGAAAATACTTTTTAAAATTATTTTTCAATAATGGATAATAATACCTAACTTCACCCGTATCTGTACTCACATATGAACGTAATGCAAATTTGGGGCGTTATTTTAAATTTGCACAAGGGCGCCAAAAGTGCTAGGCGCGGGCCTGCAACCGAGAAATTCAATAAAATGTAAAGCAATGTTTTAGCATCATAATTTATAGTCTTTATGAATAAGGTAATAAGGCTCAAATGCCAATGTCATTCGACGGGATCAAAATTTCTATGACAGTAGTATGTCTGGTTACATAAGTTGTTGACATCACAGCAAATTGAGTCCATTCGGTTTTAGTCTTTGAATCTGCTGTCTTTTAGGAGAAATCGAAAATAAATATTATTATTTTTCAGGAATATTCGTGAAGGAAGTAAATTTTTATGAATTTCCCACTGCATCCTAGAACCTAGAGATATGCCAATTTCATACATTCTCTGAGCGGGCGGTACAACATTTTTAAGAGATTCTTAAGGATGTACGAGTACGTGTGTCTGAGAGAAGCGGAACCCAAATATCTCCGGAGGATTTTCAGGAGAGCGTGAACTTGCTTGAAAGTCTTAAAGACAAATATCGTCTCAACGATATTCAAATAATATATTCCAACGAGATGTTCAGAGGAATAGCTCTCCAGTTGGGCGTGAATTCTTTATCAGAAGATTATTTAATGTTGTTTATCGATGTCAATATGATCTTCGACAAAAAGGGCTTGAAGAGAATTCGCAGGAACACCATGAAAAATGAGATGATATATTTTTCCATAGTCTACAGCTTGTACAGTCCCGGTCTCATAAATAAGTTTTATGTCGGCTCTGACTACTCGAATTTCGGCAGCGACATCGTCGATGGAGAGAACGGTTTCTGATGATAGTTTGGCTTTGGAATCGTCAGCCTCTACAAGAGCGACTACTTGAAATTGGGCGGGTTTGATTTGATGATCTCCAGTTGGAGATACGAGGACGTCACCTTCTATGATAACGCGCTCAAGTCAGGCCTGGCGATAATGAGAAGTGTTGTTCCTGGCCTGTTCCACGTGTTTCATTCGGTGAATTGTGACGCTGGCTTGGATATTGAACAGAAAGGTATGTACAAGTAATACAAGTATCTTTTTAGGTAGCAGTGGTTATAGATTGGATATGAATTTGTCTGTGATTACACATTATTAATTATGCACTTTCTTACTGTCTACGTATTGATGTAATTTATCAAAGACTTTCAAAGAAGTCAGTGTAGATAACATCTACCTGACCTCTCTGATCTAAGACTTCACTAATATATTGAGTTTTTATAACCAAATTTGTAACTGTTGAACAACCTGAGATAAACCCGTGTTGCTCTGGTAATAGACAATTATTAACGTGGGCATATAATAATTTCGAGTAACTTACTAAAATTGCAAATTATAGTAATTGGTCTGTAATGAGGGTGTAAACTTTAGACAATTTCCGTAAGTCTGGAAATACAGAATTCTCTAAGATCGCATTATATATAATAGATAGCGAGTATGCAAGAAGAATGGCACAATCTCGAATTAAAAATGCAGGAATGTTATCCGGTGTTATTGTCATATTTGCTTTTAACTGACTAATAGCGTTTTTCCATCATCCAAGGTAACTTTTGTTAAATGCAAGATATTATTTGGAGTAATGCCATCGAGTTTAAAAAAATTCCTGGGCAAGGCTTCTTCCAAGCTGTGTTGGTAAAAATCAGATCAGCGTACTTCGTGGTAGCAAAATGGATGCTAGACTATTTTACCAGTACTAAAGATGATGGACTGTCGGCATTACCAGCAATTACAAATTCAGCAATAAATTATTATGATTAGGCACCGTGTTCCCAAAAGACTAGGATTGCTTTAAATTCAAATTTAGGTATAAGGTTGACCATGAAGTTGGCAGTCTGCAATGCCCTATCCAAAAAACCTATAAAATGGTTAGTTTCAAAATTTGGTACTTATTCTCTCTGAAATTTTTATGCTACTATAATGATTTTAAGCAATATCTAACAACATCTAATGATTATATAACTAATTTACTGACCTAGATGTTCTTGGGTTTCTCTTAGGATGATGTCTGTTCTCTTCAAGTATTACAGTAAAAAGAACTAGCTTTTATCAATGAAAATTTTTTTCTAAAATCACCATATGAGAAAAGTACCAAATTTGGAACTTCCCAAATCTTGTATTTGAATAATTTTTCCTGAGATTACTTACTTTGGATGAATTTCACATATTCCGTCAAAAGTTCACAGATTTCTTTGTTAGTTTTAAAAAAAATTGCAAGTAAGGGATTCTTTTTTTTTAAATTTTTTTTTGCAATGCCATATCTAAAAACACATCTCTATGCAAAATCCTGTTAGTTTTGAAGTAAAAAAAAAAAATATAAATACAATCACAATATTTTTGGCCGGGGGCTCCGCCCCTGACCTGACTTCTGGCCGGGAACTGGGGCCCGGAGCGCCCGAGAAATCGGCGCATAGGCGCCGTACTAAAAAAATATGCAAATGTACTAAATCTGTTCTGGCTGCACTGTCCTCTATGAACTATACTATCAACCAAGGTTGAGTAATTTGTGTTGCCTATACTTGACGTTGATCGCGCCGCTAGAACAGTTGCTCTGGAGCCCTGCCGCATACATATTTATTCTTTATTTAAAAAATCGGGTTACAATGTTCTCACGATTAACGACGATATCTACTGATATGAAGGGAAATATGCAGTAGTTAGACCACTGGTTAAGCTCTATTTTTTTTTTAATCTTGGAGTAATCACTTCCATGAACAGGAGTCGCTTAAATCAATAATATTCCACGTTGAAATAATTTGAATATGGGGAGTTGCTACTTTACTACTCAATGAAATCGATGAATTGCAGTAAATAAACAATCAAAATTATGTCATGGCTTTTGTTTACCGTTGCTCTAAAATAACTTTTTCAATGTTAATCATTTCAATTGTTTATGGGCCTCTGTATTTTGTTGTGATCATTTTGAAATGTTTAATGCAGTAGATTCTTGTTCTAACAGCATATATTTTAGCTAAAAAATGACGCTGCAAACTGGCACTGTTTTAAAACAATGGGACAAAAAATAATCTTAAGATCTGGAGTTGTACCACATAAAAATTTAACCCGTCTTCATAAACCAACGGAATCTTAATCACAATCGGATGAGCACGCTCACTTCGTATGTGCATTGAACTCCACTCTCGTGGGCAATAGACACCGCACGAATTGTTCATACTATTGTTTATTACGAATCACTGTCTGGTATAATTGTAGGACTTCTAATAATGTTTTCACAGAATTTCATTTTGCATGTTTTATTGTCAATTCGTGTGCCACAAATGTGATTAACGTACGCAAATAAATATTTAATAATAGAGCAGGCAAATAGCTATTTACCCACCTAAAAATCAAGCAAAAAAATAGGACTTGTCCCGCATGAGTAATAAAAAGTATTTGGTATCATGTATACCAAATGGATTATTATATGGCATGGCAAAATAATAAGTGTGCTAAGAGTATATATCGAACGATTAATTCGCTGATTACATGAATTTAACATGTTAAAACAAACTGTACACACTCAACACATTTCTGACAATTATGGGTTGCATAACTTTATATGTTAATAATGATTTTATTTACAAATAGATTAGTTGTTATGTTAATATGAAGGTTGGCAGTAAGAGGACATGAAGCAAGGTTCTTGTAAATCGTTTGTTTTAATAGTTCAATAAAATTGTATCAAATAGTTCTTTATTATATTACTATTATTATACCTCAGTTTAAAATCTTGAGAAATGATTAACTGTAAATTTGGTTTTTTATATTACAGTATTTGGAAACCTAACAAAAAGTATAAATGCAACTATTAGACATATTTCGTATATTAACAATAAATTGTAGACATACTGACATACTTAACTGAATGAAATAATCAAATAAACAATTACAATTTAACTAATTAACTTCGGGAAAATTGCTTTTCTCCAAAATTTAGTGGCTTGCGTCATTATTTCTATGCAGAAAGTTTCATTGCGACAAATTTCATGTATAGAAATCTCCATGTCGTTTTCAAAATTTGGGCAGGCTACACAAAACAAACGTTTACATTTATTAGTTAAAAACATTCACAACTCTATTGTGCAAATGGTTTCTTCATAATATTGCCGTCTTTAATGTAAACTAATATAAATCTTCACTGTTTTATCTTCCGAAGGATAAATTTGAGATAGTTCTTATTTAAAAAGAGTCACATAATATAGTATTTAGTCACTATTTGATGCCTTCTGTTAATCCTCACGTTTACAGAATTGGTGATGTGTATTTACTTGTCAAATTTCATTTATTTTAGGTGTAAGGTGTTCAATGAAGGCTCCCTTAAAATCACCCCTGCAAACACAAACACATCAGGTTTATTTTAATAAGACACCTCATAAGAGCAAACTACGAGGAAGAATAAGAAACTACCGCAATTTAAAAAAAATAATTGTGTATTCTATACATGTATATTTTTGTGTTCACTAATTTTAAATTTTTTTATTGTGCCTATGATAGCATTATAATTGTAATTTTTTGACTTTTTGGTAATAAAGTTTTGTATTTTATGCTTTTGTTTTATTAACAAGCTTTTTACAACATTGTAGTACACGATACTGTCATGGGTTCTAGTCAGTTGCCCAGCGTTAGTCAAGCCTATATCAGTCGCAAGCCGTTCTTTTGAACTCTCTTAAAGCAAACAAGCCTTTCACTGAATTTAAATAAAACAAAAGATCTAATAGGGATACGAAACAACAATAGAAAAGAGCCATTAAGGACACAAGTAAAAGATCCCCTCGGGACAACAAATATAAAGTAGAAAAGATCCATTAAAGACACAAAAAAACTAACAAAAGATCCATTGGGATATACGAAAAAAATTATAACATTCAAAAGGCTGAGCGTTGTGAGGCGGGAACCTGATATAATTTATTAGAAAAGATCCCATAGGGACAATATCACAAAAAAAAGTTGACGTCGTGAACCCATGGCCGTCGTATTGACGCTCCCAGGCCCACGGCGCTCCAACCACACCATGAGACTCACGACAAGGCGCTCCCAGAGGCCCGCAACTTGCTCAGAGTGCCCCAGAATTCCATATGGTAGGCAGTAGATTTTTTAAATACTTCGTCAGCTTCAATGGGGAGTCCAGCGGTCCTGAGTGGCTGAATTTCGACATCGTGCACCTAAAAAAGGCCCAAAGATGACAATATAATAAATATTTCTACTCCTAATGTGACTATACAATCTGTGATAATCTAGAAACGGCCGTGACTAGACTGATGCTCCTGGTAGAATTGTTGAACTCGTAATTTTTAAAATCGAAACAGACTGCGTTTAGTAGTAATTCACTTAATACCTCCTCGCATTTCAACGATCCTGTTGCTCCTGGTAGAATTTTAAATCGAGCAAAACTATTTCTCTTCCCTCAGATCTTTAAAATCGAACTAGACTGCATTTAGTAACAGGGGAGCATGAAACAAAAGAGGTGTAATTTCAGTGCGCCTAATAATTCATTAAATACCTCCTCGCATTTCTGCTATCCTAATGCTCCTGGTAGAATTGTAGAATTCTTAATTCGAGCAAGTGTTTCTCGTTTCACAGATTTTTAAAATCGAAACAGACTGCGTTTAGTAATAATTCATTAAAGACCTCCTCGCATTTCTGTGATCCTGATACTCCTGGTAGAATTCCCGTCTTAAAATCGAGCAAAAGTGCGTTTCGTTCCACAGATCTTTGAAATCGAAGTAGACTGCGTTTAGTAGCAAGAGCGCATGAAACCGAAGAGGTATATTTTCAGTGCTCCTAATAATTCATTAAATACCTCTTCGCATTTCTGTGGTCCTGATACTCCTGGTAGAATTCCCGTCTTAAAATCGAAAAAAATTGTGTTTCGTTCTACAGATCTTTAAAATCGAAGTAGACTGCGTTTAGTAGCAAGAGCGCATGAAACCGAAGAGGTATATTTTCAGTGCTCCTAATAATTCATTAAATACCTCCTCGCATTTCTGCTATCCTAATGCTCCTGGTAGACTTGTAGAATTCTTAATTCGAGCAAGTGTTTCTCGTTTCACAGATTTTTAAAATCGAAACAGACTGCGTTTAGTAATAATTCATTAAAGACCTCCTCGCATTTCTATGATCCTGATACTCCTGGTAGAATTCCCGTCTTAAAATCGAGCAAAAGTGCGTTTCGTTCCACAGATCTTTAAAATCGATGTAGACTGCGTTTAGTAGCAGGAGCGCATGAAACCGAAGAGGTATATTTTCAGTACTAATAATTCATTAAATACCTCCTCGTATTTCTGTGATCCTGATACTCCTGGTAGAATTCCAGTCTTAAAATCGAACAAAATTGCGTTTCGTTCCACAGACCTTTAAAATCGATGTAGACTGCGTTTAGTAGCAGGAGCGCATGAAACCGAAGAGGTATATTTTCAGTGCTCCTAATAATTCGTTAAATACCTCCTCGCATTTCTGTGGTCCTGATACTCCTGGTAGAATTCCCATCTTAAAATCGAACAAAATTGTGTTTCGTTCCACAGATCTTTGAAATCGATGTAGACTGCGTTTAGTAGCAGGAGCGCATGAAACCGAAGAGGTATATTTTCAGTGCTCCTAGTAATTCATTAAATACCTCCGCACATTTCTGTGATCCTGACACTCCTGGTAGAATTCCAGTTTTAAAATCGAACATGTGCGTTTTGTTCCACAGATTTTAAAACCGATGTTGCGTTTCGTAGCAAGAGCGCACGAAACCGAAGAAGTATAGTAAATACCTCCTCGCACTTCTGTGATCCTGATACTCCTGACAATTGACAATTGAAATGTGACATTTGACAGTTGAAATTTGACAGTTGAAATTTGACATATGAAATTTGACAGATGAAATTTGACAGATGAAATTTGACAGTTGAAATTTTACAGCTGAAATTTGACAGATGAAATTTTGACAGATGAAATTTGACAGTTGAAATTTGATAGTTAAAATTTGACAGTTGAAATTTGACAGTTGAAATTTGACAGATGAAATTTGACAGATGAAATTTGACAGTTGAAATTTGACATTTGAAATTTGACAGATGAAATTTGACAGTTGAAATTTGACAGTTGAAATTTGACAGTTGAAATTTGACAGATGAAATTTGACAGATGAAATTTGACAATTTGACAGTTGAAATTTGACAGATGAAATTTGACAGTTGAAATTTGACAGTTGAAATTTGACAGTTGAAATTTGACAGATGAAATTTGACAGATGAAATTTGACAGTTGAAATTTGACAGATGAAATTTGACAGATGAAATTTGAAATTTGACAGTTGAAATTTGACAGTTGAAATTTGACAGATGAAATTTGACAGATGAAATTTGACAGATGAAATTTGAAATTTGACAGTTGAAATTTGACAGATGTAATTTGACAGTTGAAATTTGACAGATGAAATTTGACAGATGAAATTTGACATTTGAAATTTGACAGTTGAAATTTGACAGATGAAATTTGACAGTTGAAATTTGACAGATGAAATTTGACAGTTGAAATTTGACAGATGGAATTTGACAGTTAAAATTTGACAGTTGAAATTTGACAGATGAAATTTGACAGATGAAATTTGACAGATGAAATTTGACAGATGAAATTTGACAGATGAAATTTGACAGATGAAATTTGACAGATGAAATTTGACAGATGAAATTTGACAGTTGAAATTTGACAGATGAAATTTGACAGATGAAATTTGACAGTTGAAATTTGACAGATGAAATTTGACAGATGAAATTTGACAGATGAAATTTGACAGATGAAATTTGACAGATGAAATTTGACAGATGAAATTTGACATTTGAAATTTGACAGTTGAAATTTGACAGTTAAAATTTGACAGTTGAAATTTGACAGATGAAATTTGACATTTGAAATTTGACAGATGAAATTTGACATGAAATTTGACATTTGAAATTTGACAGATGAAATTTGACATTTGAAATTTGACAGATGAAATTTGACAGTTGAAATTTGACAGATGAAATTTGACAGATGAAATTTGACAGTTGAAATTTGACAGTTGAAATTTGACAGTTGAAATTTGACAGTTGAAATTTGACAGATGAAATTTGACAGATGGAAATTGACAGATGAAATTTGACAGATGAAATTTGACATTTGAAATTTGACAGATGAAATTTGACAGATGAAATTTGACATTTGAAATTTGACAGTTGAAATTTGACAGTTACAATTTGACAGTTGAAATTTGACAGATGAAATTTGACAGATGAAATTTGAAATTTGACAGTTGAAATTTGACAGATGAAATTTGACAGATGAAATTTGAAATTTGACAGATGAAATTTGACAGATGAAATTTGACATTTGAAATTTGACAGATGAAATGTGACATTTGAAATTTGACAGTTGAAATTTGACAGATGAAATTTGACAGTTGAAATTTGACAGTTAAAATTTGACAGTTGAAATTTCACAGATGAAATTTGACAGATGAAATTTGACATTTGAAATTTGACAGTTTAAATTTGACAGTTGAAATTTGACACATGAAATTTGAAATTTGACAGTTAAAATTTGACAGTTGAAAGTTGAAATTTGACAGTTGAAATTTGACAGATGAAATTTGACAGTTGAAATTTGACAGTTGAAATTTGACAGATGGAATTTGACAGATGAAATTTGACATTTGAAATTTGACAGATGAAATTTGACAGATGAAATTTGACAGTTGAAATTTGACAGTTGAAATTTGACAGATGAAATTTGACAGATGAAATTTGACAGATGAAATTTGACAGTTGAAAGTTGAAATTTGACAGTTGAAATTTGACAGATGAAATTTGACAGTTTTAAATACCTCGTCGCATTTCTGCGATCCTGATGCTCCTGTTAGAATGGTAGAATTTTTAACTCGAGCAAGTGTTTTTCGTTTCACAGACTTTTAAAATCGAAACAGACTGCGTTAAGTAATAATTCATTAACCAAGTCAAAAAATGGAAAAATTATTATCCTTACCATAACTAAAAGAATCCCTGCAATTTTTTATCGGCCCAAAAAATGCAATTTTTAATTTCCCATATACGTAGCATATAAGAAAGTATTGTGACTGTGTACAAAATCGATGTTTTGGTGAATTTCCACGTTTTCAGGTCACTTGAAGCCAAAAAGTAGTTTTTAAAAGTACTTGTCTGCCGTTTGTAGTCACAGTTAGAGCCCAAATCGCTCGTTCAGTTTTGCTTAAATTTTGTATGAGTATCCAGGACGGCCACACCTCGAGGTAAAATCGCAAAATCTGTCCTATCTCAACTGAAGGGTTAGGGGAATTAACCCATAAAAACCGATTAAAAGAATATAAAATAATTTTTTTCTTAAAAACAGCTTTCACGATTTTCATCAAATTTAACCCATGAATACTCCCTTAGCACTAATATGAGACAACATAACCAATGACTCCTAATAAATTCAGGGGCGGAGGCTGCGGGGGTAAGATTAGAGAAATTAAATATTTATTTCCTCAAAAACCGCTCAAAGATTTTTATTAAATTGAACACATTGATACTCCCTTAGTACTAGTATGAGAGGACGTCACCCGTTTCCTGAAAAAATGAAGAAACGGAGCCTGTGTGGGAGGGGTAAGATTAAGAGATTTTTTTTCTAAAACGGTTCTAACGAATTTGATCAGTTATAGATTAAAGATAATCATCAGGCCTGTATATTTTATTATAACTGACATTAAACATTAATTGCATAATTAGAGGGAAACTGATAATAACATAAATAAATACAAGGGCATTAATTAAGCATATTACAATTATCATATTACCAGGAATGCTTCCTTAGTACCAGTATGAGATAAGATGTCAAGACTAGTTGCTTCTGGAAAATTCAGAGTGATGTTGCAGGCGGGTGTGGTTTAAAAAAAAAAAGAAAAGCGTTCAAGTCGCTGAGGCTCGTAACAGGTGTACCGAGGGCTAGCTCAGCTCTAGTGGGTGAGGGGATAGGTTAAAGTTCATACACAAAAAAAAATAAAGCATATACACATTAGTTACTCATATATATGCATAAAGGGCGCCACCAACTAATAAAATGATTGCAGCCTAGCTAGAAGGCTCCCAAAATTTCCAAGGGTACCCAAACGCTACACTATATTTATTCGAGGTATGAATTTAAAAGAAACCAGTATGTAAAGTTTGAATTTAGATGTCAAATGTATTTAGTAAATGAGTATTTAATGCCATCAATCAGAGAAGATATATATGTTCACAAACAATAAATATATTTGAACCGGTCCTTGGTTATATAATTTAATCTTACCATGCGTGATATCACGAAGGGTTCACATTAGGTTCACACGAGATAATAAAAATCGTGCATATGAACTTATTTTTATACATATATCGTTGTCCTATGTCGAAGCCTGCAGTTGTCAATATAGTTCCATACCTGTTTTCCAAAATCCCCGAATCGTTGTCCAAAATGAAAGCAAAAAGTTGTCAATAAAATTCCAGTTAGGGGTCCACAAGTGGAGAACAAGAATAGGTGACCGAAACCCAGGCCTCTCTTGCTCCGGAAATGGGTAACGCCAGGCTCAATAAATACTTGGGGGGAATTCGTAAAATTCGAGATGAGTATTACGAAAACAACAAAAGTAACGTAAACACAAAAAATAGAACAAAATAAAAAGCAATAAAAAAAATAATTTCATAAGTATACCAAAAAAAAATTAATATGATCTTTATTCCTTAGTCAAAGGTGTATGGCGGCAAAATCGGTGATCCAAGAGATCAAACTTGGAAGTAATTCCTCGTGGGACGGCTTTCTACAATTAGTACAAAAAATGCGTTAGGACATGTGCTTGCTACACAAAAAAATATAACATACTTAATGTCAGGTAGGGAGAAACTGAGACATAAAAAACATAACAAAAACTTTAGGAGCAGCTCATTAAAATACCGGTACTCTTTTTTGTGCTGTTCGCAAATTGACTCGCTTACCTTTATAGGTTTTTAATGTGTGTCGGGAATGTTTCATGTCAGGCTTGGCACCATGGCCCGCGGCGATATAATTATATCGTAAAGTTTTTGTTGCGTTTTTTATTTAGTGGGATCCATTTATTTCAACTAGCGCCATGGCCTGCGGCGATAATAATTATGTCGTAGAGTTTTTGTTGGGTTTTTCTGTCTCGGGAATTTATTACTTGAACTATACAATTCAAGAATCCGAACTAGTCGAGTAAGCTGTGTCGTTCTAAACAACTATAACGTACACAACCAACCATGAATTTTCAATATCCCATGAATACATCAAACGGCAATTAAAAAGAAAAATTCACAAAGAACGCCAAGCGCACTGCTGCCTAATGGCTACCCGTTTACCACCCCAACCCACCCATCTATTCTCTAAAACCCCGTGACCATACAAGCCGACAAAATCACTAGCGTCTAGGGGCCAAGTACCACTTTCTATTTGTGGCCCCTGAGACTGGCGCAGATTGTTTTGTCACAATGCTGCGTTGTGTGTTGCCGATTAGCCTCTTGTCAAATAATTGTTATGAAATTATATCTTATTTTAGCAAATGGAATAATATGCAGCGATTTAGTACAAAAATAATATTTTGGTTTGCATTATTTGACTACCTATCATGGATGAGAAAATGTATTGCAAAAATTTGTACACATAGTTTTCAAAATTTAAACATCAACTTTGTCAATTTGTAAGAAACTAGTTATTACATATCCATTATTGTCATGAGTAGACAACACACCATACAAATGTGTATAGTGGGTTGCATAAGATAAATTTATTGAGACCGCCACTGGTGCGCAAGCCCGGCAAGCCGTCAGCCAGTCTCCTGCCTCCTGCCAGCCATAGTAGAGTTAAGTTGTTATTTTTAATGTATGTTGTTCCACGTGTAGTTTATGTCGTTTATGTCAATAAATAATATATTGTTGGATATCGTGATTTACACTCTACGCTCCATTGATCAAAACATTAACACAAATACTACATGGCGCAGCCTACGGAGCTGGGTAAGCCAGAAATATAATTCAGAAAAAAAAGGTCCACCATTTTGTACGCCCACGTTTTCTGAGAATGAAAATTCAAGAGTTTTATAAATTTATATCTGTTGCCATCCAGCCACAGAAGGTTCTTTAATTAAATAAGAAGCGTTAAATAAAGGAGTGGAAATGGGCGACAATAGAGGCATATCTCCCTTAAATATGTCTGGTAACGTGGCGGAAAACTGGAAGATGTGGAAATTGCGTTTTGAGAATTTTATGCTTGCAACTGAGCTAAATAAGAAAGACCAGGCCACTCAATGCGTCCAGGTCCTACATTATATAGGTGAGGAAGCCTTCAAAATATATACAACTTTCGACCTCCAAGAGGATGAGAAAAATAATTTAAAAGTACTTCTTCAAAAGTTTGAAACACATTTTCTGCCAAAAGAAAATCTGTCGTACGAACGGTATCAATTTTTTTCATATAAGCAGAACCCGGAGCAAACTTTCGAACAATACGTAACAGAACTAAAGAAGAAGGCCATGAAATGCGAGTTAGGAAATCTGCAAGACAGTCTCACCAAGGCTATGATCATATGTGGGGTTAGTAACACAGTCATGAGACAACACCTGCTAGAAGATGCATGATTCCCTATCTCTGGACGATGCTATTCAACTATGCAAAGTTATAGAAGCCACAGCCATGAGAACATCAGCGATGGAATCCTCCTCGACATCGCATCAAGGTGAAGTTGACACGATTAAAATAATTAATTCATGTAAAAAATGTGCCAAAACCCACCCAATAAACAAGTGTCCAGCTTTCGGTAAGACATGTTCTTTTTGTAATTTAAAAAATCACTGCAGATGCTTGCTACAAAAAGAAAAATTCACATAACTCTCAATACAATTGTAATTACAGAAAGTCAAAAGGAAATACGAGTTATAAAAACGCGTCTCGTCACACTCAATCTAAATATAAAAATAAACATGTACATGAAATAAAAAATGACGTGGACGAATCACATTTGTTTATAGGGTCGGTGGATGATCACGATTCTGAACATAGACAGTGGCACACAGCAGTAAAAATAAATGATAAGTACGTAAAATTTAAAATTGACTCTGGGGCCATGGTAAATGTATTACCTTTGTCGGCATTTGTCAGTCTGGGTTTTCAAAAAAATAAAATAAAAAATACAGGTACAACTTTGAAAGCCTACACGGGTGACAACTTGAAGGTGTTGGGAACATATAAAATTAATTGCTTTAAAAATAAACATAACTTAGAATTCTATATTGTAAACTCTGAGACGCAGTGCATCTTAGGGTTAGAGGCATGCATCAAATTAAATTTAATTAAAAAAGTTGAAACAATAAGTCACATTAATCCCGAATACAGTAATCTATTAAGCGATTTTCAGGATACGTTCGAATTGGCTGTTTGGACAAACCATATCACATTGAGCTAAACGAGGGTGTCAAACCTGTGGTCCAACCCATCAGAAGGGTGCCATTACCCCTGATGCCCAAATTAAAGGAAGTTTTGGACGTCTAGTCGAGCAAAAAATTATTGAAAAGGTAGATGGCTCATCCGATTGGCTGCACGGTCTGGTTGTTGTCAAAAAACCGGACTCTTCGTTAAGAATTTGCATGGACATGAAAGTCCTAAATGATTGCATTAAACGTGAGTATTGCCAAATTCCCACCATCGAGGAAGTTTCAGGGGAACTAACGGGTGCTGAGTACTTTAGTTGTTTAGATGCCTCTAACGGTTTTTATCAAATTATTCTAGATGAGGAAAGTGCTAAAATATGCACAGTGGGTACACCTTTCGGGCTTTACAAATTTTTGCACCTCCCATTTGGGATGAAATCAGCACCGGAAGTATTCCAAAAACGTTTTAAGTCAATTTTCAATTTACCGGGAACAAGAATTTATATAGACGATTTGCTTGTTTCGGGCAGAACTAAAAAAGAGCATGATGAGAGACTTGTTAGGGTACTTGAAATAGCAAAACTAAACAATATCAAATTCAACAAATCTAAATGCAAATTTGGGGTTAGAAAAATTAAATATATGGGTCATATTTTTTCAAAACAGGGTGTTGAGCCTGATATATCTAAAATTGAGGCCATTCAAAAATTTACTAAACCAGTTTGTAAGCAGGATGTCCAACGTTTACTGGGAATGCTCGCATATCTAAGTAAATTCATACCAAATTTTTCGTCGGAAACAACCTGCTTATGCGATTTAATAAAAAAAGATGTGGAATTCCATTGGGGAAAACCGCACGATGTTGCATTTGAAAAAATAAAAGGCATATTGATGTCCAGGTCCGTACTCCAAATGTTCAATATAAGTAAACAAAGTACCATATCTGTCGATAGTTCCAAGTCAGGTTTGGGGGCCGTCCTACTTCAGGACAACTTGCCTTGCGCTTACGCTAGCAGAGCCCTTACAGAGTGTCAAACTCGTTATGCCCAAATTGAAAAAGAACTGCTCGCAATTTGTTTCGACTTGGATAGGTTCTATCAATTTATCTTTGGAAAAAGGGTCATAATTGAAACTGATCATCAGCCCTTATTAGCCATTTTCAAAAAACCTTTAAATAAATCGCCGGCTCGTTTACAACGTATTGATAATTGACGATTTTGATAAAGAACTTCAGGCTCAAGTATGCTTAATAATTTCACAAATTAACGCCACGGAAAATAAGTTAAAAGAATTTCAAAAACATACAAATAACGATAGCGAATTAATAGAGTTAAAAAAGATTATTACGGAAGGTTGGCCCCATGATAATAAGAAAATTGATGATAAAATAAAAGCATATTCAAAATTTAGAGATGAACTCACAATAATGAATGATTTAATCTTTAAGGGTCAGGCAATAGTTGTACCAAGCAATATGAGACGAGAAATGTTAAATAGAATCCATTACAGTCACATGGGAATAAATAAATGCACAAAACTAGCTCAGGAATCGGTATTTTGGCCTAATATGAAAAATGAAATAAAACAATTAATTGAAAACTGTTTTTTGTGCAATAAATATGCAAATTCGCAAAAATCTGAACCTCTGGATCCACACTTTATCCCAAGGGTACCTTGGAATAAGGTGGGTTGCGATTTGTTTGAATTAAAAGGGGTTAAATACTTACTATTAATTGATTATTACTCCAAATATATTGAAATGGAAAAATTGAGCAAAGATACGACTAGTTTTTCTGTAATAAATGCCATGAAATCTATTTTTGCTCGTCATGGAGTACCCCTCACTGTTGTATCTGATGGGGGACCTCAGTTCACTTCTGAGGCATTTAAGAGATTTTCTCGGGAATGGGAATTTGAGCACTCGTTATCAAGTCCATACCATAGTGCAGCTAATGGGATGGCTGAGCGCCACGTCCAAACTGCCAAACAACTCTTTCGGAAGGTAACTGAGGATAATAGGGATCTCTATAAAGCGTTGCTGCAATATCGCAACATGCCAGTCGTTGATAATTTCTCTCCTGCACAAATTTTAATGTCTAGACACCTTCAATCCATGTTACCTCTCAGTAATGTAAATTTAAAATCCAGGGTGGTAAATGTCGGAAAGGTTAATAGCAGAATCCGACAAAACCAAGAATTACAACAAAAATACTTTAATAAAAAAGGGGTTCAAAAATTAAAACCTTTGGTAGTAGGAGACAATGTGTTCGTACAACTGAGACCAAATGCGATCTGGACTCCTGCCATTATTGTAAAAAAAAATAGAGACAGATCGTATTCAGTTAAAGTTGCAAACAACACCATTTATGTAAGGAATCGTAAATTTATAAAACTTAACAAAAGCAATAATCGGAATGTAAATGTAAAAAGCACCATGAGATCGGAAAACCTTCATACCACTTCGGTCTCACCTAAAGTGTTTATAGAAAGTAATGGTGATAGTCCCGTAGAGCCAGAAAACATTGTGGAGGTTGGAACCTCAATCGGCGGGGATGAGGTGTTTAGTGATCAAAGTGATATAGCGTTAAGTTGTAGCGACAGGAATTTTGATAGAACTTCAGAGGAGAGTGAATACAATAGTCTAAATTCTAGTTCGGAGTCGGAAACTCTCGTTATAATAAATAAGCCCTCTTACTCAGGAAGAACTATCAAACGACCTGACAGACTAAATTTGTAATAATTTTAAGCAATTCTCTGACTTGAAGACTTGAAAATATGTATCTGTAATTTAAGCATTGCTGTATTTGTTTTAAAATGTTTTTAAACGTAATGTAAATTTAATGATGGCTGTACTTTGTACTTCTGTTGTAAAATGGTGTTTTCAAAAAAAGGGAGATGTCATGAGTAGGCAACACACCATACAAATGTGTATAGTGGGTTGCATAAGATATATTTATTGAGACCGCCACTGGTGCGCAAGCCGTCAGCCAGTCGCCAGTCTCCTGCCAGCCATAGTAGAGTTAAGTTACCTTTAATGTATGCTGTTCCACGTGTAGTTTATGTCAATAAATAATATATTGTTGGATATCGTGATTTACTCTCTACGCTCCATTCATCAAAACATTAACACAAATATTACAATTATCACTAATTTATTTTGTCCACTTTTGTATGAATTTTCCAATTCCCCATGCAGTGTTATACTATTTTATTTATTTTTTTGTACTTTCGTACCTGTGTAGGACTACTTTTGTCATGTTTTCTTACACTCTTTGTTTTAATTTGTAGCAATATGGGTTCGCCCGTATATGTAAATAAATAAGTAAATTACTTAAACACAGAATATATGTTTGTTTTTAATTAATGCCGTATTTATATTATTTTTTTATTTTATAGTTAAATTCTTTAATAAATTTTTGAAAACAACATTGTATTTGTTTAAATTGGATTTCAAAAAATATAGTTTCACAAAAGAAGGAAATTACAATATTTTACAAATAAGTATTTAATGGATATTAATCTGAAAAAGTATTTTATTTATTTCTCATTTAGAGCAATTAATAAAATATAAAGTACCTAGAAATTTTAAATTCGTATGTATATATAATAATAAACAACCAAATGTGTTCAAATTTTAATATTGATAAAATATGCTGATTATCAAATCCGACTTTAACAGAATTTTATTTAAAAGTAAATCATTAAATGTTTATAATATAGATATTCATGACAAGGGGCTGACAGGCAACACACATCGCAGCATTGTGTTAAAACAATCTGGGCAAGTCTCAGGAGCCAGAAATAAAAAGTGATACTTGGCCCCTAGACGCCAGTGACAAAACTCACGACGCAACCCCTAATACAACTAGAATTCCTTGCTGCCTACACCTAAAAGATTCAAACTACCTCGTTTCAGCCAATAAAATCTAACAGCACGGGAACCCTCAATACGCCTGTCAATAATTACTTACTGTCTACCTAAAAGGCGCTGCTGGGAAGGGGACGACCCTCCTTTTCGCACTTATTGTGAAATACGGAAGTGGTTGGTGACTGTTTATTATTTTTAATTACCTATTAATAACAAAAACAAAGCTAATATGGTGGCTTATTGTTGTGCGTATGGCTGCAAAAATAAACGATTTCCCGGGACAACTATTCGTTTTCATAAGTAAGTATATTTTTAAATAAATAAAAAGTCGTTTCAGATGTGAAAACAATTTTAAGGTTAGGTATTTTAGGAATTTCCCAAACACTACTTACCGAAAGTTTATTTTACTGTTCCTGTTTGTAATTTTGAACTACTTTTTTTTATAGATTTCCATTATCTAGAAAACCAGTTTATGGCTAAATGCTGTGAGATTGAAAAATTTTAAATCCAGCGTTTTTACTGTAATATGCAGTGAACATTTTACTGAGGAAAGCTACTTAGAATCTTCTTTGAATCGGAAGTTATTAAAGAAGGATGCGGTTCCTTCAATTTTTAACTTTCCATGCCACCTAAATGTTAAAGCCTGTACGAACAGACGACAAATTAAAAGGCTTTGCATTGAATCAAGTACTAAAGCTGATGAAGCAGATAAGAATAATGTGCAGGTAACGTAACCTTAATAATTAAAGTTTTAATCGTAATTAGCATAGTATTGTTTTGTAGGAACCATCTACGACAACAAAACATGATGCTTCAGTCCAAACGTCACTTTTTCTTACGAAGTCCTTACCCGAAGTTAAAATGTTAAAATGCACAATCAAAACTCTACAACAAAATGTTACCCGAAAAGCAAAAAAAAATAAGTAGTATGAAGGACTTAATCAGACATTTAAATGCAAACAATAAAAGTGACTGCACCATAAAGGAGGTTCTTATGAACAATTTTGAGGGCCTTTCACTGGAGCTCTTTCAAAATGAGTTAAAAAATTCAAATGTTAGTCCAACACAAAAGAGATATACCAATCAGATGAAAGAATTTGCGTTAACTTTATACTTTTATTCACCAAAAGCGTATATGAAAAAAAATCAATTTGCCACATGCTGGGATGTTGAGGAAATGGGTATCTTCCTTTAACTGTGAAGTGGGTTTTCTAAACGAAGTTTTTGATTTTTTAAAAAAAGAGGCCGAAGAATTTGATTATTTATGTGATGTTGCTTTAATATTTGATTCGATGGCTATTCGATCAGAACTTGTTTATGATAGCAAAAATGACAAGCATTGTGGCTATGTTGATTTAGGTGATATCGCTGCTGTACATTCTGATTTAATGGCTACAGAGGCATTAGTTTTTCAAATAATTTCGTATAAAAATAATTTTAAATGCCCAATAGGCTATTTTTTTATAAACAAAATAACCGCAGTTCTACAAAAACAATTTGTTTTGGTTGCAATTGAAAAATTATTTGAAATTAATATAAAAGTGCATTCCGTAACATGCGATGGGTGCAGTACTCATATAAAAACATTTGAACTGTAAGGATGTAATTTGAGCCCGTTAAATATGGAAGCTAAATTTAAATTTAATCATCCTAACAAAGTCGGTATGCAAACTAACGATTCTGCAAGTTTACAAAATTATCACGAAATTTTCTGTATCTTAGACCCTTGTCATGTAGTTATAAATTACTAAGAAATACTTTTGCAGAACATGGTTTATCTTCTCCAGCCGGAAATATTGATTTTAAATACCTAGAAAAACCACATATTTTACAAGAAAACGAGGGTTTAAAGTTTGCTAATTCTCTTACGGGTTCTCATCTCAACTTCAAACGAAAAAAAAAATGAATGTTCGTCTCGCGGTACAAACAATTAGTAACAGTGTAGCTGGGGCTATTGATTTTTTAAGAATTTCTGGTCATGCAGATTTTCAGGGTAGCGAGGCTACAGTCGAATTTTTAAAAATATTTGACAGAATTTTTGATATAATGAATTCAAGAACACTATTTGGTCGTGGCTATAAATCCCCATTATTTTTAAAAAATTCTCATTACTGGCAAGATATCTTTAAAGAAACCGCAAAATACATAAAACAATTAAAAATAAATGGCTGTGATGTTTTACAGCATAAAAGAAAAACTTTTGCTCTCGGATTTCTTATAAATATTTACAGTTTTGAAAAGTTAGCTTTGTATCTTTTTAGTCGTCCAGAAAATCCCCTCAAATATTTTTTGACGTATAAATGTTCCCAAGATCATATAGAGTTATATTTTTCTTGTATTAGATGACGAGGAGGATGGAATAATAATCCGAATGTTTTACAATTCAAATGGGCTTTACGAACATTGTTGTTTCGTAATAGTGTACAGCCAAGTATAAACGGCAACTTCAGTTCAGATCTAGCACTAATATTTGATTTTCAGCATGTTAGAAGAAATATTGTTGAAAATACAAATAATAAAGACCAATTTGATATAAAGAACTGAATTATTTAATGTCGGTAATTGAAATTACATCGCTCTCTTCTATACAAGAAAATATACTATATTACATAGGCGGTGTAATCGTGCACAAAATTCTAAGTAAAAATTCATGTACTTTTTGCCAGGATATGATTAAACAACCCTTGAATGACCATGATTGCTCCTGTATTAGTATTAATAACCCAAGTAGTTTTACGAGGTTTTTATCTAATGGAAAATTATATTTTCCTTCGAAAGGCGTCTTTCAAATTGTTACTTACGCTGAGAGAGCATTTCCTGCTGAATTAAATATTGGGTATCTGGGAAAGTATAATTTTAAAAGAAGAATTATAATGTCTGTCATGCAACATTTTATTTCAAAATTAAGAAGCCTCTTTCAACCAGCACACCTTGTGGTAGAAATGTGTGAAGACTTGCATGAAGTTCAAATAATAAAATACATAGCTAGTACTTATGCAAACATTCGAATTGAAACCCACGCGAAGAAAAAATCCCAGCACTTATTAGGGCACAAAGCTACACTCCGTCATAAGTTAAATAAGACAATTTTATTTTACCATATTTAACTTTTAATTTCTGATTAAAATACAGTTTTGAATTTTTATGTTAATAAAGATATACGTTTCTTCTACCATTGTGCTATTCCAAATCTCCTTCTACCCTTATATTTAGTTTTGTAATCCCACTTGAAGAAGCATTTGCGCGATTTTTACATAAACGACAATGAGAGAAACAAGGAACTTAAAAAAAAATTACTAAATCCAAATCGTTGGGAGCTAGTCAATAACAATTAAGAGTGAAAGCAGTCTGAAAAGAGGTTTCTAAAAATGTAGTGATATTTGTAACATTCAATTGGCACTTGGCCCTGTACAAAATCGTCTTGGTTCATCCATAATTTCTAGCAATTATAGAATTTGAGCTTCGAAGTCGGACGTACTATTGCCCCACTCTGCATTTTTCTTGAATTCATTTATTTTTTGTTTGGAATGAAAAGCTCCTGTTATTTATATTTAATAGAAATAATAATAAGCCGTGGGATAAAAATATTTGATAGAAATATTAACTCTTGCTTACCCCAATGTACTTTTGTTTACTTTTCAAAGCATACTCTCTGCACCTATGTATAAAAAATGGAATGGAATGAAAATAAATAATTCCTGTCGAGTTTTAACTTTCTAGTCCTACTTTTGGTGTTGTTACAGAATTAAATGTAATTTTCAGTTTTTGTTTCACTTCCCTTTTGCCGTTCTATCGAAAATTCTGGAAAAAAATCATGACCCATACATCATAATTTTTTTTTCAGATTTTTTACCTCTAAATTTGGCTTGTTAAAATCTGTTGAAAATTGACATACAGTTTGGTTTTTGATTTTTTCAAGTGATTATGTTCTTACAGCAACAGCGTCTCTGAATGCTTATTGCCTTATGTAAAAAAATAAAATTTGATTTTGAGATGTTTCGGTCCAGTACTGTACCTGTTAATCTTTATTGATGAGTATATTGCAATTTATAACACGTTTGTATAGTAAACGGTACATAAATAACTTTCCTTACATTTCAGTATAAGTACATATGAATAGGTCCATTGTTTCAATGGAATAGTATATAGACAACTACTAAACCATAAAAGAGAGATTGTCAGTTAAATTTGAGAAAATGTTAATTTTAAAGCTCACTAATGTGCCATTATCAGAATATAGAGATTAAACTTGCAAGTGACTAGATTTAGAAGAAGTTTTTATAAAATTGGAAGGAGTTGTTGGGTTGACTATTTAAAATCTCAAATTTCACTGTGCTTGTTCGGTTATACTCTGAACCGGCTATGCCTTTTAGGAGAAATCAAAAATAAATTTTATTGTTTTTCAGGAATATTTGTGAAGGAAGCCAATTTTTATGAATTTCCCACTGCATCCCAGAGGCCACAGAGCCGCTACCGGCACCGCAAAAAATCGTCCATCAAATATTCTCTAAATTGAGCGAGAATCTTCAGCCCATCTTGAGCTCCTCCAATAACTCCAGGAAAATACATGTCAATTTCATATTTCCTCTGAGCGGGCGGTACAGAATTTTTAAGAGATTCTTAAGGATGTACGAGTACGTGTGTCTGAGAGAAGCAGAACCTACCAGACTCTATGTTACTCTGTACAAGAACCAAATATCTCCGGAGGATTTTCAAGAGAGCGTGAACTTGATTGAAAATCTTAAAGAAAAATATCGTCTCAACGATATTAGAATAATATATTCCAACGAGATGTTCACCAGAGGAAAAGCTCTGCAATTGGGCGTGAATTCTTTATCAGATGATGATTTAATGTTGTTCATCGATGTCGATATGATCTTCGACAAGAAGAGCTTGGAGAGAATTCGCAGGAACACCATGAAAAATAAAATGATATATTTCCCCATAGTCTACAGCTTGTACAATCCCAGTCTCTTGAATAAGTCCTATGTCGGCTCAGACTACTCGACATTCAGCAGTGATATCGTTGATGGAGAGAATGGTTTCTCGCGACAGTTTGGCTTTGGAATCGTCAGCCTCTACAAGAGCGACTACTTGAAATTAGGCGGGTTCGATTTGATGATCTCTGGCTGGGGATACGAGGAGGTCACCTTCTATGATAACGCGGTCAAGTCAGGCCTGACGATAGTGAGAAGTGTCGATCCGGGTCTGCTCCACGTGTTTCATTCGGTGAACTGTGACGCCGGCTTGGACATTGAACAGAAAAGCATGTGCATCGGAACAAAAGCGAGAACATTAGGGTCCATCCCTCATCTGCAGCGTATCTTCTTAAAATACAAGTATCTGTTTAGGTAGCAGTGGTTAGATTGAATTTGAATTTGTCTGTGATTGCGCATTATTGATTATGCACCTTCTTACTGTCTATGTATTGATGTTGTCAAGTTGAGGCAATCGTATCAAATGATACGTAGCTTACATGCCGCCGTAAGTGCTGGGCGATGGCGCCGACGGTGGTTGCAAAGAAATTAGGACATCTGTGGTGGTAATGTGCAATCTGGCCTCATGAGAGTGACATTTGCAAACTGAACCATGTGACGTTTACAATCGCTCAAGGACGGTAAAGATTTTACCACCCATAGTATGTACGTAGTTTTATCCAGAAACGTGAAATAATGTATAAAAATCCAAAGAAATATTTTGTAATATATGGGATGTCTGGGTAAATCATGGAAAATCGTGAAACAGAGATTAGATGTGGTCATGACCTATCACAGTATCGAAGCTTGACCTTAGTAAAAATTAGCGCTAACTCTAAGCAATGAGATTAATTATCATTAGTTTCATACAACCCCTACTGTCAATGTGACTGCAAAACAATGGTTGCCCAGCACACTATCGATGACAAGTGAGAGAGCACTTCATGGACCAATATTCACTAAGATGGTTTGAGCGTCTCGGTCCAATCCGTGTCCAGCTCGACCTCCGCATTTGAATTCATTGGATTTCTAGTAATAGAGTATGGGTTTACATGTGAATGTGTAAATGTATAATGAAAGTGATAGGTATTTATTATAACATATAAACATTAAAACTGAACTTTATAGCAAATTCACAAATTATTTCCCTCCTACTCTGATGCAGTTGCGGCATTTTCGCAAAGTGATCATTTAAGCAGTCATGTGCTCCACAAAATTTTTATTTCTTGAGATGTATTATAAGTTCTTTGTTTTAATTCTTGGTAAACTTTTTCTTTAAGGCATCCCCAGCAATAGAAATTGGATGGATTCAAATCCTGAGATGGCGGGGAAGAATAGAATTGAACCGAGACAGCTGATTCTTCTACATGGATACGTTTGGTCCAAATGCTCTCTCACTTGTTGTCCATAATAGTTCTTACTAAGGTTTGCACCAGTTTCAATTACTCAAAGGGGAATAATTACTTGCGTATTAAAAATCTGCCCTGCACGTGAATATGAAATGTCCAGTTAGCCATAAATTCGTACGTGTACATAGTTGGCTACCGCAGTGTATGTCAAAAGACCGTTAACCGACGTCCTTCAGCCTGTCTTCTTTTTAAATTTTGTAAGTCTCTTATAAATTTGTTTGACTTATATGTTAAAACATGTACTATGTAGGAACAAAGAATTGTTTACTTTGGGAACTTAAATAAACAATCCAAAGGGCTACCGATGGAAGTCTTTCTGCTCATAAGTTATTGCACTTCATAATTATGTACATACAATATACAATCGATGCATGCTTATATAAGCCTGTAGCCTTAAGCAAGCAAAACACTTTCTGGAATCTCTGTGACAAAATTATCTCGGTATTATCAATGCTCTAGGTGTATTACAGATGATAATACACTTAGGCTGAAACTCAATATTTATAAGTAATACTTATTGCTGAGTCCTATGATAATTGTACACTTGTACAGGCCAACACGAGAGGATTGTGTGTCCGCATATATCGTACGTACATGAGAGCTCTTCTACCCGGATTTCCTATTTTTCGCTGTCTAACAATCCCTCCACAGGCTGCCGTGTGCCTTCTACATTCTGTCTTATCTAGTGCAATAATTTCCCAATTATCCTGCATATCAATACTCCTGAGTGTTTCATGTAGTTGATTTTTGTATCTGTTATATTGGCCACCCTGTTTCCTACTACCATCCACCACTTCTCCAAATAGGATGCATTTAGGAAATACTCTACTCGTCTCATTATATATGGATATAATTATTTTATGTTTGTCAAGCAGAAGGACTGCAATCAATAGCCCACCGAATCAATTTCAGGTCAAAAAGTAGGCACTTATTTATTATTCTTAGAAAAAAATAAATTATATGTGCTAGTTTTAAAAATGTATTAAAATACTCTTGTGTACAGGCTTTACAAATGAAATGTAATAAAAATATTTTGTAATATTTATCTACAGCTATTTTTTAAAAGAAGTTACCCGCCCTAAAACTGTGACAAATGAACATCCTTATTTGCACCCAATCTGTGCTATTGAAATTATTCTGGTTAGAAGACACTGCTCGAATATATATCTTTTGGAAGTTATTTTATTGTTTGAATAACTACAAAAATATTTTAAAACCAATGCTTTTTTTGACGACCAGTAAATACGTCCCTTGTTTTTATTTTTCTTGAACCCATATGATCCTGAATTTAAAAATTAAAATAAATATCAACTAATATTTTGTGTTTTTTTTTTAGATGTTATTCGTTGAGATTTACCATTAGCGATAATATCTACTGATAGAAAGGGAAATATACAGTAGTTAGACCATTGGTTAAGCTCTATTTTTTTAATTAAAAACTGTTATTTAACTTTCAGTGTTTGTTAGTTATTTTGGTTAGGTCAAATCTTTCAATCAAAATTTCGATTAGTTCCAATCAAACCCATTATATATTTTTTTTGATATAAGAACAGGAAAATCACGCGCAAGCTTTTATATTCTAAAAAGAAAATTATACAATGTAACAAAATGATGGGTTTCAAAGTTTATTTTCTTTTTAGAGCATTTAAGTAAAAGCTTTTTTAAAAATATATTTTTATATAGTTTTGGAGTAATCACTTCCATGAACAGGAGTCGTTTAAGTCAACAATATTCACGACAAATTTGAATGTTTATTCTATGAATTGTAAATACTTGCAAATTTTATGCAACAGCT
The DNA here is from genome assembly GCA_963675555.1 of Leptura quadrifasciata. NCBI lineage: Eukaryota > Metazoa > Arthropoda > Insecta > Coleoptera > Cerambycidae > Leptura > Leptura quadrifasciata. The sequence goes on from OY776674.1 coordinate 178,627,627, forward strand.
AATAATTATGGATTGTTTTGAAATAAAAAAAACCCTCTGCTACATTAAATCAGTTGGAGTGACTAAAAAAATGAAATATAAAGTATTTGGTATCATGTACACCAAACGGATCAGTAAATTATGTGTTCTGTGGGTTTGAAGGTCGAGCAGCAGATGTAATTGTTGTATAGGACTCAAACTTTATGGATGTTCTTGTAACAGTGTAATCTGATAGATGTTTTAAGCAGGTCGAGCAGGTGCTACACCAAAAACACAAAATTGTTGAGATCACCAAGTGTTAGTGCAAAACAAAAAGGAAGTGTGCAGCACGGCAAAATAATAAGTGGCTAAGAGTAGGTAGGTACATATCGAACGATTAATTCGCCGATTACATGAATGTTAAAACTAGTACATATATAACACAACACATTTCTGAGAATTATGGATTGCATAACTTTATATGTTAAGATTTATATGTTTTCAAATAGTTCCGTTTTTATGGTATTGTAAAGATTGGTACATTGGTAGCGGTGTGACAGTGACATTTTTGCTTATTATAGGCTATATGATATTCGCGAGGTTGTACGAATGGTTGTCTATTTCTATTTACTCCTCACCATTCTGCAATAACTAAGCGAAACATTGTATTACTGGTCATCTACTTGAGATAATTGTTACTTATGATAGTCCACATCATATACAAGACGGTGTACGAAAGGTTGTCTATTTCTGTTTACGCCTGACCATACTATAACCAACTAAGCGAGGCACTGTATTATTGGTCATCTACTTGAAATAATTATTATTAGTCCACATCATATACATGATGGTGTACGAAAGGTTGTCTATTCTTTGTTTGCGCATTGAATTTAGGCAACTTCATATACATGTATATAACATATAATGCTATAATGATAATAACCATTAAGGTTATCGTCTTATTGTTTAACCTGGGACATTTTGTGGAAATTCAAATGATTTAAATATTTAGAAGAAATTTATACACATCTAAAACAAATAACTTTTAAATTTTTAATATGTAACTGGTATATGTGGAAGAACAGTAAGTAACTAAAGCAGGAAGATTTAACTTTCTCCGGGCTTTTTGTTTGCTGTTGGAGATAAAGGTTTGCAGGAATGCCTTTGCCCTGGGATTTTGCAAATATATTTTTATATTACCTTAGCAGTGGGTGGACAGATAAAAAAGCGACAATCTGTTCGGGCAGTTCAGCCGAAACTAAAAATGGTCTGCTGTCACATTGATTTTTGACAAGTCATCTTGGTCAGGGAATTTCAAATGAAAAAGTGGAGGCAAACTTGACGTAACTTTAAACCTCTTCCTCTCCGACGTGCGTATGGTCCACTCACCCTTTATTCGTTAATAGTGCATGGGGTAAATAAAGGCATCCGAAGGGCAAAGATCTATATACTAATAGATAGTCAGGCAGCACTAAAGGCTGTAAGGTTCTATATCTTTGAGTCTAAAAATATTTCTCCCTAGCTATTAAAAATAGCTCTCAGATTTTGAAGAAAACTTGTTTTGTTGGGAACGTCCTTCAGGCTAATTACAGGCCTTCTAACTGGCCACTGCCCCTCGAGATATCATCTCAAGAATATGGCCAAGGCGGTAGACAACAAATGCAGATATTGCGATACTGCGATTGAAACTGCAGAACGTGTACTTTGTGAATGCAAGGTCTTAGGCCGCACTATGCTAAAGTACATAGAGCAGGCAGAATTAACGCCTGAAGACATAGGGAAATTATCCCCCAGGAAAATCACAAGCTTTGTAAAAAGTCTTGGAATCCTGGGTAACAACTGGATGCGGGGTAAAATCACAAAAGATCTCTTAGGTCGAAGTGAAGTAAGGCTGTTGGAAGCCAAACGACCCCGTAAAACAATCTACAATCTATATAAAAATATACAGGGTTTTTCTATTTAAAAAGCGACCTTGATATAACACGTGATCTTACTATTTTAACTGGGTATTGTGACTTATACTATGTCAGTATTTAATTTACTGAATTAATAATAATCTAAAATCTATGCAAGCAATCGTTTTTTAAATGCATTTAAAAAAATATGTATACAACTGTACAACTTTTATACGATACTTTTTGTTTATCTCCAGCAATAACAGAAACAAAAGGGGAGTCAAAATATAGTGAATCTGCTCGTGGCTCAACGCATACGTGTTAGTCTTGCAACCAAGGAGTTCCGGGTTCGAATCCTGGCTAGTGTATGGAATTGTAGTAGTGTTTTTCATGTGTTACCGAGTTGGCAACAGTGGACTAGACGAGGTTGTGTGGGAGACAACACGATTAGTTGCTGTAACACTCTTGAGTTCGAGTCTCAGCTGCGGCAGATGGAAATGTCGTAGGGAATGTTCGTCATGTCTATGAGTATGTGTTGTGGTTGAGTGGTGGAATAGCTAATGCTAAACTCCGACAGGACGTTAATCTAAAAAAAGGCGTTAAAATAAAAAAAAAATCAAATAAACAATCCTGTACATTGATTGATCCCTATGGTGTTCAGTGTTTATATTGATACGGCTACAATTGCAGTCAGTAACTTCACTGAATGTGAAACGGGCTTGAGATGGGAGTCTCAAAAAAATGTTTCAAATCTGGAAATTCTTTTTATTTATATGACTGCTGGTCGGGAATTAAGCGCACTTGCCTCTCACCAGTCTCACCCAAAAATCCCGGGTTCGATTCTCGGTCGTGGCAGTGGAAAATACTGTGAAAGGGATTTTTTCACTATACACGGATATTGGGTGTGTGAGACACTTGTCTCTAAATGTCTAGCCCCCTCCCACACAAGGCTCTTCTAGAGCCCTCCTGGATAAAGGGGGTCATAATTACCTGTGGTGTTATTTATTATTATTAGACTTTTTTAATGATATATTTATTTTAGAAAACTTTGTTACATTTTCTATTATCATGTAGCTATGGACATTCCATCCATGGCAGTATTTATTTATAGAAAATTTCTATTTCCAAATCTAAAATAGTTATAAATATTATTTAAGTGTGATACAATTGGTATTGTTGTATTATTGGTCATCTATCTGTTTGATCGAATGATCCTTGTTTGTGACAGACAACATCCTTTGTTTATTTTATATGCTATAATAGCTGTTTTCTTTCGTCCTAAAGATAGTGAATGCAATCAGTAAGCAAACCAATAGAAATCGGGAATTTAAAAAATGTCTCCTATCATTGGCTGTTTAATGATTGTATTCAGTTTGTTTTAACAGTTTAACAAATAAGCTCATCTGCAATAGTTAATGTGTAATTTCAGTCAACCCCTTTCGTGGCAGTAAGGTCCAGAAAAACCTTATGCCTGCATAAGTTTAAAATTAGTCCATTTATTAGATTATGTTGTTATTATAACATGTGGACTTGTAATTTGCAACTTGCAACAACTTTGAAAGTATTTTGTGATGTACAAGATATAGTTGTTTTTGTTGTAAAACACTTTCTAAGTAATATATAAATATAACTGATTAATATAGCTTTATTACTTTGACTTTAAATAATATTTATATATTTTAAAATCAAAAGGTATATTTTCTAATGTTTTTTTTAAATTATTATTAAAATAAGTATTACAGACATTTAAACAATTTAAAATAGGTTTGCATTTGTAAAATTCTTATGGATGTACGAAAGCTAACCAGACAAAATAAACACCGCTTCACAAATTAATAAAAATATAGATTGTAATCAAATAGTTCATCTTTATTATATTACTATATCTCAGTTTAAAATCTTAATAAATGATGAACTGGTAATTTGGTTTTTTATTTTACAGTATTTGGAAACCAAACAAAAATATAAATGTAATTATTAGAGATGTTTCATATTTAAGTTAAATATTAACAAAAACTAATATGAACAATAGATTGTACACATACTGACGTACTAAACTGAATGAAATAATCAAAGTAAAAAATTACATTATTTCTATGCAGAAAGTTTCATCGGGACAAATTTCCTCTATAGAAAGAAATCACCACGTTGTTTTCAAAATTTCGGGACCTTACACAATAAAACAAACTTTTACGTTTATTACCTAAAAGCATTTGCAACTGTATTTGTGCAAATAGTTTTTTCATAATATTGCCATCTTTAATATAAAGCTCCACTGTTTTATCTTTCGAAAGATAAACTTGAGATAGGTAGTCCTTATCTACAAACAGTCACATAATAGAGTATTTAGTCACTATTTGATGCCTTCTGTTAATCCCCACATTTACAGAATTGGTGATGTGTATTTAGTTCTCGAATTTCATTTATTTTAGGTGTAAAGGTGTTCAATGAAGTCTCTTTTAAAAAATCGCCCCTGCAAATACAAACACATCAGATTTAATTTAATAAGACACCTTATAAGAACAAATTACGAGGAAGAATAAGAAACTACCGCAATTTAAAAGTTTAAAAAGTATATTTATTTCGTGTATTCTACATGTACCCATATATAATAATAAACAACCAAATGTGTTGAAATTTTAATATTGATTAAATATGCTGATTATCAAATCCGACTTTAACAGAATTTTATTTAAAAGTAAATCATCAAATGTTTATAATATAGATATAACAAATAAATAAATTATTTTGACATTTCATTTGTTTACATTAAATAATAATATTCATGACAAGGGGCTAATAGGCAACACACATCGCAGTATTGTGACAAAATAATCTGCGCAAGTCTCAGGAACCAAAAATAGAAAGTGATACTTGGCCCCTAGACGCCAGTGACAAAACTCACGACGCAACCCCTAATACACCTCGAATTCCCTGCTGCCTATACCTAAAAGATTCAAACTACCTCGTTTCAGCCAACAAAATCTCACGGCAACCCTCAATACGCCTCTCAATAATATGACAAGGGGCTAATAGGCAACACACATCGCAGTATTGTGACAAAACAATTTGCGCAAGTCTCAGGAGCCAAGAATAGCAAGTGATACTTGGCCCCTAGACGCCAGTGACAAAACTCACGACGCAACCCCTAATACAACTAGAATTCCTTGCTGCCTATACCTAAAAGATTCAAACTACCTCGTTTCAGCCAATAAAATCTAACAGCACGGCAACCCTCAATATGCCTCTCAATAATTACTTACTGTCTACTTAAAAGGCGCTGCTGGGAAGGGGACGACCCTCTTTTTCGCACTTATTGTGAAATACGGAAGTGGTTGGTGACTGTTTATTATTTTTAATTACCTACTAATAACAAAGCTAATATGGTGGCTTATTGTTGTGCGTATGGCTGCAAAAATAAACGATTTCCCGGGACGACTATTCGTTTTCATAAGTAAGTATATTTTTAAATAAATAAAAAGTCGTTTCAGATGTGAAAACAATTTTAAGGTTAGGAATTTCCCAAAGGGAGTGTCTACAGCTCCGGGTAAATCCGTATGATTAATTTTTATTATTCCTCCGTCCAGGCAATTCACGCCGCACATGCGCGATGACGTTCAAACATATTGATATAGTAAGAATTATAAGGTTACCCATAAGCAGTCTGTGGTGTAATACTTAGGATTCCCGATTCTCACACGACGCTAGAGCCGAGATGATCAGGCTGCAGAGGCAGATCCGGACCTCCATCAACACTGCAAAAAACCAGAAATGGGGCGACAAACTGGCGGCGCTCAATCCTCAAGACAACTCGCTGTGGAAGCTGACGAGAGCCCTGAAAAGTACGCGGGAGGCCATACCAGCCTTGACGGGTACGAACGGACAGACATCGCTAACGGACGCACGAAAGGCGAACGACTTAGCCGACCATTTTCAGACGATACATAACAACACCATGCCAAACAATCAGGAACACGACCGCATCGAACGAGACGTACGAGAACTGCTCGGTCATGACATCCAACTGACGAGACAGCAATTTCTTAAAGTCATGACCAAGCCTTCGGAGGTGGCAGACATTGTCAAAGACCTACCAAACAATAAAGCACCCGGGGCGGACTGTATCGAATACAGGCTGCTCAAATATCTCCCGAGGAAAGGTATTGTGCAATTAACTTACATCGTTAATGGGATCCTGCGACTCCAGCACTGGCCTAGCCAGTGGAAGAGCGCCGTGGTCGTACCCATCCTGAAGCCGAAGAAGAACGCGCAGTTCGTCGGCAGCTACAGGCCCATCTCGTTGCTGTCGGCGATCTCCAAGTTAGTGGAGAAGATCATCCTGATCAGACTCGATGCTGTTCAGGATGAGCTTCACATCGACGACGAGTCCCAATTTGGCTTCAGGAGGGGCAGGAGCACGGTGCAGCAGGTCGTTAGGATAGTTAACGATGTCAAGATACAATATAACCTCGGGAAGAATACCGTTATGGTGCTCCTCGATATTGAGAAGGCCTTCGATACCGTTTGGATCCCGGGCCTACTCTACAAGCTACACCACTATAACTTCCCGACTCACATCACCAAACTCATTCACTCGTTCCTGACGGGCAGAACCCTACAGGTTCGGGTGAATAACAAGCTATCAACTCGGCGAGACATTCGTGCGGGCGTCCCGCAAGGATCGTGCCTGTCACCAAAGTTGTACAACCTGTACGTCTCCGACTTCCCAGAGTTCCCGAATACCAAGCTGGCCAAGTACGCCGACGACACGGCCATGTACGCGCATTCGCACAACGCACAGGCGGCAAACATGCTGCTGAAGGCGCACATGGCTCGTGCCACGGCTTATTACGACCAGTGGAAGATTCGGGTCAACGCTGAGAAGTCTGAGGCGATATGCTTCACGCGTCGCTTCACGGAGAACCGCATTATCACTCCAATTTCGATCAGGGGCAACCAAATTCCCACTAAAAGATGCGTGAAGTATTTGGGGATGAGACTCGACCAAAGACTGACGTTTAATACGCACATTAATGAAACCATACGAACGGTCTACTCCCTGTCCAGGAGTCTGTATCCGCTCATGGTCAGGGGTAGCAGACTTAACAGACAAAATAAAAAATTGTTGTACACGACGGTGATCAGGCCGTCTATCACATACGCGGCGCCGGTGTGGTGCAGCATATCGGCCAAGACAATGAAAAAACTAAAAGTGCTAGAACACAAATATATGCGCCTCATATCAAATTCTGGAAGATACACCTCCCTCAGAGACCTCTACGAACGCTGCAACGACATAATCCCGATAGCCGACTACGTCCAGCATATCTCCCAAAACTTCTATTCGTTCAAGCTGGGCGATAGTCCGCTAACAAGACACATTACACAAATTAGACAGCATAATGCTCCATTTCGGATTAAACACCCCTTACCTTACCAGACGTTGCCAATCTTCCGGCAGCCACTCTAGCCAAACTTTCACCTACTATACCTTCTCTAATACTATCCACCTTTCACTGATATTTCATACCTTTCATCCACTTTCATTCTTTCCTGTCCCCCTCTTCTTTTGTTTTTGTGTATTTTTGTGTGTGTCGCGTTTGTTTGTTCTTCGTTTCTGTTTGTACATTTTTGTCTGTAAATTCATCCTTCCTTCATTAAACTCGTAACAGAATCCAAATTTTATATCAGAACAATCAAAATTTTTAGAATCCCAGTTTAGGCCTGCTTTGCGCAACCCGTAGTTGGAGCAATTCGCGGATGGCACCCCGTGCAAGTTACGGAGTCAGCGTCAGTGCCCAAATTAAATTCAGTGAAGTGCACGAACGGCGAAAGCCAAGTGATCGTTTTAACCAGTTTTAAGTTAAGCTTTCTTTCTTAAGCATTTTTTGTCACAGCACTTAATTTTATTTACTTTTGTAAAAGGAGTTTGAGTTTTTATCGTTTCCATTTTTACCTAGCCAAACCAGTCCCGCCTCGGCCCGACTTTGCGATACACCACCGCGTTAACGCAGTGGTCGCAGGGTCGGTCCCGATGGGCTCTGGGGAGGCACATTTACTGTATATTAATTTTAATAAAGTTGTTTTGAATTGAATTGAATTGAATTGAATTGAATTGATTCTCACACGTGAGGTTGAGGGTTCGAATCCGCATGCTACAGTTTTTTTTTTTACCACATTTTGTTAACTAAAATACGTAATACGAATATTTCTTTAGGTTAGTTCGTTGGGTTAAATATGTTAATATTTTTTGATGTAGTATAGTTGCTTATGATAGATAATGTCCCTTGCCCTTGACGGCAGCCAATCATGCGCATGCCCGGTTTTAGACGGAGGAATAATAAAAATTAATCATACGGATTTACCCGGAGCTGTAGACATTGCCTTTCCCAAACACTACCTACCGAAAGTTTATTTTAAGGTGAATTTATAAACTAGCCGCAGCGGTTACAGTTGCAGTTGCCGCACCTGTAGTGTTTATGAAGAATACGAAACGAATGTTTCCATTTATAAAGTCCGCTGCCGCTGCGGTTGCAGTTCATATTCCGCAGGTAGATAACCAACTTTTATCTTGAACGGCAACTGCTGCGGAATTACCAGCGGATAGTCAATGAAATTGTAGTTTTCAACCCGTTCGACGTCAACAGCAGCAAGAGTTTATAAATGACGAATTTTCGTGAACTGCAACTGATACTGCTGCGGCAACTTCAACTGCAACCTCAACTGCAGCGGAATAGTTTATAAATCGAACTTAACTGTTCCTGTTTGTAATTTTGAATTACTTTTTTTTATAGATTTCTATTATCTAGAAAACCAGTTTTAGAATTATGGCTGAATGCTGTGAGATTGAAAAATTTTAAACCCAGCGTTTTTACTGTAATATGCAGTGAACATTTTACTGAGGAAAGCTACTTAGAATCTTCTTTGAATCGGAAGTTATTAAAGAAGGATGCGGTTCCTACAATTTTTAACTTTCCATGCCGCCTAAATGTTAAAGCCTGTACGAACAGACGACAAATTAAAAGGCTTTGCATTGAATCAAGTACTAAAGCTGATGAAGCAGATAAGTATAATGTGCAGGTAACGTAACCTTAATAATTAAAGTTTTAATCGTAATTAGCATAGTATTGTTTTGTAGGAACCATCTATGACAACAAAACATGATGCTTCAGTCCAAACGTCACTTTTTCTTACGAAGTCCTTACCCGAAGTTAAAATGTTAAAATGCACAATCAAAACTCTACAACAAAATGTTACCCGAAAAGCAAAAAAAAATAAGTAGTATGAAGGACTTAATCAGACATTTAAATGCAAACAATAAAAGTGACTGCACCATAGAGGAGGTTCTTATGAACAATTATGAGGGCCTTTCACTGGAGCTCTTTCAAAATGAGTTAAAAAATTCAAATGTTAATCCAACACAAAAGAGATATACCAATCAAATGAAAGATTTTGCGTTAACTTTATACTTTTATTCACCAAAAGCGTATACGAAAAAAAATCAATTTGCCACATGCTGGGATGTTGAGGAAATGGGTATCTTCCTTTAACTGTGAAGTGGGTTTTCTAAACGAAGTTTTTGATTTTTTAAAAAAAGAGGCCGAAGAAGTTGATTATTTATGTGATGTTGCTTTAATATTTGATTCGTTGGCTATTCGATCAGAACTTGTTTATGATAGCAAAAATGACAAGCATTGTGGCTATGTTGATTTAGGTGATATCGCTGCTGTACATTCTGAAGTAATGGCTACAGAGGCATTAGTTTTTCAAATAGTTTCGTATAAAAATAATTTTAAATGCCCAATAGGCTATTTTGTTATAAACAAAATAACTGCAGTTCTACAAAAACAATTTGTTTTGGTTGCAATTGAAAAATTATTTGAAATTAATATAAAAGTGCATTCCGTAACATGCGATGGGTGCAGTACTAATATAAAAACATTTGAACTTTTAGGATGTAATTTGAGCCCGTTAAATATGGAAGCTAAATTTAAATTTAATCATCCTAACAAAGTCGGTATGCAAACTAACGATTCTGCAAGTTTACAAAATTATCACGAAATTTTCTGTATCTTAAACCCTTGTCATGTAGTTAAATTACTAAGAAATACTTTTGCAGAACATGGTTTATCTTCTCCAGCCAGAAATATTGATTTTAAATACGTAGAAAAACTACATATTTTACAAGAAAACGAGGGTTTAAAGTTTGCTAATTCTCTTACGGGTTCTCATCTTAACTTCAAACGAAAAAAAAAATGAATGTTCGTCTCGTGGTACAAACAATTATTAACAGTGTAGCTTAGGCTATTGATTTTTTAAGAATTTCTGGCCATGCAGATTTCCAGGGTAGCGAGGCTACAGTCGAATTTTTAAAAATATTTGATATAATGAATTCAAGAACACTATTTGGTCGTGGCTATAAATCCCCATTATTTTTAAAAAATTCTCATTACTGGCAAGATATCTTTAAAGAAACCGCAAAATACATAAAACAATTAAAAATAAATGGCTGTGATGTTTTACAGCATAAAAGAAAAACTTTTGCTCTCGGATTTCTTATAAATATTTACAGTTTTGAAAAGTTAGCTTTGTATCTTTTTAGTCGTCCAGAAAATCCCCTCAAATATTTTTTGACGTATAAATGTTCCCAAGATCATATAGAGTTATATTTTTCTTGTATTAGATCACGAGGAGGATGGAATAATAATCCGAATGTTTTACAATTCAAATGGGCTTTACGAACATTGTTGTTTCGTAATAGTGTACAAATAGTGTATAAACGGCAATTGCTGCATTAACTTCAGTTCAGATCTAGCACCAGTATTTGATTTTCAGCATGTTAGAAGAAATATTGTTGAAAATACAAATAATAAAGACCAATTTCATGATAAAGAACTGAATTATTTAATGTCGGTAATTGAAATTACATCGCTCTCTTCTATACAAGAAAATATACTATATTACATAGGCGGTGTAATCGTGCGCAAAATTCTAAGTAAAAATTCATGTACTTTTTGCCAGGATATGATTAAACAACCCTTGAATGACCATGATTACTCCTGTATTAGTATTAATAACCCAAGTAGTTTTACGAGGTTTTTATCTAATGGAAAATTATATTTTACTTCGAAAGGTGTCTTTCAAATTGTTACTTACGCTGAGAGAGCATTTACTGCTGAATTAAATATTGGGTATCTGGGAAAGTATAATTTTAAAAGAAGAATTATAATGTCTGTCATGCAACATTTTATTTCAAAATTAAGAAGCCTCTTTCAACCAGCACACCCTGTGGTAGAAATATGTGAAGACTTGCATGAAGTTCAAATAATAAAATACATAGTTAGTACTTATGCAAACATTCGAATTGAAACCCACGCGAAGAAAAAATCCCAGCACTTATTAGGGCACAAAGCTACACTCCGTCATAAGTTAAATAAGACAATTTTATTTTACCATATTTAACTTTTAATTTCTGATTAAAATACAGTTTTGAATTTTTCTGTTAATAAAGATATATGTTTCTTCTACCATTGTGCTATTCCAAATCTCCTTCTACCCTTATATTTATTTTTGTAATCCCACTTGAAGAAGCATTTGCGCGATTTTTACATAAACGACAATGAGAGAAACAAGGACAGGTTTACCCTCTTGCAGCAACTGCACTCGTCGCACACTCTGTCCTCGCTTTCATATCATAGCGCCTGCATTCCAGTTATTAATAGAGTTCACTGCATTTGACTCGTAACATACTGTCAGCTCCTTTAAATAACCTAAATTAAGTGTGGGAAAAAGGGGTATATGATTTTGAACCCATCTTGCATTTCTAATGTGAAGGTTGTCTATTTCAACTCTGGCTTGAAGAACGTTAGGTGTCTGAGATTTCTCTAACATTATTTGAGCTAGTTCTGCGTTTGCTCCCTCCATAAGTATTGGTACTTATGAAGTATTGCTCCAGCAATTCGATAAAAGTCCGATATTAATAGCATGGTGCATAGGAATGATTTTAAAAAAGAAATTAAAAACAGATTTTATGTGACCATTACGTGCCTCTACTATCCACCTCGTTTTGGTAATCAATCTGGAATCATTAACTTCTTCGGTATTAAGTTGCCGTTCACCACGCTCTAGACGTGATGGCATTTTGTAATTAATACCTATATTTTCAAGAAGTGGCAAAACATCTGAATAACCACGGTCCACAATAAACATGTCATCATTATTGAACCATTCTCGAAGCCCATTGGCATCCACTTCAAAATCGTTACGGAGCATTGAGGCGTCATTATTACACGAATTGGAGAAGTAAGGACCAAGAATATCTAATATATATCCGAGGCTACAACGAGGGCTGGGTTTATCAAGTGACGGCCCTTATGGCCTCAGTGGTCTAAAATTGCTACTCTTCTGAATGTAGGCATAAGTTCCATCTATGTATGCAATCGCTACATGCAGATCCCGATAAGAGTTATACAGTTCATTCGCAAAAGCCGTCACATATCTCTGTATATATTGCTCTCTTTTAATTGAATTCAATCCTATATTTAGAGGAACAAAACGTACCATCAATGATCTCACTTTGGTAATAACAAGACTTAGGTACAGCTTGCCTGCTCGTGTACCTGAAAATGACTTTAAAAAAATCATCAGATGGATGAAGTTTGCATAGGAATAATAACAAATCTCTTTTGCTAATATGTCGATGAGTATTTTGGCCAGGTACAGGTACAGGGTCACAATATGCAAACAAATCTTGAAATTGTTGGCGTGTTATTGGGCTTATGGACCGGAACTCATCCTCTGTAAAACTATTTTCATCGTTAAAATCGGGCTCATCAATTCTAGTTGATCGACGTAAAACCTGTAAAATATTTTGCAACTGTGCACCGTTTAAGCGATATGGTCTATTATAAAATTGCAAACCCTCAAAACAGAACTCAAAGAACAAATCCAATGGCGTCTAAATGATGATGACAGCAGCGAGCTGATTCGGGTATATAAATATTTTTTATGATAAAGACTTCTTTACACTCAATAGAAAGCCTATTTAGATTGTGTAACCCATTGCAAAACATACAAGAATTATTTGTGGTCTGCTTTAAAACATTTAATTTCAAACAATCAGGATCACATGCTAATTCATCAATCTCGGCATTGAGAGTTCGGTTGCAATTAAGACAGTTAGCTTCAATATCTTGAGGTGGTAAGTTAACATCTTCACGACGACGAATTGCAATTTGATACTTGAGCTCATTTTCATTTCCAGAAATGCTAACCATTGCTCATGGCTACAAACCAATGTTACATACATAACAGTTTACCCTTCACCTAAATATGTCTGGATTTTTAACAACCAAAAGTCAGACACTTGTTATAGAACTTCTGCTATTGTTAACTAATACAATACCAAATTTGTAACAAATAAACACACAAGTCGCTATTAAAATGTTTACAAATATCAAAACATTTAATTTGAGAGGGGCTATAGGCCTATTATTTTTTAATTAATTCTAAAATTCAAATAACGTAGAACTTTTGTTTAGACAAATATAAGATAACCGCTGGAAAAAAAGCAAGTGTGTGCTTCTGCAAATGTATTTTTACTTGTGAATAATAATGGTAACCAGTAATACTACGTACCTAAACGTTTAACTATATTTAAGGAATATTAATGTTCTTTAATTTTTTAGTTTAATAATAATTATGGTTGTAGAATTATATATGCAGTTTTAAAAATGATAGTAATTAAACAGGAATGGTATATAAAAGAAATTCTGGTGACACCAGTGATCAAACCCGGGGCGTTTCACATGCAAAACGAACGCTCTGCTACTGAGCCATATCCCCGCTACGATGCAGTTTAAACAATTTTCATAGTAAACACACACCATCATCCATACTATCTTTTTACAGTGTAGCTCAAAAACTATCCATTTTCGGAGGTCGCCCATTGAGGCTCTTGTTCACAACAACAAGAAGTACAACATATTCAAAACCACTTTTACCTAAGAAATGTGCATGGTCCTTTGGCTTGATGCACAAAGGTGCCTTAAAGGTAATCAAGGCATCGATAAGGAATTGCAATCACAAATTAATCCAGAGACAAAACTGTGGGAGCTAGTCCTTGAAAGAATAATAGCAGTTGTATTTCTTGGAAAAAACAACTTGGCGTTTAGAGGTAGTTTGAACAAGCTATTCACGCCAAATATGTAATGTATAGCAACAAATTTATGTTCATGTACTGCTGTTTTTAAATTCTACATTGTACAATAGGAGTTAAAAGAGTTTTTTATATTTACTTTTTCAGTTAACACAACCGTCCCAGCCACACATTAGGCCAGTCCAGTTGTAATTGTGCCAGGAAATTTTACAAGAAACTTTACATTTATACAAAAATGTTATTCTTGCATCAATAAAAAAAAAAAAAAGTTGCTTTTTTGTGTACTTTTTATTTATAAAAATACATAAATTTAATTTTTTTTTTCCAATTTTTCTCATTGCTTCTGTTTCAGCTTTACGTCAAGCTCTAGCGATACCATTCTTGCTTCATGTTCCTTTTTAAGTAATTCGGCCAACTCTATTTTTTTATTAACTAAAATTTCATATTTTTCACCCAATGCTGATGACGTTAGTGTTTTTACTGTTTTTGGTTGACGCCTGCGAAGGGACTGAACTTGTTTGGGTGTGTTGCTTGATACACTTGCGTTTGCTGTTGGCAAAACATTTGCTTGTGGTAAGTCCTCCTCCTAAATCACGTCTATGTTGTTGATGTTTCTTGGCACTGCCGATTCCTGCAAAAAAAAATAGAGCAGTTGGAAAAGTTGTGCAAGTCATCCATTAATGGGCGCCAAAAAAAGGAATGAAATACAAAACAAGAGAACGAACAAAACAGAGCAAATAAAATAGTTGCAGAACTGTGCAAGTGTGAAGCATTTTTTAAATCTTGTTTTTGAAGTTAATTTTTTAATTTGAATCATAGTAACGGCCTTAGAAACAACATCTTATATGAATAATATAATGTTGGGCATTCTAAGGTAAGTAATTATTGTAATTCTAATTGTGATTTACCGAGAAAAATACGAAGTTTGCGAAATTCTTTGGTTGAATACCAAAACTTTTTCTAAATACAGCATTCAAAAATATTCAATATTAAAAGCGCAAATCTATATCCCGATGTTTTGAAATTTGTACTCTGGGAGTAGTGGCATCTGCGGCCTGATTTTTTAACTAAAACAATTTGACAACACTGTTTATGACTTTAACTAGAAATCTAGCGCTCGAAAGCCAAAGACAGCAGCTCTTAACTGAGAAAGATGGAGGGAAAAATTTTAAATTATTTTCTAGTTCAGACTCTGAGTGCCCGTTGTATTTCAGTTTATTCAAGAGTTGTTTAGTTTACACGTGCTCTGTGATTTACATTCATGTTCCTAACAAGTGTATAACTTGGCGTAATGTGAAAAAACGTTTTTAATTAATTTTTATTAATTGTGTACTTTTCATAAATTTTTTTGATAGGACACTCGACTTTGCGTTTGGAGCAATTACAAATTGTTAGTGTTAATAGAAGAGGTATTTTAAATGCTTTTCATTTAATAATTCTCTCTTTGCTCAGTAGGACCTTTTTGGAAAAACAATTGATCAGTTAATAATTTCAAATAAAATAAATCTTCTATCAGATTGAACGAGATGAAATTTTCTGGGAAGAAAAGATGTTGCCGTTATTAAAAACATTTTATTTCACCTGTTTGTTACCAGAAATAATAGATCCGCAGCACCCTAAAGGCCACCCGATTAGAAACCCCGATAGAACATGAGTATTATTTATTTATGGAAGTGTAGAAATATCTTCATTTTATTTATTTTATTTTGGGAAAATCATATTTATTTTTGTTGTATTATTTACAGCAAATTGCTTATTTGAAGTTTATGAATTTATTTATTATTCACTTATTTTATAAGGTTTTTATTTTAAAACTTCGTTTTGCTCAAAAAAATCGAATGAGGTGAGATTAAGGGCTCAGTTCACGACTGACAACCCTGTTTCTACAGGAAGCCCTTACTAATAAAGCTATAAGGTTCAATTCAATAAATGATTATTCATCTGTATTTTGTTTGCTTAAAAACTCCTCTTCAGTTAGTTATCTATGAATAATTGAGTAAACAAACCAAAATTTGCATAGAAAATAAAGAAAATATTATTAGGTTGGCTATTTTATTTTAAAAAATCATTATGAAAGAAAACCAAAACTTTACTAACAAAAATTCTTTACTTTGCTACTGATCTCGTGAACAAAGTTTTGCTTCGCATCCTCCGGGTAACAAGAGTTTTTCCATAAATTTGAGGTTTGTAAAGGAAAACGTTGTGCATTGTATAACAACAGTCAGTAGATTTTGAAATTTGTAGTCTACATATGTAAAATAAAGTTAATGAAGGACTGTTGTGTTCGTCGTTTGTCCTCGTCTAAGAAACATTTTAAATTAGTTTATAATCTTTTATTTTACATAAGTAGCGAATTTGATACACACGCAAAGAACCATTTGACAAAAATATTCGATGATCAAAGTAATCTACCTCTTCTGGGGATACGTTACTTTTGCAAAATTTCTTATTTTAGTGCTACATTGGTAATATTTTACTAAATGAATCACTATACTTTTTCTTTAAATAATATGTGAGCGTTTGTTTACATTTAGCTATTGAGTCATGATCAATGCCTCTCTTATTCATAGATTATTTATAAAATATAATTTATTACTTTAGAAATATAGTATTTCTAAGCAACGTTAATATTCGAACTCATGAAGCAGTTTTGTAAGTGAGATTATTCATTCGCATTTTAACATAGAAACATAGCGGTGTACTAATTTGGTTAATATACGGAGTGTTCTACAGACTAGTTTCTTGTTTTATTTCCGGGTAGTGGGGTATTTTCTAACATGTAATGTTTTAAAAATGGTCTGAAAAACGAATGAGTCTCAACAACTACAGAAATGTTATGTTATAAAAATAATAACACTAAACAAAGCACTACATCTTTAACAACACTTACAAATTTAAAAAAAAGACCGGAGGAAACCTACTGGTAGAAAAATACTGCAAATATGACTCGGAACAAAACTTTTGCCCCTTATAGGTTGTTTTGTTTGTCCTACAAGCTGAAAAATAACCTAATGATAACATATTTCATTTCACCTGAATAATATGATGATAAAAACTTTAACACAAAATTTTTCATTTAAATAATTAGTTTATTTATAATTCAAAAATCATTGTAAACTAAAACATTGACACTAACAATTGCAGAAGGCAATGTTGCCGGCTATATTTTGACGGAATAAAGAATAAAGCAAAGGTACGTATACGACATTCCATGTTAGTTGCATCACATTCTCTGATTGAAATCTGAAAGCAAAGTACCCTGGTTACGTATTTCTGTGATAACGTAAATGTAACTATGGGATATCTCCGACGCGCCGGGAATATTGCTGGCGCCACTAGCGAGTATTGAAACCTCAGACAATTCAAACAACGCAGACTTCTGTTATGGAATGTTTAGTCGACCAATAGGGAGGGCCGCATACTCGACAATATCCGAACGTTTTACGAAATCGCTTTAAATTTGTGGAACGGTAAGGAAACTGTTAAAATTCTATTCTAACCTCCAACCAATTTATAAAATTATTAAACTAATAAATATATAAAAGGTGGATAGAGAAAGGCTAATCAACTTAAGAATGGCTGAAAATGATAATGAATTTGAAGTAAGTAGTATTATAATATTTCAACCTAATAATACTTCTGTAACTGATATTATATATTACCAAAAAATTGGAAGTATAGAATAATCAATAAAACTTCATATGGAAACAAAGTTAAAATATCAGAAGTAACTTTGAAAGTTGCTCTGTTTTCTCCAGAAGAAATAAAATTGTGAGTGCGCTCCCTTGAAGAGCGCACATCATGTACTTTTTCAATAAACAGAACTGGGAACTGCACTGGACAAGGAATTCTGTTTAAAGAATTTCTGAATTGTCAATATAACACTAGATGTAAGAAGACATACAACTCCTTTACCAAAAATCGTACTAAACATACAAACTGCCCATCTCTCTGAACTGGCCAACTGGCACCACAAATCACTTAAGTAGTTTGTGACTGGCACTTATATTTTCTTGACAAGGGGCAAGTATTTACAACCCAGTTATTATGCTTTTAAGTGGACAGAGTACAACTTGATTATTACATCACATGAATTGGCCACGGCCAGCGCAACAGTGAAGAAAAGTATACACTAGAACAAGTTCGATTTGTTTCAGGGTTAATAAACAAGGCAAGAAATTTGGGTAAATTTCCAGGATATTCACTTCTCGTTTTTTGGCGATTTTTTTTTGCAGTCATGTAGTAAACTGTGTTATGAATCATTTGGTGACAACGAAATGTTGTGCAAATGAATAATAATAATAATAAGTAACAAGCTAATCGCATGAGACCACGAAACTTTGATGAGCTGCATGCGAAAGGGGAATTAAAATGAAGTTAAATTTGTGCCGACATTGTAGGGGAAGGAAAATCTTTGGTGAATGTGATTGTCGCATTAGGCAAAAAATAAGCGTTATAGAAAGTGCGTGACTCGAATGTATTAACTCGCGTGGTTGGGCTGTAATAATGTCATGTGACAAAAGGTTGCATGAGATCACAAATCTTTGAAGAAAGTCGTCGTTGAAATAAAAGAAAGTTGCATGCGAAAGGAAAATTGCAATGCAGCTAAATTTGTCTCGAAATTATAGGGGCAAGGAAAATCTTTGGTGAATGTGATTTTGTTATGTACTTTAGTCAACCTGTGAGCAGCAGTGCCACTAACGGGTGACAAGACGATTACCGTGAACGCGGCCCATTGTTGACACATGGGCATTTTAAATAATTAATTTGCGGTATTTAACTTCGTTTGCACAACATAACATTATGTGGACTGTAATCCTGGAACAACGTAGAATCCTTCAGTATTTTTAGTTTTTGTATAAGTGAGAAGTGGATATCCTAGAAAATGACCGAAATTTGAATGGTATTGTACCCAGTAAACAGTTGTTGGATCGGTTTCCAGTATTGATTAACAAATTCGTGTCCCTGGCCTAAAAAGTTGAAACGTGCTGCCGTTGATTGTCCCTCAACAGTTGGTATATTACTGTGCCCTAGGTATAGTAACCATGGAAAAAATTGCGTAGGGCTTTGCCCTCTCGGCTGATAGTCGGACATGGAATGAACCTCAAAAAGAAAAAAATTGGAATGTACTCACATTACGTAGGCAGGTTTTACTGATATTTCCACTGGGCTTAAGCGGTCCATGGGATGGAGCTAATAGTTTTCTTTGAAACTTCCTGCCTGGGGTTGGTTTAAGTCCAGAAACAAAGTGGCCTACATGCCTTAGAGGTTTTGGTTGGTTTGGTGTGATGTCTGACAATCAGTTGGTTCTTGTCAGGGTGTTTCAGAAAAATTCCAATTCCGCTATTCGATAGTTGTAATTAAATTTGTGAGTATGTATAAAAGGCCTGGAATGAATTATTTTCCAGTAATATTTGCACAAGTGCATTGTGGTAAAATGTGGTGTCCCACAAGGTAGCATTCTGGGACCAATGTTATTTAATATCTTTACAGCCGATTTACCAGCAATAATACACCACTGTAGTATTTATATGCAGACGACACACAGATATTAAAGTTATTTGAATCGTCATTGGCAAATATCGCTTTGCATGAAGTAAACTCTGACCTAGAGAAAAGTTGTTATTTGATTATGGTCACGTCAAACGTCAAAAATAAAGTTATGTTGTTCAATTTCACCACAATTCATATTAACAATATGGAGATTCCACATAAAGAATATGCTAAAAATTTAAGGAGTTATTTTTTATGACTCTTTAAACTTTGAAAATGTAACATTTAAGCTAAGCTTATTATATATGAAATTAAAGGCACTATATAAGTTCAAATAAAGGGTGTCTCACCGGGAACTGAATCGATCGATATAGAGAAAAGTATGCATCAGAAAATTTTGAAAATTTAGATAATTACTAATGTCGGTGTGGTCAACCCAACTAAAATAATTACAAGCAGCTGTCACTTCCGCTTATACCCGATGATTTACGTGACAAGAAGCAAATGAGGATCTTTTACACGAAGAAAGTTATAACGGTTCTTGCAAACCGTTGCACCTGTCAAATTTTCTATAAAATATCAAATATCTCTGAAACGGCTAGGTTAGGTATAGGATAATATGCTACATATTTTCGACTCAGAATTTTATGCTCTTTTCGAAAACCCTAAAATATATAGGGTGTTCCATTTGAAATAAGCAAGTTGGTATCGACTTCCGGTATAAGCGGAAGTGCCAGCTGCTTGTAATTATTTTAGTTGGATTGGCCACTCCGACATTAGTAATTATCTAAATTTTCAAAATTTTCTGATGCGTACTTTTCTCTATATCGATCGATTTAATTCCCGGTGAGACACCCTGTATATGTTACAAGAAAAAGTCAAATGTACAATAGTGGAATCTATATTATATCCCCAATTTGATCATTGCCTAATATTATATTATAAATATTTGACTAGTGAATTTAAAAATAAGTTGCAGATAGCCCAAAACACATGCTTATGCTTTGTTTACTTAATACAAAAATATGACCACATTACTCCTGTATACAAAGAACATAAGCATCTAAAAATAGATTATCGCTACAAATTTTTCATTGGGGTATCCTTAATGAAAACGTATTTAAGTATTTAAAAGAATATTTAATACCGAGGCAATTAATGCATAATGTTAATCTTAGAGGCTTAAATCAATTTCATATACATCAGCATAAAACTGCCAAATTTCAGTGTCACTATGCCTATGTTGCTGTAGACTTGTTAAATAATATAGAATCCTACGGAATGATACAGGGTATTTTAGAAGACTCTTTTAAAAGAAAATATAAAAACTATTGTTACGTGTTTACAGTCTTCAGTCAACACTCTGTAGGTTCAAATAACTTGCAACAAGAATCTTCACAAACCACTATTTTATTAATCACTTACACTACAATAGTAAATACTTAAAAATCACACATGCAACTAATAATAACTTTAATCTAATATAAATTCACTACTTTTAAATCACAACTGTACTTTACTTTTCTTCTAAAACTTGTCAACTCTTATCTAACCTAAAAACTATTCTGCCTGCTCAACTTCACTTCTTTATATACACCCTTAGAATGTACCAGAATCGCATTCAATAACATTCTAGAACAGGTTGAAATCCTCCATAGTTTTCTACTATGTGCTAGATGGCGGTTCGTCAATCGGCTCAGAGATGGCCCCACCCCACCTACTGGTCATCAACAGAATAACAGGTTTTCCGTCACTTTGACCAGAGACTTAATCACATTTCTCCCCATTAGAGAGCAGCACATAACACTGCCCCCTCCTTAAGCCTGAATGTCCCCGTCCAGCAATTCAGATTCCCCAACATACTTCATACTTTGCCAACCTATCCAAGTGCACGATCTTCATCTTGGATTTCTTACTACCTTGAATTCGGTAAACGTCATTGATCCGAGTGATGACAGAATACGGTCCTTTCCAGGGTGGGTGAAGCTTCGGAGATCTTACCCTCTATCACTGTGGGTTATTAGCCAAACCAGATCGCCCTCCTTGAATCCTGCTGACTTCGTCTTTCAGTCATAGCGAGACTTCATTCTGTCACTTGCTATGCTAGCTTGGTTTCGAACCAACTCGTGGACATTCCTCAGCCGTTGACTAACCTCGTCTGCATAGCCATCCACGGACAGTGGCTTCTTATCTGATGTACCAAACATCAAATCACATGGCAGTCTGATCTCGTGCCCAAATATTACACGAGCCTGTGTCTGTTTAGTAGTCTCATGAATGGCAGCTCTGTATGCCATTAAGAAAAATGGTATATGTCGATCCCAATCTCTCTGGTTCTTGTGAACCACCTTAGAAAGTTGTTCCTTCATGGTTTTATTATGTTGTTCCATCATTCCATCTGACTGGGGATGAAGAGGGGTTGTCCAAGTCTTGTGAATGCCCAGCAACTCACAAATTTTCCGAAATACCCCCGACTCAAACTTTCTCCCTTGATCGGAATGTAGCTCCAGGGGTACACCAAATCGGCATACTAGGTTATCCACCAGAGCTCGAGCAACAGTAACTACTTCCTGATTTGGAATGGCATAGGCTTCCCGCCATTTACTAAAATAGTCCATAGCGACCAGGATGTATTTATTCCCATCATCTGTCACTGGGAATGGGCCCGCTATATCTATAGCAATCCTCTCAAAAGGGGCTCCGACGTTATATTGCTTCATTTGATCCCTACTCCTTTTTGTGGTCCTTTGGTGCCTTGCATTTGCGGCACCAAGCCTCCACATCTTGACGGCTATTTATCCAATAAAATCGTTCCCGTACTTTACCCAATTGTGTTATTCATACCGAAATGTCCCCCGGACATTCCATCATGTATTTCCTGAAGTACTTTTGGGACCCGACAGCTGGGTATCACCAGACGCATGGTAACTTCCTTCCCATCTGGACTTTCCCATGCTCTCTTTAATAGTCCATTTACCACCTTAAGGGAGTCCATTGTGCCCACAATGCCTTCAGCTCCACACTTGTCCTTTTTCCATTCTGGCCGCGTTTCTTTTTCGTTTGTCTTTAATATAGGACCAATTACTCTGTCATCCAATTGTTCTTATCTTAGAACTTCCTTTGTCCAATCGTCTACCTGAACTGAGTTTACTGTTACCGTGCCCTGTTCTTTTTCAACCTGATAGCAGTGCTTGCAGTCATCTTTGCACGGTCTTCTTGACAGAGCATCTGCATTTTTATGGAATTTTCCAGATCGGTGTTCGACTGCAGCCTCAAATTGTCTCTTATAGGTCATGCATGACGTTTGACCATCAAAGGAGGGTGGTTGTAATCGAGGACCTGACGATGATAATACTAGCTGGCTTTCTTTTTCCCCTCAGCTGCCGTTTAAGTCGCTCTACCTCTCCTTCAACTGCACGAAATTTTTCTTCCATATCAGTAACTTTCCCTTTAACTCCACTAACTTCTCCTTCGACGTTACCAACTTTTTGTTCAACTTTAGCTACTTTTTCCTTGACCTCATTAATGGCTGACAGGATAGCATCTTGTTGCACCTGTATAATTTTTCTCAATTCTTCCTTTTCTTCTTGACGTCTTCTTTCTTTTTGGGTGCCCGTGTGGACTTCTTGTGTGATGTGGGGAGTTGATGAGTGTTGCCACGCACCAATGTCTCCATGTCGCATGGGGGTCTGTGCGGGTGTCATTCGCTTTCCTGTTCGCAGCTGTTTCGGTTTGAATCGGTTCTCTCTATATGTTTTTCGTTTTCAAATGTTTCTTAGGATAGTATAATCCCTTTTTTATTAATTTGTTAACACTACCAACAATACAAGTTGCTTGTGAAAGATCGTTTTCGACACTAAAATTTATAAAAAGTCGGTTAAGAAATACACTAAGTGAGGTAAATTTGGAAGCTTTCATGCTGATGGCTGTAGAGAGAAAAGTGCTGAATGGTTTAGCTAGTGACTTAATAATTGATAAACTAGTTATCACGGGACGTTTTATCAGCCGACAGTCGAGGTCGAGGTATCATCATAGATCACAATATCTAATATTGTAAATCGTAACTTATATATTTCTACTACATAAATGTGGTTTTATTTTTTATTGTGACGTTTTTTTACTACCTATATGGAATTGGCTTGGTCCAGGCCTGCATTGGTTCTGCCAGCACGCCCCTGAGTATATTGTAGTCTGGTGAAGTTTTAATGTAATATGAAGTATGCTGACCACCTTTCAAAGGAGTGATTACCTCGAGGATTACCCCCTCGGTCCCACTTGTGCATATTAGGAACCAAAAAAGAACCTTTCAAAATGACTCTCCCTTTTTTGCTCATTTTCCCACTCTCTCTAATTTAATTAACAAAAAAACTTCCAATATCTGTTAATCAGAATTTCAAATTCCCTAATATTATCTGTCAGAAATCACATGCAAAACACTATTTACATTATTTATAATTCAAAATCTTAACTTTAATTTTGTTTGTGTTTTAGGTTTCCACAACAAGAAAACATTTATAAAAGACTGTGACGTGAAACGTAAGGAAATGGCCTTTTCGATTAAGCACTCACCGGCTGCTCTTCTGTTTGGAGGCGGGTCGTAGGTTCTTTCGATAACTTTAACTTAACCAACAGTTTATATTGAAGAAAGAGTTGTTAATTTGTAAGCTCTGGGGCGCCAGTCAATGTCTTAACAGAGAAGAGGTTAGAGACCAGAATAAAAAAATTAAGTAATGTATACTAAATATAATAAAAGTAAAAAAATGTATAATTACAAAGCCACCAACAAACAATAGAATAATACACAGGATAAGGTATAACACAATTGCTAAAATTAGATTTACTAAACTATGAGGGTGTGAGGCACAAATGGTACAAAAAAAGTTAAAAAGATTAAATTGATTTAAAACAAGAATGATAAAAATTTTGTTATGGCCTCTCCAGCTATAAACATTTTAACTTCTAGAAATATTTCAGATTTTAGAAATAAAAAAGGTACACTATAAACGACCCTGACCTTGTCAGTAATCCTGAAGGGATAAAGAAATCTCAAAAAAACAGGATGGAATTTAAATTCCCAAACAGCTGTTTAGTTAACAATAAAAAAATATGTAATTATGATGCTTTTCCAAAAAAATATTAATCCATTTATGATGCAATACTTGATCTCTGAATAATGAAATGTTGGAGGCTCCTCCCTGCAGTTGTAAACTAGATCAATTGTACTTACAGTCGTTAAGACGAAGGCTGCTCTCCGGAGAATTAAAATAGTTACCATATTAGCTGGACCAACAAACCATTCAGCAAAACTAAGCTGGTTGAAAACGATGACCGAACATCTCAGGTGGAACGTCTTAGTTCTCTTAAGTTACATGACCCGTTCCGGCATCCACGACAAGTGGTATGTGTCCTCAAGCCACATAGGTGGGTAATATACTTGCGACTGGCTTAAATCTTTGAGAGTGTCAGATTATTGGGCGAGGGTTGGCAAGGCCCTCCAAAAAAAACTATAAAAATTACTAGTATCAAAACTTGGTACTCTCTTGAATTTTATGCTATTTGTACTTATATTAAATTCAACAAAATATAGATCTTTAAATGAATACATTTCCGATTTACTGACCTTAGATGTTCTTAGGTTTTCTATTACAGAAAGGTGGTGTCTGCACTTGGCTGAAGTTACAGCAAAAATGCCTCTAGCAACAGGGCTATTCCTTTTTTACTTTGTCACAAAAAAAGACCAAAAAATCCGCCACAAAAACTATCCTTTTTCCCTCTAATCCGGGACTACCAATTATAGCATAAAATTTGCCAAGTTTGAAATGCCCCATTTGATCTGTCTTTTAATAAACCAGTATTCCTGAGATGTTGTCGTTACATTTTCACACTATGTTTGTTGGTTATATTAATGTCATCTGACATTGCCTTCCAATTCAAAACTATAGACCGTAGAACCCTCTGTTGTTGTCTTAATTTACTACAATGTATTG
This sequence comes from Leptura quadrifasciata, assembly GCA_963675555.1. Lineage (NCBI taxonomy): Eukaryota > Metazoa > Arthropoda > Insecta > Coleoptera > Cerambycidae > Leptura > Leptura quadrifasciata. The sequence continues at coordinate 178,653,117 of OY776674.1, forward strand.
AGTATTGCATAAGGTCGTCAAGTGAAATATGCAAGAAGTTGCATTATAGCCCGGGCGCGCATGAAAAATGGATTATTCAAAAAAATTATGTTACAAGACACAAAATAAATTGTTAAACAGGTTACCTATTGTTTACAAGCTATTCACCCGAATAAAGTGCACAAACATTATGCACTGCACAAGTGCACCACAACATGTGGTCATATTTTAACACTAAAACTATTGTGCAAATATGGTGATATACATAATGTAAATAAACACATCTTATAATACAGGATGTCTCATTAAATTTTCAGGTACGTAAACATATATAAGCGGTGGACTAAAAGTGCACATTCTTCAGATAGGCAGGGATTGTTAAAATGAAATAGTGTTAATGAGATACGGTATATTAGCATAAATTAACTTGGCATAAATTAAGTGCCACACCAAAAGCACACATGAAACATTTATCACTAGTTTATATCTGCTACCGCCAGAGCGCAGGTTGCTCGAGCAGTGTTGCCTAAAAGTAGTACCAACATTAATACAACAGAATTGACTCCAACACCCCCTTGCAAATCTGCCATTACGTTGACAAATTTACATAGAGACAGGGCTTTAGTCATTACATCTGCCAACTGATTATGTGTCAACATATAATAATTTTATCTTACCATTCATGAGTAAGTCTCTTATAAAATAATATTTTATATCTATATGCTTTGACTGCTTGGTCTCATAAGTCTGTGCCATTTCAATGGTTGCCTGGTTATCTTCATATACATTAATTGGACCAATTGAGGCAAAAATTTCAAGTAACAAATTTCTTTAAAATAAACATTTCATCATACATATACTCAAAGCATAATATTCTGCTGAAGGCCACAACTGATTGTTTTTCGAATACCAGGTAATCAAATTATCGTTCAATTTTATAACATAGCCCGTGACGCTCTTCTTCTCATTCGAATCGGATGCAAAATCTGAATCAACATAAGCATTAACCTTCAAATTTAAATCACTATTTTTAACGAAAACTAAACCAACATTTTCAGAACATTTAAAATATCGGATTACATTTTAAAAATATTTCCAACTTAGAAGAAATTGCACAGCACTATAATTGTTATATAAAACCAACTGTATAACCAATTAGATTGCATTCACTTAGTAAATAAATTTAACTTCCACGTACCAAGGCCGACCGCTCGTCTGCACAATGCATTTTATGTCAATACCAGCAGAACTAACATTCAGGTCAAGTCTCCAATATTTAACACGTGCAAGATATTTAATTAAGTCGCTCACATGTGCGACCTCAACTATGATAGCCTAAACCATATTATTCATATGTACAAAGATTCATTTAAATGATTAAGTCTAATTATAACAATGTATCAAATTATAATATCTATCTAATCTAATTATTATAACATCATTTTGATTAAGAATTCTCTATTTCTATCTCATTATTGTCATTTTTATATATTTTGTTTATTATTTTCTGTAATTGGGTGTCAACCTGTTGAAAATAAACGTATTATTATCCAAATAAATAGATTAATTCTCTGAGTGAGAAACGGATGCCCTATACACTGTGACGTCAATTTCGCCACAACCGAAAGTTTGGATAATCTGAGCGACTATCAAAACTCGCCTGTCGGTAGCTCATTGGTCGGCCGCGAGGGGTCATGGGTTAAGTTCACAAATGTCATGAAATTGTTAAACAACAAAAATTAACCTCTTATAAAAAATTGGAAATTTATAAATCGAACTACAAGTTTGTAAGCTTGGGGCGCCAGCCGAAATTAATCGACAGAGGGTTGGGGCAGAGAACAAGACAAACAAAATCAGATGGAAAAAACCAAAATAGATGAAGTATAATTTAATGTAAAAAATATATATATGTAAGAAAACTACAATACGAATATCAGCTCTAATTATAGCAGTGGTTATCAACCCAAGAATGTATATAAAAACAGGTAAAGAAATCAGTTTCATGTGTATATAATGATATGTATGATCTGAATTAATATAAAAAAATGTTATTTTAGGACCGTAAACAGCTGCTGTTTCTGGCTTACAGTATTATAGGAAATATTCCATATAAGTATAACCTGAATGGGTAGTACACACAACTGAGCAAAAGTACACAAATACACATATAATGGTATTAAATTCAAAGATCTTAAAATGAAATAATTTGTTATGTGCTCAAATCACTGGGCAACAATTATTATAAAAATGCACATACTATAGTAATGGTGATCAAATGGCAAGTGGTGAAAGCCGCATATCATATATGCAAAGTCAAGCGAATAATAATACACCACAGTAATGTATGCGTACAGCAAAGTACGATATGTAAAAATTGAAAATTTTATGCTGAAGGCTGACTTGGTTCCTTCCTCCGCAGCGCGATGTAGCTCCTAAGTTGGAATAAAAATCAAAATTACTCACTCTATGTTGGAAATTCTTACGCAGTTAATCATGTGCCGGTACGTCATGCCTCTACGATGAATTAAAACCTTCTGGGCAGCTCCTCAACTAATCGTCTACCATGCGACAACGATTTGACACAGCGGTCATAAACGGCTTCGATCCACAAGATATATGCAAAATATACAGACCAGGTGGGTAATTCTCAAATGCCAAGGGGCAACGGCAGTCAAAAAGAACAAACAAGCAGGGCAAAGACAGGGCTTTAACGGTAACAAAAAAACCTGAAAAATTTTAGACTTGACTGAATATGCCCAGAAAAATATATACTTCTAAAATATTAAGTACATTTTCAAACAATGTAAAATATTTTAATTACTGACCTTAGATTTTATTAGGTTTTTGACTGGAGCAAATTTACAGGACCTAGCTTCTGCTCTCTCCAGAAGTCTCAATATGTCTGCCCCCTTTTTGTTCTCTTTGAATAAAAAACCGGAATTTGCGTCAAGGCAATAAAAGATTGGCAATTAAAAATCCCCTGAATGATAACTTGACATTTGTCATTTTAAAATCAAAACAAACCACCTGGGATAATTTTTATGGATTTGAAACAAAACTAAAGTGTTCAGGTAACCTATAATGTGTAATTAAATTTAGATGACATTAATTAAATAATAATATAATTTGTTTGGTTTTAAAAGATCTGCGATACTTGGATGCGGCCCAGAAGATTTCATAACCTTTCATTTACGAAACTGAAAGACGTTAGATGAACATATGTACGATATTAGATGTAACGTTGCTTACTGTGCCATTAAAATGTCCTTTGCATATATCCTTTTATATTTGATCTAATTTGACCCGTTACAACACTGAGCCACTAATCTTCGATATTGACACAATAGCCTTCTTGGTACTTAACCTGTTCATATATTTTCAAATTAATAACTCAAAATAAAGGTCCATTTTGCCAAAGAGCAACAATAATTATGCTCCAGTTTCACAAAAAGTAATTATTGGAATCGGCGACTTCCCAGCTGTAAGGTCCCTTTGTTTGATGTCTTTTAAAATTGTGTGCTTAACGTTTTATTAAAATTGGTTGAAAGATATAATGCAGATTTGACGGAATAAAAATTTATTTCGGGAATAGGACATGTTAATTTGGCAGATTTACTATAATTTGAAATAAAAATTTGTTTATTCCTAAATGGAAACATTTGTCCCAGTTGTCAGGTACTGATTTTTATAATTGTAATCAATTGATTTGACCCTTTTGTCTGTATAGCATCTTAATTAAATACAAAATCAAGCCTGTAAATTTTCACAAAATGTTTGATTCAACTTGGTGTGCCTTTATCTGTGCCAATTTACTTGGTAATTTTCTTTACCAAACTTACAATAAGTTCATAAAATTAAATTATTTTTATGAATGCTTGCAGCAAACACTGTATCGATTGAGTTTATGTATAATAGACATCTAGAATTCACGCAAAAATATAGAGTGGACATTTGAAATAGCGCTAAAGTGACAAAAATATATTTCACATTTACACAGAACATCATGTCTGTCAAGGTTTTGCCACACTTACTAGAAATGCATATAAATATCGAATCGCTACAACTTAAGAAATGATAAGACAATATCCAAGAAACAAAATCTTTACCAGTTTTAAAATTAAGTATGCTCCGAATATTAATCTTTCTTAAATTAGTTGCTCAAATAACACTCGTTGGTTAAAAAGATGCCTTAATGCACGCCGTATTGAAATTAATATCAATAAAAATGGAAAGTTATACAGCTGCATCTTACAAACGTACACTCTAATGACAAATATTTATATGATAAAATTTTCTTTAATTTGGACAAGAAATACGCCCCTTCATTTATGACATTCTATTAAGATGCACCCCTGTGTATTAGCACATTTCTACAAAAATCATCTCTTGCGACTTGGCCTGCCGAACGTGGTCACCGTTATAATAACAATAGGAATACAAAGCTTTTAACCAAAGATTGATAAAGTTCTTTTCAAATGAAAAAATATTTACTGCCTAACAATTAGCACATCTACCACTGTTCTGTAATTCTCAACCAGAAGTGTAAAACACAGAACATGTGTTTCCAAAACAAATATTAATTTTTTTACATATTATTCTAATAAATTATAAAAACTAAAAACATTTATTAATGCGGTTAATAAAGATGTTGATTCCATTAAAATTAATTCTAAATGTCGCGAAATATGTACTTATATTGTTAAAATTTAGTATTGTTGTTATCTACGTTGCACCATAAAACCAAAAAACAAGCGATGGTAAAACATACTAGCATCGCTAGTTGTGTCAACAGGAAATATAATAATAAAAAAAGCCGCTGCCTAAGGAATCACTACTTCCACATTAAGGTTTTGTATCCAAGTCTTATACACACTAAGTCCCAATGTAATATTTTACTCCCTTTAATAATAGGGTGGGAGTGGTAGAGGGGGTGGCTAATGTCAAAAAATTTTTTAGAGGCCCTTGGTTCTCGTATACACACTAAATCCCAATTTAATTTTTACTCCCTTTAATAATAGGGAGGGGTGGTTGAGGGAGTAGCTAACGCCAAAAAAAATGTTTTGAGACGTTTCGTTGTTGTATACACACTAAATCACATTTTATATTTTTTATTCTCTTTCATAATAGTGTGGGGGTGATAGTGGTGGGGGTAGATGATGTTTGACTTTTTGTACATGCCCTAAATTGTAATTTTATGGATCCTTACCTGCTTGCTTTGCCTATTTACCCCCAAATCCTTCAACAGAATTAGATCAAAATATAGTCCAGTTCCAGATCTCGTTATAATATACCTATGTGTACCAAATTTCAAGTCAATATCATAAATGGTTCCAGAGCAAACGTACGCACAAAAAAGTTACATAGACAAAATTTTTTTCTCCAATTTAAAATTTCGACATTTCATGACATTTTAAACCTATTTGAACAAAAAAATTGTTACTATATTACTTCCGCCGGACGTGGAAGTAGTAACAATACCTACTAATCCTACTATACATAAACTTATAGACGTTTCGCTAATCAAGTTGACATCATTGGGAGATGATTAAAATTACAATTATCTAAAAAGTTCACTTATTTTCAAACAACTGTGAATAATATTATAATATTCTATAAAATGTTCAACTGTTAAGAATTTAGAATATTGAAATTGTTGTTATAACTGGCCCTAAACATTATACCTACTGTTCTTTTCTAAACGATATTTAGGTATGGTTTTAGAAAAGCGCCTGGAAAATATATAGGGAATATACAAAAACAAACTCTAATAAGAATACATCTTTAAAATAATAATTTAATAACTTACCATTTTACTGTTTATTTTCAAATTTATAAACAAACCCCCCAGAGTTCCACACTAATTTCACTTAAACTGTCTGTTATTTACTCTCTTATTAATAACAACAAATATACTGCAATAATAATGCATTATTCATTTCTTCCCGCCAATAATAAGACTGATGTACACAAGAAGAAACGTAGACTAGACTTCGCTGATCACGTGACCAATCAGCGCCACCGACCGCGTTTGTTGAAATTCCTGGAAGCGGCGCGGCGCTGTGATTGGCTAGCGGAGCGCGTAGCAACTAGTGGCAGTGGGAACGCGGCTGAGCTGCCACGAAGAATACCGAATCGAGTAACTGGGGCATTCGTCGCTTTAACCTTGGTCACTTGTCTCGATATTTACTAATATAGTGTCTGTTTATTTGCAGTTTAATAATGGCGCAGCGCGGCGTTTAAAATACTACGATTTGTTTGTAACTTAAATAAAATTCCAATATATCTCAGCAATATTAAAAAGTATTAATTGTGTTAAAGAGAATTGTGTATAACGTGTACAGGATTGATTTTAATTGGTTCATTTGTGATCGGTGGTTTAGATAATTTGCCGAACAGTGGTATAAATAAATGTGATAGTTTTAATTCTGGATTTTAATTTCAACCAGTAAAACTTGGATACCATGGGCCAAAGCTGCAAAGTGAGTACCTACCCTATTTAATTTTCTTTCTTCATTTATGTCTCTATATTTATATAGGTACCTGAAACAGGTCATTTTCAATTGTCTCCCCTGTAATATTTAATTTACAAAAACATGAGTAGTAATTTCATACAGATAATTGAATTTCTATATTTTATGTAGCTAATATTTTGTGTACCTATTAACCAGGAATACCTATACGTGTAGTCGTGTAGGTATTTATTTTAACAAGAGAGAATAGTACTTCTGTAATGTTGACCTTGTTGTGCCTCACAATGTTCTAAAGTATTTGAAGTAGCAAAATGATAAATCATATGTCAGGTAAGGACTTCTCGAGACATAAAAAACGCAACAAAAACGTTACGACCTTATTAAAATACCATTACCCTTTGCGCTACTTCGACCGGCCGACCGCAATTCATCTCGCTTACCTTTTTTATAGGTTTTTAATGTGCGTCGAGTCGTTCGATGCGGGCATGCCGCCGTGGCTCGCGGCGATAATAGTCATCTCGTAAAGTTTTGTTGCGTTTTTTATGTTTCGGAAAGCCCTTACTTGGACTATACCTAATCATACACTGATACACTTATAGTGCAGTAACTGGAGATTTTAATTTAGGAGAATTTTATGGATTAAATTTCGGTTTGATAATTTAATAGTATAGTTCATTTTATGTATTCCCTGCACTTAAAAAACGCAACAAAAACTTTACGACATAATTATTATCGCCTCTGGGCCAAGCGGCATACTGTCATCAAACAAACCGACGCATATTAAAAACCTATAAAGGTATAGTTCAAGTAGGAAGAAACTGAGTCATAAAAAACTTAACAAAAACTTTACGACCTCATTAAAATACCGGTACTCTTTTTAGTGCTGTTCGCAAATTGACTCACTTACCTTTATAGGTTTTTAATGTACGTCGGGAATGTTTAATGTCAGGCATGGCGCCATGGCCCGCGGCGATATAATTACCTGTGTCGTAAAGTTTTTGTTGCGTTTTTTATTTAGTTGTAAAGTTTTTGTTGCGTTTTTTTGAGTGCAGGAAATAAATAAACTGAACTATATAAATAATAGAATAAACTTGAAAAATTAGAGGTTTTTCCAAATAATTGAACAGAAAAAATGATAATAAATGCTCCGCATGTTGTCCATTTTCATTGACACACATCTCAATGCATCTTTGAAATGAAGTTTTTACCGTTTTTAAATCGAAAATCAGTTATTATTCTTTTTTTCATATTTTGAATTGTAGAACATTCAATTCAAAAAATTGAAAAATCATTTTGGGTCACCCTGTACATTTTTAAGAAGTGAAAATGATTCAAAAACATCACACAGATGTCTTGTAACTTCTATTTGCAATTTCTTTTCTTAAAATCCATAATAGTGACTGTAGTGATTTTTTCAATATGCATCTGCAGAATGGCATTATTTCAACAAAGAAATCACTACATCCAAGACTAGAAGGAGACTTCTAAAATTTACTGATATCTATTTATAGTATTCAACACTACATACACATGAACACTCAATTGATGTACGTTTCGCCAAGTATGTTGGCATCATCTGGAGATTATAAAAACTGCGTTTTAAACTTGAACACTACCATTCAACACCATCTCTGCTCGACATGCTACTCAGAGATGATTAAAAATGAAATCATCGAAATGGGGCGAAATGCGTGTCAAGTAGACTACTGGAGTGTATTGTTAAAATTAAAGCTCAGTTTTCAAATTATAGTTCAGTTTTCAAATTATAGTTCAGTTTTCATCATCTCCATTCTCCAGGTGATGTCAGCATGGTGGACGGAACCCGCATCGAGTAGAACATTCCAGTGTTGCTATCAAATTAAAACTTAATTTTAATCATGTTCAGATGATCAGTGTGTTGTTCAAATGAAAGCTCTCATCATCTCTAGGTGATGTTAGCTTAGAGGGTGAAAGCCCTGTCGCGTAAAACATTCAGGTGTTGCCTTCAATTTAAAGCTCAATTTTAGGCACCTCCAGATAATGCCAACCTGGTGGGCGAAACACACGTCAAGTAGAGTATTCGAGGGTAGTATTGCTAAAAAACTACTGCATTAATCATATACATATGATGCTAAACATAGTGGGCAAAACGCACATCGAGTAGGTTATTAAAGTATAGTGTTCATATTAAAGCTCAGTTTTAAGCATACTCAGATTATGTCTACATTGTTGGCGAAATACGCGTAGAGTAGAATATTCGAGCGTAGTGTTCAAATTGGGTTTTACCAATTTTAATCTTCTTCAGATGATGACATGGTGAACGAAACGTGCATCGGGCAGAGTTTTCTGGTGTATTGTTCAAAATAAAGCTCAGTTTTCATCATCTCCACTGATGTCGAGATGGTGAGCGAAACCCGTATCCAGTAGAATATTCGAGTGTTGCTATCACATTAAATGTCAGTTTCAAGCATCTCCAAATGAGGGTAAGCTGGTGATCGAAACACGCGTCGACTGTGTATGTAGTATTTAAATGCAATTAGAACAAGACTTTATGTATTTTTTAATCTAGTAATCTTGTATCTAGTTGATTCATACATTATTTTTTCAAATAATTTAAATACAAATAATTATAAAAAATAATTTATAATATTAAATAATTTTACACAAATTTATATACATAATAATCGGCAGATGCACATATTCTACGAAAGATTGACGTGTCCCCAGGGTATGCAATTACTTTTGGTGATATACCTATTATAACTACCGCCACTGACATTTATTTCGTGCTCTACAAAATTATTCACATGAAATTTTATCCTATCTCTCACCGTTTTCTCAGCGATTGTGCTAGAAGCTAAGCCATACGAAATGTTGCCAATTACCTTTCAGGCTCTTCATTTCTATTCGAGGTGTGAGCATTGACGGCAACGCAGCATTTTTCTATCAAATCTTCCAAGTTGATAGGTATATTAAAAATATCGCATTGGATTTGTTTCATCGTCTAACGCCATTACAGCACTGAAAAACGTAGTGGGCCATGGAAAAAATCTGAATGCGAATGCGACTGACGTGCCGCTTTCAATTTCATTGCTGTAGATCGAACGTTTTGGGTTTAAAGAATTTGTTCCGAGTTGTTTGCCGCGTGAATTAAGTTTCTATATGTCAAGTGACTTTTAACCACGTTTTAATGGAATTTGTATACTCTTTGGTTTGTTTGTATCGGTTTGATGGCCACTGAAGGTAGGAATAATTGTTATTTTGTCTTTCCAACATGACTTGTAATAATTGTTGTTTACTTTTATTTGTTAATTAATTGTAAGTCCTTAGTAGATGCAGTTCATTCTAAAGTTTTGTAAAAGCTCAGTCCCTGTAGTATTAATAATGGGAGGATCGTGTTTAATAATAATTAATTGTTAATAAGTATTTGCATGAACATTATTATTCATTTGCAACTTTGAGTTGATTCTTTTTATTAGAATAAAACGCCTCTATGACCATCGAAGTTAAAAAAACATATCCAAAATTGTGATTTATAGTTAAAATATATTGTTAAAACAAAGCCAGATCAAGGAAAAAAAATTAGAAACTGGGTTAGTAGGCCAGTCGTCAGGCAAAGTGACATCGTTTTAAATCGGACAGAAGATTTTACTGTTGGAACCAGTTCATTATAGGCCTCTTTTATACGTACTAATTTTTCCCCCTCGCCCACTCACCGGAACAGCCCCAATTTTGGGGCAATATCGCTTAAGAATTTTTATTTTTTTTTCTAATGACTCGATTGCATGTGAATGGCCCTACAAAAAAAAGGTGGTTATCAAAGTTAAAGATAAGTAAAGTTTAGGTATATCGAAATGGTTCAGACATATTTTTACGTAGTATTAATATTATTGGAGTTACAGGCGAGGGAAGTTAAGCATCGTATCGCATATTCCCTTTGTATATCGACACGTTTCTATATTCCACGCTTTCTACTTGCTATTACGTTTAATTTTCACTTTTGAAGTCTTAAGTAAATACATTTATTATCAATTTTGAAATTTTGAACGTGTCAGTATATAGCGAAGACGCGATACGATGGTTGATAGTCCGGGGAAAATTTATTCGAATGAAAAATTTTTGTGCTATCTTGTTCATAATGTGCTCCTTTATAAGAAAGTACAGTTTGCCAGAAGGTGGTTAAGAGTCACTTGACTTGACAGGTGCGACAAACAACTCGTAAAAACGTTCGATCTAACCAATGACTTCAGATCTGAAGTCATTGGATCCAACAGCAATGAAATTGAAAGCGTGATGTGAATCGCATTCAGATTTTTGCATAGGGCCTGCCTACTAAGTTTTCAGTGCTGTTTGTAGCGGTGACAACGCTGTTAAGACGATTAAACAAATCCAATACAGCGATCAACTTCAAAGTTCGTAAATTACAAACCTTGGATCAACTTGGGCCTTTGAGAGTTTGGTTGAAAAATGCTGCGTTGCCGTCAATGCTCACTCCTCGAATAAAAATGAAGAGCCCGAAAAGTAATTGGCAACATTTCGTGTGGCTTAGCTTCTGGCACGAACTGAGAAAACGGTGAGAGAAGGACAAAATTTCATATGAATAATTTTGCAGAGCACGAAATGTGAAATGTCAGTGGCGGTAGGTATATCACCAAAAATAATTGTATACTCAGGGGACACGTCCAGCTTTCGTAGAATATTTGCATCTGCCGATTATTATGTATACAAATTTGTGTAAAATATTTCAAATAAAGTATGAATCAACTAAATACAAAATTACTAAATTAAAAAATAAATAAATAAACAAAGAAAGTCGTGTTCTAATTGTATTTAAATATTACATTTGAATACTCTACTCGACGCACGTTTCGTCCACCAGGTTGGCATCATTTGGAGATACTTAAAACTGGCCTTAAATTTGATAGCAACACTCGAATGTTTTACTTAATACGCCTTTCGCCCACCACGTTGGCATCATTTGAAGATGATTAAAGTTGAGTTTTAATTGGAACACTAGATCCGAATATTCTATTCGACGCGTGATTCTCCCATCATGCTGACATCACATTGAGATGGTGGAAACTGAACTTTAATTTGAACAATACACTCGAACAAACTACTCTTTGTGTTTTGTTTTCATCGTCTCCATGTGATGTCAGCGTAGTGGGCGAAACCAGTGTCCAGTAGAAGATTCGGGTGTTGCTATCAAATAAAAGCCTATTTTGTCACTTTTAAGATTGATTTTTTTTTCTGGGGAAAAAATGTATATTTTGTAGGAGGCGTTTCTTTGGGGTAGGTGGTAGGTGACCAGGGTTGTGTAACCGGCCCCGGGGGTTGTTCTCTCCCTTCAAAGAGGTGGAATCCTAAACTATACAGTATACACAGTTTTATTCGGTAGCAATTGTAAGTAAACGCTTTTCTTCTAAATAATGGTAAATGCTCTTTGCGGTATACTCTCGGGTCTTTAAAGATCGCATATTTCTCTGAAATCATTGATTTTATCGTATAGAAACAAGAGTAGGTATAGTTCAAGTAGGAATAAACTGAGACGGAAAAAACGTAACAAAAACATTACTACAGAATTTTTCAACGCTGCAGGCCGTGGCGCTAAGTTGAAGTAAATAGATCCCAGTAAATAAAAAACGGAAGAAAAACTTTACAACATAATTATATCGCCGCGGGCCATGGCGCCAAGCATGACATCAAATAACGACCCGAGACCCGACGCACATTAAAAACCTATAAAGGTAAGCTAGTAAATTTGCGAACAGCACTAAAAAAGAGTACAGGTATTTTAATGAGGTCGTAAAGTTTTTGTTGGGTTTCTTATGTCTTGAACTTTACCTACTTTTTTCTTGAGGAATCTATTTACGATATTTACTTTTAATATCATCCTTGTAAAAAATTTGGGGTGCGTAGGGGTTCGTCATAGTCTGTTCCTGACTTCCTAGAAGGTACGTAGACTTCTAGAGTAAATTAATGCATTCATCTGTTTTATTGTAAATCACCAAAACCTCATTAAGTTTAAAATAATGATTTAAAAGTTATAAATAATAAAGAATTTGCTTCCCTCCATTTTAGCGGCCCAGCCTATAACTTACTTTAATTTTTTAAATTTATTTTATCGCCTTATTTAGATTAATGCCCTGGCGGAGTTTAGCATTAGCTATTCTACCATACTTAACAGCGAGTATAAAGACACCCTCAATCAGAAGACATATACAACGATTATAACAGCGACCATTCCCTACCACAAAGCCATCTGCCGCAGCTGAGACTAAACTCAGAAGTGGTACAGCAACTAGCCTTGTCTCACACAACCTCGTCAAGTCCACTGCCACCAACTCGGTAACACATGAGAAACACCACTAACATCCATACCCTAGCCAGGATTCGAACTCAGGACTCCTTGGTTGCAAGCCTAACACGTAAACGTTGAGCCGGTATTTAATAGTTTTCTCACTCCAGACAATAAATAATAACAATACCTACGATTATTTAGTAAAAGGTATGGCAATAAAATTCATAATGTATACAAACTTACGGATAATTGATAAGAAAATTGGTCTCAGGTGAGTGCCACCTTCATTGTACTTTCTCATCATCCCTTATCTTGAATATATTTGTAACTCTCGTTAAGTCTTTTTAGTAGAACGTAAAATTATCTTGACCGCAATTTTCTTGACGGCCTTTAATCTAACGAGAAATTTACATGTTACAACAACAAAAAAATCACCAGTTAAAAATTTGTTTGGTGCTCTGACGAGAAATTTGACAAATGCGATTTCGATGTTCCATTTGATTCAATTTTTATTTTAAACATTTTTTCTTTTTGTCCCTTCTTGAGCCTCCCTTGGAACTTAGAAAAGAAAATCGACAAAAAAAATGTCTAAACAATTTTCCATCCTGAACGTTTTTGTGTACTTGATATAGTTTTTGATTGAACTACAAATTGTTTTTGGTCCATTTCGATGCAATTTTTCATCCTGAGCAATTTTTATTGGACGAGAAATTATTTTTTGTGATTTCACCAAAATTCAAAAGGGTCCTACCTTTGTCCTTCTAGGCCTTATATCTAAATATAGGTATATCAGATTTCAACGTTGAGTCGTTTTTAAGTATTACTCACATTCACACACATCAGTCAGACACTGAGACACCTACAGGCGGCATCTCGATATTCGGATATATTTTCTGGCTTCAAAACATCCATTTTTGTCATATCTAGAATTTGGATTTATTCACGTCAATAATTTCTCTGTCTGTAGATGAAAAAAATCCTACCATGTTATTGAATAAGGTGTTGGCTATTAAATGTATTTTATTAATTAAAAAGATTAACTAAATTACCAAAAAGCCACGAACAAAGATATGTTTTATATAGGATTAATACCTGTTAAATACGCGTAATTCAAATTATTATCAAAAATATCTATTGGTTTGACCACTCCTGTTCGTCTCCAACAATATAACAATAACAGAGACGCACACACGTTCTGTCTGTTGAAATTCTTAGAACGATGGCGGCGCCGGCGTTATGATGAATAACATGCATTGGCATTGGCGAATCTCTTCCCCACTCCCGGGTGATTGACCTCTGTCGTTTACAGGTGCACCGACCGACTGCACTGTCGATTTATTTGTCAATTTAGCAGAAGTGAGACGTTTTACACTGGACCGCAATTTGGAACAATTTAACAAATACAAATGATTTATCAATCATGTAAAGTAATTTGCTTAATTAAAAGTGATATTTAGGTATTTTTAATAATTTATTATAGTGATACAGTAATAGACATACGTAAATAGTGAAAAATGTGTTCCAACTATCTTTAATGGCTCTTATTGAGATGTTAACACTGAATGGTTGAGGTGAAACGTATTCCAGGGTAAGTAATGTTCAATCAAATTTTAATTTATGAATATTGTTTTAATTCAAAATGCGTTTATAACGGTGGAAAGTAAAGCAAATAACCTCTCAAATTGTTATTAACAAGCATCTGATCTCGGTATTATTTCCTTCAAATAAGGATCTACATGGTCTAATTTCTGTGGTGTTTATTTATTATTTATTTTATTATATGGAGCTAGTATACTTAAAAATCAAATATAGCATCTGATTTGTCTGGTCGATAGCCGCATGGGTTAAGGCGCGAGGTGGCAATCGCGATTAATTACACGGCTGTCGCGCTACCGGGTTCGAATCCTGGCACTGGCACTGTCGGTCCAAATGGTTGTATGTCCACGTTTTTTCAATGTGTAACCCCCTTCCGCACAAGCCTCTGGCTTCTGGAATTTGGGGTTGTCTAATTTATGTGGTGTTTAATTTTTTTTAAAACTTGCCTTTATGCTTTTATTAGTAATTGCTTCAGTTTCTGTAATTTATATCAAATGAACAGTATTGGCAACAGCAGGAATATATATATTGATCTTTTATTTACGCATCTTAATGATGATATTGAAGTTAGATCTGCCAAAGATTTACTACTTCCCAATTCGACACATCATACCGCTATCACATTTGATATTGACATAATGGTCAAAAATGAACTGCAATATGAAGAGTGGAATTTTGATTATCGCAATGGCGACTACTTTGGTTTAAATAATTACTTTGCTGAAGTTCAATGGGACAAATATTTGGACTATGATATAGATAATTGTGTGTGTACTTTACGATGTCATCTTTAGTGGTATCAATGCTTTCATTCTCATTCAGAGATACAAAATCTCAACTTTTCCCAAATGGTACTACTCGGAACTTCGTAGATTAGTTGTAGAAAGAAAGAAAGCTCATAAAATGTATAAAAATTCCATGACAAACCAATCCTACGAACATTTCTCCCGTCTACGTGCCGAATGTAAAGATCTTACGGAAAGGTGCCATATGGAATATTTGATTAATACTGAAAATAATATTCATCGAGATCCCCGCCAATTTTGGAAATATATAAATGATCAAAATAAGGTTTCCAATGCTATATATTCAAGTAGGCAGAAATTGAGACGTAAAAAACATAACAAAAACTTTACGACCTCATTAAAAACCGGTACTCTTTTTTGTGCTGTTCGCAAATTGACTCGCTTACCTTTATAGGTTTTTAATGTGCGTCGGGAATGTTTCATGTCAGGTTTGACGCCATGGCCCGCGGCGATATAATTATGTCGTAAAGTTTTGTTGTGTTTTTTATTAGTGGGATCTATTTATTTCAACTAGCGCCATGGCTCGCGACGATAATAATTATGTCGTAAAGTTTTTGTTGGGTTTTTTCTGTCTCGGGAATTTATTATTTGAACTATACCAAATAGAATGTGCTATCGTAATAAGTTGCCTGATTCTGGATTAGTCACTGTTAATTTGTTTGCCGAATTCTTTTCCAGTGTGTATATGCAAAATAACAATAACATAGTATAGTTCAAGTAGGAACATCCTGAGACATAAGAAACCCAAGAAAAATTTTACGACCTCATTAAAATAACGGTACTCTTTTTTAGTGCTGTTCGCAAATTGAATCGCTTATTTTTATAGGTTTTTAATGTGCGTCGGGTCTCGGGTCGTTATTTGATGTCATGCTTGGCGTCATGACCCGCGGCGATATAATTATGTCGTAAAGTTTTTGTTTAGTTTTTTTTGTCTCAGGAAGTCCTTACTTGGACTATACCAGATTATAATTTTAATATTAACATTGATTTGGTGTCTTGTTCTGTTCTGATGGTTTATATTCTGAAGTTTATGTATTTCATTTTGGCTTAGGTTGAACATATAACAGCCACTCCACTATTGGTGAATACAAGTTTTATAGAATGAAATCTATCGGGACCATATATATTTAACAATTTAACGGCATTTCGTAAATATATCTTATTTTCGTTGTCATTCATTTTACACGATGCTTTTACGCCTTATTTCATGATACAGGCTCATTTGAAAACTTCATGCCTCTGGCGTAGTTTCCTCGAACACCAAAAACTTAAACACTAACGGCCCGTTTATCAGTGCAGAATTAACGCTATCTAGAACTCTTCGCTGAACATTTATCCTTTGATTACGAGTTAACCTTGCATTGATAAACCGGCCCTAACTGAATACTCTATCGGACGTGCGTTTCGTCAATCATGTTGGCATCATCTGGATGATTAAAACGTAATTTCAAATAATTATTAATTTTAAAACTCAGTTTTGATCATCTCCAGGTGATGTCAACATGGTGGGTGAAACCTACGTCGAGTAGACTGTGCTAGTGTTGTTATCAGATTAAAACTCAGTATTACGTATATCCAGATGATGCCAACGGTGGGCAAAACGTGCGTCAAGCAGAGTATTGCAGTGTAGTGTTTAAGTTTGAAGCGTCTTCAGAAGATGCCAAAATAGTGTGCGAAACCCGTATCAAGTAGAGTGTTCGAGTGTATTATTCAAATTAAAGCTCAATTTCATCATTTCCAGTGATACCAGTATGGTGGAGAAACCCGCGTTGCGTAAAACATTCGAGTGTTGGTATCAAATTAAAGCTAGGTTCTAAACACCTCCAGATAATGCCTACCTGGTGAACGAAAAGCTAAAGCTAATTTTTAAGCATATCCAGGTGATGCCTACATGGTTGGCGAAATAAGCGTCGAGTGGAGTATTCAAATCAAAACTCAGTTTTAATCACCTCCAAATTATGCCAATACGGTGGACGAAACGCGCGTCGAGTAGAGTGTTACAGTGTAATGTTCAAATTATAACTCAGCTTTCATCGTCTCCAGATGAAGTCATCATGGTAGACGAAACCCGCGTTGAGTAAAACATTTGAGCGTTGTCACCAAATTAAACTACAGCTTTAAGCAGCTCCAGATGATGCCAACATGGTGGGCAAAATGCGCGTCGAGTAGAGTACTAGAGTCTAGTGTTCATATTAAAGTTCAGTTTTACGCATCTTCAGATTGTTTACATGGTTCGCGAAACGCGCGTCGAGTAGGGTATTCAGGTATAATTTTAAAATTAAAATTTATTTTTAATCATCTCTAGATGATGCCAACATGGCGGGCGAAATGCGCATCGAGTAGAGCATTCGAGTACATTATTCAAATTAAAGCTCAGTTTTCTTCATCTCCAGATGATGCCAATACAGTGGGCGAAAGCGTGTCGAGTAGAGTATAGAAGTGAAATGTTCATACTAAAACTCAGATTTAAGCATCTCCATATGATACCAATATGATGGGCGAAACACACGTCGAGTAGAGTATTCAAGTGTAATATTTAAATGACTTGGTGCTTGTGGAAATTACGTCCCATGCAACATCACATTTTCAACACCTCATTTTCCTTAATTTGAATTTGCGATTAGGAAAGAATTTGTTTAAAAAAAATATTTAAAGTAAATAATTATACTTCATTAATTATTTGAAATTTGATTCATTACATATACTCGGCAGATGCAAAAATTCTACAAAAAGTGGGCGTATCCCCTGCTAAAGTAATTAATTTCGATGATATATTGCCACATTTGCCACTGACATTTGAAATTTCATGCTCTACAAAATTTCTTGTCTGAAATTTTGTTCCATCTCCCACCGTTTTCGCGGCGTTTCTGCTAGAAGTTAAGCCACAACGAAATGTTGCCAATTAGTCTTCAAGCTCTTCATTTTTATTTGAGTAGTGAGCTTTGTTAGCAACCCCGCATTTTCCGACCAAATATCTCAAGTTGATCGGTGTATTAAAAATACCGCATTGGATTTGTTTCGTTGTCTAACATCGTCACAGCACTGAAAATCGTATAGTAGGCCATGGAAAAATCTGAATGCGACTGACAGGACGCTTCCAATTTCGTTTAGTTGTAGATCGAACGTTTTGATATTAAACAGTAACAATCTGCTGCGAGTTGTTTGTGATGTGAATTAAATTTTCACTTACGTGAAATGACTTTAATAAGCGTTTTAATGTGAATTTGTAATCTATGTTGTGTTGTTCGTATCGGTTTGATGACCACTAAACGCGAGATTAATTCGCTAAGGTAATAATTATTGTCTTTCCATAATGATCTCTAATTATTGTTAACGTTTATTTGTTAGTCAATTGTATGTGCTTAATAAACTCAGTTTATTCTAGTTTCGTAAAAGCTCAGCTTCTGGATTATTTATGTTGGGAGGATTGTGTTTAATAATAAATAATTGTTAATATTTGCATGAACATTATTGTTCACTTGCAACTTGGTATAATTTTTTCTACTAGGTTAAAACGCCTCTCAGATCATTAAACTTGAAAAGAGATATTCAAAATTGTGATTTATATTATATGTCAAAATAAAAAGCACGATAAATGAAAAAAATATTAAATTGAAATCTGCGGTAGGATGCACTCGGTAGAACAGATCAGCATCTAAACTGACAGTACTGCGTTTATTTATTTGCCAGATTGTTCCAAAGCGGGCAGGATGTAGAGACAATAGGAGAAAGTAAGATTTTATTATATGAAATTTTCCAATGTATCTGTGACTCTGTGAATTGATAAGGAATTAATATATTTCGTCTGTTCACACAACACGAACGTCTAAATAAATCAGCATAAAACTTGGTAAAAAAATGAAATTTTTCAGTAGTTATAGACATATTAGTTGTTTATAGAACATGTGCTTTCTCATAATTGGCCATAAATAATCTTGTTTAAATAAATGAAATGCTTATCATGACTAATCAATATAAAAGCTAGTGGAAAATTTGTCATTTTTTGCCAGTTAGGTATATGTATAGCAGTGTAGCAGCCAGAAAATTTGTTTGAGACGTTTCGTTCTTGTATACACACTAAATCACATTTTATTTTTTTTTACTCCCTTTCACAATAGTGTGGGGGAGTATTGGAAGTGACAGGGGGGGGGGGGGGTGGCGGTTGGCTGATGCCATAAAAAATATGAGACCTTGACTCTTTGTACATACCCTAAATTGTAATTTTATGGACTCTTTCCTGCTTGCTTTGCCTATTTACTCTTATTTACCCCCGAACCCTTCAACGGAATTAGATCAAAATATAATCTAGTTCCAGATCTCGTTACAATACATAAAGTGTACCAAATTTCAAGTCAATATCATAAACGGTTCCAGAGTAAACGTGCGCACAAAGAAGTTACAGACAGACAGACCGACCGACAGACAGGAACTTTTTTTTACTCAAATTTAAAATCTCGACGTTTCATGACATTTTAAGCCTATTTCAACAAAAAAAAATGTTACTATACTTCCGCTGGGCGTGGAATAAGTAATAACATACATAAACTTATGGACGTTTCGCTAACTAAGTTGACATCATTGGGATATGATTAAAATTGCAATTGCAATTATCTAAAAAGTTAACTTATTTTTAAACAACTATGAAGAATATTCTATAAAATGTTCAACTGTTAAGAATTTTGAATGTTGAAATTGTTGTTATAACTGGCCTTAAACATTATACCTACTGTTCTTTTCTAAACGATATTTAGATATGGTTATAGAAAAGCGCTTGGAAAATATATAGGAAATGCACAAAAACCAACTCTAGTAACAATGCATCTTTAAAATAATAACTTACCGTTTCACTATTTATTTTCAAATTTATAAACAAACCCCGCAGAATTCCACACTAATTGTGCAATAATAATTCACTATTCATTTCTTCCTGCCAACAATAAGACTGATGTATAGTTCAAATAATAAATTCCCGAGACAGAAGAAAAGCAACAAAAACTTTCCGACATAATTATTATCGCCGCGGGCCATGGCGCCAAGCCTGACATTAAACATTCCCGACGCACATTAAAAACCTATAAAGGTAAGTGAGTCAATTTGCGAACAGCACTAAAAAAAGTACCGGTATTTTAATGAGGTAAAGTTTTTGTTACGTTTACACAAGAAGCGTAGACTAATAACGCCCAGTTATCATAATTGCGGATTGCGAATTTCCGCTTGCGGATTTTTTTTTTATTTGACATATTATGCGTTTCAGGGGAACTTAATTTGCTGATTTAACTTCTAGTTAAATGTAAACGGATCGCCTTACGAACATTTTGCTACACCTGCAAGAAAATTAGACTGTTTTAGAACAAATTTTATAAAAATCCACACCAAAGAATTCGCATTCCGCAACTGTCTGAAAGTCTGAGCGACCGACCTTCGTCAACAAACGGTTTGTTGAAATTCCTGGAAGCGGCGCGGCTATTGGTTAGCGGAGCGCCTAGCAACTACCGAAGAATACCGAATCGAGTGACTAGGACATTCGTCTCTTTAACTAGGTCACTTGTCTCGATGTTTATTAATATGGTGTCTGGTGTCCTGTTTATTTGCAGTCTGGCAATGGTGCGGCGCGGCCGGCGTTTAAAATACTTCGACTTTTGTGTGTAACTTAATAATATTCAAATATATCTCAGCAATATTAAAAAGCATTAACTGTGTTAAAGAGAACTGTGTACGTGTACAGGATTGATTTTAATTCGTTCATTTGTGATCGGTATTAAAAAACGAGTGGTCATTGAGGCTTTTAGATAATTTGCCGAAACCTATAAATAAATGTGATAGTTTTAATTCTGGATTTTAATTTCAACCAGTAAAACTTGGAAACCATGAGCCAAAGCTGCAAAGTGAGTACCACCTACCCTATTTAATTTTCTCTTTTCTATTTCTGTCTCTATATTTATATACCTAAAACAGGGCTCATATTTTGAATTATCTCCTCCGAAATATTTAATTTACAAAAACACGAGTAGTAATTTCATACAGATAATTGAATTTCTCAATTTTATGTAGCTAATATTTTTTTTATTAACCAGAAACCTATACGTGTAGGTTTTTATTTTAACAAGAAAAACCACTACTTATGTAAAGTTGACCGTGTTGTACCTCACAATGTCCTATAGAGAAAATAGTAAATCATATACTTAATCATACACTGATATATACACTTAAGGTAATACAATAACTGGGGATTTTAATTTAGGAGAATTTTATGGATTAAATTTCGGTTCTTTTTTGATAATTTATCAGTTTATGTATTCCCTGCACTCAAAAACGCAACAAAAACTATTTGTCGGCGGCATAGTAGGTACACAGCGTTGCGTTTTTTGAGTCCAGGAAATAAATAAAGTGAACTATATAAATAATAAAATAAACTTGAAAAATTAGAGGTTTTTCCAAATAATTGAACAGAAAAAAAGATAATAAATGCTCCTCATGTTGTCCATTGAAACCCATGTCGCGTAAAACATTCAGGTGTTGCCTTAAGTTTAAAGCTCAGTTTTAGGTACTACCTTCAGAGAATGCCCTGGTGGGCGAAAGACACGTCAAGTAGAGTATTCGAGGGTAATATTCCTAAAAAGCTACTGTATTAATCATATCCATATGATGCTAAACATAGTGGGCGTAACGCACATCAAGTAGATTATTAGAGTATAGTGTTCATATTAAAGCGCAGTTTTAAGCATCCCCAGATTATGTCTACATTGTTGGCGAAATATGCGTAGAGTAAAATATTCGAGCGTAGTGTTCAGATTAAAACCCAATTTTAATCTTCTCCAGATGATGACATGGTGAACGAAACGTGCATCGAGCAGAGTATTCTTGTGTATTGTTAAAAATAAAGTTCGGTTTTCATCATCTCCACTGATGTCAACATGGTGAGCGAAACCCGCGTCGACTAGAATATTCAAGTGTAGTATTTAAATACAATTGGAACAAGACTTTATTTATTTATTTATTTTTTAAAATCTAGTAATGTATTTAGTTGATTCATACTTTATTTGAAATATTTTACACAAATTTATATACATAATAATCGGCAGATGCAAAATTCTACGAAAGCTGGACGTGTCCCCTGGGTATACAATTACTTTTGGTGATATTTCAAATTTCGTACTCTACAAAATTATTCACATGAAATTTTATCCTATCTCTCACCCTTTTCTCAGCGATCGTGCTAGAAGCTAAGCCATACGAAATGTTGCCAATTATCTTTCAGGCTCTTCATTTTCTATTCGAGGTGTGAGCATTGACGGCAACGCAGCATTTTCCGACCAAAGCTTCCAAGTTATTATAATATATTAAAAATATCGCATTGGATTTGTTTCATCGTCTAACACCATTACAGCACTGAAAAACGTAGTAGGCCATGGAAAAATCTGAATGGGACTGACATGCCGCTTTCAATTTCATTGCTGTAGATCGAACGTTTTGGGTTTAAAGAATTTTTTCCGAGTTGTTTGCCGCGTGAATTAAGTTTTTATATGTCAAGTGACTTTTAACCACGTTTTCATGGAATTTGTATAATCTTTGGTGTGTTCGTACCGGTTTGATGGCCACTGAAGGTAGGAATAATTATTATTTTGTCTTTCCAACATGACTTGTAATAATTGTTGTTTACTTTTATTTGGTAATTAATTGTAAGTGCTTAGTAGATGCAGTTCATTCTAAAGTTTTGTAAAAGCTCACTCCCTGTAGTATTAATAATGGGAGGTTTGTGTTTAATAATAATTAATTGTTAATAAGTATTTGCATGAACATTATTATTCATTTGCAACTTTGAGTTGATTCTTTTTATTAGAATAAAACGCCTCTATGACCATCGAAGTTAAAAAAAATTATCCAAAATTGTGATTTATTGTCAAAATATATTAAAACAACGCCAGATCAATGAAAAAAAATTAGA
This sequence comes from Leptura quadrifasciata, assembly GCA_963675555.1. NCBI lineage: Eukaryota > Metazoa > Arthropoda > Insecta > Coleoptera > Cerambycidae > Leptura > Leptura quadrifasciata. Next base: position 178,676,193 of record OY776674.1, read on the forward strand.
AACTGGGTTAGTAGGCCAGTCGTCAGGCAAAGTGACATCGTTTTAAATCGGATAAGATATTTTACTGTTGGAACCAGTTCATTATAGGCCTGTTTTATACGTACTAATTTTTCCCCCTCGCCCGCCCTCCGGAACAGCCCCAATTTTGGGTCAATATCGCTTAAAAATAATTTTTTTTTCAAATATTTCGATTGTGAATGATCCTACAAAAAAAAGATGGTTATCAAAAATGTAATATTTTCCAGATACTTACATTGAATTAGATCTAACACGTTTTGGTTACAAATATGAGGATAATATGCTTATATACTTGCATTTATGACCAAATATCCATTGTTAGATGGTTTAATAAAAGCGTGCAATTGTAAAAAATCGTGTAGTACTAATGCATGTAGCTGTAAAAGTTGTATAATCACTTTAATTGTATTTGAAAATAAATTAAATAAAAAATTAAGTTCACATAACTACATTTTAAATCTTATATTACTCTACTTAACAATTATTCTACTTATAGGTATAAATTGTTGCATACTTCAGTGGATGTACGACGAGCCAATGCAAGCGTGTGTTCTATAAAAATACCTATATATACTTATATAATGTCACAACTACCCTGACAGACGCCCGCGCGCTTGCACATATTCACAATTAAAACACAAGCACAAGCTAAAGGATAACAAAATATATCAACAGCATATTGTGGCCAAAGCTTCAGAGAATAAATGCAAATTCTTCTTACAATAAAAAACATTAATTTTCATATAGTTTTTGCGAGAGTTTTTGAGACCTGAAAATCGTAAATTTCGCGTTTTTTGAGATTTCAAGATTTTTTTTCTCTAAAACTATCAACTTTAGAGAAGAACGTCTAAGAACATTTTTTGTTTGTTTTGATGTGAACAATACGAAAATATTTTTTCCGAAATGATAAAGTCTCGGATAAAGACAATGTTTCTATTTTGTTTAAACAGTTCCTGACCACATTTCCATCTGGAAAACTGTACTTTCTTATAAAGGAGCACATTTTGAACAAGATGGCACAAAAATTTTCCATTCGAATTAATTTTCCCGGTCGATGACTGATTTCACCGGGATTATGACTTCCCCGCCTATAACTCCAATAATATTAATGCTACGTAATTAAAGATGTGTCTGAACCGTTTCGATAGAGAATTTACATTTCTTTAACTTCGATAACCATCTTTTTTTTGTAGAACCGTTCACAATCGAGATATTTGCAAAACTTGTAGGTGTTCCGGGTGGCGGGCGAGAGGGAAAAATTAGTATGTCTAAAAGAGGCCTATAATGAACTGGTTCCAATAGTAAAATCTCTTGTCCGAATTAAAACGATTTTTATGTATTCTCAACTCCCTGACGACTGGCCTATAGAATGCACCTCGTAAATCAAATCAGCTTCTCCAATGACAGTAATTGCGTTTATTTATTTTCCAGAATGTTCCAAAGCAAACAGGCCCATGTAGAGACAATAGAAGGTAAGATTTCATTATGTGAAGTTTTCCAATGTATCTGTGAGTTTTTTTCAATTGATAAGGAAGTGATATATCTCGTCTACTAACACAATACGACCGTCTAAATAAATCGGTATAAAAGATGGTAAAAAATTTATAATTTTTTTGTAGTTATATTTACATATATTTGTTTAAAGAAACAATTTTGAAGAAAGACAATTTTTTATACAGAATATGTGCTTTTTTCTGATTAGCCATAAACAATCGTTTATGGCCAACCATAAAAAAAAAACGCACATATTTTGTATGAAAAGTTGTTTTTCTTTCGTCAAAATTGTTTCTTTAAACAAATATATGCATATAACCACTAAAAAATTTCAAATTTTTTACCAACTTCTATACTGATTTATTTAAACGGCCGGGCCGTGTTGAGTTAGACGAGTATCACATCCTTATCAATTGAAAGAAACTCATAGATATATCAGAAAACTTCATATAATGAAATCTACTTTCTCCTATTGTCTACGGGGTGCATCCTACCCCAGATTCTAATTTAATTATTTTTTTCCTTCATTTGGATTTGTTTTAACGATATATTTTGACAAAAAATCACAATTTTGAATATCTTATTTCAACTTCAATGGTCATAGAGGCATTTTATCCTAATAGAAAGAATCAACTCAAAGTTGCAAGTGAATAATAGTGTTCTTGCAAATATTAACAATTAATTATAAGACACAATCCTCCCATTATTAATACTACAGGGACTGAGCTTTTACAAAACTTTAGAATGAACTGAATCTACTAAGCACTTACAATCGATTAACAAATAAAAGTTAACGACAAATATAACAAGTCATGTTGGAAACACAAAATTCTAATTATTATCTTTAGTGGCCATCAAATCGATACGAACAAAGATTATATAAATTCACATTAAAACGTGGTTAAAAGTCACTTGACATAGGTGCGACAAATCAAACAGCTCGCAACAAATTGTCCCAAAACGTTCGATCGAAATTGAAAGCGTGATGTCAATCGCATTCAGATTTTTGCATAGGGCCTGCCTACTAAGTTTTCAGTGCTGTAGCGGTGACAGCGCTATTAAGACGATTAAACAAATCCAATACAGTGATCAACTTGGGAGATTTGGTCGAAAAATGCTGCGTTGCCGTCAATGCTCACTCCTCGAATAAAAATGAAGAGCCTGAAAAGTAATTGGCAACATTTCGTGTGGCTTAGCTTCTGGCACGAACTGAGAAAACGGTGAGAGGACAAAATTTCATATGAATAATTTTGCAGAGCACGAAATGTGAAATGTCAGTGGCGGTAGGTATATCACCAAAAAGAATTGTATACCCAGGGGACACGTCCAGCTTTCGTAGAATATTTGCATCTGCCGATTATTATGTATATAAATTTGTGTAAAATATTTCAAATAAAATATGAATCAACTAAATACAACGTTACTAGATAAAAAGAAATAAACAAAGAAAGTCGTGTTCTAATTGTATTTAAATACTACACTTGAATACTCTACTCGACGCACGTTTCGTCCACCAGGTTGGCATCATTTGGAGATGCTTAAAACTGGCCTTAAATTTGATAGCAACACTCGAATGTTTTACTTAATGCGCCTTTCGCCCACCACGTTGGCGTCATCTGAAGATGATTAAAGTTGAGTTTTAATTGGAACACTAGATCCGAATACTCTACTCGACGCATGATATCCCCATCATGCTGACATCACATTGAGATGGTGGAAACTGAACTTTAATTTGAACAATACACTCGAACAAACTATACTCCTTGTGTTTAGCGAAACGCGCATCGAGTAGAGCATTCGGGTGTATTGTTTAAATTGAAGATCAGTTTTCATCATCTCCAGGTGATGTCAGCATAGTGGGCGAAACCCGCGCCGAGTAGAACATTCCAGTGTTGCTATCAAATAAAAGCCTATTTTGTCACTTTTAAAATTGATTTTTTTTCTGAGGAAAAAATTTATATTTTGTAGGAGGCGTTTCTTTGGGGTAGGTGTTAGGTGACCAGGGTTGTGAAACCGGCCCCGGGGGTTGTTCTCGCCCTTTAAAGGGGTAGAAAACAAATTTATAAAAACACTAATAAACATATTTTTTATACTATTTTTCAATTATTATAGATGAAAAGAAATTCCACCCCCTTGAAGGGTGGAAACAACCCCTGGGAGTGGTTACACAATCCTGGTCACCTACCACCTTCCTCAAAGAAATGCCTCCTATAGACTAGTGAATTAAAGTAATGAGCTAACGTATACTTAGGTCACTAGTGAGGTAAAGTAATTTAGTCACTGAAGAGTAATTTTAATATAAAAAAGGCCAAGCAGTTTATTTATTGTCTTTATTATACGGAAAATTAAGAAAACAAAGAATCCACTAACACATTCATTTATTTATGTTTATGCTAAAATTTATTGTCATCATATTCGATTTTTCACAAAGAAAACTGCTCTCCTGCACACAATTTTTCTCTATACTAGTAACGACGTCTGTATCGCCTGACTCGTTGCGTTGCTCTCCCTATGTTTTTTTAGCAATAACAATCTTGTAAATTGGCTGTAGCTTCTTTGGCTTCTTGCAAAATATCGGTCACACAACTTCGTCAAGTCCACTGCCACCAACTCGGTAACACATGAGAAACACCACTAACATCCATACCCTAGCCAGGATTCGAACTCGGGACTCCTTGGTTGCAAGCCTAACACGTAAACGTTGAGCCATTGAGCCGGTATTTAATAGTTTTCTCTCTCCAGGCAATAAATAAAAGTGTTTAATAATTAATATGATTAATAACAATACCTACGATTATTTACTAAAAGGTATGGCAATAAAATTCATAATTTATACAAACTTACGGATAATTGATAAGAAAATTGGTCTCGGGTGAGTGCCAACCTTGATAGTACTTTCTCATCATCCTTTATCTTGAATATATTTGTAACTCTCGAAGACTTTTTAGTAGAATTTAGTAAAATTGACTTGACCGCAATTTTCTTGACGGCTTTTAATCTAACGAGAAATTTACATGTTACAACAACAAAAAAATCACCAGACAAAAATCTGTTTGGTGCTCTGACGAGAAATTTGCAAAATGCGATTTCGATGTTCCATTCGATTCAATTTTTACTTTAAACATTTTTTCTTTTTGGATCCCTTCTTGTTCCTCCCTTGGAACTTAGAAAATAATATTGACAAAAAAAAATGTCTAAACAATTTTCCATCCTGAATAGTTTTTGTGTACTTGATATAGCTTTTAATTGAACTACAAATTGTTTTTGGGCTATTTCGATGCAATTTTTCATCCTGAGCAATTTTTAGATTTGGTCGAGAAATTATTTTTTGTGATTTCACCAAAATTCAATAGGGTCCTACCTTGGTCCTTCTAGGCCTTATATCTAAATATAGGTATATCAGACTTCTACGTTGAGTCGTTTTCAAGTATTACTCACAGACATACAGACAGACACTGAGACACCTACAGGCGGCATCTCGATATTCGGATATATTTTGTGGCTTCAAAACATCCATTTTTGTCATATCTGGAATTTGGATTTATTCACGTCAATAATTTCTCTGTCTATTGATGAAAAAAATCCTACCACGTTATTGAATAACGTGTTGGCTATTAAATGTATTTTATAAATTAAAAAGATTAATGAAATTACCAAAAAGCCACGAACAAAGATATGTTTTATATCGGCTTAATACCTATTAGCCCACATCTTTACTGGGATTGATTCCATTTGTTGTTTATAGTTCTTGTTCTAAAATAGGTAGGCCTAATTCGAATTATCAAAAATATCCATTGGTTTGACCACTCCAGTTCGTCTGCAACAATATGACAATAACAGAGTCGCACGTCGCACACACACACGTTCTGTCTGTTGAAATTCTTAGAACGATGACGGCGCCGGCGTTATGATGAATAACATGCATTGCATTGGCGAATCTAGGGCATCTCATCCCCACTCCCGGGTGATTGACCTCTGCTGTTTACAGGAGCACCGACCGACTGCCAGTGTCGAGTTATTTGTCAATTTAGCAGCAGTGAGACGTTTTAACTGGACCGCAATTTGGAATAATTTATCAAATACAAATGATTTATCAATCATGTAAATTAATTTGTGTAATTAAAAGTGATATTTAGGTATTTTTAATAATGTATTAGTGATAGTGAATACGTAAATAACGAAAAATGTGATCCAACTATCTTTAATGGCTCTTATTGCGATGTTAACAATCAATGGTTGACGTGAAACGTATTCCAGGGTAAGTAATGTTCAAATCAAATTTTAAATTATGAATATTGTTTAAAATTAAAATGCGTTTATAATGGTGGAACGTAAAGCAAAGAACCTCTCAAATTGTTATTAACAAGCATCTGGTCTCGGTATTATTTCGTTCAAAAAAGGATCTACATAAAGCTAGTATATTTAAAAATCAAATATAGCATCTGATTAAAACTTGCCTTTATTATTAGTAATTGCTTCAGTTTCTGTAATTTATATCAAATGAACAGTATTGGCAACAGCAGGAATATATATCTTGATCTTTTATTTACGCATCTTATGATATTGAATTTAGACCTGCCAAAGATTTACTACTTCCCAATTCGACACATCATACCGCTATCACATTTGATATTGACATAATGGTCAAAAATGAACCGCAATATGAAGAGTGATATCGCAATGATGACTACTTTAGTTTAAATGATTACTCTGCTGAAGTTAAATGGGACAAATATTTGGACTATGATATAGACAATTGTGTGTGTAATCTTTACGATGTCATCTTTAGTGGTATCAATGCTTTCATTCCCATTCAGAGATACAAAAGCTCAACTTGTCCCAAATGGTTTCAGCTCGGAACTTCGTAGATTAGTTGTAGAAAAAAAGAAAGCTCATAAAATTTATAAAAATTCCATGATAAACCAATCCTACGAACATTTCTCCCGTGTATGTGCCGATTGTAAAGATCTTACGGAAAGAGGCATCTTTCCGTAAGATGGCAATACATATTTGATTAATACTGAAAACAATATTCATGGAGGTCCCCGCCAATTTTGGAAATATATAAATGATCAGAATAAAGTTTACAATGCTATACATTCAAGTAGGAAGAAACTGAGATATAAAAAACGTAACAAAAACTTTACGTCCTCATTAAAATACCGGTACTCTTTTTTTGTGCTGTTCGCAAATTTTGACTCACTTACCTTTATAGGTTTTTAATGTACGTCGGGAATGTTTAATATCAGGCTTGGCGCCATGGCCCGCGGCGATATAATTATGTCGTAAAGTTTTTGTTGCGTTTTTTATGTATCGGGAACTTATTACTTGAACTATACCTCTTCATATAGTAGTATAGATAGATAATGTGTGGTTACTATTATCATTTTATTATGAATTAAATCGTCATCATCATATTGGCGCTACAGCCTTTGAGGGGTCTTGGCCTGCTCCAGGGCCTCCTTGCATTCGTCCCTATCCAGTACTTTTCTTCGCCATTCTCCTACATTAATGCTTCTTATGTCCTTTTCCACGCCATACCTACGAAATAAAATTACATACAGCTGAAATAAACACCATTTCGAATTTTGGGCGCGTATTAGAAATTGTTGTAAAGTTATTATTTCTTATGTGCACCCCCAAGAAAAATGTTTAATGTTCTGTCACATTTAAATTTAGTTTCTCGAAAATAAACCCATGATAATTCATTTAACAGAGGAGAAATGTTTTTCCTAAATTTGTAATGTACACAGAAGTGGCATGTCTCATATTTTACAATACCGGATGTTCCATAATATATTTCACAATCCCCGTTATTTGAAAAGATAAAGAGACGAACAAAAAACTATTTTATATAACACTGAAAAACCATGCTGATTGCGTACTTAAACCTTATTGCTATTTCAACCTCTAAGGGTATTCCAAATTACACCCCTATTTTTTTATATAACATACTTAATATTAGAAGAAAAGAGGAGTAACTTTTAATTAGTTTCGTATGTCTACAAGACCGTATATACTGTATACAATTTTAGTTGAATTACTAGTACTTAACTAACAATTTCTAGACGAACGAAACTAATTTAAACATTTTTTTTACACTTCTGCAGAATTATACTTTAAATATTCAGTGTTCAGAATGAAATAGTAAAAAAAGAATAGGAGCAAGAGCGAAAGATTTCATGTATGCAATCAGTAATTTTTTCGATCCAATATAAAATATTTATTGGTTCATCTTTTTATATGTTCAAATAGGGGAAGTATTGACCGTAAACGGCGTACCCAGACACTCTGTATGTTTGCAGATAGGTATATCAATAATTCTTCACATTTTCTGAAGCGTCACACGCATTATTTTATTACTCTTGCTGTGGGTGGGCAGGATGGGATAGAATTGAATAGTAATTACAATTTTCTACAGAAATTTAGTGGGTGTAAAAAATCAATAAGCAAAAAACCTCTAATTTCTTAAGTTTATTTTTGAATTTTGTACTTATTACTCAATAAATCGAAATGGTTTCAAAATAAATGGCGATAGAGACGTACATACACAAAAATGCTGGTTTTTCATTCCTACAACATATGGCGATAAAGTACCCTACATACTCATTTTGATTGACACACAATCTATGAGTCTTTGAAATGAAGTTTCTATTGTTCTACAATCCAAAATATGAATAAGAGAACAATAATATAACTGCTTTTCGATTGATCACACCAGCAATGCAATTTTAGAAACAGTAGAGACTTTCAAGGCCTTCTTTAAAATTACCTGGGTAGATTCAGTGAAGTTTGAATATATTGATGGAAGAATAATTTATATTTTAAACTAGAAACGGTATAATCTTTCAATATATTTTATTTTTCATTCGCTTAGTATAACGTTTTTACATTACTTATCTATCCCTTTTGAATTCGACGGATTTTTACTATTTCTACTGAGTAACATGCAAGGCCAGCAGTAAAGTTTATTCTTTATTTTACTTTCAAAAAGCCATAATCATTTACGTCGCTCTAATTTAGTTATAAAAATGGATGTAAAATTATTTTTTAATAATAAAAAAAAATAATAATAATCAGTCACTTGTCCACTCATCGCTCTTTTTTCTACTAAAGTAAACAATTACTAAATATCGATAAAGATCACAGATTATAAATTAAAAAATTTAAGCGAACATAGAAATATTATACAAACATAACCAACATTTTCTAATTCTAAAACAATGATTTCTCCAAGCTCTAAGGTTTGCGCATAGTGATCCGTGACCCACACGGCTGAAAATGAAGCGATACTCGGCGAAATATTACGGCTACAGAAAATAAACGAGGATAAACAAATTTTCGTGCATTTTGATTTCTTTGGGGATATTTTAGTATTAGCGGAGGTGGTAGTTTCAACCCTGGGATGGATAAGATGTTGTATGGTTAAATTTCATACGGCCTACCCGAATCCTGCCCAAAAAACCGATCCGCATGCCTACGATGGAAATAACGCGAAATAGGGGGTAGTTGCTGAGGGGTGGGAACCTTAAAAATATCTCCATCGTGTTTAGCGTCCTTGAAAACGGGGGTTTCTATGTTTCATCCCTCTCACAGAACGTTTGTGTTTTAACCCTATTTTGCAACTTTTTCATGGAGTATTACCGCCTTTTCAGCGTTCGTACTGGAAACTAAGCCACAATAGCAATGTTGCCAGTTGCATTTGAGACTCGTCATTTTCTTTCGAGGAGTCACCGTTGTCAGAAACCCTGCATTTTCCGATCGAGCCTTCCCAGTTGATCGGTGTATTGATATATCATATATCAAAAAATAATGTTTCATCGTCTAACAGAATCCAGCACTGGAAATTTAGTAGTAGGCCATGCAAAAATCTAAATTACGACTGACATGACGCTTCTAATTTCAATGCTGTAAGAACGTTTTGGGTGTGAACAATCTGCTGGGAGTTGTTTGTCGTGTGTATTAAATTTTCATATAAGTCAAGTGATTTTTAACCACTTTTTAATGTGAATTTGTAATCTCTGTTGTGTTGTTCGTGTCGGTATGATGACCACTAATAGCTTAGTTACTTAGGCGTTTGATATTTCCATTTTTGAGTAAAATCAAACCCTTCTAACCAAGCATAGAATACATCAAAATAAGTCGTAGATAAAATGATCCGGATACCGTTTGATAGACAATACAATTTTGCATAAGAAACCTCATAGCAAAAAAAGATGTTCGAACAATAGGACATATTCGGCGATCATTCCCGAACGACTTAATAAATCAAAATTTTACAATTTATAAAAAATGAAGGCAATTATTTTTTCCTTCGATTGATACATAATTTACAAACGTTATTTATTTAAATTAAGCCACTAGGTAGGTTAACTAGGTATTATTCGTCTTACAAACTGCGAAAAAAATTGATTGTATCCTTTGCAAATTGTTTCACCCCTTTTGCTTTACTATTGCTTTTCCTGTAAAACTCTTTTAATAGTAAATATTGGACGGGCAACAATTGTTAACTATCGAACGATTCCATAAGTTTAACGGATGATAAAAAATATACTACGTTTTCTTTAATTGGTACATAATTTTAAATGGTATGCATTTAAATAAAGCCACCAGTGGCGTGCTTGCAAAAAATAACAAATATAATTGCATTAGATTCATTTTTTTAAAAGCTTTCGATTAGTTTTAATTAAGCTAGAGCTTTGAAATTTTGCACGTGTATAAGTCCGGTGACAATACACTTTTAACATTTTCATATAAGAAAAAAATTTGATGACAGACGACTTTACCGTTTATGATCCGATTCGATTCAAAATCGACATCTGGGGATTCTTGACATCGCTAATCATGAATTCTTGGTCAAAAGGAGGGAGTAGCTAACGCCAAAAAAATTCTTTTAGACGTTTCGTTCTTGTATATACACTAAATCACATTTTATTATTTTATTTACCCCCTTTAATAATAGGGTGAGGGTGGTAATGGGGGTGGTAGATTGGGTAGCTAATGCCAACAAAAATTTTGAGACCTTAACTTTTACATGCCCTAAATTGCAATTTTATGGAGTCTTACTTGCTTGTTTTGCCTATTTACCCTTATTTACCCCATTTATCCCCGAACCCTTCAACGGAATTATATCAAAATATAATCTAGTTCCATATCTCGTTACAATACATAAGTGTACCAAATTTCAAGTCAATATCAATATCATAAACGGTTCCAGAGTAAACGTGCGCACAAAGAAAGTTACCGACAGGAAATTTTTTTTCGCTCAAATTTAAAATCTCGACATTTCATGACATTTTAAGCATATTAAAAAAAAAAAAAAATTGCGTTACTATACTTCCACTGGACGTAGAAGTAATTATTTTGATGTTTTATATTCTGAAATTTATGTACTTATTTCATTTTGGCTTAGGTTAAACATATTGGTGTACCTATACAAGTTTGATAGAATGAAATCTATCAGGACCATATATATTTAACAATTTAACGGCATTTAGTAAATATATCTTATTTTCGTTGTCACTCATTTTACACGATGCTTTTACGCCTTATTTCATGAGACAAGTTCGTTTGAAAACTTCATGCCTCTGACGTAGTTTCCTTGAACACCAAAACACTTAAACACTAACTGTCGGTTTATCAATGCAGGATTAACGCTATCTAGAAATCTAGAAGATAATATCCATTGCTTCGCTGAACATGTATCCTTATCTCGGACGTGCATTTCGTCAATCATGTTGGCATCATCTGGATGATCAAAACTTTTATTTAAACGTTGCCATCGAACACTACTCGACACGCGACTCGTGGATGATTAAAACTTAATTTCAATTATCACTATTGATATTAAAACTCAGTTCCAGGTGATGTCAACACCTCATTTTCCCTAATTTGAATTTACAATTAGGAAAGAATTTCTTTAAAAAAATTCTTTAAAGTAGCTATTTAATTAATTCATTAATTATTTGAAATATTTTATTCAGATTTACATATAATATTCAGCAGATGCAAAAATTATACAAAAAGTGGGCGTATCCCCTGCTTAAGCAATTAATTTCGATGATATATTGCCACATTTGCCACTGACATTTGAAATTTCATGCTCTACAAAATTCCTTATCTGAAATTTTGTCCTATCTGTCACCGTTTTCCCGGCATTCCTGCTAGAAGTTAAGCCATACGAAATGTTGCCAATTAGTCTTCAAGCTCTTCATTTTTATTTGAGTAGTGAACATTGACAGCAACCCCGCATTTTCGGACCAAATCTCTCAAGTTGATCGGTGTATGTATTGGATTCGTTTCGTTGTCTAACATCGCCACAGCACTGAAAACCGCATAGTAGGCCATGAAAAAATCTGAATGCGACTGACAGGACGCGGACGCTTCTAATTTTGTTGTAGATCGAACGTTTCGATATTAAACAATACATACAATCTGTTGCGAGTTGTTTGTGATGTGAATTAAATTTTCACATACGTAAAGTCTTTTAACAACGTTTTAATGTGAATTTGTAATCTGTGTTGTGTTGTTCGTATCAGTTTGATGACCACTAAACGTGAGATTAATTTAAAGGTAATAATTAATTATTGTCTTTCCATAATGACCTCCAATTGTTGTTAACTTTTACTTGTTAATCAACTGTGTTTAGCAGACACAGTTCATTCTAAAGTTCCGTAAAAGCTCGGCTTCTGGCTTATTTATGTTGGGAGGATTGTGTTTAATAATAAATTGTTAATATTTGCATGAACATTATTATTCACTTGCAACATGGAATTAATTTTTTCTACGAGATTAATACGCCTCTCTGACCATTAAACTTGAGAAGAGATATACAAAATTTTTGATTTGTGATATATAGTCAAAATATATTGTTATAACAAAGCCTGATAAATGAAAAAAATATTAAATTGAAATCTGGGGTAGGATGCACCCAGTAGAACTGAAAGCAAGCCTCTGCGCTGACATCAGTACTGCGTTTATTTATTTGCCAGATTTGTGGGCAGGATCATGTAGAGACAATAGGTGAAAGTAAGATTTTAATAATATAAAGTTTTCCCACGTATTTGTGACTTTCTTTCAATTGATAAGGAATTAATATATTTCGTTTATTAACTCAATACGACTGTTTAAATAAATCAGCATAAAACTTGGTAAAAAAAAAATGAAATGTTTTAGTAGTTATAGACGTTATAGTTGTTTATAGAAACAATTTTATTTAAATAAATAAAATGCTTATCATGTAAATAAATCAATACACCTAAAAAAAAGCTAGTGGAACATTTGTCATTTGCCAGCTAGGTAGGTATAGTTCAAGTAGGAATAAACCGAGCCACAAAAACCGCAAGAAAAGCTTTACGACCTCATTAAAATACCGGTACTCTTTTTTAGTGTGCTGTGTGCTGTTCGCAAATTGACTCGCTTACCTTTATAGGTTTTTAATGTGCGGCGGGAATGTTTCATGTCGGGCTTGGCGCCATGACCCGCGGCGATATAATTGTCGTAAAGTTTTTGTTAGGTTTTTTCTGTCTCGGCAATTTATTACTTGAACTATACCTACTTTTTTCTTGAGGAATCTATTTACGATATTTACTTTTAATATCATCCTTGTAAAAATTTTGGGGTGTAGGGGTGCATAGACTTCTAGAGCAGATTTAATGCATTCATCTGTTTTGTAAATCACTAAAACCTCATTAAGTTTAAAATCATGATTTAAAAGTTATAAATAATAAAGAATTTGCTTCCCTCCACTTTAACGGCCCAGCCTATAACTCACTTTATTTTTTTAAATTTATTTATCGCCTTATTTAGATTAACGTCTTGGCGGAGTTTAGCATTAGCTATTTTACCATACTCAACCAGGACACATATACAAGACAATTATACAGCGACCATTCCCGGACCATTCCTTACGACATTATTGCCATATGCCGCAACTGAGACTCGAACTCAGCAGTGGTACAGCAACTATCCGTGTTGTCTCTCACGCAACCTCATCAAGTCCAGTGCCACCAACTTTGTAACACATGAGAAACGCCACTAACATCCATGCCCTAGCCAGGATTCGAACTCGGGACTCCTTGGTTGCAAGCCTAACACGTAAAAGTTGACCCATTTAGCCGGTATTTAATAGTTTTCTCTCTCCAGACAATAAATAAAAGCGTTTAATAATTAATATCGTAAAGTTTTTGTTGCGTTTTTTATTTACTGGGATCTATTTATTTCAATTTGCGCCATGGTCCGCGGCGATAAGTTTTTGTTAGGTTTTTCTATCTTGGGAATTTATTACTTGAACTATACAACAACAACAAAATTACCAGACAGAAATTTGTTTAGTGCTCTGACGAGAAATTTGCAAAATGCGATTTCGATGTTCCATTCGAATCAATTTTTATTTTAAACATTTTTTCTTTTTGGGTCCCTTCTTGAGCCTCCCTTGGAACTTATAAAAGAAAATTGACCAAAAAAAAGTTCATCCTGAACAGTTTTTGTGTGCTTGATATAGTTTTTGATTGAACTACAAATTGTTTTTGGGCCATTTCGATGCAATTTTTCATCCTGAGCAATTTTTAGATTTGGATGAGAAATTATTTTTTGTGGTTTCACCAAAATTCAGTAGGGTCCTACCTTTTGGTCCTTCTAGGCCTTATTATATCTAAATATATATCAGATTTCTATGTTGAGTCGTTTTCAAGTATTACTCACAGACATACAGACAGACATCAGACATCTACAGACGGCATCTCGATTCGGATATATTTTCTGGCTTCAAAACGTCCATTTTTGTCATATCTAGAATTTGGATTATTCACGTCAATAATTTATCTGTTTATAGATTAAAAAAATCCTACCACATTTATTGAATAACGTGTTGGCTATTAGAATGTATTTTATTATTTAAGAAGATTAATTCAATTACAAAAAGCCACGAACAGAGATATTTTTTATATCAGCTTAATATACCTATTAACCCACATCTTTACTGGGATTGATTCTATCTTGTTGTAAAATACAGGCGTAATTCGAATCATCAAAAATATCCATTGGTTTGACCGCTCCTGTTCGTTTACAATAATATAACAATAACAGAGACGCACACGCGTTCTGTCTGTTGAAATTCCTAGAACGATGACGGCGCCGGCGTTATGATGAATAACATGCATTGGCATTGACGAATCCGGGACATCTTCTCCCCACTCCCGGGTGATTGACCTCTCTTGTTTACAGGTGCACCGACCGACTGCTCTGTCGTGTCGATTGTTAATTTAGCAGCAGTGAGACGTTTTAACTGGACGACAATTTGAAATAATTTAACAAATACAAATGATTTATCAATCATGTAAATTAATTTGTGTAATTAAAAGTGATATCTAGGTATTTTTAATAATGTATTAGTGATAGTGATAGGCATACGTAAATAATGAAAAATGTGATCCAACTATCTTTAATGGCTCTTATCGCGATGTTAACAATGAATGGTTGAGGTGAAACGTATTCCAGGGTAAGTAATGTTCAATCAAATTTTAATTTATGAATATTGTTTAAAATTAAAATGCGTTTATAATGCTGGAACGTTAAGCAAAGAACCTCTCAAATTGTTAACAAGCATCTGGTCTCGGTATTATTTCCTTCAAAAAAGGATCTACATGGAGATAGTAACTTAAAAATCAAATATAGCATCTGATTAAAACTAAGTAGGACTTGCTAGGAATTTTTCGCGACAAAATATATACCCTATTTATAAAGAACTAATTAGCGTCTGGGTACATACAGGTTATTTTGAATATACAGGGTGAACCAAGACGATTGTGTAGGACCAAGTGCTTAAATATGGAATGCTATAAATCTCAGTATATAAGCCCCTTTTTAGATTCCATTCACTCATTATTGACAATCTCCCAAATCATTCGGATAGTATTTTTCTTTGTTGAAATAACGCCATCTGCAGATGCATTTTGAAGAAATCGCTACAGTCACCGTTATGAATTATAAGAAAAATGTTTGTAAATACCAGTTACGAGGCATCTGTGTGATGTCTTTGTACGAATGAAAAACCAACACTTTTTGTAAGTACTTCCCTATGACTATTTCTAACCATTTTCGATTTATTGAGCTGTAAGTATATAATTCAAGAAAAAACTTACAAAATTAGAGAATTTTTCAAATAATTGTACAGAAAAATTATAAATAAGTGCTCCACATGTTGCCCATTTTGATTAACACACATCTCTATGCGTCCGTGAAATGGAGTTTATACTGTTTTTAAAATTTCCGGTATAATTGATCGAAATGCAGTTATCTTTCTTTCTTTCATATTTTGAATTGTAGATTGTATGTTGGTATTGGTTCATCCTGTATATTCGAAAATAATTTCCAGTTATAAAATTTTGTATGTATTTTACCTGTATTTTTTTTCAATTTATAGCTATTTTAGAACTTGAGCTATGAAGCACTATTACCGCTAGTCCACGCAAATTAGATATTTTAGAAGAAATAATTTATAAAGAAATAATATTTGAGATGCGTACTCTCGATAGGGTTAGGAATAGATATCCGAAAAGTTCCCACCCCATTCAGGAACGGAGAGAAAGTCCCTTTTTTGCAAAAAACCACCCCTAACGTTGACTTAACGCTGGTTTTTCACTTTTATCTTGTAAACCGTTCGCTGGAAGAGAAAAAAGTGTGGGAAATAAGAATTTGTCGTTAAATTCTGTATAAAAAATGTCCTATTGACCTTGTAGCTTATCCCCACCTATTTCGCAGTAACAGCGTCCAAACAGGAGGGTAGTTTTGAGCATACAGGTAAAAATCGATCTCACAGGAACTTTCACAGCGAATATCTCAAAACAGGATGATATAACAAAAAAATGCCCAACAGTGACTTTATAGAGCGGAATTTTCTCTATAAGATGCCGTCTAGTGGATGTTGACGCAAGTGATTTTTATTTATTTTCCCCCTTTTTCCACAACGATGCGCTTTTGTATTTGAACTCGGTGCGTTTTTTAAAGTGGTTTACCCTGTAGGCCTATCCACTAAAATTCTGTCCAATTTTACTCACTAGAGGGAATTCGGAATTTAAACATCCTCTCCCATGGCAATTAGAGCATATTGTTGAACACCGCAATCGAATCTTAACAATCCGTTGGTTTCAAATTTTCTCCTCGCCAAGATTGAATTTGATATATAAAGCCGTAATATATTGAAGCTGTTTATATTTATCGTCCTGTCGAGCTTTGCTAACGGCTATTAAATTCATCAAGCCTCTTTTAACATGCACAGTGTCACCTTCCTTCTTAAAGCGTCTTTTCGCAAATGAAACAGTCACTTATTGTCTTCATAACTACAGAAACATTTTCACGCGCATTTACGTCTATGTAATAATGTATAGTTCAAGTAGGAATAAATCGAGACATGAAAAACTCAACAAAAACTTTACGACCTCATTAAAATACCGGTACTCTTCTTAGTGCTGTTCGCAAGTTGACTCGCTTAACTTTATAGGTTTTTTAGTGTGCGTCGGGAATGTTCAATGTTAGGCTTGGCGCCGTGGCCCGCGGCGATATAATTATGTCCTAAAGTTTTTTGTTGCATTTTTCTGTGAACTTATTACTTGAACTATACCTGCATATATTTTTACATTTTTTAGTCTATCTTTACCGTATTTCATAAACGTTTTCTATCGTACTGAAGGTTTGAGGTAAAGGCACTCTTAGACTTAACAAACAGTTTATTCTGACCTTCGCGTTTTCCTTCTCCTACATATTACAACACTTCAAACATCTGCTCCGAAGGTCGTCTACATTGAATGCCTTACATAGATTAGTGAGGTACATATTTTCTCCAGATATGGAGACAATAGGTTTTTGTTTCATTTGCGAAAAGACGCTGAAGACGTGAATTTAATTTAATAACTGTTAGCAAAGCTCGACAGGACGATAAATATAAACCGCTTCAAAATATTACGGCTATATATATATCAAATTCAATGTTGTCGAGGAGAAACGGAATGGGATTGAGAGAAAGTGGGCAATATTTTAGCTCCTATTTACGCCAACGAGTTACCAGCACCAATTTTCACCCTTCAGCTAGTTTCCTGCAGCTGCAAAAAAGGTTGCGGAAAACGATGCCCCTGTGTTAAGGTTGGATTGCGCTGCTCAACAATATGCTCTAATTGCCACAGGCAAGGGTATTTAAATTCCGAATTTGAAGAATTGTTCGTCGATGAGGAACCCTCTAATGTAAACCACTTTAAAAAACGCACCGAGAGCTCAAATAAAAAAACGCATCTTTGTGGAAAAAAAGGGGAAAATAAGTAAAAATCACTTGCGTCAACATCCGCTAGATATGCATCTTATAGAGAAAATTCCGCTCTATAAATTCATTCTTGGGCATTTTTCTCGTTAAATCAACCGGTTTTGAGATATTCGCCGTGAAATTTCGTGTAAGATCTATTTTTACCCGTGCGCTCCAAACTACCCCTCAGTTTGGACGCTGCCACTGCGAAATGGATGGGGATAAGCTACAAGGTCAATAGGATATTTTTTTATACAGAATTTAACGACAAATTTTTATTTCCTACACTTTTTTCTCTTCCAACGAACGGTTTACAAGATAAAAGTGATAAACCAACGTGAAAAAGGAATTTTCCGTTCCTGAATGGGTTGAGAACTTTTCGGGTATCTATTTCTAACCCTATCGGGAGTACGCATCTCAAATATTATTTCTTTATAAATTATTTCTTCTATTCAGTGTTTTTTAATCTAATTTGCGTGTACTACTCTCCCTGCATATAAAATCGCACAAACTTATACTTTAAATAGGAATATTCCGAGACATAAAAAACGCAACAAAAACTTTACGACCTCATTAAAATACCGGTACTCTTTGTAGTGCTGTTCGCAAATTGACTCGCTTATAGTTCAAGTACTAAGTTCCCGATACATAAAAAACGCAACAAAAACTTTACGACATATTATATCGCCGCGTGCCATGGCGCCAAGCCTGACATGAAACATTCCAGACGCACATTAAAAACTTCGGTATAAAGGTAAAATTTTTATTTCCACGTGTATACCTGACCGCTATTTGCACTCGGAATGGCTCCTTACATCGCGTCTGCTAATTTGGAATAATTTCGCGCTTTAACAATAGTTCTTAAATTAAAGCTCAATCCATCATATCCAGCGATACCAGCATGGTGAAGGAAACATTCGAGTGTTGCTATCAAATTAAAGCTTGGTTCTAAACACTTCCAGATAATGCCAACCTGGTGAACGAAAAGCTAAAGCTAATTTTTAAGCATATCCAGGTGATGCCTACATGGTTGGCGAAATAAGTGTCGAGTATTCAAATCAAAACTCATTTTTAATCATCTCCAAATGATGCCAATAAGGTGGACGAAACGCGCGTCGAGCAGACTGTTACAGTGTAATGTTCAAATTGTAACACAGCTTTCATCGTCTCCAGGTGATGTCAGCATGGTAGACGAAACCCACGTTTAATAAAACGTTCGAGCGTTGTTACCAAATTAAACTACAGTTTTAAGCAGCTCCAGACGATGCCAACATGGGGGGGCAAAATACGCGTCGAGTAGAGTATTGGAGTCTAGTGTTCACATTAAAGTTCAGTTTTACGCATCTACATGGTTCGTGAAACGCGCGTCGAGTAAAGTATTCAGGTGTAGTTTTAAAATTAAAATTTATTTTTAATCATCTCTAGATGATGCCAACATGGCTGGCGAAATGCGCATCAAGTAGAGCGTTCGAGTATATTATTCAAATTAAAGCTCACTTTTCTTCATCTCCAGATGATGCCAATACAGTGGGCGAAAGCGTATCGAGTAGAGTATAGGAGTGAAATGTTCATACTAAAACTCAGATTTAAGCATCTCCAGATGATGCCAACATGATGGGCGAAACACACGCCGAGTAGAGTATTAAGCGTAGTATTTAAATGACTTGGTGCTTGTGGAAATTATAATAATAATAATAATTTTATTGGTAAGTAGGACAATCCTAATATATAGATCTATTGTTACATGGCTTGTTAACATTAATACTAATTTATCTACATAAATCTCATAACCATAAAACTAATAATAATGAATAAATTATGTCACATATGCAACATCACATTTCAACTTTTCAACACCTCATTTTCCTTAATTTGATTTTATAATTAGGAAAGAATTTCTATTTAAAAAAATTCAAAAAATTCTTTAAAGTAGGTATTTAATTATAATTCATTAATTATTTGAAATTTGATTCATTACATATAATAATACTCGGCAGATGCAAAAATTCTACAAAAAGTGGGCGTATCCCCTGCTTAAGCAATTAATTTCGATGATATATTGCCACATTTGCCATTGACATTTGAAATTTCATGCTCTACAAAATTCTTATCTGAAATTTTGTCCTATCTCTCACCGTTTTCGCCGGCGTTTCTGCTAAAAGTTAAGCCACACGCAATGTTGCCAATTAGTCTTCAAGCTCTTCATTTTTATTTGAGTAGTGAGCTTTGTCAGCAACCCCGCATTTTCCGACCAAATATCTAATATCTCTAGTTGATCGGTGTATTGAAAATACCGCATTGGATTTGTTTCGTTGTCTAACATCGCTGCAGCACTGAAAACTGTATATAGTAGGCCATGGAATCTGAATGTGACTGACAGGACGCTTCCAATTTCGTTTCGTTATAGATCGAACGTTTTGGTATTAAACAGTACAATCTGCTGAGAGTTATTTGTGATGGGAATTAAATTTTCATATACGTAAAGTGACTTTTAACAATGTTTTAATGCGAATTTTTAATCTGTGTTGTGTTGTTCGTATCGGTTTGATGATAACTAAACGCAAGATTAAAAACGTTAAAGGTAATAATTATTATCTCCATAATTACCTCTAATTATTGCTAACGTTTATCTGCTAATCAATTGTATGTGCTTAGTAAACTCAGTTCATTCTAAAGTTTCGTAAAAGCTCGGCTTTTAGATTATTTATGTTGGGTTATTTATGTTTGCATGAACATTATTATTCACTTGCAACTTGGAATAATTTTTTTTTACTAGGTTAAAACGCCTCTCAGACCATTAAACTTGAAAAGAGATATTAAAAATTGTGATTTAGGTATATAAGTCAAAATATGTTACAAAAAAACCCGATAAATGAAAAAAATATTAAATTGAAATCTGCGGTAGGATGCACCCAGCCTCTGCACTGACAGTAGTGCGTTTATTTATTTGTCAGATTGTTCCAAAGCGGACAGGACCATGTAGAGACAATAGGAGAAAGTAAGATTTTATTATATGAAGTTTTCCAATGTATCTGTGACTTTCTTTCAATTAATAAGGAATTAATATATTTTGTCTGTTAACTCAACACGACCGTCTAAATAAATCAGCATAAAACTTGTTAAAAAAAATGAAATTTTTCAGTAGTTATAGACATAGTTTATAGAAACAATTTTGTAAACAAAATATGTGCTTTCTCCTAATTGGCCACTAACAATCTTGTTTAAATAAATGAAATGCTTATCATGACCATGTAAATAAATCAATATAAAAGCTAGTGGAAAATTTGTCATTTTTTGCCAGCTAGGTAATACGTATAGCAGCGACAAACTATAAGTTATGTTCGGCCACTGTTCTAGATGGTTCTGTTTTTATCAGGAGATTCACATAAGTTAAAATTCAAGTTTTGTAGAATGAAGTTGATCGGAAACTTATTTTTTTTAAACAATTCTTCTGCGAATTTTTGGTATTTTGTGAATTTCGCTTATATTATTTTCGGAAACCGCGGACATGCATGTGACAATATTTTACCCCGATCGTATTCTCCTTTTTAAAAAAATGAGCATTCCAAACAATTAACTATTTTCCAGTATATAGTTTTCCCCATGTTTGTGACGCCTGACATCAAACGTTAGCATTTATTTGTACGCGACGCTTTTACACCTTATTTAACGATATAGTTCTTTTGAAAACTTCATGGCTCTGACGTCGTTTCACAAATATCAAAACTCTTGAACAGTACACGTAAATACTCTATTGGATGTGCGTTTCGCCAACTATGTTGACATCATCTGGAGATAATAAAAAGTTTTAAACTTGGACTAACTTTAACACCCTACTCGACGCGCGACTTAGAGATGATTAAAACTGAATTTTGATCAGCTTCAGGTGATGTCAGCATGGTTGATAAAACGCGCGTCGAGCACAGTATTCGGGTGTAGCATTCAAATTAAAACTTTAAAATCTCCAGACCATGCCGGCATTATGGAAGAAATGTGCATTGAGTGTTCGAGTGTATTCAAATAAGCCTGAATTATCATCATCTCCAGGTGATGTCAGCATAGTGGGCGAAACCTGCGTCGAGTAGAACATTTGGGTGTTGCTATCAAATTAAAGCCCACTTTGTCACTTTTAAAATTGATATTTTGTAGGAGGCGTTTCTTTGAGGAAGGTGGTGGTGACCAGGGTTGTGTAACCGACCTCGGGGGTTGTTCTCGCCCTTCAAAGGGGTGGAAAATAAATTTATGAAAACACTTTAATAAACACATATTTTATACTATTTTTCAATTATTATAGTACCTATAGGTGAAAAAAAAATTAACCCCCTTGAAGGGTGAAAACAACCCCCGGGGATGGTTACACAATCCTGGTCATCTACCACCTTCCTCAAAGAAATGCCTCCTACAAAATATTAATTTTTTTCTCACAAAAACAAATATCAATTTCCCCCCTCCTACAATAGTGGATCAGATGTGGAAGGAAACCAGACTCGAATAAGGAAACATCCGTTTGTGATTTTTCTTTTGCCAATAAATAAAGTTGGGTCCCCCCAACACTCCGACACAATTGTGCTGAGTAAGTCAAGGGGGGGGGGGGGAGGGGGAAATGACATGCTAAATGTATGGGAAAATAGTTTTTCGAAGATAACGGCGTCTTTTGATCTGACGAAAAAAAAATTCAGACCAAGAATGAAGAGCTTACGAAAATAAGCAAATTTTGTTCCCAGCCTCATCGATGTCAGACCGTTGATTCGCGAGATATCTCGAATCCAAGGTGCAAAAATAAAAAAAATTAAATTCATTTTTTATCATGAAGGAGTGGAGTTGAAGACCCAATTTTTTTGTAATC
The DNA here is from genome assembly GCA_963675555.1 of Leptura quadrifasciata. Classification (NCBI taxonomy): domain Eukaryota; kingdom Metazoa; phylum Arthropoda; class Insecta; order Coleoptera; family Cerambycidae; genus Leptura; species Leptura quadrifasciata. The sequence goes on from OY776674.1 coordinate 178,698,842, forward strand.
ATTTTATCGTGTTCCAGCCGGGCGGAAATTAAACGCCATTAAAAAAGCTATTGGCCAAGAGGATTCTTTCCCCCACTATGCCAAAAAAACTGTTTGGAAAAATTCGTGCAATTTAAATTTCGCGCACCAAGCATTTGCAAGGAAATTAGACTGTTTTAGAATAAATTTTATAAAAATCCGCACCAAAGAATTCGCATTCCGCAACTGTCTGAACGACGCTTTAACGCAAGAGCACTCCGGACATAAGCCGGAAAGACGGTTCAATTTACTCTCATATAAATCATAATTTTAAAAAACGGCTTCCACTAAAAGACACTAAAAACGGGACGATGAGAGAAAAAAAGTATATACCTATAAAAAATATTTTTTTTCTTCTATTTTCGATTTGCAAAAATAATTCTTATCATCCCACATACCTATGTATTATTAAAATAAACATTTTCTCTTTTGTAGAACTAAAATAAAATTAACTCTAATGTCCTCAAGTGCACCGAGAAATTTAAAGATTAGGTATAATAAATTTGTCCAATGTTCTATTACATCTCTATCACGCTCTTTCCAAGCACACCGTCCATTAGGCTGCGTCATTTTATTGACGTAAAGTCATTTACAATTAAAATTCCAAGCATGGATGACTAATACAATCCGAACAACTCTTAACGCAGGAACCGCGTTTGTTGAAATTCCTGGAAGGGAAGCGGCGCGGCGATTCGTTAGCAGAGCGCTTAGCAACTAGTGTCAGTCCAGTGGGAACGCGACTGCGCTGCCACGAAGAATACCGAATCGAGTGACTTTGGGGCATTCGTCACTTTAACTAGGTCACTTGTCTCGGATGTTTGATATACTGTCTGTTTACTCTGTTTATTTGTAATTTAACAATGGCGGGGCGCGGCGTTTAAAATACTTCGATTTGTGTGTAACTTAATAAAATTGAAATATATCTCAGCATATTAAAAAGTATTAACTGTGTTAAAGTGAACTGTGTATAACGGGTCCAGGATTGATTTTAATTCGTTCATTTCTGATTGGTATTAAAAAACGAGCGGTAATTGAGGATATTAGATAATTTTCCGAACACTAGTATATATAAATAAATGTGATGGTTTTAATTCTGGACATACTTCTGGATTTTAATTTGAACCAGTAAAACTTGGAAAAGCCCAAAGCTGCAGAGTGAGTACCTACCTACCCTATTTAATTTTCTCTTCTTTATTTCTGTCTCTATATTTATATACCTAAATTAGGGCGCTTATATTTTGAAATATCTGCTCCGTAATATTTAATTTACAAAACATGGGTAGTAATTTCATACAAATAACTGAATTTCTGTTTTATGTAGCTAATATTTTTTTTATTAACCAGAAACCTATACGTGTAGGTATTTATTTTAACAAGAAAGACCACTACTTATGTAAAGTTGACCGTGTTGTGCCTCACAATGTCCTATAAAGAAAATAGTAAATCATATACTTAATCATACACTGATATATACACTTATAGTAATACAATAACTGGGGATTTTAATTTAGGAGAATTTTATGGATTAAATTTCGGTTCTTTTTTGATAATTTATCAGTTTATGTATTCCCTGCACTCAAAAACGCAACAAAAACTTTACGGCATAATTATTATCGCCCCTGGGCCTAGCGGCATACTGTGTCATCAAACAACGACGCACATTAAAAACCTATAAAGGTAAGCGAGTCAATTTGTCGGCGGCATAGTACAGAGAGTAACGGTATTTTAATGAGGTTGTAAAGTTTTTGTTGCGTTTTTTGAGTGCAGGGAATAAATAAACTGAACTGTATAAATAATAGAATAAACACTTGAAAAATTAGAGGTTTTTCCAAATAATTGAACACAAAAAATGCATCATCCGGAGATGATAAAAACTTCTTGAATACTATCCCTGCTCGACACGCTACTCAGAGGTGATTAAAAATGAAATCATCTCCAGACGATGCTAACATGACGGGCGAAATGCGTGTCAAGTAGAGTACTGGAGTGTACTTTTAAAATTAAAGCTCAGTTTTCATCATCTCCAGGTGATGTCAGCATAGTGGGCGAAACCCGCGTCGATTAGAACATTCGGGTGTTGCTATCAAATTAAAGCCCATTTTGTCACTTTTAGATTTTTTTTTCTGGGAAAATTTTTTTTTATTTTGTAGGAGGCGTTTCTTTGAGGTAGGTGGTAGGTGGCCAGGATTGTGTAACGGACCCTGGGGTTATTCTCGCCCTTTAAAGGGGTTGAAAATAAATTTATAAAAACACTATAATAAATATATTTTTTGTACTATTTTTCTATTATTATAGATGAAAATTCCATCCCCTTGATCACCCTTCAAGGGTGGCAACAACCCCCTGGGGGTGGTTACACAATCCTGGTCACCTACCACCTTCCTCAAAGAAATGCCTCCTACAGAATATTAGTTTTTTTCTCACAAAAACAAATATCAATTTTTCCAGCTCCTACAAAGGTTGGAAGCCTGGTGTAGGGGTGCCTGAGGTCATATCCCTCGAAGGGACCTTCCGTTCTACTCGAGGGAACAACAAGTTAAAATACTGGGGAAAATAAACGGGTTCACGGAAAAGGGGAATTTGGGGAGCTTGTCGCGAGATTTTCCTATTGTAAAGGAGATTGCTCGCGACAAGCTTTTATATCATAAAAGGAATTATACAATGTGCAACAAAATGATGGGTTTGATTTACTTCAAAGTTTATTTTCTTCTTTTTAGAGCATTTAAATAAAAACTTTTTTTTTAAATATTTTTTTAAATAATTTTATAATAATAGTAAAGTCCAACATTTTCATATTGTATATTTTATAAAGCAATAACAACATAATATATGAATGAATAATGGTAAAATTAACAAAAAACATGTAATAGAAAAAAAACTAATTTACAGTAACTATACTGAATAAAAATAAATTTCAAAGCAAATAATCTAACGGCAGCATTCTACGAAATTTTATTTTCTCATCTTGAATGTAGTTCATAGTGGCACCAATTTTTCCTTATCCTAGACGGTACATAGACTTCTAGAGCAAATTAATGCATTCATTTGTTTTATTGTAAATCACCAAAACCTCATTAAGTTTAAAATCATGATTTAAAAGTTATAAATAATAAAGAATTTGCTTTAGCGGTCGAGCCTATAACTCACTTTAATTTTTTTTATTTACTTTATCGCTTTATTTAGATAACGTCCTGGCGGAGTTTAGCATTAGCTATTCGACCATACTCTACCAGGAGACATATACATAGACAATTATAACAGCGACCATTCCCTACGACATTGCCATCTGCCGCAGCTGAGACTCGAACTCAGCAGTGGTACAGCAACTATCCGTGTTGTCTCTCACGCAACCTCATCAAGTCCAGTGCCACCAACTTTGTAACACATGAGAAACGCCACTAACATCCATGCCCTAGCCAGGATTCGAACTCGGGACTCCTTGGTTACAAGCCTAACACGTAAAAGTTGACCCATTTAGCCGGTATTTAATAGTTTTCTCTCTCCAGACAATAAATAAAAGCGTTTAATAATTAATATCGTAAAGTTTTTGTTGCGTTTTTTATTTACTGGAATCTATTTATTTCAATTTGCGCCATGGTCCGCGGCGATAAGTTTTTGTTAGGTTTTTCTATCTCGGAAATTTACTACTTGAACTATACAACAACAACAAAATTACCAGACAGAAATTTGTTTAGTGCTCTGACGAGAGATTTGCAAAATGCGATTTCGATGTTCCATTCGAATCAATTTTTATTTTAAACATTTGTTTTTTTGGGTCTCTTCTTGAGCCTGCCTCCCTTGGATCTTGGAAAAGAAAATAGACAAAAAAAATGTCTAAACAATTTTCCATCCTGAACAATTTTTGTGTACTTGATATAGTTTTTGATTGAACTACAAATTGTTTTTGGACCATTTCGATGCAATTTTTCATCCTGAGCAATTTTTAGATTTGGACGAGAAATTTTTTTTTGTGATTTCACCAAAATTCAATAGGGCCCTACCTTGGTCCTTCTAGGCCTTATATCTAAATATAGGTATATCAGATTTCTACGTTGAGTCGTTTTCAAGTATTACTCACGGACATACAGACAGACACTAAGTCATCTACAGACGGACATCTCGATTCGGATAAATTTTCTGGCTTCAATACATCCATTTCTGCCATATCTAGAATTTGGATTTATTCACGTCAATAATTTCTCTGTCTATAGATGAAAAAAATCCTACCATGTTATTGAATAACGTGTTGGCTATTAAATGTATTTTATAAATTAAAAAAATTAATGAAATTACCAAAAAGCCACGAACAAAGATATATTTTATATCGGCTTAATACCTATATAGCCCACATCTTTACTGGGATTGATTCCATTTGTTATTTATAGTTCTTGTAAAATAATATGCGTAATTCGAATTATTATCAAAAATATCCATTGGTTTAACCACTGCTGTTTGTCTGCAACAACAATAACAGAGACGCACACACGTTCTGTCCGTTGAAATTCTTAGAACGATGACTAGACAGCGCCCGCGTTATGATGAATCCGGGGCATCTTCTCCCCACTCCCGGGTGATTGACCTCTGTTGTTTACAGGTGCACCGACCGACTGCACTGTCGATTTATTTTTCAATTTAGCAGCAGTGAGACGTTTTAACTGGACCACAATTTGGAATAATAATTTAACAAATACAACTGATTTATCAATCATGTAAATTAAGGTAATTAAAATGGATATTTAGGTATTTTTAATAATTTATTAGTGATAGTGAAAACAATTTTTTTTTTTTACTTTCGGAGACATACTTATGCAGTTAATTATTTTTTAAATTTTAAATAATTATGACAATGTCTGAAATCCTCGGGAAGTCGATTGAAAATAATGAGACCTTTATAAAACAACGTTTTGGCTATCTGTTTGATTGAGGATTTTATAAAAAAAAGTTATTTACGTATTATGTGTTTACATGTCTCATAAATTTAATTTCATTTCTTAAATAATCTGGAGTCAATAAATTTTTTAGTTTGAAGATCATTTATCTAGTACCTATCTAAAAATTTTTTAGTAAAAAAGAATTTGTTGTTTAACCTTCATGAAATTAAATGCAAGCATTAATTTATTGGTATGTATTTGTTACATTTCAAAAAACCGCTGCCCAAGGAATCGCTACTTCCACATCCAGAATTTGTATCCAAATCTTATGCACACTAAATCCCAATGTAATATTTTCTTCCCTTTAATAATAGAGTGGGGGTGGTGGAGGGGTAGCTAATGTAAAAAAAATAGTACTTGGTTCTCGTGTACACACTAAATCCCAATTTAATTTTTTACTCCCTTTAATAATAAGGTGGGGGTGGCAGAGGCAGTTGCTAAAGCCAAAAAATTTTTTTTAGACGTTTCGTTCTTGTATAAACACTAAATCACATTTTAATTTTTTTTATCCCCTTTAATAATAGGGTGGGGGGTGGTAGAGGGAGTAGCTAACACAAAAAATTTTTTTTAGATGTTTGGTTTTTGTATATACACTAAATTACATTTTAATTTTTTTACTCCCTTTCGTGATAGTGGGGGGGTGGATGATGCAAAAAAAATTTTGAGACCTTAACTTTTCGTACATGCTCTAAATTGCAATTTTATATAGTCTTATTTGCTTGTTTTGTCCATTTACCCCATTACCCCCGAACCTTTCAACGGAATTTGATCAAAATGTAATCTAGTTCCCGATCTCGTTACAATACATAAGTGTACCAAATTTCAAGTCAATATTGTAAACGGTTCCAGAGTAATCGTGCGCACAAAAAAAATTACCGACAGACAGGAATCGCTCAAATTTAAAATCTGGACGTTTCATGACATTTTAAGTCTATTTCAACAAAAAAAAAATTTTTTTGCGTTACTATACTTCCACTGGACGTGGAAGTAATTATTCTGATGTTTTATATTCCAAGTTTATGTACTTATTTCATTTTGGCTTAGGTTAAACATATAATGGCACTCCACTATTGGTGTATACAAGTTTTATAGAATGAAATCTATCAGAACCATCATATATATTTAACAATTTAACGGCATTTCGTAAATATATCCTATTTTCGTTGTCACTCATTTTTACACGATGCTTTTACGCCTTATTTGATGATACAGGCTCATTTCAAAACTTCATGCCTCTGAGGTAGTTTCCTCGAACACCAAAACACTAACGGCCGGTTTATCAATCTAGAACTCTAGAAGATAATATGCATTGCTTCGCTGAGCATTTATCCTTTGGTTACGAGTTATCCTTGCATTGATAAACCGACCCTAACTGAATACTCTATCGGACGTGCATTTCGTCAATCATGTTGGCATCATCTGGATGATAAAAACTTTTATTTAAACGCTGCCATCGAACACTCTACTCGGCACGCGACTCGTGGATGATTAAAACTTAATTTCAATTATCACTATTGATATTAAAACTCAGTTTTCGTCATTTCCAGGTGATGTCAACACCTCATTTCCCCTAATTTGAATTTACAATTAAGAAAGAATTTCTTTAAAAAAAAATTCTTTAAAGTGATTATTTAATTAATTCATTAATTATTTGAAATATTTTATTCAGATTTACATATAATACTCGGCAGATGCAAAAATTCTACAAAAAGTGGGCGTATCCCCTGCTTAAGCAATTAATTTCGATGATACATTGTCAATGACATTTGAAATTTCATGCTCTACAAAATTACTTATCTGAAATGTTATCCTATCTCTCACAGTCTTCGCGGCGTTTCTACTATAGAAGTTAAGCCACACGGAATGTTGCCAATTAGTCTTCAAGCTCTTCATTTTTATTTGAGTAGTGAGCACTGTCAGCAACCTAGCATTTTCCGACCAAATCTCTCGAGTTGGTCGGTGTATTAAAAGTATACATAGGCATTGGATTTGTTTCGCTGTCTAACATCGCCACAGCACTGAAAACCGTATAGTAAGCCATGGAAAAATCTGAATGCGACTGACAAGACGCTTCCTATTTCGTTTCGTTGTAAATTAAACGTTTTGGTACTAAACAGTACAATCTGCTGCAAGTTGTTTGTGATGGAAATTAAATTTTCACATACGTAAAGTCTTTTAACAACGTTTTAATGTGAATTTGTAATCTGTGTTGTGTTGTTCGTATCAGTTTGATGACCACTAAACGTGAGGTTAATTTAAAGGTAATAATTAATTATTGTCTTTCCATAATGACCTCCAATTGTTGTTAACTTTTACTTGTTAATCAATTGTAAGTGTTTAGTAGACTCAGTTCATTCTAAAGTTTCGTAAAAGCTCGGCTTCTGGATTATTTATGTTGGGAGGATTCTGTTTAATAATAAATTGTTAATATTTGCATGAACATTATTATTCACTTGCAACATGGAATTAATTTTTTCTACGAGATTAATACGCCTCTCTGATCATTAAACTTGAGAAGAGATATACAAAATTTTTGATTTATGATATTATAGTCAAAATATATTCTTATAACAAAGCCTGATAAATGAAAAAAATATTAAATTGAAATCTGGGGTAGGATGCACCCAATAGAACTGATAAGCAAGCCTCTGCACTGACAGTACTGCGTTTATTTATTTGCCAGCTTTGGGGGCAGGACCATGTAGAGACAATACGAGAAATTAAGATTTTAATAATATGAAGCTTCCCAACGTATTTGTGACTTTCTTTCAATTGATAAGGAATTAATATATTTCGTCTGTTAACTCAACACGACCGATTAAATAAATCAGCATAAAATTTGGTAAAAAAATGAATTTTTTTAGTAGTTATAGACATTATAGTTGATTATAGAAACTATTTTGTATACAAAATATGTGGCCGTAAACAATTTTGTTTAAATAAATAAAATGCTTATCATGACGATGTAAATAAATCAATATACCTAAAAGCTAGTAGGTAGGTATAGTGTGCTGTTCGCAAATTGACTCGCTTACCTTTTTAGGTTTTTAATGTGCGTCGGGAATGTTTAATGTCAGGCTTGGCGCCATGGCCCGCGACGATGTAATTATGCCGTAAAGTTTTTGTTGCGTTTTTTATTTACTGGGATCTATTTACTCTAGCGTCATGGCCCGCAGCGTTAATAATTATGTCGTAAAGTTTTTGTTGCGTTTTTCCAGAGGGGGTTGCCGAGGTGGAAAAATTGGTTTGACCCCGGGAATCCATTCAGCACCATCGAAAACGCGGGGGGAGGGCATTGTCTAGTCGAGGCGCAAACATTGGGTAGTTCGTCAAACGCCTTCAAAGAACTATTTCGAATTTCGTACTCTACAAAATTATTCACATGAAATTTTATCCTATCTCTCACCGTTTTCTCAGCGTTAGTATTGGAAGCTAACCACACGAAATGCTGCCAATTGTTATTGAGGCTCTTCATTTCTATTCGAGGAGTGAACATTATTAGCAACGCAGCATTTTCCGACCAAATCTCCCAAGCCCAAGTTGAATTGGATTTGTTTAATCGTCAAACACCGTTACAGCAAAAGCACTGAAAACTTGGTAGGCCATGCAAAAATCTGAATGCGACTGACAGAACGCTTCCCATTTCATTGCGTAGAGTATAGGTCGAAGGTTTTTTGTTTAAACAATTTGTTGCGAGTTGTTTGTCGCGTGAATTAAATTTTCATATAAGTCAAGTAACCTTTAACCACGTTTTAATGTGAACATGATAATCTTTGTTGTGTTGTTCGTATCGGTTTGATAACCACTAAAGGTAATAAATAACTATTTTGTATTTCCACATGACCTGTAATTGTTGTTAAGTTTTATTTGTTAATCAATTGTAAGTGCTTAGGATATTCAGTTTATTCTGTATTATTATTAATGCTGAGAGGATTGTATTTAATAATTAACTGTTATCATTTACAAGAACACTAAACTTATTCGCTTGCAACTTGGATTATCATAAAACGCCTCTCTGACTATTGAAGTTGAAAAATCATATAAAAAATTGTAATTTGTGATATTTAACTCAAAATATACAGTTAAGACAAAGCCAGATAAAGGAGAAAAAAATTATATAAAAAATATTGTAAAAAAACTTTTATTTAAATGCTCTAAAAAGAAGAAAATAAATTTTGAAATAAATCAAACCCATCATTTTGTTATATTATATAATTTCTTTTATGATATAAAAGCTTGTCCCGAGATTTTCCTGTGTAAAGGAGACTGCTCGCGACAAGATCTATATCATAAAAAAAATTATATAATGTAACAAAGTGATGGGGTCTGATTTACTTCAAATCTTATTTTCTTATTTCTAGAGCATTTAAATAAAAGCTTTTTTTAAATATTTTTTTGTACAATTTTATAATAGTAAATCCCAACATTTTCACTATTGTATATTTTATAAAGCAATAGCAACATAATACATGATTAATGGTAGAATTAACAAAAAACATTTAATAAAAAAAACTAATTTACAGTAACTATACTGAATAAAAATACATTTCAAAACAAATAATCTAACCGCAGCATTCTACACGTAATATAATTTTGCACTAACATCTCAATAACATACATATTCGATGGAATTTTCCCATCTTGGATGTAGTTCACAGTGGCTAACGCCGACGGTTCGTTCTTTATGCGCACTAAATCACATTTTAATTTTTTTACTCCCTTTCATAATAGTGTGTAGTGTGTGGCTGATGCCAAGAAAAATTTTGAGACCTTGACTTTTCGTACATGCCCTAAATTGCAATTTTATGGACTCTTACATGCTTGCTTTGCCTATTTACCCTTATTTATCTCATTTACCCCCGAACTCTTCAACGGAATTAGATCAAAATATAAACTAGTTCCAGATCTCGTTATAATACATAAGTGTACCAAATTTCAAATCAATATCATAAACAGTTCTAGAGTAAACGTGCGCACAAAAAAAGTTAGACAGACCGACGACTGACAGACAGACAGACAATTTTTTTCGCTCAAATTTAAAATCTATACGTTTCATGACATTTTAAACCTATTTAAAAAAACAATTTTTTTGCGCACAAAAAAAATTAGACAGACTGACGACTGACAGACAGACAGACAATTTTTTTCGCTCAAATTTAAAATCTATACGTTTCATGACATTTTAAACCTATTAAAAAAAACAATTTTTTTGCGTTACTACACACTTCCACTGGACGTGGAAGTAATGGTATGTTCGTTAAATGAGAAATCTTGGTGCATATTAACATGTTTATTTATGACTGACCTAAGACAATATTACCTTTGAGTTTTTTCACGCTAGCTCTTGATTAGTTCCGCCAGACATGTACACATTAATTAGCCGTTAATAAATAAGTGTAACGAAGCTATTTTCATAACTACATAACATAATGTTATAACTAAAGATATATTTGATGCGCAAAAACAGAGAGTGGAAATGTGTTGTGACTGCGAACATGGAATTTTTGTCCAAATTGTTGTATTTGTGTTTCAGTGGTTATGCACAAAGATGAGGACGATGCAGCCGGACTACATCGATCAAGAGATCTCACAGCCTCCGACCATATTCCATTGGATAGTGAAATGTTTCTACAGGTGAGTGAAATGGAAAAATGTACCAATGTTAACAATTGAACGATTTTGCTTATGGCAACGGCAAATATACGATCACCTATAGTGGAAAGTTAGACTCTAAAAACAATTGAAATGGTTTTTACAAAATAGAAAAACGCTAATTCTAAATAAACCTCTAACAGATAATACCAAAATTACGCCTTTTATATAAAAATACTTTACGTAGAACTTAACAATCCAGTAGCCGCGGCGAGTGCCATATGGTGTGAAGCAGAGCGCGGGGCATAGGGCATGCAATACCGGACTGAATTTTCAATCCCGGGATATCGGTATTAAAAAAAATGTTTCGGGATACCGGTATTCAATACCGGCAGTACCGAATTTCAGGAGATTTTAGATAATTCACTTTTAATAAAAAAAAAATTAAGATTTTATATATATATTTTAAAATATAAATACGGGCAATTTATTTTTCAAGTGCACTAATCCCAGTAAAACAGAAATAAGCCAAAATAAATACATGACAATTAATTTTTATTTATGGGGTTGCACCCTAAACAAACATTCCTAACGTAACTACTAAAATAATGGTCAATGGCACTAGGCAATGAGCACTGTCACTGAAAAAACTTAATAAGTAAATAGAAAGTATAGTCAATACAGTTAATCTATTCTATTTTTCATTAAAATATGATCTTAATAATAACAGTGCATCAAGGGTAGGCTCGATCAAAAATACCGGTATTGAAAAGTAAATACCGGGTATCAAATACCTGAGAAAAAGTTCCAGGATCCCGGGATCCCGAAATTTCGCGATCCCGGGATTGGATGCCCTATGTGAGATATAGGTACGTGTCAAAATATAAGTGAAACAAAAAAAAATATATTTTTAAAAAAGCTTTTATTTAAATGCTCTAAAAAGTAGAAAATAAACTTTGAAGTAAATCAAACCCATCATTTTTGTTACATTATATAATTTTTTTATGTTATAAAAGCTTGTTACGAGCAATCTCCTTTACACAGGAAAATCTCGCGAAAGCTTCTTATCATAAAAAAATTATATAATATGTAACAAAATGATGGGTGTGAATTACTTCAAAGTTTATTTTCTACTTTTTAGAGCATTTAAATAAAAACTTTTTTTTTAAATAATTTCTTATATAATTTTATTTTTTACTTTTTAGTCTTTTTATATGCTGTAGGGGGGCGCCCATAAATGATATCACGTTTTTAGGGGAGGACTGGATTCTGGAAGTTGTGACACTTTGAGACACGGGGGGAGGGGGAGTCTCAAGCAATTGTGATGTCACAACATAATGAAATAATTTTATATGTAATATTTTAATTATTTAACAGAATACTTGATATTCATTTATCCAGCGTTTTTACTTAACGCTATGTCTCAACTGACGTTCACCCGCTGCTGTAAATTCTAAATAAAAATAAAGACTATCCGTTAGTGTGACGTGACAGGCGAGGGGGCGGGGTGTTGAGCAAGTGTGACAATGTGTGACACAGGGGCGGGAGGGAGTCAAAACAATTGTAACATCATATATGGACGGTTCCTAATCCCCGATATCGATTTTGAGACGGTAAAGTCGTCCGCCATTTTGAACTAAATTTTTGACTAGATATTCATAATCCGCGACCTCGAAGACCCCCAGATATCGAATTTCGATCGATTTGGACCTAAATGACAAAAGTCGTCAGCTGTATTAACGCCGCCATTTTGAATTTCTGAATTTTTACTAAAAATTCATAATCCGCGACCTAGAAAACCCGCAGATATCGATTTTGAGTTGAATCGTACATTAAACTGCAAAGCCACCCGCCATGTTGAAGTCGCCATCCTGAACTAAATTTTTGGCTAGAAATTCGTAATCGGCGAACCCGAAAACCTCCAGATATCGATTTTGAGTCGAATCGGATCATAAACGGTAAAGTCGTCTGCCAGCTTGTTTTTTTCTTATATTGTTACGTAAGGAGTGTTCATATTTTAGGAGAAAACTATAAATCAGCTTTAGTAGGTTACATATTGATACAAATTATTTTTCCAAATTCTAAATTGATATACTTTGCAATAATATTAAACAAATATTGAGAACGAGACCTGAACTGAATTATTAAAAACAAACAATAAATACGAACTTGTACTCAATAGGTAACCTGCTAAGTAAGCAACTAGTAAAATTATAAATAAGAATTTTATTAACGCGGACGAGAGTAGAATTCTTAAGACAGTCCTATTCTTAAGTGTTAAGAAGTGCGACTCCTTATCTTGACGCATTTCCCCACATCAGTGATATTGGTAAGAGCCCCCAATTTGTTACTATTATTGTTGTGCCTGTTGATACTGTGACACCGTTTGTTATTATTTTGTCAATAAATTATATTTGTTTTAAACTCGTCTTGTACTTTGTCTACGCAATCTCTCTCTCTCACAAGCCAAGTGGCCGTCAGTTACGGCTTCCCCAAAGGGACTGTCTTACGAATTCCACTCTCGCCCGCGTTAATATAATTCGTATTTATAATTTTACTAGTTGCTTACTTAGCAGGTTACCTATTGAGTACAAGTTCGTATTTATTGTTTGTTTTTAATAATTCAGTGTCAGGTCTCGTTCTCAATATTTGTTTAATATTATTGCAAAGTATATCAATTTAGAATTTGGAAAAATAATTTGTATCAATATGTAACCTACTAAAGCTGATTTATAGTTTTCTCCTAAAATATGAATACTCCTTACGTAACAATATGGAAATGAAAGACATACATATGTTCAAAATTTCAAAGCTCTGCTTAATTAGAACTAATCGAAATTTTGATTGCAAGTTAAATAAAAGCTTTTAAAAAGTCACAAATGCGTTATTTTATTGGGTTATTATAACACATTGGAAACATTTTACTTAATTTTGTGGGTGACTTTTCAAAATAGCAATGTAATCATCCTAATATCGGGAAATCAAAACATTTTCCGAGCGCATTTAATGTATTTTTGAAAATAAAATAAACTTATTTCAGTTCCAAAATTTTATCATTATTACTTTTCCATGTAAATATCGAGACGTACTTAAAATGGGAGTCGGCAACATCAAGCGAATAGATATAAGACATAATACAGTAGGAAAGCTTATTACCTATCTAATCAAATACTTTATCGTGTATTGGGTTAGATTTGTGATACTCATTTAAATAATCAGATGAATGAATCCTTGAACTTCCATACTAAATAATGGGCCATTTATTTAAACAGATGCAAGTGATTTTGTACCACAACAAGAGCGAGGAGGCGGCGCGGCGTTTACCGGAGACCTGAAACAAAAAGAAGTTCACAGGGCCATCATGCTTCACCCAATGAAACAGCCTCAGTCCATGTTCCCGACTGCAAAAATATGTTGTCAAGGTTAGTGTATTTTTCAAATTTAAATATTTATATACTCGGCTAGGCTAAGTTTAGCAAGTGGCGGATTCGTCCGAAGATCATCTCATTATCTTCTGGCAAGCATGTTTGTTGATGATACGTCATACGTCGTATTATGCGGTCTCTCATTTTTACACAAAGAGAAGCGTCTTGAAAATGTCGCGTATTTAAGAATTCTGTCTTTCAAAAACACCGTCATTCGAATTAAATGAGACAAAAATAAGGTGCCACATTCTACGGTGATTTGGATGGACATCTTTTACTTAGGTCCTTGTGCTCTCGCCTCGTCTTTCTGCAAGTACTAAAGTTTAAGTTTACTATGAATAATCAGATGCTATAGAGTATGATGGGTAGATTTGTAAATGTTGGTTTTTCTAATGGATAGTTTGCTGCTGTTATAATGTACGTATTTTTATTCATGTGGAATTGAAGGAATCATGAATAATGATAAATAATCTCAAGAAGAATTCATAGTTGAAAATAGTAAAAAGTGACATTTATGATGGGCAAAACACGTCCAGGTCCAGCAACAGCCGAGACAGGGAAAATCACTTTTACTCCACATAAAACATATTTTTTCTTCAAAAATCATTTAGAATTTAAATAAATACTGATATTTTCCTTAAAATACTTTTAGTGCCGCTCAAATGAAGTCTCTGAAGTGATGATGTATTTAGTTTACCTATGAATTTTTTCGTATATTTTATGTTTTTAAAACATTTTTTTAACGATTTTCTACACACATGTTTATAATATACAGGGTATGCCAATAAAAACTCAGAGATGAAATATTTCGGAAACTACTAGAGACTAGAGATATTTGAGTTCTGTAAAAGCCCATTGCTAGCACATATAAATGGTTTTAGTTTTGAATACAAATAGTTTTTTAATACGTTAAGAGGTAGATGGCGCTGCGCTACAAAGAATTTTTTGGATGACAGGAACTTAGAAATGTTATCTATTTGTCATCAGTTGATCTCCTAAATTAGACATTTGGGCAACACACTGGGGTAATTTCCCTGGCTTGATCCACTCTAGCACCTTTTTGTGTAAAGCAACTTGGGAAAAGGGGGTGAAAGGTTCTAGATTGGTTTTGTAACAATAGAATCCAAATTCGTCTACTCTGATCCATTTGACACTATCTCATCGACAAATTTTTTGTTAATAGTATTATTGTTCACTTTCTTATACAAATGAGGTTTGGCTGAAGGTGCTTCAAAGTTGTAAAAGAAATGTTCTATATTTAAACAAACTATTTTTAGTATTTGCGGATGTAATCACTTCCCGATATTGGTCTGGAATGAGGAAAGATGTGTCCAACCATGGGAAATATATATAACAAAACATAAACATCACATATAGTAGACAAACCCCAAATTCAAAGCCCAGGGCGGTCCTGAATGGAGTTACACATTTGAAAAAAATGCAGACAACATCCATTACCCATCGGCATTACCAGTGTCGTGCCGGGGATCGAAACCAGAGTACGGCAGAGCTTGACCAGAGCGAATTTGCCACATCCACTGAGCTACGGTACAATGCGAATATTTTAAAAAATTATTTAGTATTAAACATTGGTAAAGATAAAGAACACAATCTGTTTTTATTTTGTCCTCCACATGAAGTTATTAAACTTACTGCCTCTATTGGCAATGTCATTCGTTCACGTAAAAAAATATGACTTGTAGCCTGACTGTTTGACGCAGTGGATACCAACGTTATACAACATCATTTGTGTGGAAGAAAAAGCTTTGTGTGGATAACTTCAGCAATGGTATTGTTTGTTCTAAATACGCCACATAACATGTTTTCCTCCCAATGGTATTATTAGTATGGTATTTGTCTGTCTACCTTTTGGGAATGAAAAGCAAAGTGTCATGTTTTCTTTATGCTCTGACGATATTTCTCCGTCGTTTCATACAGTCTCACATTTCAGGTTTTCAAAAGACAAATCGAACGTTGTTGTCAAAAATTCGCCTATAGAAAGACACCTTAACCGTGTATTTGCCATCTACTTTCTTTCTTTAACACTGATCTATATAAAGCCGGTGGAGGATATTTACATTAAGTAATAAAGGCTTTGGGTAATTTCTACTGTGATTTTTGTTTCTACAATAGTGCGATTGTCTTACAGGAAACTGATTAGTGTGACTCATAATGTAGTGTCACCTACATAACATAACACCTTTATCCACTAAAAATATTAGTTTTATGAGTGACATGGCACCTTTATCATCAAAAAATTTCTTTAAAATATTACAAATTTGGAATTCGCTATTTATTGGGAGTTAGATCAGAAGTGTTCAAAAATTGCAACATTACACCTTTATCCACTTATGTCTTCAATTGTTGAAATATCTAATGACCCTAGTGAAAGTATAGTATCTATCTAGAATTTTTGGTCGACCAAACTCTGTGCAAGAATACGCCAAGCTAAGTGCAAAAGTTATTGTTCAACAATTAAGAAGGAATGTTTCAACAAATATTGGCAAAAAGTATGATAGGTATGAATTGATATCCTTTTTTATTTTCAAAATGGGATTTTGAAAAAAATTAGAAAATGTCTAAATTAAGAAAGGAAAAATTAAATAGATAGGTACCTATAAACTATAAAGTTAAATCAGAACTTCTTATCAATAATAATTCAGGAGCTTGTAACAGTGTCAAAATATTATTGATGCATGATATAATTTTTTAGTTATGGATTGAAAGTGGTTTAAATAGCAAATACATATTTTTAATCTGAACAGATTCCGTAACTTTATAGACACACTAACTGAGGGCCATAGAACAAATATTTTATATGATTATAGTACTGCTTGGGACCCATCTACATGCCAATGTATTGTCATGATGTTCTGAGAAGATATTATATACTTAATTTTAGTCTAAATTGCACTATGTTACTGTTTTCCAGCATAATAAATTAAACAAGGTGTGCGGTAGAGCCATTAAAACCTTATATAGCGGTAGGCAACACAGAATACGTTACATGATTAATTATTCAAGTGGACGACAGAGGGTGTAGATTCCAGCCGGACTTTTATAGGGTCTCTACCTCAAACGTCTCTTCTCTAATACGAGCACTATCCAACGCCACTAGGCTCACCGTCACCGACCCTCTCTATTCCCAAGGAGCGTAAACTCTATGCAGTTTTACCCTCCTTGCTCTACTCCCAGTCTATGTCACAGGACATAAGGCAGACTTCAGGACGGTAGAAACCTGTATTGCCCACCATTTTGTTTTCTGTTGTCTATATTGAACCCTAGAGGCCACTAATAGTATTGAATTAAAATATTTTTTCATATCAATAGCAAATTGTATATCTTCTGTAGTGTTTTACTGATGGCTTTTCTGGCTTTAAACAGATAAGAATAAAATTTACAAAAGATATGGAAAGCATTTATCTGTAACTATTCAGTTTCATGAATTTTCTTACCTTTTCTATTTGGCATTTACAGAATAACCCAGTAAATTAATATATTTGCAAAACAGTTTTTTGGAGGAGTTCGAATTTTGTTTGCTTTAAATTGTAGCATTTTAAGTATTTATACATAGAAAGCAAATATCTTTTGGGGTTCATCCTCAGATTTATTTGTTTTTTTATTTCCTTGCTACCAAAATTAAAGTCAAAGAAGCGGGAAAATGTACCCACATCCTCAAATTGTTTATCATTAGATAACTTTTTAACAATACATTATTTAATCGGAAAAATGTACAAAAAGTTTTTTATTACTTTTTCATGTAATTCGGCCGTTGACTTGGTTTTTCGACATTTATTATTTTACCGAAATTTCTTTATGTAAAATGGACGTTCTCTTAGAATAGAAAAATTATTTAGAGGAAAGCTTTTTTGTTGTTCATTAATACTAAAAATACTATGGAAAGCAAAAAAAAACCAAAGTCCCCAAATATAATGCCAAAAAAACACTATTGTACTTTGGTAAGTAAGTACCTGTCCTGGTATTTTTAAAGTATGTGTTATTTTTCTAAAATTGTATAAGAATGTAGATAAATCAAATATTTTGTTGGCAAACGTCATATTTAATTCATATATTCACATCAATAAAGTCCGCTCTGAATGTGACAAAATTAGGGTCAACTTATAAAAGGAGTTTAGATATACCCTGCTCCATTTAAGGAGGGGACCTCTTGTAAACTTGAAGTTTTTTTTGCTTACTCTCAAAACTCACAGACACACTGATAAACGTGTTTTAATATCTTGTCACTATTCAAACATGAGGGCAGCATAAGCTATCGGTTATACATACATTTCTTTAAATTGATATGTGAATAATATATTAGGACAAATAATTCTGATGGCAAGTTTTTAAAATATGTCATGGGGAATATATTTTTTTATAATTATTTTCATTTTGTGTTTTTTCTTTTTCCAGGGTCTTAAAATTCAAAGTGATCAGTCTCGATGTCGGTACTGGGGTATCATGTAAATCGAATAGATGTTGCAGAACTTGTGAATAATTTGCCACTTGTCTTTTCCCCAACTATCGTGGCTCGGATGGATATCTCGGTGACGCAAATATATTAGGTAAGACAACAAATTCATAGCAAAGACCTTTTGCCTCTATTGATCTTGCGTCTTGAAATATCTTATTAAACACTAATTAAAGTAAGCCAATGAAATAAATTCTAACTTATCCAAATAGACCAAAAATCCGAAGAACAAACAAATAAGTTGTGGTTGTTTGTAAAGTCAATTTCTCGATTACATCAAATGAAACGCCCTGTATATTTTTACGCAGTAATAATATGGAAAATTTAAATGCAAATAATTTTTGTATGAACATTACCATCGGAATTTATAGAGGTCTTTGAAACAATTAACGAAACTGAAAGATTTGTAGGTAGAAAACAGCTTTTATTTAAACAAAATTATGATAAAATACCTTACACCGGCTACAAACAAGGTACATTAAATGCTAAAAAGGCTTTCCATCTTGTTCCAAACATAAATATGTTTTTGCTCGAAAAGACCTTTCCACTTGCTTGCTTTAACGTTTGAGGTGAAATATTTTCAAATATGACACATCTTTTTCAATGGTCACTTCAATGAAGCAACCTACTTGTAAAATGTGTTATCTGGGTTATTAATATGCCTCACGTAGGATGAAGCTTCAGCTCATTTTTATGAGACGTGAAGGTGTACCTAGACAATACACATTTCTGAATCTTGTGGGATTATATCAGAAAAATCGTATATAAATAGCTACTAACAACTAAGATAAATATGTGGCACATAATAAATGTGTTTGCAAATATTCCACCTGAAATGGTAAGGCAAATGGAAAGCAATAGCAAGAACAGTTTAGATGAAAAACGTTTTGAACATTTAATATAATAATTTATCGTAGTGGGTGTAAGTTGTTTTATTATGATTTTGTTTAAATAAAAGTTTTTCTACTTTCCCATGTTTCCGTTTTGTGAATTATTTCATATCCCTACATCAAAATATACAGGGTGTTCCATTTCAAAAAATTGAAGATTTGAACATTAATTTCAGGCACCCTGTATATTACGGATTTGAAACAATTACTGTTACAGTATTATACCACCTTCATTAGAAAAAAATTAACTTTGTTTTCTATTCAATTTCACATTCGATAAAATGGTAACCGTTTATAATGCTTTTTGTTTGTTTGATCATTCCGTATAATGTTTTTTTTAATTGAAAGAAACTGCACCCTGTATAATTGCCTTTATTTCTTAATTATTGCATTTATACAAATTTTTCACAAAAAGCTATTAAAGTACCTTTTCTAAATTTATATAAAGTTGGCACTATTTAGAGTAGTTATAAAAGTGGGAATAGTTTTTTTTACAGTATATTAAAACACTTTACTTTGTTTCTATCACTAATTAGTGATATAAACAAGTGAGAGATAGTGATAGAAACAAAGTAAAATGTTTTAACATATCGTCATGATTGACATATCACAAAGGAACATTCACCGTTCTATACTGATATTATGATTTATGTGGCTGCAATTTTTAATGGTACACATAAGTTGTTCATATTTATTTGATTTGAACTTTTTTATGAGACGTCACATCATTTGCTTTATTGAACGGTAAATAAATTTAATAACAGCACATTCAGACAGTAATGTGAAAATTGTAGAACAAAATATTCAATGGTAATGAAGGTTTAATAAAGACTGTTATTTTTTCGTAAGTTTTGCACATTAACAATGCATTGTATAAACTGAAAAAAGAAAAATAATTTAATTTGAAAAATTGTTGCATCCTGAAGACTTCTTTTTGTCATTCACATTGACTAGATATTAATCACACCTGCAACTCAGGCGAACTAGTAGACAATGTCCTAAGAACTTTAATTAGTTGGCAAGTGGTGATGGTGAAACAATCTGTTTAAGCACGTTCGAGTTTTGAAGATTATTTTGAAAAAAAAATTCGATTTTTGCAAATGAACTTTTTCTGAGGTTGGCTCCCCTCCAAATATAAATGAGTTTATCGACTGAAGCAATCAATTAATTTCCTTAGGTCATTATTATTATTATGAGATACGTTTTAAAAAGTCACACACCATAAGAAAGTAGATAAATTGAATCAATATTCAACCACAATTTCATATTGTGCCCTTACAGATTTTCTTAATTATTTATTCAAAAATACTCTATTTTTGGGAATACATGTATGGCTCTGAAAGTAGCCGAGCATAGTCAGTAAACTTTTGTTTTTAAATAAAATCATGGTTTTTTTAGGTACACCGACAAATATAATTAGGTACAAACCGCTCCATTTAAGTAATATATTAGAATGGGAGTCAAAACATCAGTACTTGAATAGGGATTTGAATCCTCGGAAGAGAATAGGATCGTCTTTGAAAGAGGGATTAAGCGACAGAGTGATAGAGGTGAGATATTTGTGTACAGTCTTAGTCAACACTTCCCTGCAAATGAAAAAATACAACAAAAACTTTGCGACCTCATTAAAACACCGTTACTCTCTGTACTATTCCGCCAGTAAGGTAAATTGGATTACTCACTGAACTTTAGTTTTTAATGAACCTCAGTTTGTTTGACGATACCATACCGTCTGGTTCGTCGGTGTTAATAATGAGCTCTTAAAGTTTTTATTGCATTTTTTATTTGCAGGGAAGCGTTGTCTTAAACTATACATTTCCATTTCTGCATTTTGTTAATGAGTTATTTTTCAGGTAATGGAACTAATTAACTCGTTCTCCACGCAAAGGGGAAGGGTTATAGATTTTAAAGAAATATTATACGGTTATTGGAGGCTGGATCCTGTTTGTGGTGTTGACCAAATTTTGTGTCTGTTGTTGGTTTACCGCAAATATAGGAGCCACAAGATGACTGTTCAAGTTAGAAGGCATGCCTACATACAACAGACGTTTTCAGGTAAATAATTAGTATACAAGGCGGGGCAATAGCTCGAAATTAAAAAAAAAAAAGGTACAGGGATAAATTACATAAAAGTTCTGTAACTGGAAATTATTTCCGAAAATATACGGTAAGCCAAGACAACACACACAGGAAGAAGTGCCATTTTTAAAATGGAATGCTATAAATATTAGTACATTTTTAGAAGCCACTTTCTGTATTACTATTCTCCAAACCATTTGAATGCAGTGATTTTTTCTGTTAAATAATACAGATGCATTTTGAAAAACACTACAGTCACTGTTATCGATTTTAAGAACGAACTTTGTAAATAAGTTATGAGATATCTGTGTGATGTTGTTGAATGTTGTTCTTACAACGCATCAATTATAATATATTTTATTATTTTTATTAGTGTCAATGTCATTGTGATCCCCACCAATGATTTCTTGCCAAAATAATGTAATTGACATAACTGTTGACATAAACATCCCTATTTACAACATACTTTTTTTGGAAAAAACATACTACTTAATAAACAATCGATGACTTTAATTCGACCGCAATAGTACATCTCTATAAGTATTTGTAACCATTTTCGATTTATCGAGCAAAAACATATCACAGATGTCTCATGTCTGGTATTTACAAATATTTTTCTTAAAATCTATATTTGGTGACTAGTGATTTTTTCAAAATGCGTCTGCAGATGGCATTATTACAACTAGATCCAAATGGTTGGGAGATAGTCAATAATAATAATAATAAAGGAGTGACCTCGACCACCAATCAAGACAATATATGTCGTGGAATTCTGAGCCCCCACTGAGAGCAACATTGTCTTGAAGGAAGAGGGAAAACGGACAAAATATCGAGATTTACTCTTCGAACCCCGCAGGCTTTATCCAGGCCATTCTGTTAAAATAGCGATACTGATTATAGGAGCCCTCAGTGGAATAAGACAGACACTGCTTTCAGAACTAAAGATCATACCGGTATGCCGAGATTCGGCAGAATGCAGGAGGCCATCATCCTCGGTTCATTGCATCTACTCAGGGCACACGATTCACGAACCCGGTAGTCACTCACCCCATGGGCGTGGGGAGTGGCTATTGGTATTTATTACCAGCTCCCCTCTGTGAGGGTTGGAGCCACAGAGTAGGGTGACTGGTTTTTTGTAAAAAAACAAAAAAAAAATTAAGGAGTGAAAGCAGTCTAGAATGAGGTTTCTAAACATAAAAGAAATGGCACTTGGCCCTGTATAATCGTCTTGGTTCATCCTGTATATTCGAAAATTATTTCCAGTTATAGAATTTTTATGTAATTCACTCGTGTTTTTTTTTTATTTCTAGCAATAGTCCGGACGATAGCGTCAATATTTTATACGTCATATCAACAGGACTTCTTTGTTTTTTAATGTTAGTTTTCGATCGAATTTTGGGCTCGATTGAACAAAGGAAAACACAGACACTTAGATTAAAATGGATATATTGAACAAAATACAAATATAGTGTACAATGGTTGAAAACTTAACAAATACCGAGTGCAAAGGAAAAGTAACGCGCCAACAGATAGGAGCGCGCATGCGCACAGTCGTAACGTACCTCGACGAATAATCGCGGCGCGAACTTCAAAAATAATGAATTACTAACACGAAAAACAACTAAAATAAGTATCAGCTGACGCAACCGTGGAGATGAAGAGTGTGGGAGACTGTGCATTTGGTAAAATAATTTTGTTTTTTGCGTCAATCGCTCGGCTTGCCCCTGAACTCTGCTGTACACTAAAAAAGTCTAGCTGACAGGTTTTGTCCCATGGTATTGTCAGCTGACACCTTTTAATTGTTTTTTTATATCGTAAACTATCGTATAAATAAATTTCAGCTTTGTTGAAATAACAAATTTTCACGTGTTTTTCATACATATTGACAAGTTGACAACATTCGCTCCTTACCTTATGCAGCTGACACTGTTTGTTTTTTTCATTTATATTACATAAATAAACTATTTATAGTTTTGTAGCTTTGTTGGATTGACGCAAAAAACAAAATTATTTTACCAAATGCGCAGCCTCCCACGTTCCTCATCTCCACAGCCGCATCAGCTGACACTTATTTTAGTTGTTTTTCGAATAAAAACTAACATTAAAAAAATAAAGAAGTCGTGTTGAAATGATGCATAAAATATATGTGCTACCTCCCGGATGATCATAGAACTCAAGTTATGGAAGTCAGACGCACTATTGCCCCACCCTGCATTTCTGTTGAATTCGTTTATTTTTTGTTGAAATGAAAAGCTCCTGTTATATTTAACATAAGTTAGACACATAATAAGCTTTCGAATAAAAATAAGAAGTATTAACTCTTACTTACGCCAATGTATGTTTGCTTACTTTCCATTGTGTACTCTCTTTAACCTACTTAAACAAAATGGAATGGAATGAAAATAAATAATTCCTGTCGAGTTTTCACTTTGCACCCCTACTGTTGGGGCTGTTACAGAAGGAAATGCAATTTTTAGTTTTTATTTAATTTCTTTTATTCCTGTTCTAACGAAAATTCTGGAAGAATCGAGACCCATGCAGCCTTAAGGGCGTATATATCATAATTTTTTTTATTTCTTCAAGTTATTATCTTTGTCTTTACAGCTACAGCGTCTCTGTATGCTTATTGCCTTATAATGTTTTCAGATTTTTTGGAGTGGTGCGTCATGATGTAAAAAATGAAAATTTGATTTTGAGATGTTTCTGTCTAGTACTGTACCTGTTAATCTTTATTTTATTGATGGGTATATTATAATTTAAAACACGTTCATACAGTAAACGGTACATAAATGGATAATCAGTAACTTTCCTTACACTTCAGTATAAGTACGTCATACATATAAAGGGGTTCATCGTTTCAATGAAATAGTATAGACAACTACTAAACCATGAAAGAGAGATGGTCGGTTAAAGGACCCCGCAGCAAATACACGTAAAAACGGTTTTGGTGAAATTCCCTAAAATTTTTTTAAATCGTAGATCTAGTCCTACTAATTAAATTGCCCATTAGCAAAACCCACCTTCCAGGATTACTTTTGGATTTATGGTCATCCAGAGTTTTAGATCTTACGGGCTGCAGTCTTACAATATTTTCTAAAAAATAGTTTATAGGTCGAATCAAGAATAATAAAAAAAATGTATAATGGGGTATAAACTTTTTTTACATATTGCGTTAATACCTACAGTCCTACAGAGTGTACAAGAAACTATTTTTATTTAAGAAATCGTCAGCAAATATTACTGATGATGCTATTTACATCTTGTATGTTGATCAAGTAGGTTATGTCTAAAACAATTTAAATCTAGTTGACAGTTATTTGTTGTCAGTGCGTAAAAAGACGCTAACCTACCTATGTTTGTTGCTGTATTTTAAGTTTATTTGTTGATTTTGTTATCCCGAAGTAAGTACCTTATACGAATAATAAAATTAATTTTCTTAAAGTATTTAATTTTAAGTTTGAGTCACGGCCCTTCCTGCAAACCGGAGGCACTGTCAATACTTGTCATAGTGTGAACTTTATAAATAGAATGTCAAGAATTGATGGAGATAATAATGCTGCCAAAAAAGAAATTGCCACAACTAGGCGTGAGACATTTGGAAGACCACCACTTATTAATAATCAGACAAGAATCTGTTTTAATTGTAACGTCTCAATTTTTAATGAAATAACTGTTATAACCTGGCTTAATTGTTACGCCAGATGTTATATATTGGCCATACATGAAAAATATTTCTCTACTTCTAGGAATAACGATTTGTCAATGCTGACAAATGAAATGAAACGAGACAGACATGTGATCAAACTGGTTTTTAGAAAATGACATTTTCATTGTTGATAGGGGCTACAGAGATGCAGTACCATTGCTAGAAAAAATGGGCATAAACTGAAACTAGCTCCCGCCTATATACAAGTCATGACACAATGGGAAGAAATTGATTTACAAATAGATCTGACACTGGAGCAACACTCCATTATTAGACTTTGAATATATTCGCGACACCGAAATGCTACTAAGTACCAGTTATGGATAGTAATATAGGCGATCCTATCACTGGATATTACTGTACTGGCAAATCTGGTGTAAGAACTATTGGCACATGTAGCTAGTGTTTTTTGGTTCTTGGGTTACTCAAGACACGAGCCGAATGTGAAATATCCGTCAACCATGCTCTTACAATCTATCCAAGACGCAAGTGATAGGTACAGATAACAACATTGAGTAAAATTCAATATTATTACTGTTAGCCGTTACAAGTTTTTCGTTTGTTATTGTTAAGAATTTTTTAAATAAAAATATTTTCTTGTACACCCTGTAGGTTCTGTAGGTATTAAAGCAATATTTAGTAAAAAAAAGTTTATACCCCATTATTAAAAATTTTTATTATTCTTGATTTGACCTATAAAATATTTTTTAGAAAATATTGCAAGGCTGCAGCCATGTAAGTAAAACTTTGGATGACCATAAATCCGAAAGTAATTCTGGAAGGTGAGTTTTGCTAATGGGCAATTTAATTAGTAGGACTAGATCTACAATTCACAAAAAATTTTCACCGAAACCGTTTTTCGTGTATTTGCTGCAGGGTCCTTTGAGAAAATGTATATTTTAAAGCTCATTAATGTGCTATATCAGGTTTTAAAGATTTTCAGTAATTTCAGAAATATATCAAGAGAATTAAATAAAATTGAAAGGTGGTTGCCTATTTAAAGTCTCAAATTTCACTATGCTTGCTTATGGACTCAATTAGTGCTACGCCACATTTTAGGCAACCCAACATACTACTGTCATACCATTAATAGCGCGAAATTAATGCGCTGGAACTTGGCTCTTAATGCTCTAGTTAATAAAGACTATTATCAAGAGAGTTAAAACATAGCTTAGAATTTCATTTTATTTCTAGCTCACAGAAAATATTTAAGACCTTTCAGTAACTAATTGACGTTCACAAAGTATGTGAAAGTAAAAGTAAAGTAAAATACAGGAGAAGAAAGTAACTTTTAATTAAATAAATTGATATTACATATGAATTATAGTATCCTCCAATAGGAATTGAGAATACAAAAACGTCATTGCTGCTAACTTCAAGTTAGTTTTACATTTTGCTCTGTCAGTTTATAACCTCGTACAGCTGACCATATGTCTCAAAAGTTTTGAATTTCTAATTTAATATTTTATAAATAAGTATTTTGGTATATGTAAGTACACCTAAGAAATTTCAAGAAAAAAACAGTTGTTAAGTATGAGTGCAATATTTGACTTCTACAAAGAAACTAAAATCATTCGAAAATGAGAAAATTCTCTAGCTTCAGGATGTTAAAAAAATGTAGTATGATAATGAGCTGCATACTATACATGGTTCAAGCAAGTATTAAGACAAAATGTGTAAAGTTGAGGTAGGTAGGCGAATTAGTCTTCTGGAGGTGAATATGTAAACATTTTTCCAACATTCGCTGGTAAATTACTTTTTCTGTCACCATCTTCAAAGTGCCAATGAAAACTTATTAGATTTCCTATCGCCTCTTCTGAAAATAGAACAAATAGAATTAACTAGGTACACAGTTTATAAAAAATATTGTATAGAATTGATGTAAATAGTAAAATTAACGTAATCAACATTTTTACTGTCAGAAAACTCTATAATAAAGTAAAATATAAATAACCCTAACCTACCTCATACGTAGCTTCTACTTTTCTTTTAACTTGGCATCCTTTGGAAAATGAAACATTTTACATTCACTATTATTAGTATGATCACATTCAGGGACAAAACATAAACCCATAGTTCAAACAATTTAAAATGAATTTGCTGCAATTGCATTGCATTCTGCAACGTAATCTAAATTTTCACATCCTTCATTCCCATTGGAGGAAACTAGCTGTTTTATATTTGGCATTATTAAAATAAAATTAAAGGTTTATGAAATCTTATATAAATATATATATTTAAACATATTGTTGCGTGCTTACAATTTTCAGGAAACACTTTGTGGATTCCAAATAACTTGCAACAAGAATTTTTACAAACCACTGATTTATTTAATCACTAAAATTACACTAGCAAATACTTAAAAATCACACAACTAATAATAACTTAATCTAATATAATTTCACTACTTTTAAAATACTAAGCACTTTACTTTTCTTCTTAAACTTGTCAACTCTTGTCTAACCTAAAAACTCTCTTGTCTGTTTACTTCACTAAACTGCATACTTCACTCAACTGAACTCCCCCATCTGCTGGAGTCACCTCTTTATATACACACTTGGAATCCTTCTAGAACTCTTTTCTAGAATTCTCCATAGTTTTCTACCATGTAATAGATGATTGTTCGTCAATTGGCTCATAGACGGCGCTACCCTACTAGTCAGGGAAGTAACTAAGCTTCTGAGGAAAACTTTGAACATGAACTTAATCACATCTTTCCTTGTTAGAGGGCAGCACATAACAATATGTTGTGTGTATGAGATTGGCACTGGAAGTTCTTATATATTTGTTTCAACCAAGAAATTAAATAAAATGTAAAGCAATGTTTTAGCTTCATAATTTATAGTCTTTATGAATAAGGTAATAAAGCTCAAATTCCAATGTCTTTCGACGGGATCAAAATTTTTATGACAGTAGTATGTCTGGTTACATAAGTTGTGACATCACAGCAAATTGAGTCCATTCGGTTTTAGTCTTTGAATCGGCTGTCTTTTAGGAGAAATCGAAAATAAATATTATTATTTTTCAGGGATATTCGTGAAGGAAGTAAATTTTTATAAATTTCCCACTGCATCCTAGAACCCAGAGATATGCCAATTTCATACTTCCTCTGAGCGGGCGGTACAACATTTTTAAGAGAGCCTTAAGGATGTACGAGTACGTGTGTCTGAGAGAAGCGGAACCCACCAGACCGTATGTTACTTTATACAAGAACCAAATATCTCCGGAAAATTTTCAGGAGAGCGTGAACTTGATTGAAAATCTTAAAGACAAATATCGTCTCAACGATATTCAAATAATATATTCCAAAGAGATGTTCAGAGGAATAGCTCTCCAGTTGGAATTCTTTATCAGAAGATGATTTAATGTTGTTTATCGATGTCGAGAACGGTTTCTGTTGATAGTTTGGCTTTGGAATCGTCAGCCTCTACAAGAGCGACTACTTGAAATTGGGCGGGTTCGATTTGATGATCTCCAGTTGGAGATACGAGGACGTCACCTTCTATGATAACGCGGTCAAGTTAGGCCTGGCGATAATGAGAAGTGTCGTTCCTGGCCTGTTCCATGTGTTTCATTCGGTGAATTGTGTCGCCGGCTTGGATATTGAACAGAAAGGTATGTGCATCGGAACTAAAGCAAGTAGTTTAGGGGTTCCTCATCTGCATCGCATCTTCTTGAAATACAAGTATCTCCTTAGGTAGCAGCGGTTATAGATGGATATGAATTTGTCTGTGATTACACATTATTAATTATGCACGTTCTTACTGTCTACGTATTGATATAATTTATCAAAGGCCTTAGAGAAGTCAGTTAGATAACATCTACCTGACCTCTCTGATCTAAGACTTCACTAATATATTGAGTTTCTATAACCAAATTTGTTACTGTCTAGCGACCTGAGATAAACCCGTGTTGCTCTGGTAATAGACAATTATTAACGTGGGCATATAAAGGATCGTATAAAATAATTACGAGTAACTTACTAAAATTGCAAATTATAGTAATTGGTCTGTAATGAGGGTGTAAACTTTAGATAATTTCCATAAGTCTGGAAATACAGAATTCTCTAAGATCGCATTATATATAATAGATAGCGAGTATACAAGAAGAATAGCACAATCTCAAATTAAAAATGCAGGAATGTTATCTGATTCCATAGTCATATTTTCTTTTAACTGACTAATAGCGTTTTTTACATCATCCAAGTAACTTTCCTTAAAGGAAAAATATTATTTGGAGTGATGCCATCGAGTTTACACGGGGTAGAGTTAACTTTGGTATCTGAAAAAGATTCAGAAAAGAAGTCGGCAAATGTTGAAGTTTTGCATCGTTATATTTCATATTAGACGGACATATATTTCACATGAAAGCTCCGATACCCGGATTTTCTATATTTCGCTGTCTAACAATCCCTCCATGGGCTACTTGCTGTCCGCCTTCTCCATTCTGATTTATCTAGTGCAATAATTTCCCAATTATCTTGCATATTGATACTCTCGAGTGTTTCATATAATTGATTTTTGTATCTTTTATATTGTGCACCACGTTTCCTACTACCATGCACCACTTCTATAAATAGGATACATTTGGCAAATGGTTCTCCATCCTATGTACTACATATCCTGCCCATCGCATTGTATATGTGTATAATTATTTTATGTTTGTCAGGCAGAAGGACCGCAATCAGTAAGTCCAGTGGATCAATTTCAAGTCAAAAAGTAGGCACTTATTTATTGTTTCTTATGAAATAAAATATATATATATATATTTGCTGAAATATATATGTGCTAATTTTAAAAGTGTAAATTATACTGTTGCAAAAAACGCGAGATAAATTAAAAAAAAAAAAAATTGAACTTGAAGAGTAAAAATAACTTCCAGGGCAAGGCTTCTTCCAGGCTGTGTTGGTAATAATCAGATCGGCGTACTTCGTGGTAGCAAAATGGGTGCTAGTCTAGGTTACCAGTACAAAAAATGAGGGACTGTCGGCATTACCAGCAATCACAAATTCAGCAATAAATTATTATGATTAGGCACCGTGCTCCCAAAAGACCAGGATTGCTTTAAATTCAAATTTGGGTACGAGGTTGACCATGAAGTTGAGAGTCGGCAACGTCCTATCCAAAAAACTGATAAAATGGTTAGTTTCAAAATTTGGTACTCATTCTTCGTTAGAGCAGTACGGATGTTGTGGGGTGGACTGCTGTCTCGGGTCTCACACATGAAAGAAGTTTTGGAAAAGGTGCACGTAATGAATGAGTCTTTTATTTTCAATATTCCTTTTTAATAATGCGAAAATTGCTGTTTAAGAATAGTACAAAACCTAGCGTAAATGCAAACTATATTGACAACCATTGTGATTCTACGCCTATGTTTGAGTTTAGAGCTACAGATTCTGTGTTACTAGATCATGACTATGATTTACCTGATGCAACAAATACAGAATAACAGAATTAATTAATTTAATTTCGGTTTTGGATATAATTTCACTGTCAGCTTTCCAGGAAAATATTTTATATTGTATTGGTGGTTTTATCCTTGAAAAAATGTTGACCAAGAATTCATGCAGACATTGCCAACAAATTTTATATAGAAGTGATCATGACGATCATAATTATTCGGTAAATATAAATGAATATGCGAGTTTTACTAAATTTGTTTCAAGAGGTAAATTATGTTTTCCTTCTCTAGTGGTACTTGAAATTATAAAATATTGCGAAAAAGCTTTCAAAAGGGAAATTCTATTGGGATATATGGAAAAAGTTGATTTTAAAAAAGCGGATTCTAATAAGTATGGTATTGCAACATTTTGTTACCAAGATAAACCAACCCACCCAGTTAGCATTTCAGAACGCTGGCATGAAAATTGCAACACGTGCAAAAAAAGACAATGCAAATTGAGTGAAGTGAGGTACCGTCGTCAGTTTAAGCGCTGAGACCTCGATCAGCGAAGTTAAGCAGCGTTGGTCGAGGCCGTCACTTGGATGGGTGAACGGCATCTCATTTCGCCGTCCTGGTTGAGTGGAAGAGTAGCTGTAGCTAAACTCCGCCAGGACGTAAATATAAACAAGGCATTAAAAAAAAAAATTGTAGGGACTGAAAAATTAGCTGCAAGACAAAAATTGCCGAAAACTGTGTTATTTTATCATGTTTAGATTTAGTGTAGGTAGGTACTTATATTGTATTTAGCACTTGAATACCTTATGTTTACTAATGCAATTTGAAATTTTTTCTTGAATTACTGTTACAGTATTACTACTAAATGGACTCCGTCGCATATTAGGCAACCCAACATACATACTGTCATACCGCTAATAGCCCGAAATTAATGCACTGGAACTTGACTCTTAATGGTCTAGTTAATAAAGACCATTATCAAGAGGGTTAAAACATAGCTTAGAATTTCATTTTATTTCTGCCTCACAGAAAATATTTAGGACCTTTCAGTAACTAATTGACATTCACAAAGTATGTGAAAGTGTATATATGTAAATACATTAAAGAAATTAACTTTTAATCAAATAAATTGATATTACATATGAATTATAGTATCCTCCAATAGGAATTGAGAATACAAAAACGTCATTGCTGCTAACTTCAAGTTAGTTTTACATTTTGCTCTGTCAGTTTATAACCTCGTACAGCTGACCATATGTCTCAAAACTTTTGAATTTCTAATTTAATATTTTATAAATAAGTATTTTGGTATATGTAAGTACACCTAAGAAATTTCTAAAAAAATTGTTGTTAGTATGAGTGTAATATTTGATTTCTACAAAGAAAAGCAGAAAATTCTGTAGTTTCAGGATGTTAAAAGAATGCAGTATGATAATGAGCTGCATGGTTCGAGCAAGTACGAAAGACAAAATGTATGAAGTTGAGGTAGGTATAGGCGAATTCGTCTTTCTGGAGATGAATATGTAAACATTTTTCCAACATTCCGTTTAAATATCGCTGGTAAATTATTTTTTCTGTCACTATCTTCAAAGTGCCTAGTACAGATCAATGAAAACTTTTTAGATTTCCTATCGCGCCTTCTGAAAATAGAACAAATAAAACTTACTAGGTACACATTTATAAATATTGTATATAATTGATGTAAATAGTAAAATTAACGTAGTTTTTTTGTATGAAAATCGGCACCGGAATAATATTACAAAAAGAAAATTGTTGTGTCATAAATTTTAATAACTTGTACTGCTGTACTTTTAACGGTAAATCAGCATTTTACTGTCAGGGAACTCTATAATAAAGTAAAATATAAATAACCCTAACCTACCTCATAAGTAGCTTCTACTTTTCTTTTAACTTGGCATCCTTTGGAAAATTAAACATTTTACATCCACTATTATATGCTCACATTCAGGAACAAAACATAAACCCATAGTTCAAACAATTTAAAATGAATATAAAATTTGATTATAGAAAGAAACATTAGGTTATGAACCGTAAATGTGAATAATTCAAACAATAGTATTGAAATTAGCTGCAATTGCATTGCATTCTGCCACGCAATTTAAATTTTCACATTCTTCATTCCCATTGGAGGAAACTGTTGCTGTTTTATATTTGGCATTATTAAAATAAAATTAAAGGCGTATTAAATCTTCGATAAATACATATATTTTAACATATCTTGTGTGTATGAGATTGGCACTGGAAGCTCTTATATATTTGTTTCAACAGAGAAATTCAATAAAATGTAAGGCAATGTTTTAGCATCATAATTTATAGTCTTTATGAATAAGGTAATAAGGCTCAAATTCCAATGTCATTCGACGGGATCAAAATTTCTATGACAGTAGAATGTCTGGTTGCATTAGTTGTGAGCTAATTGAGTCCATTAAGAATCATGTATGCTGCCATTCATACATACAAATTACAACGTGCTAGACAAGGCAACTACCCCTCTAGCAGCATCAGCACTACTCTTATAACAGGGTTCCATTTTCATTCTACGGCGTCAGCGTTCAAGTCTATCCCCTCTATTTTATTGGTCTAAACAGATGTATTTTGATATTATGATTACTAACTAGTGGGGCCCTCTATCAGTGCTACCAGAAAGAAAATACAGTAATTTACCAATAAAGTAAATAAAAACTTATTAGATTTTAAGAAATTGTACGTTGTACTCGGAGAGTTGGAATAGACTAGAGATATAATCCATATATGCCGCTACTTGAATTGTTTGATATACCATGGCCCCATTTCTTGTCGGATACTATCGATGCGGTTGTTTCATATTTTTGCCATTTTCGTAAGTGGGTAGACAAATTTGTCTCAGGGCCAGTTGTCGCGCCCACTTTATTACTCTATTTTATTCCAACTCTCTGGTTAAGAACTGTACCAACCTTAGAAAAGAAAGGTACCAACAATACCTGGGAATTTAAACTAGGTTTAATCAATATTTTTATTAAATAAAATTTAAAAAAATTTAAACAATTCTACCTACATTACATGTTAT
Organism: Leptura quadrifasciata; assembly: GCA_963675555.1. Classification (NCBI taxonomy): domain Eukaryota; kingdom Metazoa; phylum Arthropoda; class Insecta; order Coleoptera; family Cerambycidae; genus Leptura; species Leptura quadrifasciata. The sequence continues at coordinate 178,732,418 of OY776674.1, forward strand.
AAACATGAGAACAAAAAACAATTATATTGTTTTATTGATTAAAATAAAAATTATATTCAACAAAATAAAAATATTGAAGCGAAATAACATTTTAAAATAAATATCTAGAAATTAAAACAATATCTAACATAAACAACACTCATAGGAACTGTAAAATACATCAGTAAAATAAAGCTTTAATTTTCCGTACATTTATAAAATTTTCAGATGAAATTAAAAAATATGCAAATATTATATATATATTTTAGCTAAAAAATGAAGCTGCAAACTGGCACTGTTTTAAAATAATGGGACAAAAAATAATCTTAAGATCTAGAAATTTAACCTGCCTTCATAAACCAACAGAATCTTAATCGCAATCGGATGAGCGCACTCACTTCGTATGTGCGTTGAACTCCACTCTCGTGGGCAATAGACACCGCACGAATTGCTTATACTATTTTTTTTATTACAAATTACTCTCCGGTATAATTGTAGGACTTCTAATCATGTTTTCACAGAATTTCATTTTGCGTGTTTTATTGCCAATTCGTGTGCGACAAATGTGATTAACGTATGCAAATAAATATTTAATAGTAGAGCAGGCAAATAGCTATTTACCGACCTAAAAACCAAGCAAAGAGATAGGACTTGTCCCGCATGAGTAATAAGAAGTATTTGATATCATGTACACCAAATGGATTATTTTATGGATGGCAAAATAATAAGTGTGCTAAGAGTACATATCGAACGATTAATTCGCCGATTACGTGAATTTAGCATGTTAAAAAACAAACTGCACACACTCAACACATTTCTGACAATTATGGGTTGCACAACTTTATATGTTAATAATGATTATATTTTCAAGTAGATTAGTTTTTATGTTAATATAAAGGTTGGTAGTTAGACGACATGAAGGAAGATTCTTGTAAATCATTTTGTTTTAATAGTTCAATAAAATTGTATCAAATAGTTCTTTATTATATTACTATTATTATACCTCAGTTGAATATCTTAAGAAATGATGAACTGTAAATTTGATTTTTATTGTACAGTATTTGGAAACCTAACAAAAAGTATAAATGTAACTATTAGAGATATTTCATATTTAAGTTAAATATTAACAATAAATTGTACACATACTGACATACTTAACTGAAAGAAATAATCAAGTAAAAAATTACAAATTAACTAATTAACTTCGGGAAAATTGCTTTCCTCCAAAATTTAGTGGCTTGCTCCATTATTTCTATGCAGAAAGTTTCATCGAGATAAATTTCATGTATAGAAATCACCATGTCGTTTTCAAAATTTGGGCATTCTACACAAAACAAACTTTTACATTTATTAGTTAAAAACATATATAAAGCTTCACTGTTTATCGAAGGATAAATTTGAGATGGTACTTATTTAAAAAGAGACATAATATAGTATTTAGTCATTATTTGATGCCCGCTGTTAATCCTCGCGTTTATAGAATTGGTGATTTACTTATCGAATTTCATTTATTTTAGGTGTAAGGTGTTCAATGAAGGCCCCGTTAAAATCACCAGTGCAAACACAAACACATCAGGTTTATTTTAATAAGACACCCCATAAGAGCAAACTACGAGGAAGAATAAGAAACTACCGCAATTAAAAAAAAATAATTGTGTATTCTACATGTATATTTTTGTTCACTAATTTTAAAAAAATTTATTGTGCCCTTGATAGCATTATAATTGTAATTTTTGACTTTTTGGTAATAAAGTTTTGTATTTTATGCTTTTGTTTTATTAACAAGCTTTTTACAACATTGTAGTACAAGATACTGTCGTGGGTTCTGGTCAGTTCCCCAGCGTTAGTCAAGCCTATATTAGTCGCAAGTCGTTCTTTTGAACTGCAAACAAACCTTTCATTGAATTTAAATAAAACAAAAGATCTAATAGGGACACAAAACAATAACAGAAAAGAGCCATTAAGGACAAGTAAAAGATCCCTTCGGGGCGTAGAAAAGATCCGTTAAGGACACAAAAAACTAACAAATAAAAGATCCATCGGGACATACCAAAAAAAATTATAAATTCAAAAGGCTGAGCGTTGCGAGGCGGGATCCTGATATAATTTATTAGAAAAGATCCCATAGGGACAAAATCACAAAAAAAAATCGACGTCATGGACCCATGGCCGTCGTATCGACGCTCCCAGGCCCACGGCGCTCCAACCACACCATGAGACACACGACTAGGCTCTCCCAGAGGCCCGCAATTCGCTCAAAGTGCCCCAGAATTCCACATGGTAGGCAGTAGATTGTTTCTAGACTTCGTCAGCTTCAATGGGGAGCCCAGCGGCCCTGAATGGCCGAATTTCGATATCGTGGGCCTAAAAGAATAACACAACGTTTTGTTTTTATTGCTCAAAAACGTATATTGCGTCGTATAGCGAATGTCTCTAGTACCCATTCTTGCAAATAATTTACCATTTGCAAGACTTAATAATCTTAATATAACCTCTAATTCACCAAATTACATGGGTCCAAAATTGTTTAATCATCTACCAACAGAATGTAAAATTCTAACCTTTTTTTATTATCAAAATGCTTTTATTCTGTATGTGATTTTTTTTACCTAGTTTTTAAGATATTTTATTGCTTTTGTGTAACTTGACTATTCCTATACAACTGTAATGTTGTCATTATGGAAAATAAATTATTATTATTATTATTATTATTCCCCTTGCATCTGTCGCATCCAAGTTTCCGTTCCCAACCTGGTCACAGAACCTCTGGTCTTTAGTCTTTAGGTCTTTAGTAATCTTGGTAACAGTCAGAGACCCGCGTGGTTGCTTGCGAACCATCGTGGTACGATCCTGTTCATATAATTTGCAAAATATATTTTTTGGTAATTTTCATACACCGACTGTAATTAAAATTATTTCTTTCATATTTTAGATTAGTTCAGCCATTTGCCTTTATCGATTTATTGGGATATAGTGTAATATAGACTTACTAAACCAACCAAAAATAAGAATAACTGAAATTATTAAAGAAACGTCTGGTTATTTTCTACTTCAGCTTATTTAGTCAATTATTTTAAAACATTCAGCGTATATACAGGGGGCCCATTAGTGCGATGAAGTTCAATATCTGGCCTCTATTACGAGATATATGAAACAACGTTTAAAATAAAATTTATATGGCATTCATTGTTGTCTATTTCTAAAATACTTTGAAAAGCATAACACATTACTATAAATTGAGAGAGGTTAAAGGCCGAATTTTTTAAATGATACACCCGTCTATATATTTGTACACCATTGATTTCAGCAGTGTAAAATTAGACGTTCAATACTAACTCTTGTCTGGAAAACGTCGAGACGTTACCAAGACATTACGAAAAAAAGGAAAATTCACGAAAAAAACAGTATATATTTTTTGTTAATGACAGTTAAGATAAATTATTTAGTAAGAACAGGGGCATCAACTAATATATTATTCCACCATTTTCTACAACTATTATATCCCTTTAAATTAGTTATCATGATATTAGGCACCGAAATTGCTTGCTTCGAGATATTTTCGATTTAATTGATCTTAAAATTATTGAATTTTTGCTCAAGTAAGTTATGACTTTGTCATTGTGTCATATGCAATAATACATATAACGCTTGTATTATAGGTTGCATATGTAGGTTTAAAGTTAGAGTTAGGTTAATTATATATATAGATGTTAGATGGCAACCACAGATAACACAGAAGCCAGAAGTTAGTTGTTAAGAAAATAAATGTCGTTTCTGCCGTTGATCCAGAAGTTAATAATAATAAAGTAATCTGTTAATTACAAGTGTATTAATTACAATCACACATCATAAAGATCATACACCCACATCTGCCGTTTTTCTTATATTTTATTTTCTTTACTTTTACATGACGATGATCATCGTCTTGTTCTACACATTGTCACTATTGAGCATATCATTATCAATATCTTCCTTATCACTTGCATTAATAGATGCATCTGCATTTACATGATACATTATGTTATTTGAATCATTCGAATTATTATCATTGATCATCGACTTAATTGTGTTCCAACTAGTAGCGAAATTGAACAGTTCCTCTTTTATCTGCGCTGGATTTGCCCCAGATTCAAATTTCAAAAGTTTTTTTGTACAAAATTTTTGGGATCAAGAATTCTCAAGTCCCTGCATAAACTCTTGATTGGAAGAAAACTGTTGCTCCGTTGATTGGACTGCAACGTCCGATATCGATTCTACAGGTTACAGTTGATTCATGATTATATCATACATTATAGTATATTTATTATGCTTTATTTATAGTTATTATAAAATTGCACTGTGCAATTTTTAAATACGTAGTTTGCACTTCAATGTATAAAATAAGCAAAATAATGGAAAATCAATGGTATCTAGGAACATTATTTTATTGTCAATGTCGATCTATTTTGCGAAATTTGGAACGAACATGTAAAATTAGGTTATTAGGTTAATAACTTTTTATAAATGACATCTGGCATTTATATAAGTTATTGAGTTTTTAAGGTAGCAGCCTGCAAATCACGTCTGAAATTCATTTTATTCTAAGTTAGGACTAAGGAGGAAAAAGAGCCGCCGTTTAAATTTTTTTGGCCGTCGGGTTTTTTATCAGCCGAAACAAACACACTTTTACCTCATTACGTAGGCCTGACGGACCGGCCCCAGAGCGGCCCAGGCCGTCCCACAGCCACCGGTTCGACGGGCATTTGCCCGTCTGCCACCCTGTTCCATCCACCCCTGCTGTTCTTTCGCGAATTTAAAAAATTTCTCAATGAAGCAAAAATTATTATTAAACGTAGGATTTTACGCTGAAATCAATGATGTACAAATGTACAGGGTGTGTCATTAAGAAAAACAACCTTGAACCTTTCACGCTTTAAAGGCACACAATTAGAGAATGAAGCGATAAGAATAGTTCGGAACCGAAATATCTCCTCTCATCTTATTTCCTCAGAGCGGAGCGGATGCCCTGCGAGCGAATGCATGTTTAAAATTTAATCTAATCAGTTGCAATAGTCAGTCGCGGTGGTAATAGTTGGTTAGTAGGCTAAAAAGTTGCATGCGGCGCCTAAAACTTTTCTTTTTTAAATATAATGAAAAACGCATCGAGGAAATTGTTCCCCGCTTAAAGGGTGTGTTACTGCAAGGGTATGAATTTATATTTTAATGACAATTTTCATTAGTTTAATGATCAGATAATCAATAAATAGTTAGGTCGTCTATCCGATAAAGGTAATATCTGAAAATAAAGACGAATTAATGTTTTTAATTAACAAAATTAGCTTAAATGGAAATAAATGAAGTGTGTATTTTCTTGTTTTACGAAAAAGCCAAGAATATTTTAACCAGTTTTGTCTTTTAAAAATAGATCAGATCGGATAAGTATTATTGATATGAAGCTAGACGTGCACATTATTTTTTTTAAATTGTTAGTTATTTTATGATCTAAAAAGATTCTGTTCAAGCTAATTTTTATGAAAAAATACGGAAATTGCTTTTATATTAATATACAAACATTTGTTAGTTCATTTATCCGGCAAACCGGTTAATTAGAGAATGAATCTGTAGTGTTGAAAATAGTTCGGAATTGAAATATTCTCATTTTTTTCCGTAAGCGCGGACCGCGGATACTCTGCGCGCGAACGCATTATTAAAATTTAATCTACATTAGTTGCAACAGTCAGTCGGTGATAATTATTGGTTAGGAGAGTAGAGTGGAGTCTACTCTACTGTACTTTAATCAACTCTACTCAGTTCTGAATTCGGAACCTAAGCGAACCTAACCTACAGTAGAGTTGAGTTGAGTTCTAGAATATATCATTTATCGGATAAGTGATATTATTGATTATAACGTGAAGCTTGGCGTGTACGTTATTTTTCCAAAAATAGATAGTTATTTCATGTTCTAATATGATGTTGTTGAAACTAACTTTGATGAGAAAACACGGAAATTGCTTTTATATTAATGGCAAAAATTGTTAGCTCAATCTGTAGTGTTGAAAATAGTTGGGAACTGAAATCCTTATCTTTTTTCCGTAAGCGCGGACCGCTAATATTCTGCGCGCGAATGCATGGTTAAAATTTAATCTACATCAGTTGTAACAGTCAGTCGGTGATAATTATTGGTTAGGAGCGTGGAGTGAAGTTACTCTACTCTACCCTACCTTACCCTACACTAGTCTACTCTACTCCACTCTACTCCTACTCTACTCCTACTCTACTCTACTCTACTCTACTCTACTCTACTCTACTCTACTCTACTCTACTCTACTCTACTCTACTCTACTTTACTCAACTCTACTCAGTTCTGAATTCTGAACCTAAGCGAACGTAACCTATAGTAGAGTTAGTTGAATTCTAGAATAGATCAGTTATCGGATAAGTGATATTATTTATTATTACGTGAAACTTGGTGTGTACGTTATTTAAAAAAAAATAGATAATTATTTTATGTTCTAATATGACTGTTGAAGCTAATTTTGATGAGGAAATAAAGATATTGCTTTGTATTAATGGTAAAAGTTGTTAGTTCATTTATTGGATTAACCGACCAATTAGAGAATGAATCCGTAGTGTTGAAAATAGTTGGGAATTGAAATTTCCTCATCTTTTTCCCGTAAGCGCGGATCGTGGATATTCTGAAAAAAAGTAAAAAAATGACAGTCTATTGTCGACATTTTGTCGGAGGCGCTGCCGATGAAAAATAAAATTTAAGAAATTACTAATCGATTGTCAACATTTTGACGGAGGCGCCTCTGTTACATCATCGGGATAAAGCAATATTTAAAAAATGACTAATCCATTGTCGACATTTTGATTCAGGCGCCGCTGTTACATCCTCTGGATAATATTAAATTTAAAAATGACTAATCTATTGTCGACATTTTATGGCGTGCGCCGCTGTTACATCATCGGGATAAAATAAATTTTTAAAAATGGCTAATCTATTGTCGAGATTTTGACGGAGGCGCCGCTGTTACATTCTCTGGATAATATTAAATTTAAAAATGACTAATCTATTGTCGACGTTTTATCGCGGGCGCCGCTGTTACATTCTCTGGATAATATTAAATTTAAAAATGACTAATCTATTGTCGACGTTTTATCGCGGGCGCCGCTGTTACATTCTCTGGATAATATTAAATTTAAAAATGACTAATCTATTATCGATATTTTATCGCGGGCGCCGCTGTTACATCATCGGGATAAAATTAAATTTTTAAAAATGACTAATCTATTGTCGAGATTTTGACGGAGGCGCCGCTGTTACATTATCAGGATAAAATAAAATTTTAAAAATGACTAATCTATTGTCGAGATTTTGACGGAGGCGCCGTTGTTACATTATCGGGATAAAATAAAATTTTAAAAATGACTAATCTATTGTCAACATTTGGACGGAGGCGCCGTTGCCGCCGTCGATAAAAAGCGTTTCTAGCAGATCCGGCGTTTGCCCCGCTCGAGGTCGGTCGCCCCGGGGGCGCCTGATGCGAGGCTCGTCCATGCCAAAAGGGGTTAGGTTAGGTTAGGTTAGGTTAGGTTAGGTTAGGTTAGGTTAGGTTAGGTTAGGTTAGGTTAGGTTAGGTTAGGTTAGGTTAGGTTAGGTTAGGTTAGGTTAGGTTAGGTTAGGTTAGGTTAGGTTAGGTTAGGTTAGGTTAGGTTAGGTTAGGTTAGGTTAGGTTAGGTTAGGTTAGGTTAGGTTAGGTTAGGTTAGGTTAGGTTAGGTTAGGTTAGGTTAGGTTAGGTTAGGTTAGGTTAGGTTAGGTTAGGTTAGGTTAGGTTAGGTTAGGTTAGGTTAGGTTAGGTTAGGTTAGGTTAGGTTAGGTTAGGTTAGGTTAGGTTAGGTTAGGTTAGGTTAGGTTAGGTTAGGTTAGGTTAGGTTAGGTTAGGTTAGGTTAGGTTAGGTTAGGTTAGGTTAGGTTAGGTTAGGTTAGGTTAGGTTAGGTTAGGTTAGGTTAGGTTAGGTTAGGTTAGGTTAGGTTAGGTTAGGTTAGGTTAGGTTAGGTTAGGTTAGGTTAGGTTAGGTTAGGTTAGGTTAGGTTAGGTTAGGTTAGGTTAGGTTAGGTTAGGTTAGGTTAGGTTAGGTTAGGTTAGGTTAGGTTAGGTTAGGTTAGGTTAGGTTAGGTTAGGTTAGGTTAGGTTAGGTTAGGTTAGGTTAGGTTAGGTTAGGTTAGGTTAGGTTAGGTTAGGTTAGGTTAGGTTAGGTTAGGTTAGGTTAGGTTAGGTTAGGTTAGGTTAGGTTAGGTTAGGTTAGGTTAGGTTAGGTTAGGTTAGGTTAGGTTAGGTTAGGTTAGGTTAGGTTAGGTTAGGTTAGGTTAGGTTAGGTTAGGTTAGGTTAGGTTAGGTTAGGTTAGGTTAGGTTAGGTTAGGTTAGGTTAGGTTAGGTTAGGTTAGGTTAGGTTAGGTTAGGTTAGGTTAGGTTAGGTTAGGTTAGGTTAGGTTAGGTTAGGTTAGGTTAGGTTAGGTTAGGTTAGGTTAGGTTAGGTTAGGTTAGGTTAGGTTAGGTTAGGTTAGGTTAGGTTAGGTTAGGTTAGGTTAGGTTAGGTTAGGTTAGGTTAGGTTAGGTTAGGTTAGGTTAGGTTAGGTTAGGTTAGGTTAGGTTAGGTTAGGTTAGGTTAGGTTAGGTTAGGTTAGGTTAGGTTAGGTTAGGTTAGGTTAGGTTAGGTTAGGTTAGGTTAGGTTAGGTTAGGTTAGGTTAGGTTAGGTTAGGTTAGGTTAGGTTAGGTTAGGTTAGGTTAGGTTAGGTTAGGTTAGGTTAGGTTCCCCTCCAAGGAGCTGTGAGACCTTGTCGCAGGTGGAGGGGCTTAATTCATCACGGCCCTCAGAGCCATGCCGGAGGGTACCCTGCTCTCGTAGGGCATAGGTCGTAGGGTGTTGTTCGTAGGGTGCAGGGTCCCGCAGGGTCACCCATGCCGGACGGGTCTGGGAGTCGTGATGAAGACTAAGGACAGCTCAAACCCCCAGGACCCATGTCGCTAGACATGGTTACGGGTATGGCGAACCCGGGGTCTATCCGAGCTACGAGTAAGCTGTGCCACTTACTCGCTCAATACCGAAAGCACGACCCATCATTCAACGACCTCCACGGAAAAGAAAAAAGTGGCACCGTGGGGGAATGTCTGATGGCGTCTGTGAGTGGGGGCTTGCCTTAACCGGCTGGCCGCGAGGAGGCAACCTCTATAAAAGAACCGACAGCGAAGTCGTAAAAACCTGTGGGGCACCGGGCGCACTCCACAGTATTAATGCCTTGCTTCCGGAATGGGCGTCACCCGGAAGTTGACGACCCAATCGACCCTACGCGTGGGATGAATATGAATATTGGAAAAGAAAAAGAAAATGAACTAATCGATGGGACTTTACACGACGATGACGGCAAGGGAGTATCACAATCTGGGAATACGGAGAATGCGACGAGACAAGAAACGGAGGTTACCACGGCTAAGCCCTGGATAAGAAGTAGCGCCTTGCCGAGGACACCCCCGAGGGGGAGATCCCTATCTGTACCGGAGATAGACGTTTGGGCGGATGTTCTTAGCTCCAAAAAGGAAGCTTTACCGGAGGCGAAAAGGAAGAGGAACGACGATAGCCTGGAAACGGAAGAGATCCCTACTGAACATATAGAGTTCAGGAAGATCATGGGGAAATTGATCGAATGCAGTAAAACGCTGAAAATCCTGGTAGATAAAAACGTTAACACTAAGGTGGAAATAAAAAAGGAGGTGCAAAGGGTAAATCTTATAGCGGAGGCTCTGGCGCGCAATTGCTCCGGGTGGAAGTCCTATCCAGGGACAAGGTCCACGCCAAAGGGTTTGAGGGATATGGAGATCCAAACACATCCAGAAAGCAGGAAAGATGTAGGCGTGCAGACAGATCCAATGGAGGATGAAGATGACGAGGATAGGGATGAGGTGGAACTGGCCAAGCAGCGCAGGGAGGCCATCAAAAGAGGTAAGGGATATAACGATTTTAAGGAATTGGCCGACCAGTTCTGGCCTTCGAGGGCCTTCGAGAAGATCCGCGAGGTCGAGGGGAACCCGGTGTGGGATGTCGGAGTGAGGGACATAGCTTTCTGTACGAATAGAGGAGACAGAATGGACAGAGGGATCGGGAGACAGTTTAGGCTCAGGTATCCGGAGATGGCTATAGAGGATAGCGAAATTAACGAGGAAGAAGGTTTTTCGTACTTAAGGTACGAAACGAGGAAAGGCACGGTGGATGGTATGAGTACTAGCACGCAAAGATTCGCGTACAAGATACTAATGGAAAAGGACGAGGAAGAGACGTACAACAACCTCGTGCGCTGGAGGGAAACTGTCGTTGAAAATGAGCGGAGAAGAGTGGCTGTCCCCAGATTAGACACGAACTGGGAGAGGGTCAAGAAAATGGTGGAATATGTGCTAGATGATGTGGATCTGGAAGTCATCGCGTATGCTCCGGCTAGCAAAGGGGATAAGGGAAAGGAAGACACGGAACACAGAGTGAATACGGCGGAGGTGAGTGGTAAGCAAGGAGAGACGAGGCCTTCCACCAAATATAGGAAGGAACGCGAGAGAGAAGTTCTGTTCCTAAAAGAGGAAGGGGTAACGTATAGGGACTTGCTCATGAAAGTGAAGAAAGTAGATGTGAGGACTCTAGGAGTGGATGTAACGGCGCTCAGGAAAACCAAAAAAGGCGAGATGCTCATCGAGGTAGCAGGGGGTAAAGGAGCTTCAAACCCAACCCGCTCAAGGAAGCCATTAAGGAAATGGGGGAGATAGCGGTGAGAGAAAAACGCGAAGGGAAAACGATCATAATAAGGGATATGGATGCTACGGTTACTGAAGAAGAAGTAAGGAAGGCAATTATGGATGAGGCAGGAACCAAGGCAGGAGAGATAGAGGTAGGAAAAATGAAAGTAGCTTTTGGGGAAAGTATGACCGTGGAAGTCAGACTACCGGAGAAGGTAGCAAACCAGATGGTGGCACAGCGGCGGTTGAGAGTGGGATGGCTCAGATGCAGAGTGCAGGAGAAAATAGATATAGTAAGATGTTACAGGTGCTGGGGGATAGGTCATATCAGTAGAAACTGTAACGGCCAAGACAGGTCTCAAGCTTGCCTTAAATGCGCGAAAGAGGGGCATCGGGCGAAAGACTGCACAGAAGTAGCATTCTGCCCAATGTGCGAAAAGGCAGGACACCGAGCGGACTCGGCGGAGTGTACTTACTATGCTGAAGTCTTGGACAGAAAGACAAACGAGGTGAGGTGTCCAGTCTGTATGCAGAGTGGGCACAAGATGGGCACGGTGAAGTGTCCCGCGTATAGGAGGGCGCTTGCGCTGGCGAAGGGCAGCACTAGCACCACCCGGTCTCCGGGTGGGGCGAGTGTGGAGCCGCCGAAATGACTAGCCTGGGGTCCTATCGCCGCAGGAGGAATGCTAACAGGAAAGTCCTCCGGAGAAGTCGGCGATACTACTTTTCCCGTTCCCCAGGGGAGGGACAATCCAGTCCCGGATGGAGTAGGGGGTGTGAGAACAGGTCCTCACCCACTGTCATCCTGCGACCGTCTGGAACGGTCGGAGGGACGTGGATCATCGACAAGACCGAGAGGTAGGGGAGGCCGATCGATGATCAGGTGCCTACAGCTAAACCTGAACCGGAGTAGAGAGGCCCAGGATATGCTGTATCGCTCTAGAATTGAGCATGACGCGGATGTTCTCCTGGCATGCGAGCCGAACAAGCGACACGTGCAAGATAGCTGCGACTGGATGGTGGACGAGCGCGGCGATGCGGCTATCCGGGTCTACGGCAGGACGAACTACGGCCAGGGTAAGGGAGACGGAACGGTGTGGTGCAAAGTAGAAGGAGTTGCATTCTACTCGTGCTACATATCGCCTAACACCGAAATCGAGGAGTTCGAAACGTTCCTCGGCGAGTTGGATAGGAGCATACGGGGCAATGGGCAGGCTGCCGGAACGGTGGTTTGCGGTGACTTCAACGCCAAAAGCACGCTGTGGGGCTCGGAGAGGCAAGATGCGAGAGGCGCCACCCTGATTGATTGGATGGCATCTCTAGACCTGGTCGTGGCTAATACAGGGAATAGGCCCACCTTTGTTAGAGGTAATCAGCATAGCTACATCGATCTAACATTAGCGTCGCCCGAACTCGCGGAGAGGATCTCGAAATGGAAGGTAACCGACGATGAGACCCTGAGCGATCACCAGCTGATCAGCTTTGTGGTGGATCTGGGTGATGAGGGGTTGGTAGACAACACGATGCTACCTAGCGGCTGGCGGTTTCGTGAGGATAAGAGGGACGCAGTGGAAACGTTATTGCGTTCCGAATTGGGCGGGTTGAGCAACCCTGTAGCCGAATCCTTGACGGAGACTATGCAAACGGTATGTAGCGCCACACTCCCTCGACGCGGGGGCGGGCGCAACAAGAAGCCAGTGTACTGGTGGAACGACACCATCGCCGAGCTTAGACGGGAGTGCATCGCCAAGAAACGGCGGTGGACCAGGCTTAAAGCCCGAAGGCTGGCTGCGGATGTGGAAGCCGAGGACAGTCGAGTCCAGTACTGCGCCGCTAGGAAAGCACTAAGAGAGAACATCAAAGCCGCAAAGTATCGCTGCTGGGATAGTATTGTGGAAGCCGTAGATGAGGATGTGTGGGGGGATGGCTACAGGATAGCCTGCAAAAGAACAGGCGTAAGGCAGCATCTCAACCTAACTACGGAAAGAAAGATGGAAGCAGTCAGGGAGCTGTTTCCGGAAAAAGAAGGCATAGTGTGGGCCACCGAGCCTGAGGGACTCCCCCCACCAGCAGTGAGTGAGGAGGAAGTTATTATGGCGGCTGCGCGACTTAAGCCCAACAAGGCTGCCGGACCGGATGGCATCCCACCGGAGGTCACCAAGATGGCGATCGTCTCCCATCCGGCTATTTTCTGCGATGTTTATGGCGATATTATCAGGAGTGGTATTATACCGGGTAGATGGAAGGAGGCAAGATTGGTCCTGATAGCGAAGCCAGGGGGCACATCGCTCAGGCCAATTTGCTTAATCGACACCAACGCGAAGGTGTTGGAACGAATAATAGCCACCAGACTAAATGCGGAAATAGATAGGACAGGGGGACTGTCGTCGTCACAGTACGGCTTTCGGGAGGGGATGAGCACCGTGGAAGCTATCCAGGAAGTGGTTCACATTGCCCGCAGTGCGAACGCGGGCAACTGGAGGCAGAGAGAAATTTGTTTGGCGGTAGCTCTTGATGTGAAGAACGCGTTCAACACAGCACCGTGGAGTCCCATTGTTGCGTCCCTACGCAGCAGGGAAATTCCACCATACCTGATACAGCTGATAAAGAGCTATCTCACAGACAGAAAGCTTTTGGTCGACCAGCAGGTTAGGGACATCACCTGCGGGGTTCCACAGGGGTCGGTACTCGGCCCACTACTGTGGAACATATTGTACGATGGTGTTCTTAAACTTGACAACGTCGAAGACCTGCCGGGTTGTCGACTGGTTGCATTTGCCGACGACCTTATCGTAGTGGCCATCGGCAGAAGCGAGGAGGAAGTCGAGGCGAAGGCGAGTACGGCCATAGATAGGATCAGGGGGTGGATGGACTCCATGGAGCTGCAGCTGGCGCCGGACAAAACAGAGTCCGTTGCACTTGTCGGCAGGAAGTGCGTAAGGGCCATGAGCGTGACGGTGGACGGCAACAGAATTGGGACAAAAAATAGCGTTAAGTACTTGGGTGTTTTCTTGGATAGCGGACTGACGTGGAAAGTACATGTCGAGAGTATCGCCGCGAAAGCGGAAAAGGCAGCAATGGCGTTACGAAAACTGATGCCAAGAACGGGTGGACCACGGACATGTGTGCGCAAACTGCTAAATTCAGTGGTAATGTCTATGCTCTTGTACGCGGCACCGGTATGGGTAGATGCCTTAAAAACGGCACGGAACAGAGGTATACTGGAGAAGACGCAGCGTAGCATGCTCATTCGAGTAAGCTGCGCCTATATTACGGTATCGACGGTAGCGCTGCAGGTGATCGCGGCTGTGCCACCGATAGATCTCTTAGCAAAAGAGCGCGGGTATAACCATGGGGCAAATAAGGAGGTCCAAACGCACAATAGGAGGTGCCTCATAGGGAGATGGCAGGACCGATGGAACGCGTCCGAGCAGGGTAGTTGGACTCGCGCGCTGATACCCAACGTAGAACCATGGTTCAAGAGGGTACACGGGCAGCTGGATTACTACCTAACCCAGGCTCTTAGCGGGCATGGTAGCTTTGCGGCGTACGTAAAGCGTATAGGAAAGACGGAGCAGGATGTATGTCGGTACTGCGGCATAAGGGACGATGCCGAACACACTCTGTTCAGATGTCCCAGGTGGAACGAGGAAAGGGTAGTTGCCGAGAGGATTGTCGGCTCCCACATACACAGGGGCAACATGGTTAGCCTCATGCTGAGGGATGAGATCAGTTGGATGGCTGTTCAAACCATGTGCGGGGCAATCCTCCGTGCGAAGGACGAGGATGAGAGGCGCAACGAGGCCTAGTAGGCAGTACCCCCCCCCCCAACCTGAAGTAATGCTAACGCGGTTCCTGGTTGGGGGAGTGGAAGAGGGGAGGGGTTTTAGTGAGGTAAAAGTCCCACACTACCTCGTCGCAGAACAACAGGCGAGGTGTCTTTTGAAGATTTCCCCTCCCCATAGTAAAAAAAAAAAAAAAAAAAAAAAAAAAAAAAAGGTTAGGTTAGGTTAGGTTAGGTTAGGTTAGGTTAGGTTAGGTTAGGTTAGGTTAGGTTAGGTTAGGTTAGGTTAGGTTAGGTTAGGTTAGGTTAGGTTAGGTTAGGTTAGGTTAGGTTAGGTTAGGTTAGGTTAGGTTAGGTTAGGTTAGGTTAGGTTAGGTTAGGTTAGGTTAGGTTAGGTTAGGTTAGGTTAGGTTAGGTTAGGTTAGGTTAGGTTAGGTTAGGTTAGGTTAGGTTAGGTTAGGTTAGGTTAGGTTAGGTTAGGTTAGGTTAGGTTAGGTTAGGTTAGGTTAGGTTAGGTTAGGTTAGGTTAGGTTAGGTTAGGTTAGGTTAGGTTAGGTTAGGTTAGGTTAGGTTAGGTTAGGTTAGGTTAGGTTAGGTTAGGTTAGGTTAGGTTAGGTTAGGTTAGGTTAGGTTAGGTTAGGTTAGGTTAGGTTAGGTTAGGTTAGGTTAGGTTAGGTTAGGTTAGGTTAGGTTAGGTTAGGTTAGGTTAGGTTAGGTTAGGTTAGGTTAGGTTAGGTTAGGTTAGGTTAGGTTAGGTTAGGTTAGGTTAGGTTAGGTTAGGTTAGGTTAGGTTAGGTTAGGTTAGGTTAGGTTAGGTTAGGTTAGGTTAGGTTAGGTTAGGTTAGGTTAGGTTAGGTTAGGTTAGGTTAGGTTAGGTTAGGTTAGGTTAGGTTAGGTTAGGTTAGGTTAGGTTAGGTTAGGTTAGGTTAGGTTAGGTTAGGTTAGGTTAGGTTAGGTTAGGTTAGGTTAGGTTAGGTTAGGTTAGGTTAGGTTAGGTTAGGTTAGGTTAGGTTAGGTTAGGTTAGGTTAGGTTAGGTTAGGTTAGGTTAGGTTAGGTTAGGTTAGGTTAGGTTAGGTTAGGTTAGGTTAGGTTAGGTTAGGTTAGGTTAGGTTAGGTTAGGTTAGGTTAGGTTAGGTTAGGTTAGGTTAGGTTAGGTTAGGTTAGGTTAGGTTAGGTTAGGTTAGGTTAGGTTAGGTTAGGTTAGGTTAGGTTAGGTTAGGTTAGGTTAGGTTAGGTTAGGTTAGGTTAGGTTAGGTTAGGTTAGGTTAGGTTAGGTTAGGTTAGGTTAGGTTAGGTTAGGTTAGGTTAGGTTAGGTTAGGTTAGGTTAGGTTAGGTTAGGTTAGGTTAGGTTAGGTTAGGTTAGGTTAGGTTAGGTTAGGTTAGGTTAGGTTAGGTTAGGTTAGGTTAGGTTAGGTTAGGTTAGGTTAGGTTAGGTTAGGTTAGGTTAGGTTAGGTTAGGTTAGGTTAGGTTAGGTTAGGTTAGGTTAGGTTAGGTTAGGTTAGGTTAGGTTCCCCTCCAAGGAGCTGTGAGACCTTGTCGCAGGTGGAGGGGCTTAATTCATCACGGCCCTCAGAGCCATGCCGGAGGGTACCCTGCTCTCGTAGGGCATAGGTCGTAGGGTGTTGTTCGTAGGGTGCAGGGTCCCGCAGGGTCACCCATGCCGGACGGGTCTGGGAGTCGTGATGAAGACTAAGGACAGCTCAAACCCCCAGGACCCATGTCGCTAGACATGGTTACGGG